>CM042225.1:25607110-26349610 GCA_023566465.1 Cottus gobio | reverse complement strand
TTCTTGATCTGGCCAACTGTTGTGAAGGGGTTTTTCTTCACCAGGGAAATGATTCTTCTGTCATCCACCACAGTTGTCTTCTGTGGTCTTCCAGGTCTTTTGGTGTTACTGAGCTCACCAGTGCGTTCTTTCTTCTTAAGAATGTACCAAACAGTTGATTTGGCCACACCTAATGTGTCTGCTATCTCTCTGATGGTTTTGTTTTGATTTTTCAGCCTAATGATGGCTTGCTTCACTGATAGTGACAGCTCTTTGGACTTCATATTGAAAGTTGACCGCAACAGATTCCAAACACAAATACCACACCTGAAATGAACCCAAGACCCTTTTATCTACTCCTTGTAAATCAAATATCGAGGGAATTACACACACCTGACCTTGAAACAGCTGATCAGCCAATTGTCCAATTACTTTTGGTCCCTTAAAAAGAGGGTGGCCACATTTGAATTTGTTGTAATTCCTACACCGTTCACCTGATTTGGATGTAAATACCCTCAAATTAAAGCTGAAAGTCTGCACTTAAAGCACATCTTGATTTTTTCATTACAACTCCATTGTTGTGGTGTACAGAGCCAAAATAATGAAAAATGTGTCAATGTCCAAATATTTATGGACCTGACTGTATATATATATATATATATATATATATGTGTGTATACACACACACACATTTGAAGAAGCATTTGATGATTGTAAAAGGATAAAGCGATTCATGTTGCTGTGTTCTTTGGCTCATATCTCGCTGATGCTTTGGTGAAGAGGAGTTTAGAAGAGATGTGTGGAATCTGTGTGGAATCGTGGTGCTTTTTGCTGTCAAGCTTTTTCTGATAGCACCCAGGTTCACAGGTTCACAGATTCTGGGACTCGTTTTGGTATCATAAGCGTTCTGGTCTCCGTTTGTATGAGTAATGTGTGAGTAATGCTTACCAATCCCGTTGGAGCAGGCTTTGGTTGAGTGAAGGTAAACAGTCCATGCAGAGATAAAAGAGGTGGAACGCTCCGGTCTCTGAGATCCGCTGGCTCCACAGGAACCCCAGACACACAGCAGCCGGCCCCCAGAGGCACCTCGTCATCAGCCTGCTGGACCACGGTCCGGTTTTAATGCTCAGGTACCTTTTGGACCACTTCATAGCGTCCGATGCTCCGCCTCTATTCAGCTTCAAACATGTCATGCAAACCAATTATTAGCAGCATCAGTACTGACATTTAACAATAGTCAACCTTGTCGTCATCATTACAGACTTTCCAGCTCATATTGAGAATGAGGAGTCCCAGACTGGTAACATAATACATTTTAAAATGAATACCCTCAACTTGATTCCCAGCTGGAGCTTTATCTTGCTTTTCTCTGTAGTTTAGGTTTAGAACCTGGGTGGCATGCAGAGAGGTGTGTGTGTGTGTGTGTGTGTGTGTGACTGTAGATCTGATAGGCAGATGTGTAGGAAATCCCAAGTAGATCCGATCTGAGTGTGTGTAGATGGGCAGAAGACATCTGGAAACAGAGAGCTGATGTTTATGCGACGGACAGCCGGACGTGGGAAGAAAAACAGAGCGGAGCTTCACATGAGTCTGAGGCGGCCGGAGGAAAGCCAGAGATGAGAGGAGAGTGGAAGGAGAACGCCACCGAAACAGACTCTTTAGAGTAAGAGAGCTTCCAGAGAACGTCTGTGGTGTTCTGCTGAACAAGGAGTTGGAGATGCTTCCCGTGTTATTACATCACCATTATGAATCAGCTGGGGAAAAAGAAGATTGTTAAAAACATTTTTTTTTAAATGTGGGTTCAAATGACATCAAGAAGATTCAAAGTTTGTTTGCAATTTTGAATCATTTTGGATGGTTACTATTACAATTGGTGATGTCCAAAAGCTTAAAGACGTGACTTGCTATAGTAGTTATTATTCATATTAAAGATCCATATGGCTTATGAGGCGCAGTGCATAAACGCTGACTCACACCATGATGACCTGATATATTAATCTGATCACCATAGCTGCATTGTAATGATGCTGTGAAGTGGGTCTAATGTATGAAACTTTTCTGTATGCGCCACGAATGAAATCCCCCATCATCTACTGGATAATAGATTACTCAGCAGTTTATCATTCACGGTCTTCATAAGCTTTGATGAGCCACTGACTTTCCATCCGGCCATTTGTGAATCCAGCTTCAGGCTGCCTTCATCCCACAAACGGGACATTTAAAACCAGGATTCTGCAGTGAAATCACAAACTGCTCAGCAGGGGGGTCACGTATCAACGCTCACCAGCCTCACACACGGGGCCCACTCGGGCATATCTTTACTTTTTTCCACCTCTATGTCATTATCCGAATGGTCTTTTGTGGACGGCAGAGTGTCGGACACAAGGCAGGGCAGAAGGGGTCGCTGGTGGTGAGATTGAGGAATGTGAGAAGGTCCTGTCAGTCATAACTCTGCCAAGCTGGAGGGCCTGTTTTTCTCATTATGGTCTGCTCCGTGCGAAACTCGATCCCTCGTGTGATTGAGCTTCTCATTTTGTTTGTCTTTGCAGTGGACATGCCATCCCTCATCAGACGGCGCTGTTTATTTTGATAGGCTGTTTGGGAAAGGAGAGCGAGACATCCACTGAGCACTGACCTGCAGGTCTACCACAGGAATTACAAGGCCTCCCTGTGGGGCGGATCCCGGGTCACTACCGGCTGCTGGTTCACGGCTGCATCGTGTATCAACCCGTCCAGCGGGCAGTCCTCAAGCACATGCTCTGTGAATCTGGCCTCACCTGTACACATCCACATGTACAGTCAGTGACACCATGTGACAACAGTAGCCAGAACCCTAATGTGCAAATGAATAAGCCAATGTGCTTCAGCCGGTGTGGGGACATGGATAGAACAGAGAGAATCCTGAGAACCCTGACAATGGCTCCAGGGCCAGACGGATCTGCTTCACCCCCGTTGACCAGCTGGTCCTCTGGGCAGCAGGGCTGTGGTCCGGTCTCAGTCTCCAGCCTACACACATAACTGTGTTAAGTACATGACGTTATGCCACTTGAGCTTATAGTCCAAACCTAGTACTGTGACCTGATGTGGCCTCGGCCCCTGTGGACCAAGGTCCAACACAGTTCCAGTATTGGCTAACACCAGTGATCAGCTGTGTGGGCTATGCGGTTATGATGGAGGGTCGAGGACTAGAATTAGAAAGACATTACTGTCTTTGATGGTCTTGGACAGGACTCGGGTGTGAATGGGTCTCGACTGCCTTTGGACTTGGACATGACTCGGACTCGATTGAGTGGGTCTTGACTGCGGTCCTGGATTCAGGCTTTAGGCATTCAGCATTACACTTCAAGTTCAGTCCAATGCATCATATTTCTAAAAGTGACCCATGGCGACCTGCTGGCTGCGTGAGTAACAAATGGTGCATTTCCTTCTCCCCACAAACACTCTGTTCATTCATCGTGGCGCTGACATTATATCCTGAGTCCATGTGGGTTCCACTTCCAGCTGAAGGTAACTGTAGGTTCTGTGTGCTATTCTGAAGGGTTGTTTACACCACTCATGTCTCCATGTGTGCCTGATTCATTTGTTTTGGAGGCGGAGTCCAGCTGACTAATGTCTCTGATGACAGCTCCCATTCTGAGCCGGCCACATGCCATCACAGGGCCAGCTCACGGCCAACAGCACACTTGAATGTACGATGAGGTTGTTGGGTAACTGTTCAACCAACGATCAAAGTAAGAAAGAGAACCAACGTTCTACTTCCCTGTGGCTTCATCACCCGGAAGAATGCTCGGCCTTAAATGCTTTGTTTACTTCGTCATAACAATAGGACAAATATTTATAGATCTTGGCTCAGGCTTGGATGGACTATAGATACATGGTCCGCTATCTGATGCAAAAGCATTTGTGATCTCAACTGCAGTTTAATATTTATTCAGCTCAGACTTGATATACAACATTTTAGTTTCTCGGTAAACATGTTTGGCTATAAACTACATTTAAAAAAGGGATATCAACATTTCATTCATTTTATATTTCATGTCCCGAAATATAAAATGGATGGCTATACCGTCACCAAGAAATGGTAAATGGACTGTACTTATATTTCTATAACTCAGTTTGTAGCGTCATAGCTGTGAATGTAGCAGTACAGGGTGTTTCTGTGTCTTTAATTAACGTAATACATGGTACACAATGCATACATGTCGGTACATAAATATTACGTGTTGCATTTGAGTGCTTTTAAAAATCTCACAGTCCAAATGCTTTTCAGCCCGACAGGAATGCACTTTTATGAAAAGAAAGAAAGCGAGCTACATCCTGGCTTCAGTCCAGGTGTGTTGGCAACCTTCAGTGTAAGGTGTGAGGAGGAACCGGAGGGGGGGTCGAGGGCGATGGGGGCCGGGTGTGAGGAGAAGCTGAAACCCAAGCTCTGCTGTCGTCCCACCGTCAGACTGCGAGTCTTTAATCTCTGCTTTGTGGTGCAGCAGAAACACTTCAAGACCTTGGGTGAGCAATGGTGGCCAAATATTATGAAATGCTTGGTGAGGTGCCCGGGCCTCCCGTTTCCTCTCACTTTATATATTCAGGCCTAAATCTAATCATTTCCGTTCATCATACAATCCAGAAATGCTCGAGTAATTTGGGATTTGTTTTGCCTTGGACAGTTTCTTTATTTTCCCTTCACTTCCTCCTTTTCGGTTTGGTTTAACCCGGTGTGATCAGAGCCGGAGCCCCCCGGCCCCCTCGTATGTAAGCCGTGAGATGTTTATGTTGGTGGTTCTGCTTTTGTTATTAGCCTAACAGGCCGGAGCTGTTAGAGAGCCCCCCGTTTTAACACGGAGCCTCCTCCACACATGGTGGAAGCATTGACTCTCCCTCCATTTATTTCAGCAATCTCTCTCCCTCTCTCAGTCTGAGCTTCTGTTTTAATAGCTCGCATAGCGTAGTGTGCCGGCTACCATTTCTCCTGCCTGGAAACTCTATTTAAGAATGAATCACCTCTTTAAATCCTCACAGCACCTCATTCTTAAACTTGGCCAGCGGCTCGCTCATGAAGTCACACGGGGGACCGAGGGTCATCAGGGAGAGACCAGACACATATTATGCATTTGTGTTGTGACACAGCGGGACGAAAGGTCTTGGCCCCTCTACGGAGAGATGATGGAGCAGACATAGGGGAGCCGGAGCTCATCCAATCAGTTGGTTTTGCTTGTCTTCAGACTGAAAAGCCACTAATTGTCACGTAAATGTCATCTTGATGATGCACATCAGTGGACCATCCATGAATAACACAGAGGAATTGCATCACAAGTGTAGAAATGTTGGCTCATAAAGACTCGTGTTGGCGGTGCATTGAAATCTATTGATTATGGTCAATAAACCAGATCCTGCAACCCAGAGAGAGAGGAGCTTATGAATGATGCATCCAGGCTCACAAACACTGAAGGTTAAATCAAAACCAGAGAAAAGATGCAAAGGGGAGAGAACCTCAGATCTAAACCACTTTACTTGAGTGTAACACTGCACTTGGAACGTTATTGCTAATTATGGAGGTTGGGATATGATGGAAGATAAACAGAAGTTGATCTGTCCACTGTGATGGATCTGTATAGAGGATAGTTTGGGTAAGAATGTTTCCTCTTGCCTTCCAGTTGTCTCATTGTCTAACTGCTGTCTCCCTCCCCATCACTAAGTTTTCCTTTATAAATTGTCATGTTCATAATTAGAACGATAGTTTAACTATGAAAATAAGATCCAAGTTGTTTGAAGTGGAAGTAAAAAGGATCTCATTACGACCTGTTGGTGTGATTTCCTGGCTTCACTCCTTCTTGTGACCTCAGTCATCTTTTCATTCATCAGGTTGGGAAAACAATACAATGATGAGGTTTAAAGCCTCTGATGAAGAACAAACATGCACGCTGAGCATCAAAAGACGGAGGAAGGGCCACAGAGAGAGTGCTGTTGTCTTAACCCACACATAAAACACTCTGTGGGTTTGTTGTTTTAACCTTTGCTGAGTGCCATTTGTCTAAGTAATGTGCTGGGGGTCGGGTGGAGGCGGGGTTTCCCTCCATCGTGCCACAGCCTCGTGTTCACGCCATCAGAGAGGAAGAGCGTGGCGCCTGGACCGCTCACATTAGACCTGCTGTGATCTCGGCATATTATTAGAACCGGCCTGCAGGAGATGATTGAGGATAATGTTATGATGTCCCGGAGAAGATTTAAGAGCAGGACTCCACCTTGGTGAAAGTCTGGAAAAATATGAGGAAATTAGACAATACGATTGGGGAATATTGTTGTGTACGTGAGGGAAAGATGACGTCATACTTCATACTTCATGAAGTCCATACAGTACGTCTGGGGAAACAGCGACATCAGTGACATGTGAATGCACTCCTCCATCGTGCTGCCTCTAAAGGAAATGTTTCTTTACTCTCATAAAAAATAACGTTTTGTCATATTTGCTCAAACTGGCACTGTATCCTGACAGCAGTACGTGACTGTTTTAGTGCTCTAATGCGTTTGTATTCCACCACACCTGAAGTAAAGCAACCAATCAGAGCGAAGGACTTAGTTCATAACTGATGGTGAGACGAGGCAGCGCTGATCAAATATGAATTAATTATGACTAAAGGAGGATATTTCAGAGATGATCTGTCACATCCAATGCTGTCAGGATACTGTGACAGTTTACGTTTATTAAACTTTAATGTGTCTCTTTCTGTTGAGTGAAAGAAGTCATTGAAATGTCAGGCGAAGGATGCGTTATCCGTTAGAGAGAAACACATTACAAGTGATCCAAACATATTAATCTTTAGCAGACAATAGAAAATGCAGACGGACACTTCCGTCATCATCATCATTTTTTGTGTTTACGTTTGAGTGGCCTGAGATCCCTGTCTCTGTAGTAGAACTTCCTTTTGGCTCAGCCTCGGCCTGTTGAGGCCTCTCCACCCAGAGAGCTTTTCACTTCCTCTCCCACCGGCCACGCCCACCGGCCACGCCCACCCACACTCCTCTCCTCCGTTAGGTGACATCAAGCAATGGAAGCGTCAGCTGGATGACATGTTGGTTTTCCTGACAGGGGCCCGTGGACTTGAAGGTTATTTAATGCAGAGGGGCCCTCTTGGGTTTCGGTGTGGGAGGTGGGTGCATCCGAGCCAAAGGCGCTGAGAAGGAGTTCCGGTGCCTCGGTTCTGATCTTCCTTTTTTTTTCCACTCTGAATTTTCCCAGGTTTTCTCCCACATAATCGCTCACTATTTAAAGAGAGTCTGTCTCCGACTCTCTTTGGTACGTCTTAAGGTCTTCCTCTTTTTGCTTATTTGTTGCTCTCAATTATCTGCCGGCATCTCGTATTTTCCCTCTCTGCTTTGCTGGAAACCAGCTGACCTGAACCTCAGACCACAGCAACTTGGAAAGTCAAACTTTTCTTCTCCATTCACAGATCTTTTGTGTCCCGCTAATTCCTGCCCCGAGGCCTAACAACAGATCACCGTGTTCAAAAGCAGAAGTTGAATAAACCCTCAGTGCGCCTGAATGCAACCCACCATTAAGTCAATGAAAAGGAGCTGCGTGGGGCAGCAGGCTCATTAAAGGCCCCGACTGCGTTTCTAGTGGAGATGAATTAGCGAGTCGAGGAAATGTGGCCTTGTATCCCGGGGCTCTGATGTTCAGCCTAATTTCCTAATGATAGACCCCGGGCTGCACTCGCTTCCCAAGCTCCGAGTGAAGTGTTTATTGTAGGAGAACGTAAAACAAATGCAGTGGGATGATTTAGAGGACATATGTATATAAAATAAATATACTATGTCTTTCATCACTCAACTGGCTGAACCACAGAGGCCGCTGTTGTACAGTTTGCTGCAGCTCCAATTAAATTATGACTTTCATTTAAAGCGGAACTAATCAATATTTTCATAAAACAATAGATACAATGTCACGTGGAATGTGAAAAGGTTGGTGACAAAGAGGAATTGTCACCAATTCTGCAGCTACAGAGCTTTTTATCTCTTTTTATTACCACTTAAAGCTGCATTTGGTCATTTTAATAAAATAGGTTTGTTGTGATATAATTAGCACTAAATAAATGACTAGTCCACGAGAAGGATCTGGTTCCTCCGGTTTGATTTGTGGGCTTCAGGCCCACACAGGGCCATGGAGGCATGAGGCAGCTCGTGAGGCAGACATTTTTAATACATGTGTTTTCCTCGTCCTGAGAGCAATTGCAGAGAATAATTGTCGAGTCAGGTTAAAAGCAGCTCTCCTGGCAAACACACAATGCCATTTTTGTAGTGATCCGCTGTAGGAGCTGCTGTGTAATTATTTAATCCCGAGCTTAGCGCTCTTGTTTTTTGTACTGTAATGCTGTTGGAAAATATTCCAGTCTCTGGACAAAATGATTTGGCATGGATGGCAAAACAAACACACACATTTCCCGTTCATGGATTGACAGGAATGAGATGACATGAAACAGCTGCAGAGAGTTTGATGGAATTAGAGGTTGTTTGTGTAAAACCGGGCAGGTTATCTGGCCTCTAACTGATTTAATGCATCAGATATCCTGCAGAACGGTACTTTTACATTCGGCACATGGAGATGTCATCAGTGCGAGCGACGTGTTGTTCCCCACCATAAAGCATATTGGCTCCACAGTCTGGGCTCTGAACGTGTCACATCCACATAGGTCATGGATGCTAAACCCTTCCCTGACCGTGAACCTCCCTTCACAGTAAATGGCCTGGAGGAGGTCTGCCGGGTCCTGCAGGTCCCCGCCATCCGGCAGCCAGACCGGACTCCTCCAGTTCACGAGGAGCAGAGACCATCTTTCAGACTCCCTTTTTCTTCACATTGACATGAAGTCAGCATCAAGCCAAAGAAATCACAGGCAGCTTTAAAACTATGGCTTTGTGCTTTACGAGGCAACAAAGCTATAAGTGCTCCGTGGGAATGGCTGAGCTTTCTTCTATATACTTAATAAGCCGAGTATGAGGATGAAGAATGGGAGCCTTTGTCCCAACTCTGTCTGCTGCTCGGGACATTTCTTCTTTTAACTGAGCCCCTCTTTTCACCGGAAAGGCTGGAATGGTGTTTGATTAACTTTTATTTCTTTTTTGTGGAGGGATGCAAACCCAATACGGACACAGTTAAAAGGCCTAATAGTCCCCGTGTCCCCATAACGTAAATCACACCATGTTAGGGTGAAGACTTGGTTTAAGGTGAAGGTGAGGATTAGGTTAAGGTTAGGTTAGGTTACGGTTACGGTTAGTTTAGGTTATATTAAGGTTATAGTTAGGTTAGGTTAAGCAATGGTTAGGTTAGGTTAAGGTTATGGTTAAGGTTAGGTTAGGTTCAATATGTCTCCAAAAGACAAGAATCACACAACTGTGTGTGTGTGTGTGTGTGTGTGTGTGTGTGTGTGTGTGCATGCTCAGTAAGACGTGGAGGCGTTTCTCCCCATGAGTGGGGTGCAAAAGTTCATTTAGTTTGATCCTTTGATGGACACACCCTTCAGTAAATCCCCTCCACTGTTTGCACAACTGCAGCTGTAAACCCTTCAAGTGTGAAAGTGAATTTACATAGTGTAGTCATTTCTTCCTTTACAAAACATATCTGCACATTTGAACATTCAGAGCCGAGTGACTAGGCGGTGAAGGTGAGGGGCCACGCTCGGCAGACAATGCCAACAGGCCTGTCCCCGTCCTGTCACCATGGCTCAATGAGACCATTGACGTCAAGGAGGATTATTTGAAGTTTATTTTATTTTTATTGCATAATGGGGACGTAGACCTCAAACTCACCTCACACCACCTGCACAATTCATCAGGCTACTTATTGGTCCAAGCTGTTTGATTTGAATTACAAAAGTGTTGCAGACCACTTTATAGAGGACGAGGTCCTGCAGAAAGTCACACACCACTTACACTCTCACTTTGTCAGAGTTGTCCATTAAAGCCTTGCACTTGCTTAATAGCTTTGTAAGTCCAAACACAGACCCCTTTTTATTTGTTAGAGCAAAGAACCTGGTCGATCGTTGTTGCCACCTGAGGCGTCTGACTGTAGTCTGATCACGATGCCTTTGGAGGTTTAGAGGTAGCTAACTGAGGGGGATCCAGGCTGGGGGGTACACAGTATGACCCCGTCCAGAGGAGCTGGGAAGTGAGGCTGCAGGGAAGGTCATCTGGGCTATCTCGCTGAGCCGGCATGGTTTCTTTGAGCGTTGTTCTGATATCTGATACTGGTATTGGAAATGCCTTCGATACAGCTGAAACGCTGAAGCTGAGTCCATGCACCTGATCCGTGTCCCTGGCTACTGCCCAGTCGCTACTGCATACCTGCAAAACACACATCTGTGGTTAAACACTGTTCTTAGCCATATTTTTCTTTGATAAAGCAACATTGTGAACAACAAATTTGTGTTGAAAAGCAAGTTAAAGTTAGCTAATTAAAGATGTGTTCAAATGTGATCTTCATCTATGGTATTTAACTCCCTAACGCTTTCAAATGTCCGATCTTTCAATCGTCTTCCGGTGTAGTCGGACACACAGTATTTTACTTGGAGTTCAGCGAAATGGAAGCCTGGCTGCTGCTTTGTGTTTACAAGGGCAACCGGAGAAGAAGGATCTGAGACAGCAGGGGTCAATGAGGAGGCTGCGGTGGGTTCGGATCTGGATATTTTCAGAACTGAAATTCCTCAGTTTATTCCTGGACCATGTGGGACAGAGATCGGTGTGGTGGGCAGGTGGTCTGCCAACTTGGGACAGTTTACTCTTTGTAACACCAAAGGTAAAGATAAGAGGACCTTAAAGGGGCCGCTACAAAGGATGATTGGAGGGTTAATAATTCTTGCAGATGCAGAGATACAAGTTTCCCAGTAGTAAAAGTTCAGCATGCTCATTGTTATTGTAGCAAAGTGTCCTCGACTGCGTCCGAGGTTGCATAATTGCTTTGAAAACATGTGTGACGTAGAGGACCTCCTCCAATAGGAGCAGGGCGAGGGAACGCCCATGACTTTGCATGCTGGCATCCAATGTTAGATCTCCAATATTAGATCTCCATTTCCGGCCCCATCTAACTAGTGCTATTACATAAGCAGAAACAACAGGTGTCTGCAACGGTTTGACAGCAATGACATCAATGCCGTCAAGCACAAATATTTGTGTGTGTGTGTGTGTGTGTGTGTGTGTGTGTTTATGAGTGAGACGTTTGTTTCATGTTGTGCCCGCTGCTCGCTGCATGTAAAGCTGTTGCTCCGCTCCAGGCGCCGCTCCATCGCTATATTTGAACCCCCCTTCCCCCCAGGCCTCCCAAAGTTCCTTTGGATCAAGGTGCTCTGCAGTATGTCCCTTGGGGGAGTGATCCGAGCCAACAGGATGTCATGGCAGGCCCAGAATGCAACAGGAATTTTGCTTCCATGTTTGCTTTCTCCACTGTTGCATTCAAAGAAGGTCTAAGCTTACCCTTCAGGGAGTGGATGGCAACTGCAGGAGAGACTGGAACAGTCACGCTGTGCTGATACTGAAATAAAGCGGATCCCATCTCATAACAGACGCCTCACAAACGATACGATGGTCGGTGCTTATATCGCGTACTAAGGTACACCATCAAAGTTATAGTCCCTCACCTTATAAGTGCCTTTCATGAAGTAGTACAGGCCTCTCAGTTGAGGTTCAGATGAGACTCTATGGACCGCTGGGATCAGTGAATGGTGAAAGTTGCTACTGCTGCTCTGTCAATGGATTGATGACAACATTTACAGTGAAATAGATCATATTGGTGTTGGATTCTGTCATGTTGAAGTTAAAACCAGCAAGAGAGGACTTGTATTGTTTTGCAAAAATGCAAATAAACATGACTTGTGGTTTTACTGTGAAGCTCTTTTGCTTTGACATTTTGCCGGGTCTTCCTGATGAGAACCACCCGACTGAGGAGTGACTCAGTAATGTCTCTGCTCAAGTCAAACCCATCCTCGGGGACTTGAGGAGTGAACCAATGTCCTCCACTTCCTCTGGTTTATGAAACGCTGAGCCTCTCCTAAAACGTTGTCCTTTCCTCGGGTTGGGGACATTAAAGTAACATTCATGACGTCTTTTGACAACACAACTTCATTATTGTTCTGACCTATTGGAGTTGTTATAGAAGTCCTTCCTCTTTCCCTCCGATACGAGTACGAAGATGGACCAGTCTGAGGAACATAATAAACCTGCTCCGAACATAAAGCGGGGATTTGATTCGACCTTTCACGGGACAGATTTGTCATTAGTGGTTTTCCCCACCTCGCTGTGATTGACGTAACAGCGTCTTTGTGGCCCTTGTCTGGATTCAGCAGTAATTGATTTTTTCCGATGACCTCATTGTGCTCATGATAAGGTCAAGGGGAGGCGTATTGGTTCTTATGAAAGGTCTGTTCTGTCCCTCCAATATGTTTTTGACAATCTGAAATAAACAGGGGAGAGGTTTTGATAAGGTTTCTCTGTCTGGGGATGCTAATAAAACCAAATACTCAACATGCACATGGCATTTGAGTCGAGGGGCCAACGAAGTGTTTAAACAGATTCTGCTCTTCTGTTTGTTCACCTCAGACTCTTGTTTCCAGGGGGTGAAATGTTTTCAGGTCCCAGGGGATCAAACATGGACCTTTTCAGAGGCGTGCTGATCGAGACCCCTACAATTTAAAATTGATACCGTGGTTTATGTCTCAATGATTGAACAAGACATGTCTTTGAAAATGAGGCCCAGTCAGTCTGTGTATGGGGATACTTCCTAGTGTCTTTTTTTTTCTCAAGAAGAAACAGATAAAAGTAAAGAACCAAAAAGACAGAAAGAATGAAAATAGCAGGAAACTTGCTCGAGGCCTCAGCCACTTCCACATATCTGTGTGTGTGAATGTAATTTCCTTCATACATGAGAACTTTCATGATCATCGCTGTGTTGGCTTGAACTTTTTTTCTAAACTTTTTTTTCCGACAGACCATATGCACTATGTGCCACAGGAGTCTAGCATTTATGCTTTTTAGAGAATTAAATGATGAGTGCTGATGAGTGATGATGAATGCAATGCATGAATGTGACTCGTCTAGACTAGACGACGAAAAACGGACAAAATCTCCCATATCTGCAGAAGCATTTCTATCCATCAGCAGAAAGATGTATTTCCTTGTGTTGACCAGTAGGGGGCACACTCCTATACTCTGCAGAACCAAAAACACAAAACATACATGTGGGCAGAAAGTGGGCCCACAGCATGAATTTGTCCCTGTTTACAGCATTTAATACACTATGAACCAATCATAAGAATGGCATTTTGACTGTCTGTACATAATCTATATCATATAAATCTAAAATCCTTCTCTCTCTCTCTCTCTCTTTGTCTTACAGGACCTCCAGTAAGTAGACCAGACGCCGTGTGTGACCTGTATGTGGTAAAGTGACTAAAGTCCCCTTGAACATACCTGTTGCCAACATGTTGCCTTGTGTGGATGCAGTGATAACGTGCAGGGCTTTATTATTTTGGTCTCTATAATTGATTAAATCATTCATAGTATACTTGTAATGTTCTGGCATGAAGCAAATGCTTTGTTTTGTATATCTTTTATGTTCTCAACTATGCTTCAAATTGTCCACACTTTTCAGATTTTTACAAATCACTTGAATATTCACTGTGTGAATTAACATGTAACTTAACTGGCCTCTGTAGCGTTCAGTAAGTGGAGGCCTGCAGGGTTAGTGCTGTAACCTTCAGGGCCAGCTGGGTTTTTCTGCGTGGGGTGTTGGTGTCCCCTCCCTGCCTGTGGCCTGCATGTGTGATCCTGAATCATCGGCCAGTCGAGTGACAGAGTCCCCTTCTCGCCCACTGATGCTGGAATGGGCTTCAACCCCATGCTACTCGGCACGCACGGGATAAGTGGATCACATCTTATAGCTGAAATCCAGCCTTCGGTTGAAAAGAAAAGCTCCGGACTCCTGTGCCGCCATGGCACAAAGTTTCCAAACATCTGGCCACGATGAGTTTGACTTTTGTAACACCGTCAGTTTAAAATCACCTCTGCCAAATATCCCTCCATGGAAAGTTTGATTGATAGCTCCTACTGAGGAAGTTTTAAGGTGCATGAGGTCAGACAGCGAGGCGGATTTTCCACTCTCACTACACTTCCCTCTCCACGGGATCTGAGCTTTTCAAACTCCAAGTCGTGGTCGGATTCCACATCGCCTCTGAAGTCTCGCTTGAAATACAATGTGCCAAACACCGATACATTGATCGGGCTCCAGAAGGCCACAGCTGCATGAAGGTCGTGGCCCTGCTTTGAGCTTTTACAGGAGAGAGCTGCAGGGATTATTATTATTATGTATTTCTGGAGGCCAACCCAGACGTCAGCATCACACTGGTTCCCTCCACAAAAGGATGATGGGATTTTTCCCATTTGATCTGAGATTATTACTGAAAATAAACTGTGGCAAACAAAGGTTTATGATACTCACATATTTGAACCCTTATGCTATGGTTTCTGAAGCGTAAATGCTTCATTACGGTCACCACAGTGGATGAGACCAGCCTGAGCTTGAGCAATAATATTGATTGGTTGAACATATTTAATTTATCGATGTTCAATTACCATAAAATTCGGATTACAAGGCGCACCCACTAAGCCGTATCTACTAAATAAAAAAGTAGCTGTTGCTGCTGCTACCACTGCTGCTGCTACCACTGCTGCTGCCCGCGTCCCCACTGCCCGAGTCGGGTGTTGAGCCGGGGCTGGTCCCGCTACTGTCGGTGGTTGTCGAGGAGCTAGCTGCTGCAGCTAGCGCTGACAACACTTTTTATTTTTTGTTTACTTGAGCTCAAACAGTGCAGCCGCACATTATTGTGGCAGCAGCAGCCAAACTCCCTGCTGTCCGCCCCGCCCGCGGTGCCTCTCACCCCACTTGGCTCTCCGCCGGCACCTACCGACCATCTCAGATTTTGTACTGTGTCTCTGCAACTGCTGCTAAATTTAGAATCGGAAAAATCCACAAATTAGTCGCACCGATATTTAAGCCGCAGGGGTCAAAATTGGGGGAAAAAGTAACGGGTTATATCCCATATTTTACGGTACCTTCATTTTCGTACGACAAAGAAAGAAGTCTGTAACTTAAATATCAAAAACAGATTCAGTCCATGGCTGTTTTTGTTTTGGACATGCAATCAAAGTATGAACAAAACAAGTCATTATCCTTTAGTGCTGGATTCATGAATGAATAATGACATTGCTAATTATTTTTTTAGCATTTTTCAACCGTGGATTCCCAATTGAAAATAAAAAGAACAAATTATTATTATTCACAGTTGGAGGCTTACACCAAAGTCCACTTCTGGTTAAAATAATACCAATAAGAATGGAATAAATCAAACCTCTGTTATATACGCCCCAACTCCCTTCTTATTGAACAGAGGAGCACCCTTGGGACCCTACATCCCACGAACCACGGCCAAACAGCCCTCTCCCACCACCCCCTCCCCGCCTTCCCATTCATTCAGCAGCACTTTGCCAAATGGGAGCCACATGTTGGAGGGTTACTGTGTAATTCAAGTGAAGGGTTCCTTCCGGCATTGGGCGACCTTTGCCCCCTGCAGACGGCCCGTGGAGACCCAGTAGCTAACGGGCAGGCCCTCCGTACACCATGTTCACACTCAGCACCTGGCCATGCGCCTCATGCTCTGCCATCGGACTGCCAGCCTGCTGGAGGAGGTCATGCTCACCTGGTCACGCTGACCCAGAACCCCTCCACACTGACGGGCTAGTACATCTATACCCCGAGGATGAGAGCAGAGTCAAACATCCAGACCTTACCAAAAGCACAAAATGAATATACTTAAGATGTGACTTCATAATATTGTTGATTATAAAGAGAAAAAAAGATGTGTTTCTGAGCTAAACACCAGTGCTGTGGCGTTTATCAAATATCATAAATAGTATTCTCATCCTCTCAATAAAGTTGTAAACACGGACGCCTGCTGTGACACAAGGGGGAGGCGGGGCCTTGCTCATTTGTGGGAGGGGCTACACAACCTGCAGCAATAGTATGGCACCGCCCGGTCTGCCGAGCTCTCCTGTGGGAAGTCTCATGTGTCCCTCTTCTCTCTCTCTCTAGCTCGCTCTCTCGCTCTGTCCCACTCTCTTTCTCTCTGTCCCTCTCTCTCTCTCTTGCTCTGTCCCTCTTCTCTCTCTCTCTCTCTCTCTCTCTCTCTAGCTCTCTCTCTTGGTCTGTCCCTCTTCTCTCTCTCTCTCTCTCTCTCTCTCTCTAGCTCTCTCTCTCTTTCTCTTGGTCTGTCCCTCTCTCTCTCTCTTGCTCTGTCCCTCTTCTCTCTCTCTCTCTCTCTTGCTCTGTCCCTCTTCTCTCTCTCTCTCTCTCTCTAGCTCTCTCTCTCTTTCTCTTGGTCTGTCCCTCTCTCTCTCTCTCTTGCTCTGCCCCCCCCCCCCCCTCTCTCTCTCTTGGTCTGTCCCTCTCTATCTCTCTCTTGCTCTGCCCCCCCCCTCTCTCTCTTGGTCTGTCCCTCTCTCTCTCTCTCTCTCTCTCGCTCTGTCCCTCTTCTCTCTCTCTCTAGCTCTCTCTCTCTTTCTCTTGGTCTGTCCCTCTCTCTCTCTCTCTTGCTCTGCCCCCCCCCCCCCTCTCTCTCTCTCTTGGTCTGTCCCTCTCTATCTCTCTCTTGCTCTGCCCCCCCCCCTCTCTCTCTTGGTCTGTCCCTCTCTCTCTCTCTCTCGCTCTGTCCCTCTTCTCTCTCTCTCTAGCTCGCTCTCTCGCTCTGTCCCACTCTCTTTCTCTCTGTCCCTCTCTCTCTCTCTTGCTCTGTCCCTCTTCTCTCTCTCTCTCTCTCTCTCTCTCCCTCCTCATGGAGGACTATCCATGCCATCATTCAAGAGCATTTCATTCCTCTGCGAAGCCTCAGCAGCTTTTTGTAAAGTCCAGAGTTCCTGTGTTTCCATCCCATAGTGCCGTCTCCGTCCTCGTCTCCAGGAGAAGTGTTTGTGTTCCTCTCAATGGAACAAAAGACACTTGACTTGGTCAGAGTGCTTCTGGTTCCGTGACCTCGTAGCTGAAGGCTTTGTATTGAAATCTGTGTGATTGGGTCCTGACGGCAGCCCCCATGCTGACGTGTGTCACGTCCGCATCAGGTCCTTGAGTTGGGTGAGGTCAGCCTGGAGGTCCCTCACAAACATGCACGCTTTCCCCAAAACCAATCTCTGCATGAGTCTTTGTGGTGAAATGAAGAAACTGTCCAACATTACTTCTGTTCATATACGACAGTCACTTCCTCAAATCTCTCCCATTCTTTTGGTTCTGGCCCGGTTCAGTGCAGTCATATTTCATAATGTGGACTTCATCTGTAAATTCACTCTTTCCTTTTTGTACCACTCTTCTCTCCTTCCTTCCTCAGGGTCCTCCTGGACGAGCAGGCTTTCCGGTAACTGTTTTTTTAACTTGTGTCTGTGTATGGCTCTGTCTTTAGTATTTGCATGAGTAATTTGTTTTCACTGCAGTATTGATCTCTCACCGGCTCTCTGCTGAGTAGCTGTTGTCTTTGTTTGGATTTTAGAATGAGTTTTAATTAGGGATGCACCTATCGGGATGCACCGATACCGATACCGGTATCGGTGCATCGATACCTATCGGTGGTCGATACTGCGTTAAATACTCGTACTCGCATCGGTTTCAATGGCCGATACCAAGAACCGATACTCACTCAACAGTATTTCACTACAACAAACTGGTCGCGCTTTGTGGAGAAGCAACCCCGTGGCGGAGCCGGAGACACTCTTCTCTGTCTCAACTGTCTCAACAGTCTCAACTTCTGAGCAGCCAATCACGCTATCCAAGTTGTTTTGCCGTCCAATCAGATGGCCAGTTTGTCTCAACAGCAGAATCTGGAGCCGCCATCTTGGATCCTCGCTACGCAGCGCTCACTTCTTTCAATAGACAGGAGAAAAGTGAGACGCGAGTACAATACAAGACTTTATCGATATTGTGCTTATTAACCGGTGTTGCATACGTGTGTATGACATATTAGTGCTCTTGTTAGTGGCTGACAGCCCCGGAGTTACTTGTAATCAGTCCGTCCCAACGCGACGCAAATGTTTCGCGCGACCAGATTACATGTAAAGTCTATGCACAGACGCGTGTGGTTGCGACAGACGCAAATTTACGCCGGCGGCACGTCAGACGCGAGAGTTGAAATTTTCCATATTTAATACATCTATAATTGAGAAGCTCTGCGCGTCATCACCGCCGTCCTGCCGGTTTGAATCAAACTGTTGCTGATCCACCTGAAGTAGCGCTGGCAGCGGCCTCATTCAGACGCTGTTGTGCGGCTACGGATGATATTATTGTAGCCGAGTGTCTGTTGTGTGTCTATATTTGTAATTCTAATAAAATGAAAACACGCTGCAGGGTAACTTGAACCACTTTTTTATCTCCTTCACACACGTATATCCCACAATTCCACTCTTTTCCTTTCCGTTTCTCCCTCCACAATAAAAGCACCGGAAACATAACTTGGAACACAGCTTCCTATATAATTGCTCGATCCCTAATATTATCGCTTACATTATGAACCCGGACACGGGGCGTTTTATGGTCCGACATTAGAGGGACTTCCACAAGAAGTTTAAAGCTTGGGATAGCCTTCTGTTAATTTTGTACTATAGGCTTGACATAATCTGCAGAGGATAAAATAAAATCTGCCTCCAAATTAATTGCACTTTCATGGAGACCAAATCTAAGAAGTATCGGTATCGGTACTCGGTATCGGCAAGTACACAAATAAAAATACTCGTACTCGTATCGGTTTGTAAAAAATGGTATCGTTGCATCCCTAGTTTTAATTATCACAGATTTAGTGAAATATAATATATCAGCGATTATTATCAGCTGATAACCATAGCTGGCTTCAAGACCTTTTTTTTAAATCAATTTGCAGATCTCCCAAAACAATTTCATCTGTATTCTCCTAATTTCGTGCTGAATTTGTTTTGGAGGAAACATATATATGCTGCATTGCTTAAATTGAGGCGATACACCTTTTGGAAGAGCATACAACACACACTCTACTTCACAAATCAAAGTTTCAATTCCAACTTGAGCCACTTGGTTAGATGTAGGTTTGGGTTAAAAGAAGTACTTTATCTCATGACCCACGAAGCCTATCCGTGGTAGCCTAGCTTTAGTAAATGTGTCACAAATAGCTACATTTTGTCTTTACATACACTGTGTAATGTGTATAGCTTGAGTTTTATTTACAGCACAAAAAGACTCTTAGCTTAAATAAAATGCAAAAAGGGTTGAAGATCTGGAACAAACAAAACAGTTACAGCAACAAAATGCAAAAGAGGAATGGAAATTGTATACAAACTTACTATATGCATTTATGAATGCCCATTATTGGACAGTAAATATACATAATACACATCAGATCGTACTTATATAGAACCAACTGTTTCACTCGTCAAACATCGATGGTGGGTCAGACAGAGCCCTTTGGACTGACTCCTCAGTAAACCCACGACATCTTCATGAGACGCTCAGAGCAACTAGGACGTCCGCACAGGGCTGGTGGGAATAATGATCGATGGGTCCAACAAACACAGGACTTTCACCCAGGACACCGCTGTTCGTGTCCCGAAAACTGAACGTAGAGGTAGATATTTTAGTCTTGTGAGGTGAGAGTCGTGAGTCGCTGGTCACGTGACTTGTCAATCGCCACATGAGTCGTTAGTGAGGTTCAGGATCAGTGATTTGAGTGCGTGGTGTTGCTGTCTGAACCAGACTTCCTGTGAAGGCGGGTCCAAAGCTGACGCTCGAGGAGCTTTGGACCACTGACCCTGAGTCAGTATTTGATGAGTTGGGAGTGAGAATGTGTTGGCAGCACACGCACATACGTACATAAATACATGCATACATACCAAATGTTATTATTATACAACTAAACTGCATTTTCAATTATGTTCAAAAGTATTTTCTCCTGGATTACATTTAAAGTTTTAAAGACAAGGTTATTGTTATGAATCAAAACAAAACTGCAACGCAACAAAATGATTCACAAAAACATAACAGCATATAATATTAGTCAGGATTAGTGGGCTCCAAAGCCGGATTACCAAATAAAATAAGCACGTAACAAAACTAGGACCAGGTGGGGAAGTTGCAACGCACTCAAGATACTGAAACATATAATGGTTGGGGAAATATAACATTTAAATAACATTGCATAATGTTCAAAAGTGATTAATTGAATGTTCAGAGGCACTGAAATAGCTGATAATAGTTCTATATTTGTTCAATAAATGGTTCTCCGTATGCAGATAATCGACACAGGGTTATATATTTTTCAAGAAACATTGTAGCTTGAACTCTTCATCAAAGGCTTGTTATAGAACTCAAATGTGTCCACATACATTCAAAAGAGAAGTTAGTCCAACAATCTGATTCTATATTATTTCCTTGATCACTTCTCATGTCAGAACCTCAGAGGTGTCAGTACAGCAGTGCTAAACACTAAACATTCATAACCCTGAGCTGTCGGCTGGAGTGTGTTGCCCTTTTGGTTGTTTTAATTCAAACGCTGCTACATGAATGTGATGCTAATCCTTCAGCTTGGTTGAAGTGTCTGTTTGATCTCGGCCTCCTTCCCCTTCAGTCCAACGCCATGCTCCTCTCTCTGCTGAGCTAACACTCACCCTATGTCGGACCCACATGGTTCCCATCATGACAACAGGTGGCCATCTAGCATCTGACCTTTGTCCTGGGAAGCCCGCTACAAGCAGCAACCCCCCATTAGGTCCTGACAAACTCACTCGTGAAACAGGTCCATAAAACAGTCTCGAGCCAAGACCCGTCCCACGTTTGACTTGAGCTGAGAGTTTGTGTCAAAGAGATTCCTTCTCGGATTTGTGATTGATTACACCCGTCGAGCGGAGGGAAATGAAATCACGAGCAGCTCTGAACCGAGTCAGGGTCTGGAGGATGTGGTTTTCAGGAGGAAGGCCTGTCAGAATTGACAATGAGGGAGCAGTGTTTTCCTGAAATGTGGTTATTTCAGAATGTGAAAGTATAGGTCTTCATAACCAGGATGATGGATCACAAACACATTGCGTTACCTCCCGTTCCTTCTCTCACACCGAGCACGGTGTGCAGCATTCCTGGAGTGCTACTAACTCAATTAATAAATCATTATCTCATAACTGACAGACGCTCTTCCTATCCCGGCGATCTGGTTCCCCTTTAGTGTCAGTTCTGGATGTGTAATCTCTTTACATGAGTCCTGTTTATTCAAAACAATATTCCATCTTCACAGGAAGTTATGTTCAAGCAGCAAGGAAACGATCATGGACGTTAACCTGACTGACTAACAAGTCACGAGAAAAAACAAGTCAACGTGACCTTTTATTTCTCACATGACACGCAGAGTGGTCCCCTGAGTGAAAGTCCTGTGTTTGTTTGACCCGCCCACCACCCACACTGAGAGCCCCATCAGCTGCTCTGGGCGCCTCATAAGGACGTGGGCGGCTTCTCATTGGAGTCCGTTGAAAGCCCGGTGCACCTCACTCTGACACTGAAGGGTGCCTCCCTGTGTCGGTGTCAGACGCTGAGGGAAACTGACTGAGCGTCGGTATTTGAAGCGCTGGGACTGAGACCGGGTTGGATACCCGCCTTCATCTGATCCACTGTAAGACTATATCACGACAAATGTGGTCTCATGGGGTTTTTCTCACAGGCAATCCTTCTACTGGTGACGAGTGGAGGCTGGTGTGACTGCGCTCAGCTGTCTGTGTGTGTGTGTGTGTGTGTAGTTGGCCTGAGTCAAGGTCCAGCTGAGGTCCATTAAGACTGTTAAATATGCCTCAGACACCTCAGAATTGTCCAGCTAAGGACCTGCATAAATCCTTCTGATAGCAGTGTGTTTGTCAGCGCACAGTGTGTGTGTGCATGCGCGCACGTGTGTGTGTGTGTGTCTCTGTTATTACAGTGTGTGTGTTTGTCAGTACAGTAAGAACGTACAGCATCAGCTTAATAGATATCTTCACAGCCTCATTCAGCTCATGTGCTGCCACACAGTCGGCTGTAAAGCGACTTTAGTGAAGGTTGTATTTTGTGGTCACAGCAAATAACCACGTGAGGCGCTTTGTAAAGCCCCCCAGCTCTGGATTAAAACCAGTTTTGGCGGTGCCAGATTCTCCCCAAGGCCGTGATTTAAATCAAGACCTTTGGACAGAACTTCAAAGAGCCCAGATGAAGCCTGATAGTAGTTAAAGGCTTAAAGAATCAACCACGTACTAATGACAGAGATAACAACGCATCTGATGTTTCAGGGCCGAAAACATCTGAATGGTGTCCAGGCTCAGGGAGGTCGGGTGGGAAACACAGGACTTTAACTCAGAAGACCGCTGTCGATGTCAATAATGACGTAACTTTGGTACTGTACTAACGCAAGTTATGTAACACACGTATTTATTTTAATGGCAATCTTTTCCTAAACCTACGTTGGAAGTTCTATTTTGAAAAGATACTCTATGGATGTAACGAGTGAGAACGTGTGGGTTGAAAATTGGCCATAATGTTTGACTCAGACACCAACATGATCCATTCTGACATCTGATTGGGCGAATGCAGCCCTCACGGTACAGTCAATGATCTTTGCTTTAAACAGGCTTTTCGGGTGCTAATGTCAAATTATTTCTGAACTAAAATTATGTTTGTGATCAAATAATAGCCAATACATTGACCATACCGTTGCAAAGCCCTGCTCCTGTGGATGTGGAGGACTGCTGCTCGGTTGGCCCTTGCATAGATAAAGCAGTTAGCTCCAAAGGTGCTGTTGAGTTAAATAGTTTGAGTTCATGCATTGCCTTCAACACAGAGTGGTTATGTCTGAGCAGAGACAATATTTCAACATATGACTAGAAACTGGCTGTGAGCTGATACTTTTCTGTTGCCACTGTAGCCTCTCCAGGTGTTTGCTGCCCTCACTGGTTCAAAAGTGGTATTTAATAACACCAAAGTAAGATAACCACTGCTCTCGCCAGAAAAAATACTCCATAAAAGCCCAGATGTGGAGCGGTTATTGTTTCACAACGTCGTGTCATTATGTTTCTGCAAGCGTGATACAAGGCTGATATGAGACGTGATAATGAACGTTATTCGTTATTCAGAAATGAGCGAATGAAGAGAAAAAATGTACTTTGCTTTTGGTGTGAACGCAGCATTAGAAAACTGCTGCATGTCTGATGCTTTATCTGCATTGGCTTTCAGTTATGGAAATTGAGCTGTGAATATTTATGATATTGTTGCTCTTCAATGAAATCTTGCAGATTTGTTTGCGTAGTGTATTCCCTTTAGGAGACATGTGGGAGAGGTCCACATTGTTTGTTGTGAGTTAATCATCAGGACATCACCTGGGTCCCCAAATCCTGTCTCAAGTCTTTTTACGGTCTCAGTCGTGTTCTACTTGGTTGGGTTGAGGAACAGATCCTAGTCCGGGTTAAATCAACCATGAAAGGGGCGTGGCTTAAGTGCAGGAGATGCGTGACAAACAGACAACATTGACTTGAACAGCGGTGACCTGGGTGAGAGCCCTGTGTTTAAACCCCCCATCCATCCTAACCTACGACATCCTCCGTCCTGGTTCAAGAGTGTTGGTTGCATCCAACATTATACTGCATCACTTTGTGTAGTTATAGCTACGAACAGTGTGACACAGCCTGACCCTCATGGCTGTGTTGCTGGTTATCTACAGTGTTATGAAGCTGTGGTGCAGGGCCTAAAGGAAGCTGTCACTGGGTTGGGCATGAATGCAGCTCACTGTTTTTTATTTTACAGTATCACAGTGTCATGGAATGCCCGTCTGTAGTCTCGGCATTAGGCATGGCATGTTTCTCTGAGCCCTCTTTCACAAATGATTCAAGCCCTTAAATGGATACCATGGCATTAGAACTTCCACAAACACAGTATTAACATTGATATTCATATTAGTATTAGTGTCTCTTTCCCACTAGTAACACCAAAAATGTAAATTCTTCCAATGTTGGAGATCTGTAGTGTGAACTGTTCTTATACTGTGTCTGTGGAATTGGATTTAAATTAGATTCCATGTAGTGAAACTGTGTAAAGTCTAAATGCCGAGGTATCCCTTTAGGAGTTCAGTCTAACCTTCTTATTGACCCTTGTTCCTTTTGAATCTGCGTTGGCAATAGGGAGACAAAGGAAACATGGGGATTCCTGGGAGAATGGTGAGTGACTCGGGTTTGGGGATCGAGTGCTTTAGTGATGGTTACATTCATTATGACATAAGCAACATATCAGCTCCACGGTCGACCCCCTCACTTCTATTGTGATCGGATGGTTTCACTATTCCTCAAAAGTGCTGTATCTCTGACCTAACCTTTTAACTAAGCCACACCCATTTAGGCTATTCTATTTTATCGCCTTTTGATTACAAATGCAATAATGTCATATTTATTTTACACTTCCGTTTACTGAGCCTCCCCTGAAGCAGTCTGGAGCCCCCGTGGAGACCCGCCTGCAAGCTCTCCTGAAGGGTGTCACCCCTAACTGAGCGGGTGTATTAATAATGCACAGCCTTACTGTAATACCATGTAGGAGAACAATGTGAAATGGATACAATCATATTTAAAAAATACATAGTGATAGTGCCATATTCCTATCTGCACAGAGTAACACGAGCCCCTAAATGTGTCTTCAGGGCCTTCCAGCTGTCAGGTGGAGACTGTAATAGATTCTTCAGGTATCAGGCGTTGCTGTGTTATTTAAGGCAGCCTGTGCTTGATCAGCCCACCCAGCATGCAGCAGTCGTGTAACCACAACCAACCGTTCTGTGCAGCTGACGGCCTGTAATTTACAGGGCAACCGCTCAATTCATTCGGTTAGTTTCTTGTGGATATACCATATTTCAAAAGTTTTAGCTCTGTCACATGTGGGTAATATTTTTATTTTTAACTCATATGACACTGGTATCCACAGCTCACAGGCCTCTCACCTGGCTATGCAGGTGTTTAATGATTGATAAAGACAGGCCAGTAACAGTGAAATTCGCAAAGGAAGTGAGGAGACTGTTTAACCTGGACTCAGGTTTGTTGTATCCTGGTGTTCGTTGGAAAGTCCATCCTAATGCAATCTTTCAAGTCTCAGTTGCTTAAAATGAACTGGGTTTTAAGTCTCTCTTGTCTGTCTTTGTAATATCATCAGGATGAAATCATGTATTTGTGGACACAAGTTGTCTCTCTTTGAAAGTATGCACAATAAGCGATGAAAGTTACTTTTAAAATATTGAAAAAAGCTGCTTGAATGCAGAATTTTCTGTTTTAAAAAGTTTACAAGTTGTTGATGAATCATTTCTTGTAGATATTATATAAAACCTTTATTTTGAGATTCAAAATATCCAGGCCAAGATGAGTGCATATACAGTTGCACATGAAAGTAAAAGAAGTCAAAGAAAACAGTAAATGACATCAGACCAAGAAGAAGTCATTCAGTAACACCTACATGTCCATTCAATGGTCAAACAGTCCTTAACCCTCTTTTTAACATCTTGCATGCTGATACAATAATCCAGTTTAAATGTCTCTGTGGCTCCCTGATAGTTGCAGCAGTCGTTAGAGACAGTTTGTGTAACATGACCTCATTAAGACAAACGGGGTCCGTTTGAAGGTCAAGGACACAAACTGCAATGATGTTTACAGAAACATGAAGCAGAAACAAATCGTAAAATAAAAGACAGGACGTGTCAGGTGACCCGACAACGCTTAGTTTGAAGCCCACTGGCCTTTCCACCTAACTCACACATACGTAGTTCTTTCACCACCACCTCATCACTAGTCCTGAGGATGCTGCATGCCCAGAACCCTCCATATCTCTAACCCTGGTTCCTCTCTCTCTTGTGTCTCCTCCCTTCACACCTTTTTGCATGCGACTGCTGTGACTGATCCCAGGGCTTAAAAGGACATGCAGGGGAGAAGGTAAGTCTGGGACCATGTGTCATTAGACAGATTACTTCAAATGTTGTAACAGGGGCGACTGTGACTCAGTGGTTTGCAGGTCTGTCTTTCAATCAGAGGATCGGTGGTTCGATCCCCGGCTCTGCCAGTGCATGTTTTTGCTCGCCATTGCTGTGTCTACAGTCTACTGTATAGCATGTAAGTCTCTTTGGATAAAAGCGTCAGCTTAATGTAATTTAGCAGCAATCACAGACAAACGTTGTCCTTGATCCGCTGTCCTTTGGTGTCCTTTCCTTACTTTGGTCTCCTCTGGTCAAACAGCCGGTTTGCATCAGGAGCAGCCGTACACAGTGGACTGTAAGCAGGCTGCTGATTGAGACATTAATGTGACTGGGTGGTGGTCACAAGAGCGGAGCGGTGCACTGTACAGGTAGCATGTGATTTATATCAGCAGCTCAGGTCTGTATTTTCAAACCGCGTGAGTGTCACGTTGTGTAAATGGTTTCCCACCCTGGTTGGATTACCTGAACTCTCTACACCATGAAACACAATAGTAATGATTTGTCACATAAGCGTCTGAAAGTTCAAATTTAAGACTCCCCAAAGAAAGTGGAGAAAGGTTTATAGAGGCCATGGCAGAGTATGGGGCTCCTCAAAGAGAACGTAGAATGAATAGAGTTATATACTGAGATAAATACAAGTTGTTTCAACTGTCTTATAGAAGTTACCATGAATATAAGCTGCCAGCTGGGAGAGAAAATATTGATATTGGCCTCGAGGTGGAGATTACATGTAAGACAAAATTTACTGTCGGCTCCGATATCTCCCACTTGGCTTCGTGAATTGCATAAGTGTGTCAACAGAGATGGTAAACATGCAGTAAATCTGTCATGGTCAGCAGCACAGGCACATAAAAATCAAAATGATCACTTTTATTCACATCAATGAAATGAACTCGAAGCGGGCAAGAGTATCGATGTCTGCTGCAGTTTGCTGAACGTCGAGTTCCTCAGAGGAAATGAACTGGGATGTGGCGTTACACCAGGTCACATAGCTGCCTACAAGTCAATCTGATCCCCTCCAACGCTGTGGAGCAGTGTGTCTGAGAGTGAGCCTGTTTGGTGGTCTTCATCACAGGTGCATGATGCACGCCAACGGGCTCGCACTAGTCCACTGATCATCAGCAGTGAAACAACAGCTAGCTTTAAACATTAGTGTAAACAATGCAAGTTTCAAAATGGCCAAAATGTTTGATTCACAGTGGGAATCCTGTAATGTTGGTGAGAAACACTGGAGTCAAACAGAAACTTAGTTCACAAGAAAACTCCACAGGGCATCTTTATTCTACGGCTGACTGCGCGTGGCCCTTTCTTCGTTCTTTGTTCTCACAATGTTTCGCAATATATGTTCAGCTGCAACAATAAACAGTTTTGATATTAACCTTTTTCACTCCTTCATCTTTTTTACGTCTTAAGGCTGTAGCCGGCTCAGTTTTAGAGATAAAGTGAAGGTTCAGGAAGGAGGCGAAAGTTTGTTGAGCAAGAAACGGAATGAAAAGAGGTTCTACTGGTTCTATAAAATCCTGAAGGGATCTCTCCCTAGCTGAAGGCCACCGTAGTTCTCCGACACGCTTGGAAAGGGGGGGTGAGGATGGTCATAGTGTTGCTTCCTATCTGCAACCCAATCACTAGATGCCACTAAATCTCTCACACTCTCCTGTTCCACCTCAACATGTTGCACATGCATGTGCCTGTTGGATTTGAACCCTCTTCCAAACTGTCTCTCACCATTGGCTGAAGCAATCTATCACCTGTGTCAAAGCCAGAAGAGCAGATCTACAGAGTTGCTCTCGTCATTTCGAACATGATACTGTATGTGTTGTGTTTTCAATGAAAAGCGAAATACTTGGCACATTCTTGATTGTTATATCACAATAGCAAGTCTGGTAATTAGCCAAGTATCTTCATTAATATTAAAGCTTAAAGCTGCAGCCTGACTTGTGAGAGAACAGAAATAATAACCCAACAAGCTGACAGCGTATTGGTGGCTTTTTGGATCGCTCTACAGATCCGCTGCCAAAATAATCAATTGCTTTACTTTTATTTCCTGGCAGGGAACTCATTGCAATAGTGCGATCCGGTTTTCCCCATCTGTGGTTGGTCTCTTAGAGTACAGAACAGGAATTATACACAGAAGACCTGGCTGCAGATCCTCTCACTACAATGGAAGCATCTTCCCAGGAAAAGAACCGTGAGGCAGACTTAAAGAGAATAAATTAAGTCAAACCTTTTCCAGAACACTGCACTCTTCAAACAAGTGGCTTCTGTGGGTTTAGTGGGATGGTTTTTGGGGTAAGAGACTGGCAAAGTAAGGAGGCCAGGAGAAAAAAACGAAAGACATGATGGATTGGTTTTGCAAAAGAACCACAGCAGATGGACACTCTACTCTTTATGAGCTTGAGAAAATTCCATTAAGAAGGAAATGAGATCTACATAGTTGTGTGTGGTTATGTTCCCCAACATATGCATGGCTTCATGTGGGTGTGTGAGTGGGTCCTGGTTTTAGTTGTGATTCTAACTTCGCTTTGTTGCCTTGACCCTGTTGCAATCAAAGTTATTCAATCTCTCCACGAGTGTGTCTGCAGATCCTCACTTGTCTAACCTACTAAAGCTGTTGAAAACCAATGAAGTAACTGAAAACTGCCTCAGATGACAGGAAACCTCTTTTTCCACCATTACACTTGCCTTCGGGGCCCCGGGTGACATGTCTGACATTAAACCAAGTGTGAGGAAACAAATTCTTGGTCTCGTGAAGTGGACATTTGTTGAGGAATACTTAGAATCACCTCTGTCTATGATGGATGGCCATCAGATATGTCCCCGAGATAGGGTTTCCTTCAGGAGGACAGAAGCTAATAAGGGAAAGTGCTGGAAACCTGAGTTGGCCTGTGTGGCCTCAGTGGTTTGTGGGATTGTGCAAGGGGGGATCAAGAGGGCTGCTCTGGCCGCCACTGTCTCAAATTGAACCATTCTGGGCCAAATCCAGAGCCCATAGGCACTCCACTGTTTATACAACAGCACCGCTGACCTTCACACTGTCAAGTTACGAAGGACAGTCCTGAAACCAGTTGTCTGGGATGAAAGTGATTGTCAATCTGAATATTTGAGGCCTGATCTATCAAGCATTTAAAGATTTGAGCAACATGGTGGATTTTTGACACGAGTCGATGTGCTGTCAATAGCAAATAGTCTTCCCATTCCAAAAACAGTCGAAGCCTATTAGCTTTGTTACACGAGACGAGGCAAGAAGTCAATACTAATATGTCTGTTGGATAATAACCAGTCAGCTACCTCAGAGAACCATCGTGACAGAATAGCCAAACCAACTCCCAGCTGGCTAGCTTGTTAGCATTTAGTTCGCTAACCAACTAACCCTACATATAGTCACCACGCAGAGCACCGCCTATTTCACAGGATCACCTGGATCACCTGGATCACCTACACAGAGGAAGCTTCTGGTGAACCAGAGCTTTACATTTCTAATACGTCCACCACGATTGTCTGAGAGCAGGTATTCATGTACCGGGACCAGACACATGTTTGGACAGATGCTTGTGGATGGATTCGCCACCACTAAAGCTATTTACTTTTGGATGTGCTGAATTTCTCTTATGATATCTTCCTCTTTCTTCCTCTCTTCTATCTGTCGCTAGGGAGCACCAGGCGAGCCAGGTCTGTCTATCATTGGTCCAAGAGGACCTCCGGTAAGCCTTCACCTCTCCCTACACCTCATAAACCTCTAATCTTGAATCAAACCAAGCATTTTATTAGACCCCTGCTTATCACATTAGGGTTTCTAAACACAACAGACCTTCACATCTGTTGATTAAACTAGTCAGTTGGAGAGTCCAGCCAAGCACATGAACGCACCACACATGATATAATAATGCTATATCATTACAGACTGTGTGGAAGCAGCAGCATTTGGCCACATGTTGGATCATTAGTCATGCCTGCTTTATTGGGAAGCGAAGCGAGAAAATGCATCCTGATCTAACTGGGCTCAATGTTCGCTATCCAGACACCTATTGTTAATAAATGCATTCTCTTGTTATGAGGCCAAATGCTTTCCGTGTTTGTTTTCCATCTCCTTTTCAGTTTCCAGGTGGACAATGTGGCCTCTAAGTACCATAATATGCCTTTTTTAAACGATGGCCTCAGTCTAGCCAATTTAAGTGGAGCACACATCTGTTCTTCTAATTGGTGGTTCTTACAATCTGAACCTGTGTGTGCCTACTGCTGCTAGATGCTATATGCAGCTCTAATGAATAACAGGCTGTGGAGGAAGCTCTGTGCAGTAGGAGCTAAGTTCCCAACTTAGAGGGCCAGTCAGTCAGAAACACTTAGACGCTGGTTTAGCACAGCAGGTGAGGTCGACATGAGAGACTGGAGTCCTGACCTGGGATGGAACGAGAGAGGTAGATCAACAGAGAGGTGAGGGAACTGAGAGGAAGCAACAGCTGAGGCAAGCCCAGTGCCTCAACGTCTTCTCCACATCGTCCTTTCATCGGGTCGGATGAGCGCAAAGATGTTCTCCACCATGTGCTGCATAACGCTCATTTTATTGATATTTTTGATATTTTTAATAGCGCATGCACAGTGACTTTTAACCACATGCAGGAAACCATTTGAAAGAAAATAACATGCGTGTAGCCCTAAGATTACAGCATGAAAGTTACTTAACTCAAGGAAGAAAATTAGATTCATGATTCATTTCATCATGAATCATGCATCTACATATTATGCACAGACTTATCGCCAGTGTTGGCTTGGAAGTTGAGTGTGAAAATTAATTCTTGACCTTGGAAATAGTATTTTGCTAAAACTGAAAATAACTGACCTCAAGCTGCTTGAACTTTCCAAAGAGCTTCCAGCTGCATCTCTTTTTCAGGTTTTGCATTAGTATTTAGCTTGAAAGTACATTATTGATTTTGGAAATGTTTGCCAAAACGTATTTTATAATCAAAGTTAACTTTTTTGTAGCTTTTCATTTTACATTAATACATATAACTTTTTTCAGAACTAGTAACTACAGGGAGTTTTGGAGTTTACTCACAAGACCATGAGAAGTTTATATTAACCTTGGACCTTGAGTTAAGATATATATTTTTGTATTATTAAATCAGGTATAACAAAACAAAGTCTGGCCTTCGGGATAGAAACCCTTCAAAGCTGTAACTGCCTCGGCCTCAGAACAGTCTGTTCATGAGTCCCTATATCTTTGTTTCACATCCTGGAATATTATGATATTACATGTCTCGTTTGAAGAGCTATGCTGAAATATCCTGGCTAATTGTTTTTGACATACACTCATTCAGCTCATCATTCTCCTACACACACACACACACACACACACACACACACACACACACACACACACACACACACACACACACACACACACACACACACACACACACACACACACACACTCTCTCTCCAGAATCACTCCTTGTGTCAGAATCAATGTTAGTTGTCATCTAATAAGAGGACAGGTCAGTGGGAGAGGACTGGTTCCTCTCCCTTCCAGCTGACTTTTTAAAAGCAGACTTTCAGGAGAACAACAAACACACTGCTTGTTTTTCTGTTTCTCTTCAGGGACAACCTGGGACGAGAGGATTTCCAGGCTTCCCAGTAAGTCATGGCCACGTCTGTCAGATTAATGCTGTAATGATGCGTCCGATTGGGGAAGAAGCTGGATAATTAGATTTTACTTGAATAAACAAAAGACAGCAGAGCGTAACGACAAAATAATTATTAGTGTCCATGGAACAAGTAATAAACTAATCTATGAACACAGTATTTAATATTAGATTTTGAATTGAGAATTTAGAGCTAGATCATATGATACTGGCCAGTTAGTTTCTAAATATCTGTAAATCTGCATTCTGAATATCTTCCTAATGGACTGTTCCTGAATAGCTCCCATCAGTGTATGAATGTTAGTTAGTCCTGATGGACAGGTGACACCTTCATGGTAGCTCCTCCCATCAGCGTATGAATGTTAGTTAGTCCTGATGGACAGGTGGTACCTTCATGGTAGCTCCTCCCATCAGTGTATGAATGTTAGTTAGTCCTGATGGACAGGTGACACCTTCATGGTAGCTCCTCCCATCAGTGTATGAATGTTAGTTAGTCCTGATGGACAGGTGGCACCTTCATGGTAGCTCCTCCCATCAGTGTATGAATGTTAGTTAGTCCTGATGGACAGGTGGTACCTTCATGGTAGCTCCTCCCATCAGTGTATGAATGTTAGTTAGTCCTGATGGACAGGTGGTACCTTCATGTTAGCTCCTCCCATCAGTGCATGAATGTTAGTTAGTCCTGATGGACAGGTGGTACCTTCATGGTAGCTCCTCCCATCAGTGTATGAATGTTAGTTAGTCCTGATGGACAGGTGGTACCTTCATGGTAGCTCCTCCCATCAGAGTATGAATGTTAGTTAGTCCTGATGGACAGGTGACACCTTCATGGTAGCTCCTCCCATCAGTGCATGAATGTTAATTAGTCCTGATGGACAGGTGACACCTTCATGGTAGCTCCTCCCATCAGAGTATGAATGTTAGTTAGTCCTGATGGACAGGTGACACCTTCATGGTAGCTCCTCCCATCAGAGTATGAATGTTAGCTAGTCCTGATGGACAGGTGGTACCTTCATGGTAGCTCCTCCCATCAGTGTATGAATGTTAATTAGTCCTGATGGAGAGGTGACACCTTCATGGTAGCTCCTCCCATCAGTGTATGAATGTTACAGCTACCATTTAAAGAAACAAAATAAAAAGCAACAGCATGATGTATGCTATAAAAGACAAAACAAGCCGAGAAGGATCATAAATTGTTCCTCCGCACAAAGGCAGAAGGTTTATAGATGGTAACACTATTTTAATCATTAGCATTGCTGCAATATAGCTTCTGGCCACAAGCAGCAGAGGAGTAAACTTTATTTGATTACTTTACAATCAAGGCAGGCAGGTAAAGTGCTAAGAATTATTGCTGAATCAGGGTCTATCGTAACCTATATTTGACGTTACTGCCAACATGACTGGATTCATCTCAACAATGTGCCATGCAGCTGCTGATCTCCATAAGTACTAAAACATTCCCATCTCTTCTCTTATCCTAGGGTCCAATTGGGTTGGATGGCAAGTCTGTGAGTTTCGCCAATTTCCTGTCATAAAGTGAAATAACTGAGTAATTGAGTGCTTCTTCAGTACCCAGAAGCACTCAGTAAAGATAAAGAGGATAATTAAACTAAGAATGATTATGGTCATTATTGTAATACAATCTCTACTACATTACTGTTATTATCGGGCGGGGTTAAACATGCTATGACTATTCTTTGTACAAGGAAATCAAATGTCAGTGTCAGAGTGATGCCGTTATTATACCACCTGTATTCACTGCTTTAACGTTCACACAGGGACAGAACGGACCGAAGGGAGACATGGTAAGCATTCCTTAAATATTTCATAAACATAGTTGCACTATAATACTATTCCCTCCGCTCATTTGAGCTCATAACATTTTGTGCATGTTGTATGGAATTTTTACCAACAAGCCAAAGCAAATATGAAATTATTGGGCTGATTTATACCACTCGGTGATGGGCTAACCGTGGGTCGCATGCCGTAGGGAAAGGCCAAGACAGATGGGAGCTGTAAGCCACACTCTGCCTTCAATCAGGTCGGTAGGTAAAACTCTGATGAGTGAAATGGGCCCAAAGGGATTTACACTCACTGAGCCTGGAGGACATTTAAAGCCTCAAGCTTTTGCTTTACGGTTAATGTTATATATTCCCAAATGACTTGATTCCTGTTAATACGTCCTGATGGGCAGGTGGCACCTTGCATGGTAGCTCCTCCCATCAGTGTGAATAGGTGAACGATGACATGTAGTGTTAAGTGGTTTGAGTGGTCGAGAGACTTGAAAGTACAGTCCAGTTACCATTTAAGTTAATGTTCAGTTTGCAGGAAGTCGTGTGTCCTTTATGTCGTTGAGGAGGAAAATTAAATTGTGAAGGTCGTTGTTTGTGTTCTGTCACAGACTAAAGTTTGTTCTTTTACTAAACTTAACCAAAATCTTAAGCACGTTAGATGGCAGACCTTAACAAAAGTTGATTTGTCATAACCACCATCCTTTGGTGTCTTAACCATTCTGTAGATGCCATGCACAGTTATTGCAAAAAAAGTAAGAAAAAAAAAAGCAATTGAACATGAAAGAAACATTATTACACACATTCTGAGGTTTTGCAGAATCATCCAAAATCAACGCTCTCTCACTCTGACTGCTGGAGTTTCTTCAACCGGCATTGTTCCCTAACAATTTGGATCATCCTCTGGAATTATTCAATACAGTTTTTCTGTAGGGTTTGGGTTAGGGTTAGAGGGTTTGGGTTAGAAGTTCAGGGTTGGAGGGGTTAGGGTTGGAGGGGTTAGAGGTTTAGGGTTAGAGGGGTTAGAGGTTTAGGGTTAGAGGGGTTAGAGGTTTAGGGTTAGGGTTAGAGGGTTAGGGTTAGAGGGTTAGAGGTTAGAGGGTTAGGGTTAGAGGGTTAGGGTTAGAGGGTTAGGGTTAGAGGTTAGAGGGTTAGGGTTAGAGGGTTAGGGTTAGAGGGTTAGAGGTTAGGGTTAGGGTTAGAGGGTTAGGGTTAGAGGGTTAGAGGTTAGAGGGTTAGGGTTAGAGGGTTAGGGTTAGAGGTTTAGGGTTAGAGGTTAGAGGGTTAGGGTTAGAGGGTTAGGGTTAGAGGGTTAGAGGTTAGGGTTAGGGTTAGAGGGTTAGGGTTAGAGGGTTAGGGTTAGAGGGTTAGAGGTTAGGGTTAGAGGGTTAGGGTTAGAGGGTTAGAGGTTAGGGTTAGGGGACTTCTGAAGCAAAAGTGTGCTTTTTAAATAAATGTAATTACATTTTTCTTGAATGATTTTGCCGTGTGTACGTCGGTCATTTCAGTGTCGTTCAGCTGAGGCTGACGCTTTTTTCTCGCCAACTGCTGATTTCAGAAGCTTCTCACTACTTTGTTGGTCGACCATTACTCTTGGTCAGATTGGAGGTTGACAGCTCCACTGAACTACATGCCAGTACAAATGTCACAATTTCCAGGAGGCCACGTGGGGTTGGATACTGTTGAAATAATGTTTAATGTTGATTAATGGGGCTGTAATGAGCTCCTGCTACTCAGTCTCCTTCCTGACGGATGTCAGGGAGCATTTAAAAGGGCTTTGAGGGCTGGTCTGGTAGATGTATAGAGATGTTGTTGCCTTCACAAAGTGCCTTTGGAGCTGCCGAGTCTGTGGGGTCAGCGGCGTGGGGTGAAGTGGATGTGTCCTACTGGGCCCGCTCCCTGAGTTCATTAATCAACCAGTCGCTGAGCTCTGACAGCTACTTACACAGGGCACACCCCAGGGCCTGCTGGGAAGTCAAACTGAGTGACTTCACCAACAACAAGTAATAGGAATAGACTCCTGTAATAGCTCATTCATCAGTGTGATTTATACCTTGGCATGTTTACTCATTTCCATCATGTTTATTGGAGCCATTTGTGTTCAGTCATGTTGAAATCGTTGTGATATTGCAAAACTCAGCCTGAAGCCTGACTGTGCTGCTGTTGTCTTTCAGGGTCAGCGTGGTCTTAAAGGAGTCCCAGTAAGTTCCTCCAGTCTGACATATTTCTTGAGATAATAACCTGCTAAATGCTGAACCACTTATCTCATGCACCTTGTGTTGTTTCTTTTCTAGGGGGAGCCTGGACCCAAGGGGGAGAAGGTGAGGCATGGCCTGCAGTAGTTTGACGGCTTCTCATAGTTTGCAGTGGTGAAAGACAGGTTCAGATGTTTATTCTCTGTAATGGGGCACTCCAGCTAATTAACAGAGTACTCTCATAAAGTTGTGTTTTGGAGGTGTTAAAGGAGGGATTGCATAAAAAGTTCAAAGCTCAAGCAGCAGAGGTCGAGTTATCCTGACTTTTAGTCCCTGGTTTGGGCCAAGCGCCGAAACACTACATGGCCTACAATAAAAAAGATGAAAGCTGCTTTTTGTTAAACCCTCCTTGCCTTGTAAACACCTGCTTTTAAATGTATTGCCCTCAGTTTATAACAGTCTGATATGAATCTCTGAAATACTTTTTCTGTTCTCCCCAGGGCATATGTGGAGACTACACACACCGGGTAGGAAAATGTTCTTATGGAACACACCATCAGTGCTTATGCTAAAAAAAAACAAATGATTAGCCCGGTCTGCAATATAAATGTTAACCTGTACCATTGTCCCTCCCACAGCGTATAGCATTCATCTCTCACAGGTCCACATGTATGTTCAGATTCTTTATGTCAGAAGGGAATAGCAAAGGGAAGCTGTAGGAATGGAGGCTGCACAGACACATGGCTGGTAGCACAGGGAAGCTAACACATGCAGAGTCGTCTCTGGGGCTTGGCTAGTTGAGAGAAAACAAGGCAATTACCAGGCGGCCTGCTGGAGCGCTGCGTGATAAGAGCCTGTGTGCTGGGTGCCAAGAATAAGAGTCTCCTGTGTAAAGGGGGATTTTTCACATCTAGAGTCCATTTCCAGCATAATTCAACCTTTCAGTTATTAAACTGCTCCTGCTAAAAGGATCAAAGTTTTTTTTGTCGTGCTTTGCCATCGCCAGGACATTTGCTACCTTGTTTAAACGCATCTCAAAATAACTACTATACTGAAATGCTTTTATGAGCTGTTATCGATAATGGACCATGTGATATACATCTCTGGACATGAAGTGCTTCAGGCCACATATACTTCAGAAGGGGCAGTCAGAGGAAGAAGGACCCGGAGAGGAGTTTGGGTTTGATGTCTTTAGCTTGTGGGGGACCCCGGCCCCCTTCTCGAGCAAGCAGTATGCCTCTTGAATTTGTTTTGCATAGAAACCTCAGAGCCGCCTGCAGCCGTCTGTAGGGGAGGTCCATTCTGAGAGTCTGCTCACACTCCAGGCCTCAGTCCCACAGTGATGCCTGAGGGGGACTCGGGGTTACTGTGGGTGGAGGTACAATGTTCAGTGGAGAGTCTCAGGGCAAAGCCAGCAGTATCAGCACATATGTCTTGTGTTCTTGTGTAATGTGTATTTCAGCAGCAGCCCATAGTTCAATATGTTGGGAAATATGCTTCTTTACCTTCTTCCTGAGAGCCAGAGGATTGATATCAATCTCACATCTGTGTGCGCACAGAGCTGGAGTCAGGGTGTGGTTAGCCTAGCTTAGCATGAAGACTGGAAGCAGTGGGTAACAGCTAGCCTTCCTCTGCTACAAAGCGGACTGTTTAACGTATCTTTTGTCATTTCATTCAGAAAAACAAATGTAAAAATGACAGTTGTGGTTTTGGGGTTAGTGTCTTGTCAACAGTTTCTAGATGGACCATCATTTATTCATCTCTATAATGCAGGTGTGTTGTCTTATTATGACTGCTTCCAGCTTATGGTAAACTAGGCTAAGCCCATTTTGACTCCAGCTCTGTACTGAACACAAAGCAGTTAGATTGTGAGATTGATATCCATCTGAACATCTCACTCATTGAACCGATGCCTCACGAGACATGACGTGCCACCGTGACCGGCTCTGACTGAAACCACCGCTTCTCTGGTGTGCAGGGCCTCTTTGTGCAGGACCTGCCTCTGAAAACCCTGGCTGCCTTGCGCTCCAGTCAGGCTCTGATGTTGAAGGTTTGTGGGTGCCAACACCCAGATAGATAACCCTGAGCAGGGTGTCCCCAAGTCGTGCCGCAAAGAGAGCCAGTACCCCTCCACCCTCTGCTCTCCACCAGAAGACAGAAAGACATCAACGTGGTGACGAAGTCGCTACTGATTTGATTAATTAGTCTTTCAAGTCAATCAGTTGCACACGGTCTACTATTTGGACATTTTTTAATTAGATTTCATTATAGTTATGCCAATGTCGTGTGGCGGTGGATAGCTGGAGATGGTGAGGGACAAAGCTGCACACTTGCCTACTTACTACATGTATACCCCTACTTATATCTTACTCATAACATTCTGTATATATTTCCATAGAAATAGTACTATTGCTATTTGGGATTTTCAACTGATGTACAATGAAAAGAAGTATGTAGTAATAGTGAATACATCTTTTGGGGTTTCAGGCAATGGGTGAAGGTATCTTTGTTATAAAGGTTGCTGCATAATACAAATTGTGGAAATATGTACGATATGTAAAAAGTAGGCAAGTTGCATGCAGCTGGTTCTACTTGGTGTCAGTGGGAAACGTGGCTGACCCGTCCTGTGTAAACTGTTTCTGATCCTGCTGGTCATCTCAACAGAAGCGGCGTATTGTACAGCCCTGTGTGGGACAGTTGGCCACAGTAAGTCAATGTAACGTTACTGCTGTCTCTCTTTGTGGCAAGACTGGCCCACCTCTGCTCCGCTGCAACCTAGGGGCCTGGCTCACTGTTAAGGGGACATTGATGCACATGAATCCTGAATAGGGGATGTTGATGATTCGTAATTTTAGAATTCGAACACCTTCAATTTATTTAGTTTTAAACAAAGAACCATGACAGTACATCAACCTTCCCCTTTGCCACTCCAAGCCCGTAGTTTGCTGTGCTGGTGCCTTTGTTGTCTTTCCTTCCTCCAGCCATGTTTCTTTTTTTTCTCTCCTTTGCCCTCCCATTTCCTTGCTTTTCACTCTGATGTTCTATTTCTCTTTCTCCTACATATCCCCCGCCCCCATCTTTCCCCTGGTTCTACCCTGTTTCCTTTCTCTGGCCTCCTGGTGACCTTTGCCCTGTGACCTTTTTGCACCGCTGGCCACCTGTGCTTTGTGACTCCCCCCGGCAGATGTTGCCCATCACCGTACGCAACATGCCCTCAATAAGCCCTCTAATCCTAAAACGCCTCAAGGTACAATTCTCCCCCCCTGCTCTCTGCTCGCCCTGTGGATGCCAACCGCCATCATCCGCCAAAACCTCCCCAACCCTCCTCCGCCGTCATGCTGTACTTAACCAACGTTTGGCTGCTACTGCTTCTGAATGTTTAGGCATTTCAAAGCCTTTTCTGTCAATGATGCGTGACAGCATATGAAGCCAAAATTCTGCCTTGTTCAAGTTTCAAGCGAACTGCAAATCAAGTTTCATTTAGAGCTTGTTTCACCTAAGATTTAAAAAAAAAAGGTAGTTAAAACTATACATTGAGGTTTTAAGCGGAGGTAGCGATTGGCACGAAAAGAAAACAAATATGAGAACATGCAAAGTAGATTCAACTAATAGTTATCTTACTTAACGGTATATTCATAAAGTCCTCCAGACATTTCTCATTCCAGTGAAGATGCATTAGTGATTTTCCTTCAGTGACAACATTTGGGGGAAACACAACAAAAAGAGTACAGACAAACGGTGTTTGCTTTGATAATCATTGTTTTACCCTGACCACCATCTTTCCCTGACCTCAAAGTGACTTATTGTTTCACAAACAGAAAGTTAAAGGACTCAAAAGAGACAGCAAAAAAAGAAAAGCAAGATTGTACCTTTCCCACCATGCAACTTGGTGGCACCTCATTGGCAGACGCTTTCAAACACTCACTAAACAAACACAAAGTTGACTGTGAATATTTACCCCTACTACCGGTCAAGAACATTGATATTAATAATTCTCCTGAATCCTAGTCAACATCTTTCTATAATATCCATGCATGGAAACCATTTGAGGGAAGGATTGTGGTTATGGCAAATAATGTACGGGTAAGGCCCGAGCTACTTAAAGAGGAAAGCCCTGTGGCTCGTTTAGAAAATACAAGATGGAGTAAGAAACTGTACACAGTTCAGGTGGATATGAAATCCACCCCTCCTCCCATGAAAAATCACATATCAGCCAATCAGTATTGACCATCTGATATAATGGAGTTTCCATCGTGATAAGAATAGAATGATGGCAGTTTTGTTTTTCCTTCTAGAATTACCTTTCATGCAGTCAAGTGGCGGCTGCACTCTCCCAATAACAATGTGTGTAAAATCCCAACTTGTCCAAAGACATAAATCATATCTGGACACATTGTGTACCGGAGAGGAGGGATGACAAAATATGGATCTAATATGGACGGATATGTCGTCCATGATCTTAGAATAGAAGCTTGGCAGCCGCTCTGGTCCTAAGCTACTGTACATGTGCGTTCTGCTACAATAACACCGTGATTGCTGAGTGACTGAAGTAAGGCCAACGCGTTGTGTTAGGAACCTCTCTAAGTTGGAACACGTGTGCAAATAAATCATGTACTCTCGCATAACGCATTCAATTTCATGCCATGCAAACTTGTTGCCCCGTATGATAATACATATTTCCATATGGAAGTGTCTTCAGTAAAACATATTGAACTGTAAGGAACATGAAATTGAATTTATGAGCTCCAAACAGTGAGTAGCGGAAATTATTTTAAGCAGGAAACAAAGGAGAAGCAGATTCAGGGCGTGTAGCAGCCAGACAGATTTATTTCATCCGCTGCGTTGTATTTATTCTCTTCATATCCTGGGCTCTTCGTACATTTTCTTTATTTGATTTATTTTAGTACTGGCTTTGGTTTTAGCCAAGTCCCAAAGTTCTGGCTGTCTAGCAAATTATTTCAAAGTAGCTGCAAAAAGGATCAATGTCAAGATGACATTCATTAATTTCAATTATTATGATCTTCTTAGAATTAGAATTTAAAGCTAAACTTATCAAAGCTGGAGTACATTTGACAGCAAGTGGTCCACGAGATCCAGGTCCTGTTATGTGGCCGGCCAAAAAGTGAGAGAACGACATCAGTGTCACGTCATTTATTTCCCAGAGCCTTGCTCTCTTATCAAAAACAGTCTCTAAGAAGAAAGCACTTAGTGTCCTCACTCCTCATTTGCCTTTGTCAGAGGCTTTGCTCAGGTGACCTAAACCCCCCCTGTGGTATTGTGACCCCTGTCTCTTTTCAAAGACGGACTTTGGCCTCATCTGAGGATGTCCTCCTTGATCTTTCTGCGGCAGTCCTCTGACTCCTGGTCAATAACTCTGACCTCTTCTCAGTTGCTGCTGTGATGACTTTGATGCACCGTGGCACCTTTTAGTGTTATTTGAGATGCACTGACCGTTGAACTACCACGTCATTATGAGACGCTCAGAGCCACTGACAGCATAAAAGGTAAGAGAGGGGAGGTTTAGTGGGTCAAACAAATACAGGATTATTACCCAGCTGCTCCAAGTCAATGTGTACATTAGTTTTGTTAGAAGAAAATCCTTTATTAATCCCCTTGGGGAAATTCTTCTCAGCATTTAACCCATCCTTAATTAAGGAGCAGTGGGCGCCTGGGGAGCCACTGGGGGTTCAGTATCTGGCTCAGGGACACTTCAACATGCAAACTATGTGGAAACAAGGGATCGCACCGGCTACCTTGTGGTTACGGGACGACCACTCATCCCCATGAGCTACAGCTGCTTCAAAACATTTCAATGCCGAAACCCAGGTTAGTAGTTAGTTGTTACGTATCTTCTTAAAAAATAGGAAGTTATGTGTAACAAGTGGAAACCGACAGGCCGTCCCGGCCACGTCCAAAAGTGACGCTAGACTCAACAATTCATTGGCCCCTACTCTTGGCCCTACTCTTCAAACTATGACCTCGGGGGCCAATGACCAAGCGATCGTAATTGACAAGTTGGTAGTGAGAATGTTGGAAACGGGGCTTGGGTACTTTCCCACAGCCCATGCTGGGTATATGGCAGCTAGGTTCAACATCAACAAGGAAGGTATCAAAGTCATCGACCAGGAGTCAGTAAAAGAAGGTTCTGCACTGAGCTCACATCCCGATCAGCTCATGCCGTGACCAGTTTCAGTCTCATATTCAGAGACACATGATCTCACGAGGTTCCTTGATTATGTCCCGACAGCTGAATCAGCTCAATTCGCTGAAGTCCTTTGGATATTGTACGAGCCCTGGAAAAGAAGTATCTTTGAATTTAGAATATTTTATCCAGCGTACGAGTTTCAAAGGTCAAGAATGAATCTTCTGCTCAAGTATTACAGTATAAACGCTTGCCCTGCTCCCCAGCTAACCTTCCTCTATGCAACCCCCTGCTGCAGTTCTTTGTGGTGTTGTGTGAGGTTGTTGTGTGGGCATGGCCAGTATGGTGAGGCAAGCTCCAGCATGGCGGATTGTAACTCAACGTCTCCCAGCAGGGTGAGCCTGGAGCGCAGGGACCCCCGGGACCTCCAGGACCCCCCGGACTCCCAGGATCCACAGGTCTGAATGGAGCCAGTGGCCCAATGGTGAGTCCCAGTCTGAGTTCAACCAGAAATTAAAAGTTTTCCTTGACATTTGTTAATTAAATAGCCATCTTACAAAAGTTGTTGGACAGAGTCTCACAAGCAGCGTAAACTGATGTTAATCAAAGTATGCGTGGGTTACATTACGAAGGTTGTGGACTTTTTTTCCTCCCCTTGGACACATTTGTGTTGTATGAGAGTTACCATAATTACCAGTTTCCAGAGTAAATAGTGTTCACATCAAAGTCTGAATTGTAACCATGTCTGGGATTTATCTGACATGTTGCTTAGTTATATAGAAGGTGCTTAGTTATATATAAGTTGCTTAGTTATATAGGAGATGCTTAGTTATATAGAAGGTGATTGGTTATATAGAAGGTGCTTAGGTATATAGAAGGTGCCTAGGTATATAGAAGGTGCCTAGGTATATAGAAGGTGCTTAGGTATATAGAAGGTGCTTAGTTATATAGAAGGTGCTTAGTTATATAGAAGGTGCTTAGTTATATAGAAGGTGCTTAGTTATACAGAAGGTACTTAGTTATATATATATATATATATATAAGTTGCTTAGTTATATAGAAGGTGATTAGTTAAATAGAAGGTGCTTAGTTATATAGAAGGTGCTTAGTTATACAGAAGGTGCTTAGTTATATAGAAGGTGCTTAGTTATATAGAAGGTACTTAGTTATATATATAAGTTGCTTAGTTATATAGAAGGTGATTAGTTATATAGAAGGTACTTAGTTATATATATATAAGTTGCTTAGTTATATAGAAGGTGATTAGTTATATAGAAGGTGCTTAGGTATATAGAAGGTGCTTAGTTAAATAGAAGGTGCTTAGTTAAATAGAAGGTGCTTAATTATATATATATATATATATATATATATAAGTTGCTTAGTTATATAGAAGGTGTTTAGGTATATAGAAGGTGCTTAGTTATATATATATATAAGTTGCTTAGTTATATAGAAGGTGTTTAGGTATATAGAAGGTACTTAGTTATATATATATAAGTTGCTTAGTTATATAGAAGGTGCTTAGTTATATAGAAGGTGCTTAGTTATATAGAAGGTACTTAGTTATATATAAGTTGCTTAGTTATATAGAAGGTGTTTAGTTATATAGAAGGTGCTTAGTTATATAGAAGGTGCTTAGTTATATAGAAGGTGCTTAGTTATACAGAAGGTACTTAGTTATATATATATATATATATATATATATATATATATAAGTTGCTTAGTTATATAGAAGGTGATTAGTTAAATAGAAGGTGCTTAGTTCTATAGAAGGTACTTAGTTATATATATATAAGTTGCTTAGTTATATAGAAGGTGATTAGTTAAATAGAAGGTGATTAGTTAAATAGAAGGTGCTTAGTTATACAGAAGGTGCTTAGTTATACAGAAGGTGCTTAGTTATATATATAAGTTGCTTAGTTATATAGAAGGTGATTAGTTAAATAGAAGGTGCTTAGTTATACAGAAGGTGCTTAGTTATATAGAAGGTGCTTAGTTATACAGAAGGTGCTTAGTTATATAGAAGGTGCTTAGTTATATAGAAGGTACTTAGTTATATATATAAGTTGCTTAGTTATATAGAAGGTGATTAGTTATATAGAAGGTACTTAGTTATATATATATAAGTTGCTTAGTTATATAGAAGGTGATTAGTTATATAGAAGGTGCTTAGGTATATAGAAGGTGCTTAGTTAAATAGAAGGTGCTTAGTTAAATAGAAGGTGCTTAGTTATATAGAAGGTGCTTAGTTATATAGAAGGTGCTTAGTTATATAGAAGGTGCTTAATTATATATACATATATATATATATAAGTTGCTTAGTTATATAGAAGGTGTTTAGGTATATAGAAGGTGCTTAGTTATATATATATATAAGTTGCTTAGTTATATAGAAGGTGTTTAGGTATATAGAAGGTACTTAGTTATATATATATAAGTTGCTTAGTTATATAGAAGGTGCTTAGTTATATAGAAGGTGCTTAGTTATATAAAAGGTGCTTAGTTATATAGAAGGTACTTAGTTATATATAAGTTGCTTAGTTATATAGAAGGTGTTTAGTTATATAGAAGGTGCTTAGTTATATAGAAGGTGCTTAGTTATATAGAAGGTGCTTAGTTATACAGAAGGTACTTAGTTATATATATATATATATATATAAGTTGCTTAGTTATATAGAAGGTGATTAGTTAAATAGAAGGTGCTTAGTTCTATAGAAGGTACTTAGTTATATATATATAAGTTGCTTAGTTATATAGAAGGTGATTAGTTAAATAGAAGGTGCTTAGTTAAATAGAAGGTGCTTAGTTATACAGAAGGTGCTTAGTTATACAGAAGGTGCTTAGTTATATATATAAGTTGCTTAGTTATATAGAAGGTGATTAGTTAAATAGAAGGTGCTTAGTTATATAGAAGGTGCTTAGTTATACAGAAGGTGCTTAGTTATATAGAAGGTGCTTAGTTATATAGAAGGTACTTAGTTATATATATAAGTTGCTTAGTTATATAGAAGGTGATTAGTTATATAGAAGGTACTTAGTTATATATATATATAAGTTGCTTAGTTATATAGAAGGTGATTAGTTATATAGAAGGTGCTTAGTTATATAGAAGGTGCTTAGTTATAGAGAAGGTGCGTAGTTATAGAGAAGGTGCGTAGTTATAGAGAAGGTGCTTAGTTATATAGAAGGTACTTAGTTATATATATAAGTTGCTTAGTTATATAGAAGGTGATTAGTTAAATAGAAGGTGCTTAGTTATATAGAAGGTGCTTAGTTATACAGAAGGTACTTAGTTATATATATAAGTTGCTTAGTTATATAGAAGGTGATTAGTTATATAGAAGGTACTTAGTTATATATATAAGTTGCTTAGTTATATAGAAGGTGATTAGTTAAATAGAAGGTGCTTAGTTCTATAGAAGGTACTTAGTTATATATATAAGTTGCTTAGTTATATATATAAGTTGCTTAGTTATATAGAAGGTGATTAGTTAAATAGAAGGTGCTTAGGTATATAGAAGGTGCTTAGTTATATAGAAGGTACTTAGTTATATATATAAGTTGCTTAGTTATATAGAAGGTGATTAGTTATACAGAAGGTACTTAGTTATATATATAAGTTGCTTAGTTATATACAAGGTGATTAGTTATATAGAAGGTGCTTGGTTCTATAGAAGGTACTTAGTTATATAGAAGGTGCTTAGTTATATAGAAGGTGCTTAGTTATAGAGAAGGTGCTTAGTTATAGAGAAGGTGCTTAGTTATATAGAAGGTGCTTAGTTATACAGAAGGTACTTAGTTATATATATAAGTTGCTTAGTTATATACAAGGTGATTAGTTATATAGAAGGTGCTTGGTTCTATAGAAGGTACTTAGTTATATAGAAGGTGCTTAGTTATAGAGAAGGTGCTTAGTTATATAGAAGGTGCTTAGTTATAGAGAAGGTGCTTAGTTATATAGAAGGTGCTTAGTTATACAGAAGGTACTTAGTTATATATATAAGTTGCTTAGTTATATACAAGGTGATTAGTTATATAGAAGGTGCTTGGTTCTATAGAAGGTACTTAGTTATATAGAAGGTGCTTAGTTATAGAGAAGGTGCTTAGTTATAGAGAAGGTGCTTAGTTATATAGAAGGTGCTTAGTTATATAGAAGGTGCTTAGTTATAGAGAAGGTGCTTAGTTATAGAGAAGGTGCTTAGTTGTATAGAAGGTGCTTAGTTATACAGAAGGTACTTAGTTATATATATAAGTTGCTTAGTTATATAGAAGGTGACTAGTTATATAGAAGGTGCTTGGTTCTATAGAAGGTGATTAGTTAAATAGAAGGTGCTTAGTTATATAGAAGGTGCTTAGTTATACAGAAGGTACTTAGTTATATATATAAGTTGCTTAGTTATATACAAGGTGATTAGTTATATAGAAGGTGCTTGGTTCTATAGAAGGTACTTAGTTATATAGAAGGTGCTTAGTTATAGAGAAGGTGCTTAGTTATAGAGAAGGTGCTTAGTTATATAGAAGGTGCTTAGTTATATAGAAGGTGCTTAGTTATATAGAAGGTGCTTAGTTATATAGAAGGTGCTTAGTTATAGAGAAGGTGCTTAGTTATAGAGAAGGTGCTTAGTTGTATAGAAGGTGCTTAGTTATACAGAAGGTACTTAGTTATATATATAAGTTGCTTAGTTATATAGAAGGTGACTAGTTATATAGAAGGTGCTTGGTTCTATAGAAGGTGATTAGTTAAATAGAAGGTGCTTAGTTATAGAGAAGGTGCTTAGTTATATATAAGGTGCTTAGTTATATATAAGGTGCTTAGTTATATAGAAGGTGCTTAGTTATATAGAAGGTGCTTGGTTATATAGAAGTTACTCAGTTATATAGAAGGTGCTTAGTTATATAGAAGTGCCTGAAAAGCAAACACATGGATATGTCAGGTCAGCCAAAGTCTCACGATCAAAGTAACTGAACCGAATATATTAAAAATAGTGTTAAACTGTTCAACAATACTCGTTGTTTGTGCCTCCGGCATCACTGTAATGATACCAGCTGCAGGTCCACATGGGTGGAGTCACTAGTTCGCTTTACTCAGGGACAGCATACAAACCTGGACACACTGTGTTGCAGTCAAAGAACATGAAGGCACTGGTCAACTTCTCACTGAGACAAGCACTACAGCTGTTCAGTTTGCGAAGGTTTAAGGTGCTAGCTCACGAGTTTTATTGGGAAAATATGTACACTTTACTGTCAGGTTCTCACTAAATCTACAAAAGGCCAGCCCAGTAATGTGGCAAGTCAGGATATAGTCAATGAATATAGTACATAGTCAATCTATTGGTTTTGTATTAATGAACACGAATCGTCCGTTTCTTTCTCGCATCCCTTAAGACAAACAATGCCATTTCTGTGGCAGGCCCACAAATTAAGCACATCCATGTGACTATGCAATGGTCAGATATAGTGACATAGTCTAAAATATTGACAAAAAGCATGTATGGTGGGCGGGAGGGTCAGTGGATGGGTCCAACAAACAGGACTTCATCCACATAACCTGTGTCATGTAAAGTTCTGCCGAAACAAAAGTTGTTCCGAGTGACGCAACAACAAACAAAAACAACAAACAACATTTGTGTCCCTGTACAGAAAACAATAGTTTGCATTTTGTCACTATTTTCATGAACTTTGCAAATTCAAATGCCGTGGTACGAAAGTGGTACGGATCGTCTGGTAGCTTCTGTGTAAAGAGTGTATGCTGTTTTCCTCCAGGGTAAACCCGGTGAACCAGGCAAACCAGGAAAGGACCCACGGGTAAGCTTGGGTTTATTGAGGCCTCCATCTTTATCTTTCTAGAATTGTCTCATTAGTGAAGGTTTCTTGGTGTGACATTAACCTTCTTGTGATTTCTACATTGTTTCTGCAGCTTTTACCGGGACTAAAGGTAAACATTTTCATCTTCTTATCCAAACACCAAAATTACAATTCTAAAAACTTGATTAGCATCACGGTGACCTTTCATGATGACTTTTAGTTATTACAGACAAACACACCCAAATAAACCCAGCTTTGAAACAGGGCTCAGGTCAGGGTGTTTCCACTTGGTCTCTGTGCAGCTGCTCCGATACTCAGACCAAACCCCCTACACAGCAGAAACTCTACACATCACTATGTTTCCTTTGGATTGAATGAGATCTCCACATAAAGAAGTCATGGTCACAGATTATTTAAAAGGGGGAATGTAGATAGTGAGGCCAGAGTCCTGTAAATGCCTCTCCCTGTGGAAAACAAATGAGCTGGGCTGCAGCGCCATCAGAGCAGCATCTGGGGGAACGTGAGCATGAAGCCTCGGTTACCTGCTGTCTGTCTGTTTGTTGTTACACTGGCTGGATGTGTACTTTTCATGCACACACTTTGTTTTACGTCTATAGGGGGAGCCAGGTGTGCCGGGACAAAAGGTGAGCTGTCTTCTGTGTTTACTTTTAGAAAAAAATATGCTCAGTGGAATCCAGGGTGTGTATTCCAGCAAACAATCAATCTATACACAATGTGTGCACATTGTCCAGTGAGTAATAGATGGATTTTCTATCACAGGTCAACAACCATTTATTTCCTTTGATTATGGTGTAGCTTCATCTATCATGTGTTTTCAAGTACCTGTAAGGACTAATGCAGGGGCAAAAGAAAGTTGTGTTTTAGTTATGGTTGTTTTGATTTGGCGGATATAAAAAAATATCCAGTTTTATACTCAAGTAATTCGGTAATTTAGAGGAGCGCCTCAGAAAGAGCGTGCCTTCAACAAATGCTCTGTCCCTCTGCAGGTGTTGTGTCCACACACCAGCTGTTTGCTGGTCGTCAGTGTGAAGCTCTAACTTTTGTCCTTCTGTCGCCACACAGGGGGATCAAGGGGACGTCGGCCCGCTCGGCCCTGAAGGCTCAAAGGTATTCAGAACTGCTTCATGTGTTTTTCTCTCAAAAGCCGACTACGAAAGGTTACAAATAAACTCAAAGCATATGCTCAGAGTTGTGTTCATTATATTTCACAACGCGCTTCACACAGCGTCGGACCGGAGGATGGGGGAGAAAGTCAGCCTGTCCCCCGGGTGTCATGTTTCCATCACTAATGATCGGAGCTAGCTGATGAAAGTCGTGACTACTGCAGTCATTCAGGAATCAATGCTGATTGTATCTTCCCTCCTGAAAACAGAAGCTACATGATAGTGGGCGTTGCTGGCTTTTTTGTCTACGGGGAACGGGGCTATAGAGAATGAAGACAAGCCACATTTTATTTAGTTTCACATTACTTCAATAGAAGAATGCACCAAGACACTAAATCATACCGACAGCACCAAATGAAATAAGACTGAACAAACAAAACCCGCTAAGTACAAATCAAAAGACAAATGGGGCTCTGGAGAAACTGCAGATCATGTGTTTTAAAAATGTTTGGTTTTGTCTCGGCTGTGAGTTTTCTCGAAGCTGGAATGTCCAGAGTGGCTGATGGTCTGTCGACCAACTCTCACGCGTTGACTAAATCAACACTTTTTAGATGCTCTCATGCCACACACCAATATTCACTGATAACGTTGTGCTGTGAAAGAGGACGTGGACATCAACTGTGTTGGGTTTTAAGAAGTGAATTATAAGAGTGTAAAGCTGGACTCAATAAGTCATATGTTATATAAAATTCATGGCTTTACCTTTTCCCCTAGTAGAAGATTAAAGTGAAACATCTCAGTTATCTGGCTGTCGTTTAACAATTTGGCTGCTGCTGTCCCAACAAAACCACAGTAATATATCTACAGCATGACTCTGGACGTTCTGCATATTCTGCTTGAAGTTTTGAGTCCGGGTCCACTGGAAGAACTGTGCTGCTGTGAGCTTCTGTGCAGATCATTGCTTCATCAACCGTTCTTCCGTCTTTGTTCTCCCATGAACTCGGCCTAGAACCCGGATTCTGTTTTCCGCCATGAGCTTTACGAGCACATCAGGACCCAGTAGAGGGTCACCGAGAGGACAGAGCAGAGGCCTACGCATGCACAGTGATCTGCCTTTTTGTTTAGAGGTTGCACAACAAATCACAAATGCTCCTTCAGTTTGCACATCCATTCTGTGAGGTTCGGGACTGAGGCCTCACAGAGGAGCTCCTGCTCCATCTAGTGGATACATTGTTGTCAATTTTAACATATCTGCCTCTGCTTTGCTTTACAGGGAGATACCGGAGACCAGGGAATTAAGGTAAGATATGTTAACTTTTTATTTTTCTTAAGGGTCTCAAACTATTCAATAAAGGTTACAGCCCACGAGTCATGTTCTGTTCAGGGCCATAGCCAAGATTTCTGAAATGATGACATCCCGAGTCAAATCCTCTCCTCTAAACTCTCTGACTCCAAAAACAACCTGTGTTGTACAAAATAATCTAATCTCAAGATCAATTTACTGTTTTCCTAATTACTGGAGTCTTGAAATGCATCGGATGGTCTTAATTAAGAGACGGAGGTTGCTCACAGAGATAGATCTCCAAGACATCAACTTTCTAGAGCAAAATAAAAGTCTGTTTTCAACTTCAGAACAATGTATTGTTCCAGATTGTCCAAACCAATATGTCACAAGCTAGTTCATGACCTTGATTTGGAATTGTTTTGTCAAACTTTGGGGGCATATAATAAGTAAGAACGTGTATCTATTAGCTATAGAAAGTAAACGCTTGGAGGGATTTGAGGGATTAAAAACACCACATTGTCATCAAGAACTAAAAATGACTCAGCAGCAGTGTGGCTCGGTGCTTTGAGCTTCAGCTTGTGTTTTAGACTGACATGGAGGTGAAAGATGAACGGGCCTCACATTGCTTCTTCTGTCTGTCAATTCTGTTTAAAGAATCAATGCCGTCTGTCCACAGTTTGCTGTCAGAGAATCGTCTCGCTGACTTAATCCTGATCTAAGTTTGGGAATTTTGTTTTATAGTTTATTGGAAAGGTGCACTTCATGCAGCAGAGAAACAAGTTCACACAATCCTAAAGGTTACATTAAGCCTTACCCTACGACGAGCAAAACAGAAACAGAAAATAAATCACAGTACTTATTAATATGTGTGTCATTCTGCTCCTATTAGACCTCCAACTGAAAACATGATAATAGATTAATGATCTGGATCCATAATAAACTTTTGGTCTCCATGTTGATTAACATGGGTTAACATTGAGTTGGCTCACTTGCCTTACTCGTCTGGAGGGACCCCCCCCCCCCTCCTCCGTTGGCTGCTGTTTAATTTCTTTACAAGGCAACTACTTGCCGCTTCTGTCCAGGGACCAACATGATAGAAGGCCTCTGATGTCATCTCTAAAGGTTTAGATCTCCTCCTGTCAGTCCATGTCAAGAAGCAATACTCCCTTTTCCCCAAGCCTCTGCCTGTCTTTTGATTTTCCCCTGGTTAAAAGGGCGTGAGCTGATGTTTCCATCCACTCTGTAGGGAGATGAAGGAAAGAGGGGTTTCCCAGGAGAGAGGGGAGAGAAGGTAGAGTGAAAGCCAAGCATGGCGTTTGTGTGTGGCGTGTCAAGATCTATTGATGCATGAAGAGATCCCAGACCTGGCTGCTGCAGTCTGGATTAAACCTTGTTGAAAATGTATCTTGAAGTGGAAAGGCACTTCAAAAGTATCCTGAAATCCGTCATGATTCTAACTCCATTTGAGAGGCCATGGAGCTCAATGCCATGGCTCTCAACACCCTGGCCCTTAAGTAGTCCTGTGTTCAGCTGCACTATCTGAGAAGCTTTACCTGACAACAATGCATAGTGCTCGTGTACGAGGAGCTTCCTTTTTGTTGTGATGTTGAATCTGGCCTTTTTGGTTCTAAACCAGACTACTACCACCTCTTAGAAACAGTCTCACCAGATGTCACTCATTGGTTTGTGGACTACGGTTATCAGGGTAGCCTGCCCGAAAGTATAATCCTCTGTACGGTCTGTTTCTAAATGAGCATCATTTACTAAATGAACATCATGCTGTATTGAAGAAGACTTGAAACTAGAGATTGAGACATAAACTCATGTTTACAATGTTTACTGAGGGAATAAACAGATTTATATTCTATCAGACTTACCTTTACAACCAGAGAGTCGCCTCTGATTAGAAAGGTGCAGGTTTAAGGCACTTCCGCATCGGCTTCACTTTCAGACCCGGAGGTTGTCCCCTGCTTCCATTGGGCCCTCTTATTAATGGATATAATATATCTGTCCACCTTTCTGCAGACTGCACGGAGGAGTCCCAGTCCCAGCTGACCTGCAGCAGCTCTTCTTTGGCTACAGTAGCATGGCAGTAGCAGTGGCAGTCATATGTGTGTTTTCTCCATTAAGCCTAACAAATGGAAGAATGGGGGGAAGAAAACTTAAAAAGCAGAAAACTTCAAAGAAAGTGCATAGTCGTTGTTATCCATCGGAAGCAAGGATCTGGAAAGGCTTTTATTGTTTCATAGTAAAGTGAAATTGCTTTTGCATGCCGATCCTCCACTGTTAGGGTATGGCCACATACGGAGTTGAGGCTTCCGTCTACCCAGGGGAAGTCTGTGCTATATATAATCTCAAAGGGCTGGCTGTGATCCCTTGTACCAGACTTAAATATAATGGACCAGGTAGAGGTTTTGTGGTTTACACACTTAATATCTGCATGGGGCTGACCTCAAATAATGACTTTGGTAGACTCAACCTCTTCAGTTCCAAAGCTCCCAGCAGCCAACAGGCCCATGTCTAGCCATGAAGGAAGCAGACTACCACCTCAAGACCTCCTCCCATCTGTCACTCTGGTGAATTACTCTACTACTTTGCTCCCGACTGATCTAATAAGCTCCATCTTTGATTTTACTTGACCCCTGGGAACAGCAACATACGACAGAGAGAGAGAGAGAGAGAGCGAGAGAGCGAGAGCGAGAGTGTGGATTTCATAACAAAGGAGAGTGTGTGCCAACAGCCACACTTCTTTGACCAAATGACAACATATCTGTCTTTTTCCTTTCACTGTAAAGGAAAATCAATAAGCTAACCAGCTGGAATACACATTATGAGCAGAGGGGAAGACAGCAGTTAAGTTCTCCAATCACCCACTGTGTCCTATAACTCTTCTCAGTGCCCGACATCTGTATGCAGCGTTTCTTGTTATGTCTATCACTTAATGTAACATTTCTTTTAGAAAATCATAGCCTTTGTTGAGAAATCTGAATCTCCTGAACGAACCAGAACTAATCAGATTGAGTGAGGTATGGGACAATTTTGTCCAAATATCCATTGTTCCCAGAGGAAGATTCCTTGAACCATTTATCTTTGGTACACCCCATATCTACTTAAGCCTATTACTTTGATACATTTGTGGGCAAATTAGGAAAAAAGAATGACCCCCAATACTTCCCCGGCTTTGTCCAGACCATTCTGAGGGTAGAGGATCGTAGAGCACCTGAGGACCTGGATGGCGTCACTAAGGCCGAGCAGAATGAACAATGGCACTACAGTGAACGGTCCATGATCGCTTACAGCTCGGCAGCAAAAGGCTGTACAAACACGCAAACAAGATCTGAGAAGGCAAAGGCCGGAAGTCAGGTCACGAACTGGTAACACTACTTAACACAAGTAGCAGATCATTTGCAGGTTAGGGTGTGAAGGGTACGGGTCAGCAACAGGATACAGGCAGGCAAGAACAAATACAGGAGTGGCTATTCATCCTCACAGAACTGCATATTTTGCCTTGTTTGAACACCAATCTTGCATATTGTGCCTGACACTTACAATAACTGCACAATGTGTATATAACGTGTTAGAAACCGTTGTTAGTAATAAGTAGCGGTACTCAGTTGAGAGACAATGAAACTGTTCATTGACACGTGTTCTTGTTTACTTGAAGGAAATCCGATTAAGACATTTTTGATTGGCCTTTACCGCTAGGCAAAGGGGCTTCCTAGCAACCATGTTGTATTGATTTATTTGACAATCAATAATTTCATAAAAATAGCTAATTTCTATATTATTCGTCAGTAGTGACACTGGCTGACTGATGTACAACCTTTGGGTGCTGTAGGAGCGGTCAGTAAATCAACGCGCATCGTCTCTTTGTGTCACGTAGTTCTTTTATTGAACATTAGATCCAACTCATCTTAAATCAAAAACGTCACTTTGTCACAGTGGTATGCTAATACAGTTTCTAATGAGTTCTCTAAATGCGGTTGAAAAACAGTTCGCCCTTCCGCTCTCTAGTCAAAACACACACCTGCTGTGCTCAGGTGACCTCTACATATAGCGTTAACGCCCCCTGACATCATCATTGCGTCATCAAATAATCTCAGCTGTCTCACATCGATATGATCTGGCTAAACATAAATTGGCTTCTACAGGTGCTCTTCATTGTTATAGGAGCTGATACACCGATACACGAGGACTAAGCGTAATCCGGTCCATCTGTTAGCAAGCATACCAGTTCACTGTTTAGTGCACACATGGAACCTGTCCTTGAAAGTCATTACCAAAAGTCTGGCAATGAGTAGCTCTGTCCTTCCTCTGAAAGTGAGTGTGACAGGACGACTTGGCTTCAGCACAAACAGAATGAAAACAAGCACTACTGCAGCATCATTGGAAGATGATTACACTTCCTGTAAGTGTGAGGGAGAGTGATTGGTTCAAACTCATCCCACTGTTCCTCTGAAGTGGAAAGCATGTGGCTGCATGCCCTCAAAAAAGAGATTAGCATATTGATAAATCAAGACGTGGCATGCTAGTGTGACAGGATCCATCTGGGCCGCCACCCCGCCGTATGTCACGGAAAGAGAGATGTTAAAATAGAATGAAGGACAAACTTTCCAGGACCAGAGGAATGCCACGAGCTGATTGGAGCAGTCATGGATCAAAGAGAGATGCTGTTTCCTGTTTGGGTCAGTTGGGGAACGTCTCTAATGAACCCCTCTGAGCATTTAGTGCCATCACCACTCAGGTCCTTCTGTGGGTAGCAGGACTAATGGAGATCCAGCAAGGCTTTTATCTGGCCACAAACTCTGTCCTGATGTGGTCCCTTTAGTCTCCATCCTAATCATAAGCTACGTCATCAATACTCTGATGACGTGTGATTAGAACTGGAAAAGAGCTTCAGTACCCAGGATACAGTGATGACAATATCCGAGAATGAATGCTTGTCTATCGTCTCAACCGTGCTGAAAGAAAAGTTGGTTAAGAGGCAAGAAGTAGGACGAGTAGCTGCAGTATTATGAGTACCAATAGAAGTATACTGTATACTTACAGATAAATACATGTACTGAAAAGGTGCAGCTTCCTGATCGTGTTTATTGGTTAATAATGGAAATGTACTTGTTGATCTATACTGGTTTACTTTGCATTTTGTAATTATGTATTCCCATCAATGCGTTCACTCAGGTTAAAGCTGTATGATAATGTGGATAATCCAGCATAGATTTATTTTCATGAATCACAGGCAGAAGCTCTTGTCTTCTCTATATGACCGAACTAACTGCTATGGTGGTTGAAATGGAACCACAACCGTAGATATGTTACTTGAACATGTGATACATGTGGAGTATTACAGTACCAAGTCATGTGAACTTCCTAACAAGACAAAGATGAAGGTTAGTCCATGCGATTTCATGTAAGAAAGCTAATTATTCGCTATCTTGTCTTGTATAAGTATTTTAGTGCTCATTTGATGGTTCCTGCATCGTCTCCACTTTGCTTTACAGAGCAAATCACAGCCCTCTGAGAAAACACTTGCAATCTTAAAGTCTACAACTATGATACATAGTGCACGCCTCATCAGACACCCAGTTGACAGCCTACTGGTTCCACTGGGGCAAACCAGATTGTAGAAACTCCCTCGACCATCCAGCTGTCTGTGCTTGTGTTGTCACCGCTGGGGCTGTTCCTCATCTTTAGACCTTCTCCTCATTCATGTGGAAAGATGAGCCAGAACACAGACGAGCTAAAAGGCTCTGGTGTGTTTCCTCTCACTGTCTACTTTTACATGGGCGGATAATGGGACATTGGCTCCCTGGCTCCCACTGTGTTGTGTGTTGCAGTTATATTCTGCAGTGAATTATTACTCCCAAACTGACACAAAAACAACTCTGTTGTTTGCAGTCTTTTTATTTCTCTCTGGAGTCCTTTTGCATCTCATTATGGTTGTTTTGTAGATATTGTATTGACTTCCCAACAAGAAATATGAATCGTCACCTCATACAGAGGCTCAGGTGCAAGGCCCCTTAAGCCCTTGGGCCCCTTCTCTTGTGCCCAGTTAGCCCATGCAGTACGCTATCCATGCATTGCATGCATAAATGCTTTCTTTATGTGTCTGCATGTCTTTTTCAATAATCTGGACAAATACTGTATATCAACTGTTTTCCTTTTATTCCTTTTCCACCATCTTTGACCATGATGCCATCTTGGCCGTGGTAGGGAGAGTCAGGATTACCGGGCGCTTCTGGGTTCAAGGTAAAGTCGTTAATGAGCAGTGTGTGAGACAGTTATTACGTACCCAATCGGATCTGCGGGTCATAACTGTCTTTCTTCCACTGCAAAGGGCCAGGCTGGCCTCCCCGGTATCCCGGGCATCCCAGGCAAGAGGGGCTACAGGGTAGGCCTGGAATGGAGCGAGCAGCCTCACTGCCTGCTTGTCCTTCTGTCAGTCACCCTCATCCCTGTGTAGTCAGACATCCGTCACGTCAGTGTGTTGTGTTTGTGACTGGCCGAAGCTCCAAACAGGACTAAATGTGCTTTGTTTTACCTGGTTGTGCTGTCAGCTGTGCTTGCCTTGCCGTCTGTTGGAGTGCTTGGATCCCTTTGGGTGGCGTCATCAGCCTCCTCAATGACTGCTTCAGAATGGGGCCAGCTAACTCTTTATTGTTGCAATGTGCAAACCATATCACACCATTGGTCAGTCCGTTCTAAGAACACTCATATAGGCCTTTGATTCAGTCTGAATTAAAGGAGAATGGATTGTGTTGGATTTCTTTGCTTTAATAATCTCAATTTATAAGCCCTGAATGGCGTACTAACTTCCTTCCAGTTTTTCAAGATTGGTGGATCCTACCTTTAGTGTCCCAGCATTATATTAGAAAAATCTATTGATCTAGTAATCTATTGATCATTGTTCCTGTCTGGTTAATAGTAACACGTCTTACTTTGTTGAGCTAAGACTTGGTTCTCTGTGTACGGCAGGGTGAGCGTGGAGAACTGAGCATTGCAGCCCAGGGAATTAAAGGAGAAACAGGTTCCCCAGGACTGCCAGGCCTAATGGGAATCAAGGTAAAGGGGAATAGGTGTATGAGAGGAACAATACCTGCATGTACAGCAAAGCCTCCATCAATCATAATAACACCAACAATAACTAGTGCCTATTGAAGAGACTGTATATTTACCTTACAGGGTGACACAGGTGGTAAGGGAGACAAGGTGAGATAAAACAGCATTATGGAAAGACTTCACAAATAATAACAAAAGTTGATAGTGTTTATGGAGACTCTAAGTGTTATACCTTCATCTAACCTCTAGGGGGAAGCAGGTCATGAAGGCCCAGCTGGACCAAGAGTACGTGAGGACTGGCAGACTCATAACTTGTTAACACAACATGTCCGATGTATAATCATAATGTTCCTGTTGTTAACAAACTATTTTTTTCTACCCTGTATAGGGTCCTCCAGGCCCCACTGGAGAGCCAGGAAAGGCTGAAATCCACAACAATGAGAATGTATGTAAATAATACTTAATCACAGTTTTCCTTCCATGTATTGACAGTAAAATGTAAAATAAAGAATACTGTAACATTTAACCTTCCTCCTCAGGATATTCGCAACATACCGCTGATGGTAAGTACTCTCTTGGTTTTACCAAAACATGTGCAAGCTCAGAACAGAAGTAAAAATTATATTTAATGACGTCTTATCTTCTCCTCCCAGGGCCCACCGGGATTACCTGGACCTTCGGGGACCCCTGGACTCCACGGTACCAAGGTAGGAGCCAATGTACATGTTATGTTCTGACACAATTTCCTGTAAAAGATGAGCCACAATTCCTATTCAGAAAATAAATATATTGGTGTTAAAACTAGGTCCCGACACAGGCCCGATGAGGCGATGATGCTTTAGTTCGTCTTGTGTGTCAGGAGCGTTGCATTCAGGAGCGTTGCATTTAGGAGCGTTGCATTCAGGAGCGTTGCATTTAGGAGCGTTGCATTCAGGAGCGTTGCATTCAGGAGCGTTGCATAAGCAGCGTTGCATAAGCAGCGTTGCATAAGCAGCGTTGCATAAGCAGCGTTGCATAAGCAGCGTTGCATTAGCAGCGTTGCATTAGCAGCGTTGCATAAGCAGCATTGCATTAGCAGCGTTGCATAAACAGCGTTGCATAAGCAGCGTTGCATAAGCAGCGTTGCATAAGCAGCGTTGCATTAGCAGCGTTGCATTAGCAGCGTTGCATTAGCAGCGTTGCATTAGCAGCGTTGCATAAGCAGCGTTGCATAAGCAGCGTTGCATAAGCAGCGTTGCATTAGCAGCGTTGCATAAGCAGCGTTGCATAAGCAGCGTTGCATTAGCAGTGTGTTGCTACTTCAGTGCAACCTCAGGCACAGCATCAAGATGCAGGTCAACATTACCATAGTTACACCAGCGTATCCTCACAAAACGGTTTGTATGACAAATTAAGAACATCTGGAATACTCGGTTAAGTAAAGGCAAATTATTTCGCTAGATTAAGGAAAAGATCGTTGTTTGGGTAAAGTAATAATGAAAGTTACATGATTAGTCAACATTGACTTTTGGGTTTGGGTAGACAATACAATCACCCATCCTTCCTCATGATTATGTGTTTCTATAAAAAGATGGGCTTATTCGACATGAACTCTAAATACTTTAAATAAAATTTAAAAATGGTAAATTTAATGAAAAGAAAGAAAGTCATATAGACATGGTGATTGCTGCGTAATATAGAAGTTGATGTTGTCCAACGTTTAGATTCCATTTAACCATGTGGCAACACTATACAATAAATACGCTACCTAGTTTAGGCACAACATCTGTCAAGACTGAAGAGCTGAGCACATCTGCAAGCCCAGTGAGCAGTCATGCCTTTCAGACTAAAAGCATCAGGAAGTAACCGGCCCCGCCATAATAGAGTAACTACCTTCCTCCACTGGTGCCAAAGCACAGAGCTCCAGAGAACAAAGCAGGGCCCTCTGGCAAAGAGGTCAAACCTTCACAGCAATGCAATCAAACACATGGACCCCAAACTGTTGGTGGATCGCTTTGTGACGTCAACGCTGTATTTCTGCAGTTTACCTTCAGACTGTTACGATAGAAAATAAAGTAGTTTGTGCCATGATGACTTGTCAGACTTGTAAAGTCCTGTTTGTGAGTATCACACACACACACACACAATGGGTGCTTTGCCTCCTTGGTAATACTGCCTTGGTCGCCTTCAGGGTGAAGTTGGTCTGCCAGGTCCTCCAGGACTGGACGGAGAAAAGGTAATACGCTATCAGTACTTCATATTATTAGCCCGGCAGTTGGATTCATTTTTCATAGATCTACATGGTGATGGTAATGGATGATGATCCATTTTGCTCCCATTTTAGATTTCACTGTTTTCCTGATATGTAATGTCAGCCATGTTATCCAACAAGAGAATTTCATTTTTTGTTTCTTCTGATGCAATTTAAAAAAAAAAAGTGCACAAGAGGAATACACCAATGTTTTAGTTTTGTTTAGTTTTGTGTCTTGTTTTCTGGCTACACCTGTATTTCGTTGGGCATGCCTGTGTTACATAATGACAATAAATGATCCTCGACTCTTCAATCAGGTAACATTAACTGAGGTGACCTTGACCTGTTTTCAGGGGCCCAGGGGGAAGCCTGGAGAGCACGGCCCTGCAGGCCCAGCCGGTCCTGAAGGTCCCAGAGGGGAGGCTGGTGTCATGGGCTTCTCAGGACCCAAAGGGGACAAGGGAGACATGGGTCCATCTGGATCACCTGTGAGTGACTGTTAACCACACCGCCCCACATCACATCACTGCCTGGGTTCCCTGACCAAAGCCCCAGTCCCACATCTGTCATTATCCAGAGGGAAGGCCTTGGTTCCTCCAGCTGCCCTCTCATTACCTAATTAGAGGCTCACTAGCTTGGAAGGGACCCCAGGAATGGCACTGTGCTTAGCGTTTGATTCCCTGTGGCGTGGATCCCAAACGTGCCCCATATAAAAGGCTATTTGTAGCCCGGTGCTACTTTGAGAAGCTTCAGTTACAACTGAACTCCAGTATCCTGTGTATTAGTCCGGTTGACAGTTTGCTCATTTAGTTATTAAGGGAGACATTCATTTAGCTCTTGTGTATACATCTTGTTTTGTTTGTTTGTTTGTTTGTTTGTTTGTTGTTTGAGCATCCTCAAAAACGCATCAAGCGCTCTGATATGTTTCTGGGGCTGGCCCAACAAAAATATGATTGAATGCGAAGTAGGGTAGCGTATGTTACTGCTGAATACATAAGTTCATCATGCATCTATTTTAAAAACGTCTTCAAGGGCCCGTCCTCTTCAGTCCCACTGTGGACTTGGACCGTGCAGTGTTAAGTAACATTTGACCATTTTATGAACATTTTGTGTGAGAATGAGCCAGCAGAAGGATGGTAAGAGATGGAAGAACTAACCAACTTTCCTTAAAGCAATGGGGTGACTGTGGTTCAGTGGTTAGCAAGTCTCTCTTTCAATCAGAGGGTCGGTGGTTCGATCCCCGGCTCCGGTAGTCCATGTCGTTGTGTCCTTGAGCAAGACACTTAACCCTCATTGTTCACTGTTGCTGTGTCTACGGTCTACTGTATAGCATGTAAGTCTCTTTGGATAAAAGCCTCAGATAAATGTAATGTAAAACACATTGAATTGCAAGTACATTTAATACAGTTGAATGTAACTAAACTAATGTAAAGTATAAAGTAGTGCAAACCTCAAATGTGTACATAAGTGCAGTACTTAGCTAAGAACATGTTAATCAATAAGACAACCACAACAGCATTCCAAATGGAGGATTTATTTTCCCCACCAACAACTTTGCGTGAAAGCAAAATGTATACATTTTGATTTCAATAAAAAATGTACCAAAAATGAAGTTGTACTGGCCCGGGTGCCGGCTGGTGTAAAGTTGTGTTAACGGATTCTAAAATTGGATGGAAATGAAAGTCTCTCGTGTCCTCATGCTCTGATTCTAACATGAAGATGAACTCATCAGCCCTGAAAGGAAACGCTCTGCCGTGATCGTGACGTCCATCTTCCCTTTCTTGTTCTGTAGGGTTTAGACGGCCCTACGGGTGAAAATGGGCCTACAGGGGCCCCTGGCCCTATTGGATTGCCCGGCTCAATGGTACGCAACGGTGCCCCTCAGGCTGCACCCTTCTGGATGCAGAGTCTGACTCGGCAAAGGGCGGACCGGAGAATACGTTTTGTATTCCCCCAAACGCTGCTGAAGAAGTGTAGTCTCATTTTCATCCACTATAGTCTGACTCAGGAATGTGACCCTCTGTCTCTATTGTCACAGGGTCCTAAAGGGGAAGCTGGAGAAGGAGGAAGGTCGGAAATGGTAAGGCTCCGTCAATAATAATTATAGCACCGCATGTTTTATGAGAAGCTTTTTCTCAATTGAAACATTTTGCTTGTGTTTGTCTGTGTTTAGATTTATGGACCTCCAGGGCCCCCGGGACCTTCAGGACCAGTCGGCCCAGCAGTGAGTCAAATATGCCATTCAACCACTGAACATATATATATATATATATATATATATATATATATATACATATTCTGTTTGCCAGTGTTCGTTAATTTGAATAGCTTTTTTATTTAATAACCTTAAAAAGATTCTAAATACAATAATCATGTATTCAATCTTAGATCAGTCATCATTATCAAGTAAAGTATAATATTGTCTATATATAAGGAAATTCAGATGTATTTGTCATTTGTATTTGTACCTTTTAACAAGAATGTTGAATAATCTTTTTGAACATGTATTCATTTGAATGTTTGACAAGGAGAAATACAATTCAGTTTAAATACATTAAATAGGATAATAAAGGAAATACAATTCAAAATAAAATAGCATGGATATGTGAATGATATAATATATGTTTATTAACTGAAGCTCCACCAGTAGAGTTTTTCTTAGCATGCACTGGTCTGTTCGAGTCCCTAATCCCACTGTGTTTGCTCCATCCAGGGATCTCAAGGATTCTCAGGGCCGAAGGTGAGATACTATAAAATAATATTCAACAGCTCCTACATTATTAAATAGCTCACATGTTGTATATGTGTAACAATGGGATTCCCTTGTCCTCTGTCTCTCAGGGAGAACCCGGCATCGGCATCAGAGGAGAAAAGGGAGCGTCGGGTCACAAGGGCGACAAGGGCGACAGAGGCCATCTTGGACTTCCTGTAAGTACACTGCACTTCCTGTCTTCACATACCTTCCTCTATATCTTCTGTTAGATCTATTAAGTTTGCAAAATCCATTTTCAACATTTTAGGGATTATCAACCTTAAATATCCATATTGTTTAAATTCTAGTTCCAGCGTCATGTTACTGATGTTCCAAGTCTCAGAAAGGAAGTGAACATTTACATAACACTCCAAATCTAGATATTTCCTATTTTTCTAAATATGACATAATTTATACTCTACTATTATATGGTGTCTATCACTTTGGGTTTCTATTCTTTGTTCTCGGTTTACACTAACATGAACAAACACGTATGTGCACGGCCTCTGTCAGGTAAAGACCTTGTCTTAAATAAATAAATGACATCATCGCACCTCAATCCTCTCTGTATGTGAAACTATGGATATTGAATGTAATACTCTCTTTTTAAATGAATACAGTAACATTTCATTCTGGACATGAAGTATCCGCTAACCAGCTGACCAGGGGTGGAAACAGTATCAACACAACTCAGTGAAATATACTGAAGCTCATAGGAAGCATTTAGGAAAATAAATACTGCAAATAAATCAACAACAATAAACATCAATAAAACAAACAAATGAAGTAACACATTCTTCAGTTTGGCAACACACACTAGACACACAAGAGAACCACTACGGTATCAAAACAGTGTGATGTCAGTCAGTCAGACAAACAAAGGTCAAGTTACACAACACGTGTCCTCTTCAGACTCTTTTAATGCAGTTGTATCCAACATGTATGACTCCCACAGACACACAACACAGAGCAAGTGGTCATCAGCCTGTTTGTTTAATGATGGATATCAATTCCACAAAAGATTTGTCAGCTGTTTAATCTAAACTTAAATGTGCGTGCACTCACCCATAAATGTTTCATTATCGCCATCTGCTGGAGAGCGCTGGCTCTTTCTTGGACTTGTGAATCCGGGTCCAGAGGATCCTTAAGAGTCCGTTTCAGTTCACACACGCAATTCCATTTTAAAATGCCGTTCACAGTTTGTTAAGAAGCCATTGTTTAGTTAAATAGGATGGTTTGTACAACTGCACAGAGACTAATTTACTGATTCAAATCCCTCTGTATGCATTTGTGCATTGTATGTATTTTTATAATTTTACTTATATATTTGTGCGAATATGTGTTTTAACTCCATGACTACAGAGTAAGTGCAAGAACACTTACTGGAGAAAAAGTATTTTCAGGGATAAGCATACAAACGTGTCTATAATATGTGTTTGAAGGATATATGTACTGTATGTACTGATATATATATATATATATAGATATATATATATCCATGATGTCAAACTGATGAAGAAAAACAGGTAGACGCTATGATTGGCCAGTCTGCATTTGAGGGGCGGAACACAGCAAAGGGTCATTTTTAGCTTTAACATTCTGACTGTGTTATTCTGCTCTTATTAGCATTTGACTAATTACCAGTGTGTTCATCATCTGTTGTGTTATTAATTGGTTTTGAATGACTGTACGTGTTCTTTTATTTGCAGCACGCTTCTTTATTCATTTCATTTGACAACACACACCTTTTTCCCTGTAATCGGGTATTTCTTTTCTGACGCACGTAGTTAATAGAAGACCATGAGTGGTGAAGGAACACAGATCGTGGCCCTTGACAGTTCTTGGTCATGTAGCAGGTCGTGTTCAGTGCTTCAACATATTATGTTGTCGTTTATTGATGAGACATTAGTTTATGTTGACTCACTCCCACATAGCCCGTCCTGCTAGCCCAAATATTCAATAGAGCGCTAAATGTGGATTATTACTCCACAGAAAATAGTCCCAAATAAATGCACTGCTCCTTCCTGTTTAAGTAACGTTTGCTAAAACAGTGACCAGCTGTTCATTGAATCTTTTAAACAAAATACATCAAAATGTTTGTGAGCTGTTAATACAAATTGACACCCAGGGTAGAAACATCCAATGATTGAGGGGCCGACTGACGCTCAGAACCTGGGTGTGACGCGTCACTGAGCCACAGCTGCAGACCTGAGATCAGCTTCCACCACAAATGACTCACGATTGCTCTCACCCACTTTACCTCCACCTCCACCACTTCCTCACCCTTTATTTGTCATCATCTGAATGTGTTTTTGAAGTCACTTGAGTCACAGCTTCACTCACCCCCCCCCCCCCCCCCCCTCCCCCCTCCTCCTCCTCCTCCCCCCTCCCATCTCCCCCATCATCTCTGCTCTCTAACTGTGTACGACGCTATACAGGGGGCTCATGGGTTAGACGGCAGACCGGGTCCAGTGGTGAGTGGCACAAGTCCCGTTCCAGTCCCCCCCTCCCTCCTCCTCCTCCTCCTCTTCCTCCACGCCCTGCTACAGCCTGCTCTATGTCTGCCATGTCTGCTTGTCATATCTGCTTGCTTTCCTGCTTCCCATGCTCGTCATGTCTCTCTTCCTTCCTGAAGTTGCTCTGTGAGGGCCCACTGCTCAGGGTTGGGTTCTGAGGATGCACCAGCATGAAGACGAGGCCGCTCTATGCATCACCGTATGCTTTTTATTGAGCAGTCATCCGCTCAGCACAAGACAAAACAGAGCATCCCATCGGCCATGATTGAAACAGGGTATAGAACATGTGAGCACACAGCTTCCAGCTGATGTACTGTCATCAGTATCTATCAGGACAGAAAGGCCAACGAGATGTGTGAGTTCATGTAGAAACGTTAATCCAACGCAGATGGATGACAAGACTTTATTTCAACTGTAACATATCAGTCACAAAACAAATTCATTTGATCCTCATGAAAATGTTTGAGTTGATGAGAATCAATAGATCAAATATATTGACCAGTACTTGCCTCAAAAGCGCAACATTGCTCAGGCTGTACACCTCGTGATTAATAGACCTAAACAATAAAATCAATATTGCAAATACTGGTCAGAAAGAACCGGACCATGTGACCAAATTATCTCATGCAACTCATTTCTCTCCAGGTGTCCTGTGGATCCTTTTCAGCTCGTTAGAGTCATGCTGTCTCTTCAAGATAAACTTCTGTGTCAACGGCTTGGATAGGTTTAGGACTAGATCGTAACCACAGAGACGTCTTTACTTGTGCAGAAGTTATGCGACAAATAAGTCAAAATAACTACGGAAAAAACAGTAATATCTTCATAATGGTCCAAACAATGGCCACTCTGGGTTTACGTTACATTACTTCACGCTGATAGTCTTTCAAAACGTCCCTAACCTCCCACGTCAAAGGGGGACGCTGCATGGTGCTGCTTTGAGTTTCCATCTGGCCTGACATGGAGCGCCGTGTGCATCCTCCGGCCTCAACCCGCCTCAGCGGTCCGGCCTCGTGCTTCTGAACCAGCAGAGCTGCAGCTCTGGAAGGAGCATGCCGATGTGCCCGAGCTGCATGTTGACGTGTCCTTCAGTGCAGATCGCTGTGCCTGAGATGCAACGTCTTCCTCTCCACTCCTGAACGCTACTCAGACCGATAACTGCAGCTGTTGACATGTTATTCATTTCCCCTCATTTGTAATAGTTTGAACAGTAGTCAACAAGCTTGGTGTGTTAATGCCGCAGGAGGTGATGCCCGCACCTGTTTCTGTCTCCAGATTACCACAACATGTATCTTAATGATCCATGAGATCACCTTTTGTGAGATCTATTCATTTCCACCAGAAAGCTTGTTGATTTACTGATTTGAGGCATTTAGTGATGAAATCTTCTCCAGAACTATTCTGTTCTATAACTACGGGTATTTATTCTGTTTTAAAGGGTCTAATAGGACCAGCAGGTGTGTCAGGGCCAGCAGGACCAAAGGGGGAGAGAGTGAGTATCTTTGTGTTTTTTTTTTTCAGTTTTTAATTTCAATAAATATAGTGTCAGGAGAATATACGTTTTATATATTCTCTCGTCGCTACAGGCTGAGAAGGGAGATGCAGGATTACCAGGACCAACTGGGCCTCAAGGCATCCCTGTAAGTCTTTCATTCCATTTGTAATCTCAACAGGCAGCATCGTTTAGCTGAAAGCAGCAATCCAGGAACTATTTATCCGGTTTGTCCCAAACCCACAAACTACTGTCATGGTTCAAATAAAACCTTCTGGCCTAAAGACCATGTGCCAATGGTTTCATTCCAAGGTGGTTTAAAGACCTCGTCTTCTCACCCAGATGAAAGTTCATTATCACTTTCATTTCTGTGACCAGCACAAAGTGCATGGTGCATAGCAGTGACCAGAGAGCTGCTTGGTCCAGTTAATGTCCACGTATCCGTCTGGCCCCAGCAGCTGCTGACCCGGAGCCCTTCAGCATGGAGGCCTCCCCTTCAGCATGGAGGCCTCCCCTTCAGCATGGAGGCCTCCCCTTCAGCATGGAGGCCTCCCCTTCAGCATGGAGGCCTCCCTCCAGCATGGAGGCCTCCCCTTCAGCATGGAGGCCTCCCCTTCAGCATGGAGGCCTCCCCTTCAGCATGGAGGCCTCCCTCCAGCATGGAGGCCTCCCCTTCAGCATGGAGGCCTCCCTTCAGCATGGAGGCCTCCCCTTCAGCATGGAGGCCTCCCCTTCAGCATGGAGGCCTCCCCTTCAGCATGGAGGCCTCCCCTTCAGCATGGAGGCCTCCCCTTCAGCATGGAGGCCTCCCCTTCAGCATGGAGGCCTCCCCTTCAGGGGCCGGCCGGCTCCGTTACTCAGTTAATAGACGCAGACACAAACTAAAATCACAGGTTATGAATTATTCTCCACCACAGACGCTATTCCCTCATTCACTCGTATCGCCAACCTCCAGCATTACGTATTATGTAGTATGACGTATTAAATAAGACTTAAAGTTCAACAACCAATCAAAACACAACATAAGCCTCTCACTATTTGGCTCTCTTGCTATGCGGTACAACCATCTCACTACGTGTCCGGACCTTTGAGATGCTGCATGTGTAAACATGAGGAATATATATATTTAATAAGCTAAACACATATCCTCTGTCAAGACAATGAGGAGATAAATAGTTCACATCACAAAGGAATCTACAGTTATTGCTGTCACATACGAGGCCGGCAGGTTGTTGCTGATGTCGCTCTGCATGAAACCCGAATGTTTCTGCATGACTGATGTGAAAGAGGCTCCGCCTCTTTTGACTGAGCGCTCTGGTCCGTTTGAAGATGACTCTACGATGGCAAACAAGCATATTTTCACAAATGTAGTTATTATGCATATTGACAAACAGGCATAGTAAAGACAATGTTTTTTTCCTCATTTCTTTTTGCAGGGTTTAGTTGGACCACAAGGACTCAAAGGGAACCGGGTAAGATGCCACCTATATGATTTGCCATTCATAAAGATATCAGAACCCAGGGCATGATTCTGTGCTCAATGAAACTCTCCATGAGACATATTCAAACAGGCCAGGCTGCTCTTTGCATCCAAAATATTATTTTACCTCATTATGGCTGCGACTGCCTTGTCGCATAAGAGGTCACCTGATCAGAACTGTGACGACTTCAAAGACGTCTCAAGCAGGAGAAGAGAATTAAAGAGATGAATATCAAAAACCTGCATTTTCTCTTTGAAATCAAGCTTGAAACGAAAGCCGGTTTGCTGTTGATTGTTTTATGATCCTGAATAATTCATGTCAAGATGCCTTTCTTAGGCTAATGTATTCATTTTGCAGTGGCTTTGTTTTGAGGGTCAGAATAAACTTTCACAGATTAAATGACATGAATATAATTGACAACAGTACAGAAATTATTTTATTTTATCAAAGAAAAATTCAGAAAATAATGAATTAATGTTGATAAGTGACCTTGGAAACAGCTTTGTTTGACTCCAACTGTTTGGTTGTCTTTTATGTTTTTATGTTCAGATTGCACTTGAGATTGAGAGATGGATGTCAGTCTCATGTCTTGAAACAGCTATAATCAATATTTCTACATCACTGGATCAAATCCCATTGTGTAAAGCGTGATTCATCATAAACCTCCCCATGAACCTCATAATGAAGGGTTAAATTATCTCATCTTTTCTTTGATTTAAGTCCCGTGCATCGGGTGTTCTCTGTCCGTGCACATCCCACATGCAGGCGTCGGGTAGTTTGAGGATGTGGGTTTGCTGGCAGGAACCCGAGCAGAGTACAAAAGATCCAAACGCGAGAATAACCGAGAATTAAGGTTGTGAAATGTTAGTCCACAGAGAAATATCCAGCTTCAGCTTTCTTTCTAATTATTCCGTTTGATTTATTTGTGATATCCAATGTCAGCTCGTGCTTAACGTGTTGCTCCCAGCAGCAGCCACAGGTAGAGACATGCCTGTGAACATTTAGCAGACACACACATTCCCCTACAAACACAGAGTACTGGACATTCGACCAGAAACAGGACTCCAGATGAAAGCCAGAGCTGCGTCTGCTGGGTGTGTAGAGAGGACTCTGTTTGCTAACACCATCGCCACATTGATCAAGAGGTGATCAATATCACGGCTTTAATCACAGACTGGCTCGGGCCAAAGTTAAACCGGCCTCACAATGTGTTCTATCTTGTTGTTTTAATCCTACGCAAACTAAAATGTACAAACTACAGTGTTTAGTCCAATAACTCTGCTGCCAGTCTTTAGTTAATCAAAGCCAATCATGCCCAGACTCCAGCTCTGTTCTGTATAAGATTGATATCCATCTTCTTAATCTCATAAATTAAGCAAATATGCGTATTTCCATAATTCCTTTAATTGGTAGGGAATATCCAGACAGCCCTGCAACATGCTTCTGTGTAAAACCAGTATTTCCTCTCCAGGTTGCACCGTTCCAGAGAGTCTGTGTTAATGTCCACACACCCTTCCTCTAAGAGAATGTTTCTGTTTCCTTCCCCTTAACCTGTGACTCTTTTTAATATTTCCACTCCCATCTTTTCAGTCTGCACATGTCACAAGCTCCTTCAGCACATTCAACCGGCCTCTTGTCAAACATGTTCATGCTCCAGAAAGCAAAAGGAATCCTTCTGGGAAGCGACGGTCCGGTTGAAGGTGCTGAAGGCCGAGCTTTGGGATGCTGTTGGTGTTTTTACTCTGTGTCCTGTCTCCCTTTGTTTCCGCAGGTCTTCCTTTCCCCCTTTCCTTCCCTCCACCTTGCTCTGTGGCCCGTGGCTCTTTTTGTTGCCGGGGTTGCCCTCTCTCCCTCTCACACACCTTGGCCTCCTGCTCCTCCTCCTGCATTCTAATGTAGTCCTGGGTTAATGTCCCTCCTCTCACCCTCCTCCTCCTCCTCACTTCTCCTACTCCTACTTACCAAAACCTCTTCCCTGCAAGCCTCCATGTCGTCCCTCCAACACCTGACCCCGTACCCCAAATCTGCAGGCGGAGCTCTCCCAATGCTACATAATGCTACATCTTGATTACTGTACATCCCTTGATCATCTTGATCCCTGTACATAGACACATTTATTTATCTGTCCTAGGACCTCACATCGGATCAGGAAAAACTAAAAAATAGAAAAACCCTTTCACAGGGAAAAAAGGAAGAAACCTTCAAAAAAGGTCAGCCATAAGTTGCATTGTGATTAATGTGGAGCCAAAGTAACTGTCCATAATGAGTCACACAATGTTCGAGGAGTGCAGTGGTGTTTTATACTGATCCTTTACAGATCAATATTAGAAATTATTTTGTAAAAAGCAAAGCATGGTGACTGTTGAGCGTCCCAGTGGGACTTGTAGTCTGTGGACTGTACCCCAAACGTTTGAATGTAGTCCGTCACAGTCTTGAACCTCTGAGGTTTTAACTCTGTTTGTAATGATGACTCAACTTAACAGCTTCATGTCCACCAAAGGACTCCTTTGAATTCCTCCATCAGTCCGTCTCTCCACGTGGTCCACCCACCACTTCATTATTCTTCAGCTTTTATTTTTGGACATGATCCTGTTGCTTACTTTCATGTCTAATGTTTTGCTCAGTAGATAATCTTCTATGATCAGATGAAATCATCACTCAGCCTTCTCATTTCTCTCAAGTCTTCCAAAACCTTTGTTTACTGGAGCAGCAAAAAGACATGAACCTGCTCACAGCTGCTTCTGGCTCAAACCCTCCTCCCTAACTCCCTCTACTTACCTTCCTCTTCCTCTAAATGTACATCACACAATCATATTGTCTTTTGAAAATAGCTAAAGCCACACAACCTGTCAGTTAAGATAACTTGTTTAAACCTCATAGATGAAACATTAAAAAAAACATTTGCTTCATGTGTGGCTTAATGAGGGAGGACTAAAGTTTGTCTTTTTTAATACGCTGTTGTTTGCAGGGAGAGAGGGGCAAGAAAGGCAACAGGGGGACCAAAGGGGATAAGGGAGACCAAGGAGCACCTGGATTAGATGCCCCCTGTCCGTTGGTATGTCAGGAGTCCAATGTGTAACCAAGAGTCTAAAGGAAGTAGCACTGTTTACACAAGGACACGCCCACGTGTGCTCAGGCTCACTGAAGATGGGTGTTCAGCAGTCCACTTCCTTTGGGCTCTGGTTCTCAGTGTTAATCGTCCTCAGGGAGCGTTTGGTCCGAGTGTCCATGCAGCCTGTCTCCTCATGGGGAGACACGTGATTGAATTGAAGGAAGGACCACAGACCATAACTCTGCCTGAGGAAGCTCTTTTTTCCAGAATGAGGCAGACAGGAACCAGGCAGCCACTGCTGATGAGCATCAACAGATACCAAAGCATTTAGTCTTCATTTCAGTTTCCATCCTGCGGCTTTGCAAGCCTCAAACTAGAGTTCTGCTCAACCCGAAACTGAGACTGTGATCCTGCCCAAAACCATGCCTTTAATATCGGGCCCAAATAAATGTCATCGGTACTTCTAGTTTTCACACCTGGAGACCCATTGAGCTCTTGGGACTTGAAAGACATGGCACCGGAACAGTCCCTTTCCAGCCATCTCTATATATTTTCAGTGGCCTCAGATGAAAAGGTAGACCAGATACCCTCCTTACGGCCACGTCAGCCGGTCTGTCCCAGGCTATCCTCCCTGTCTTCTAAAGGGCATCCGGGAGAAATCCTTGACTCAATAGTCCAAAGCTAAGCTTGACCCAAGCCCTTTATTATGGCACTCTGGGTTGGTAGCAGAACTCCAGATCAAATCCATCCATAAAGGACAACGTGCCATCACACCTCTAAAAGCTTGGTAAACTGTTCAAAGTCATCTCAGTGAGCCCCGTTCCTGTCAGTCCCAGGTGGCCTGCATGTTGAGGAAACCTGCATCCCGTCAGCCGGAGGACTGAAGCCGTCAAGTAGGGGAAGACGAACCCTCCTGTCCGACCCACCAGCTGCAGAACTGGTTTTTAAATGGTTGATTTCACAAACAGGGTTTCCGAGGCTTTAAAGGGGAGAAAGGTGAACCGGGCTTGCCAGGCCTGGACGGGCTGGATGCCCCTTGCCCTGTGGTATGGTGCTCTTCTTTTCCCTTCACTCACCCCAGCATGCTCCAGCTGTCCCTAACCAAACCCCTGACTGGCCACTCAGATGTTGCACTGTAACTGTAGTCAAACATGCATGTTGCATGAGCATTTAAATGTACTTATTGTAGTTGAGTCACCTCTCAATAAGCCCAAACATCCTCAACTGACCTCCTGCAGAACGAAAGTGATCACTACTCTTTTAATTCAACGTTCCATCACAACTATGATGCTTCCTGTATTAACTTCACATGCATGTACATGATTGTGACTAATCCCAGAATGAATCCTTAGTTTAAAGCCTTGCCATTGTTGTTAATGTGTGCTCGAGCCTCTCTTCATAACGCCTGGTTTCCTTCACCATCTGCTGCATGGAGCACCACTTTTCTCCATCTTCAAGGCATCACAATACCACAGGTGGTGAGAATCAGTAAGAAACTAGATGAATCTTCTTGTTCAGAGTCAGAGTCCTGGTATTAACATGGAAAGCGTCATTGCAGGACATTTTTTACCTTGTTTTTCATTTCCTGTGTAGACGTTTAGCCTAACAGAGCCAGCGAGTATAGTAAGACAACTCATCGGCATGGTTCTGGCTTCTGTTTCCACTTTTCATCGCCTGATTATGGGATGAGTTGGTAGAATTCAATTTGGACTCTGCTTAGAGGATCCATTCTCAGGAGTTCTGCTGAGGATTGTGAGCACATCACAAACGGGACAACTGTTCACATCGTTGACCTTCAGGGAACAACTTGCATCTCCTTGTGCACAGAATGGCTCTCTAACCTCAGAGCAACCACTGGGTTTGCAGTATGTAGTCTGGCTTTGATTCAAGGGGGGTTAGGTTGAGTAATGGAGGGTATATTGATCATGGTTCATAAACACCTTCACAGGTAAGGCTCTGACTTACACATCAACATGTCTTTGTAAATGTAAGCGAGGCATAATTACTGAAATCAATAATCTACTGTACTGGTGTGTCATGAAGAATCCTCTCCTACACGATGTATTGACAAACAATAGACAGATGTAATACAGGGACTGCTTATCTTTTTGGTTATGATCTCATTTGTTTATTGTATTTATACTCAATATTATGAATTCTTAAAATGTGGTACGCTATAGAGTTGTGAAGTTGGGGATCCTCTGGTTCTGGAAGTAACGAAAGCTAAAAAACATTTCTTGAAGTCAAGAACAAAAAAAAGACAAAAACTACAAAAAGTAACCAATGAAATATGATGTGGGTTCCACGAGCTGAAGAGGTTTGATGTTGTACAGACTTAAAATACACGAGAAGAAACTCCTTTCCTTATGAAGCAAAGGGACCACAAAGTGCATTTGATGCACAATAACAATAAATGAAACATTGAACCTTGAAACCAAAAGTATTTATAGATAACACACAGATGGAACCACAAACACAAAACTGGGAAATATATTTCAACTTCAACTTAAAATGTTGACTCAGATGCATTATGCAGAAATACTTCCAGAACTCTGGATGGCCGTAATAATTACTATGAGTAATAATAATAAACAAATATTGACTATTAGCACTTTTCTACTAAGACATTAGTGATTTCAACAGTTGTTTTTGTTCGTTTCATGATTATATGCTGTTTGTGTTGTTGTGGCTTCTTTTCTCACTCGGCTCATTGTTTGTCTTCGACAGGGAGACGATGGCTTGCCGGTTCCCGGCTGTTGGAATAAAGTAAGTTGAGGAGCTGGACGTGTGTTTACCGCTAACATGGACCTTGTTGGAACTAACGTGTGGCGTGTTGCCTTTTGCTTTCTCCTTGCAGTGACCATAACTTTGGAATGGCTTGTGTGATTGTACATAGGATATTTATTTTTTTACATTTTCCCAATTCTGTTATACGTGGGGGAAAAAAATTAAATCCTAAAAAATATATGGCAGCATTTTTGTACAGATGTTTTATTTTACTATGTATGACAGTGTTCATGTATTGGATTTTTATATCTATGCATTATTTTAATATTGGATTGAATAAGTAAAACATATGCATGATATTTGTGCATAATGTGAAGTGGATAATGCTTATTAACTTATTGTATTATCTTGTAATAGACCATGCTGCACTGAGTTGTGGGGCTGGAAAGAGTGTGTGTTTGCATCTGAGCTCTCCTCTTTGTGAACAAGTGTTGAGCACCAACCTGGACGAGCGCTGCAATGGACTCAATGTTCACCCAGAGACAGCAAGCCAGTCAAAGTCTGCCCTCGTGGTCATATGCTCATATTGTAATGATGAACATGCAGACTTAATGATCCCATTTAGGGCTGTCACCATAATAATATATGTTGTGGTCTGGTAATGGTGTAATCTGGTCATGGCAGCTGTGCATTACTGCATTTTAAAGTAATAAGAAATGACAATACAAACCTAATGTTAATGCCATTAAAATGCTGACCTCCTAAAATAGTTGTTTATATCATACATCTTGTGTATAAATAACTATAATTCATATGATTGCACATATGAGATGCTCCGACAGGTCACAGAGATAAATATATACATTGAATAATTATACTGTTAGCTAAATAGTTCAAATGAAGTGTAATATATATATATATATATATATATATATACATATACATATATATATAAAGCTTTTTCCACTTCCAGTCAGAATAATAGGTGAGGGAAAATTTATATTTATATTTCTTTATATATCTTTTTTTTCTCTTTTTTTCTTTTCCTGTGTTTTCTAGTTCGTCAGGGATATGCAACACCATGATTTCAGGGACTTTTTTAAATAAAAAATATAATAACATAGATTTAATATTCCAGTAAATGAAAAATGATTTTGTGCGTATTTCCTGGATAAAAACATAAACATTTCAATATGTGCCATAGCAAGGACAAACACCAACAAACATTGTACTGGAGCAAAACAAATAATTGGTTCTGGCTGAATATATTAGCTTATTGTTGATATATATATGTGTGTGTGTGTGTGTGTGTGTGTGTGTGTGTGTGTGTGTGTGTGTGTGTGTGTGTGTGTGTGTGTGTGTGTGTGTGTGTGTGTGTGTGTGTGTGTAGGTCAGCTGACTAAGAGATTGCAGTACAGAAATATTAAACTATGTTTGAGGTCATTTAGAAACAATGTCGGCTTTCCATCCTTCGTGGAACAGGAAGCAGCCAGTTTGTTGTTTCAGCCACATTATGAAACCTGATCACCATCATTTGTTTTGGACGTGATCGGTATCCACATTAGTTTACTTTCTTTCTTTTTTGCCTTATGTTGAAAATATAAACATCCATATATTGTTAACAGGTATTTTAAAGTACCAAATATTGATATCCGTATTGACCTCAAAGACTAGTTTCAGGTTCAGAGGTTCAGTTCTGGACCTCCAGCTTGGTCAGTGGTTCCATTGTGTCCTCATCATGGTTCTCATTAAAGGCAGGTTTGTTTTTTATTACATTAAACACAATGCCGATGCCACAGTGCTGCCAAAACCTCCAGCAGGCATTACATCATCTGGGGACAGCCCTAAATCCAGTCTTTGAGATCTGATTTAGAATCCAGTGACCTTTAACCTCTCAAACCCAACACTTGTTTCATGGAGGAGGGTCAACCAAGAGCTCTTCATCATTTGAAGCAAAGGTTTAGTTGTACAGCTCGATGTTTCAGCTTCTTGTATTCCTTCTGGTTGAAGTTCATTGTAAATAGTTGCTTCACATTGTTTGGGCAGCCTTCCTGCTCTGACACCGTCCGGCTCTACGTTTGAGTTCTGATCTGAGGGACAGACTACAGCCCATAATGTTGGAGGGAAATATCGCTGCTGACCGTTGATACAAAGCTGTAACCTGCTTGGACAATGAGGGGCTTTTTTTTCTTAATCAGGAACTAAAGAGCATTTTATTCCCGAGCATGTTGATGAAGGAGCTGTGCTCACTAAGCTAACCTCAGTAACCGACTGGATGTGCTGCTGCTCTCACTAAGCCTGGTTTGTGTTCTGGTCTGGGTCTGACGTTGCCATGAGGGGTTGTTGTTGGATTCTTGCCAGCAATAAATGACTCATCGTGTTGTGTTGCTGCACAGTACCTCACACTTAGTCCCGAGCTGGCCTTCATTTTGCTGTCATAGCGATCATAAGTACAGTTATGTCCAGATATGTGCTGAAATGTTCAGTGTTGATTGTGTTGAATAATTAAATATACATTTCCGAGGATTTTGGTTCTGTTCTCTAAATGTGTTTGAAACATACTCACGTGTCAATGTCAGCAATCTATTCTATTCCTTTTCTGCACACGATGCAGTATTTTAGAAAACAAATCCTGTTGGTCTGGTTTAGTCTGGACCAGCTCCCGGGTCCCGATGCGATCACTGAAAGTTAAATCTATTGCAGACCTGCAGGTTTGCACCAACAAGGATTCATTTGATCTAAGATTAGTTCTCATCAGTGTTTTGTAAAACCAGGGTTAAGTCCATGATTTAATCTGGTTTCAAAATGAATTATTGTTGGTTAAAGCTGTCACATGTCAACATGTCCCATACCTGTAGCATGTGAGGACCGGCGTGCCACAAACATGTATCAGTAGGTTTTTTATCGAAACACCAATTTACATGATATGATGTGTAAACTGCACATTAACAGGCAGTGGACTGTAACAGTAACATGGTTGTGCTGACTGACCTGTGACCTTGCCAGCATGATCGAATGATGTGGTTTTATTTCAGCTTTGCAATGATCACTTGAGGTTTAAGACACGATTGCACGAACCCAAACACCTTTTAAGGACAGATTCCTCAACATGCAGTCCTACAAACCAGAGCGTCATCACACTGGAATACACACCCGCCTGCACTGACACAAAAGTACAATGTCCCCATGTCGGTTGGTTTGGCTTTAGAGGAAAACCTCACTAGACTATGACCAGTGACCTTGAAATAATCAAATAACAGAATAAAGTCCTGATGAAAGGGAGTAAACGTTGGTTTAACAACTGCAAAATGAACTGAAGGCGTCTGTTTAAATCTCTCACACCACTCATGCAGTGTAATCCCAGTCTCATGTCTCCCATCTTCACTAAACGTGTGCAGGCGTACGACTCTGATACCAACGCACGAGAAACCAACTCCGATGTTAACCCAGGAGACCAGTGTTCTTGTCCCGTGTAAACCAAGTCAATGCTAAGCTCCCGTTGACGTAGAGCGGCATGGTTGGAAGCGTGGGGGCATTGCAGGCGGCGGTATTTGAAGAGCTGGGAGTGAGAATGTGTTGACTACTACATGTACAAGGAGCCCTTTGTCTGCGTGAAGCTGAGCCACTGATCAAATGAGACTGAGATCATATTGTGCGTTGTGTGAGTTTTATAAACGGACGTTTTCATCTCATTTTTTTTTTTTTTTAAACACAGCCCCCATTTACTTCAATTCAATGCCAGAGAAAGAAGGTTTTCTTTAAGTGGTTACGGCTACATGTGTCCTGGTGCTGAACAGTGGAGACATGATGATTCATCGTAGCCTCCACGTTCTACCCGGCTAACGCAGCCTCATCCAACACTCCGGATGACGTCTTAGGAAAAGTTACTGCTCATTCTTTGGGTTTCCCTACGAATGTCCAGCAACGTGTCAATTCCCACTTCTTTTCAAAATAAACCTCTGTCTTCATATAAAACAACTTATAGGTTTAGACAACATAAGCACTTGGTTAGGTTTAGTAAAATACCGTGGTCTGGGTTAAAAAACTACTGAAGTTACGGACCAATAACCTTTGGGTGAAAATAATTACGGAACTCGGACCAAAGTCCCTGACTTCCTTCCTACAGATCATGTCTTTTTACTTCTACTTCCTAGTTCCCAATTACATTAAATTACATTAAAGCTACATCAGGAACTACAACTTGAATAAGTCTGGAAATGCACATCAAAGATAAGCAACCTTTTCTGCATGGCCCGTTCTAAGGTTCCTGATCTCTTCTGCTGGTGTTTAAACTGTGTTCCCACATATTTTAAGGGTCAACATCCTTTCCAACTGGCTAAGAAGTAGAGCCGCAAGAGTCTCCATGACGCCACAGAAAAGGAAACTTGAAGACATTTGAAGATATCTTTGAGTTTTTACCCAAACCTGGAGTTGGCATGTCAACATTTTTTTCCAGGAGGCTGGACACATGGCCAGTACCGGTGGTGGCCTGGGGGGGCAGTGGTGAGCACATCAACCTCCATCCGACTGGACAGCGGAGACGTTGCACCGTCCTTTAGTTATCTGTTGAAGGCTCCACTCACCACGGCCACAGAGAGACACTGCACCCACTGATGTGTTTCTTTGACTGCATACACTTTGATCTATTTAACTCCGAGTGGACACGAGGCATGGACACCAGCACCGGCTCTTCTTAGTATTTGGCGTGACATCCAACCTGTAACTGTGATAAAGAATTCAGAGCAGCTCACAGTGCAGGTAGATTCCACGTGTTTCCGAGACAAAACCCAAGGGAGAGCCTCTTGATGATTCCTTCTAGATATTATCTGACTGACTTTTCAAAAACCCCTTTACATGCAGCTATGGCATTGTGTTTGAAAGGATGTGCTGTATAGGAAGTACTCATCATGCCTGGTCACATATATGCTATTATTTATTTTTTGTTTTTATTGAGGTGTTAGAAGATACCATGATTTAATACTGTAATTGTAAGTATTGTACAATAGAAGACGAAGGATTGTATGTATAAAAGTACTCAGTCTTTGTAAATAAATTGCGTTGATGAAACATGATTTCCAGAATAAGCATAGAAAGGGCAGTATTCATATGCTGAGTATGTACAGATGATTGACACATTTTATTGTTTCTCACAATTGCATGCCCCATATGTCCAGTCTCTATCACATGCAATCAAATATATTGCATGCAAATAGTATTTTTTTTCAAATTATTAATTCTTTTGTCACTCTGATTATAAATTAAAAATTTTGTAAAAGATGTAAATACACCACAGTCAGAATACTTTAACAGCTGCACATGCAAATAACCTAAAAAGTTCCCTTTGTCAGTCTGTCACACTTATCTGTTTCATTGAAAATATAATGTACAGAAGCATTCCTTATGTCATATTGACAGCTGCCTCGTAAACAGACCTGGTTTGGTTGTTGTTGTTGTTGTTGTCTTTCCAGTTTTTGAGTTTGAAATTGAAAGAAATGTATTGCAGTTTCATCGTTTCAAAAACTATTTAGGGTGTAGGGGATGTACTTATTGTTCATTTTTAATCTTATTTAAAGGAAATAGCCTAAATAATGCTTTATTATTGAAATCATTGAATCACTTCCACTAGAAAAGGTACAGCGAGCTTAAAGCACTGCAACTTCAGAAACTAGAGGAAAAAGACAAAATGCAAGCAAAGAAGGAAAATATAACGTTGTGTCTGTTAGCTTGTTGTAATGTGACAGTCTGACTGACTGCATTTTGTCTGTTTGTGTTCTTAAGTTGCGTTGCCCAGAGCTCGCTCAGCCAACACACAAAGGGGTCGCAACCACAATTTACAATCATCGGATTTTATGAAAACATTGAAGTGGTTATTGTGTAGTTATCACTAAGTTATCATTTCAATAGTAACTTTCCTGACAGGCAATGTAGCATTTACCAAATCATTTATTTCAAAGATATACTCCCTAGTTTTTCCCAGAATGCAACAGCCCTTTAAACACCATGGAAATGAAGGTCTGTGTTGTTGTTGGGACTGTAACAGCCTTAGGGACTGTACCTTTAATGTTACGCCTGAAGGTTTCTTTCTGTGTAGTCTCTGTTTTAAACTTCACTTTTCTATTTTGCACAAACATTGAACTAACACAGTTTCTTTTGCATAAGGAAAGCAAGTTGCTCATTTATTGCTTTATTTACTTGGTTTTCTCTGTCATATAGCATGTAATACACTGCAAACAAAGCTTTTGTGCATGAATTTCGGTTTAGGATTACAATCGTATCTAAGTATGTAATATTGTGCATTTTAATTAACCATTTGCAAAATGTTGCGAACCAGAAAATGTTTTTTGCGACGCTGAATCACAACAAAGGCATTTGACTCATTCAGTACACCAAACTTCTGGGTTTGTATCCATCCTCTGCTACATTTAGTTGGTGCAACAGAGATATGAATCTCTGTATGAAGTATTTGTTTAGTTCTTCAGGTATGTCATAATGCACTCAGATATACGTCATAGGCCATTAGTCTGATGATCCGACTCTGGTGAAGACTTTTTGTCTCAGTCTAATATCCGGCTCGTGTTAGCTGATGTTTATTAAAGAAACTTTCTTCTTGCATTGTTTGGGGCGCCCCCTGTGGACAATGAGCAACAACACCTCGCTTGGTAAACATCTTGGTGTGGCTAACGTGTGCATCTGTTTTGGAGGCGAGCGAAAGAAAGACGTAACTCAGTTTGAATAGTCCAGCCTCTCCCCTTCATACAGACTGCAGCTGCAGCGTGCAGCGAGCCGCAGCCTGCATCTTGCTCGAGGTCAGCAAACCTTCTGTTGCTGCCGTCACACAGGTCAGACGCAAGGAGATCCAAGGCACGCTTTTCCGTTCTGAATTGAATTATTATTATTTTAAACGTGAGGAGCTCAGCTGTGTTAAACCTGTTTGCACAACACTTCTCTCTCATTGACAACTATCAGAGCTGCTAACTCTGTCTCCTCGGGCCGAACCAGAACAAGACACCAGACCTGTGACTCACTGAACCAATGGGCCGGTGCTTCAGGGGCTTGGCCTCTGGTGGTGGCCGTTACTGTTTATGTTGGAACACCTCAGAGTGCATTATGGTACCATACTGTGTCTGTCTTTACAGCACCGGTTTCACTGTATTTTATTTAGGTCACACTGTGTGCAATTCAATTTGGAACGTAAAGTAGAATTAAGTAGAAGTTGTCCTGCTTTATTTTATTGTATAGTCTCTTGATGTATAATCTGTGTCAGTTTGAAATTCTGTACTTGTCAGATTCAAATAATATCTCAGATTTGGTGAGAGGGCATTATGTAGAATTTGCATGCTATTGTTTTTTCATCTTATTTCCTATATTAGTAATGTAACATTAGATGAACTGTGCATTTGATGTTTTCATTCAGAAGAAATCTGCCGACTGAGTGACCTTTGTGCAGATGTCTGTGCTATCACAACGTTGAATTGAGATGTATAAGTTTGTTTTCCAAGATTCAATGTGACTTCCAACCACAGTTGAGGTGTTCACTTCGACCCACACGCTGAGTTGCTGTTAGTTTCATGTCAAAACTGAATGTTTATAAGGTATCTTGTTTTCCAAAAGAATTTATTTGTACTTTTTATCATTTCTATCCAAACAATGGCAGCTGTCGTCACTGATTGCCAAACAGATTCACTGTTCAGTACAAGTCAACTTTTTAAGCAATTTGTCACTGACTCAGAATAAAGAACCCTATTTTCAATGGAATACGTTTCTTTTGTTGATGCTTGTGTGCAGGTCTTTTTTCTTTTCTTTAAATGTGATTATCATCTATTTTCTGATTTCTGACAATACCGTTGCCAGAAAAGAATTTGTTTTTACAATTACACAACAAGCTGGTTAAGTGGCAACATTTCTTACATCTAGTGGCAACGAGGCCGTGCCTTTAATGTCCTATTGCTGTCGTATGCCCCTCTCATATGTGGTATTAACATGTGTTTTGGGTTACCACATCTCAAGTACCAGAGTCATAGCATTATTATGTCTGCAGAGACGAACATCAGTTATATTTGCAAAGACCAAATGCAAATGCAATGGGCTTTATAACTAGGGAGAAATGTATCTTCTAGGTAAAGTACATATATATCATTAAATAAATTAGTTATATACTACTCGCCCGCTCTCCCTCTCGCTCTACCAGCATGTCAAACTTTTCGAGGCCACCAGGTGGTGCCAGATACTTCCACTTCTTGGTCTCAGTGACCGTTGGAGAGGCACCAGAGGCTGCAGCCTCCCAGCAGAGAGAAGTGAACGGCAACCAAATGAGACGCAACTGAACTCTGAAGGAAGCATGAAGCACGGATCACACAGTCGGTGTTTCAGAGGATGGGATTATTATTTTCAAAACATTTCGCAGCTACTCTGTAAGTAAATAATGGAAATTGTTCTCTTTCTTGATAAATATTCTGCATAAATAATAGGAGAATCTGAAAGGTGCATGGTACAAAACCATGATTGACTTGCTTTGTAAGACTTGCTTTAGGACAGTTGAGGAATACAGTGAGAGGTGTTTAACATGTGGATAAATAATATGTTTGTTCACCCATGAGCTTGTGTGAAGGAGGATCTGTCAACCTTTAACACCATACCTGAGATATCTGAGTTTCCATTTCATGGTAAGAATCACAGCTGATTCACTAACATCAGAATAATCATCCATCAGTCTTTCTTCTTCTTCTGTAGAACACTGAAGCATTTAAGAAAGCAGGCGTTAAAGAAGAAAGAGCACTTTGCCCGCTGGCAGAGTTTCCCCTCAGGCAGCCATCACGGTGAGACTGAGAGTCATTCCTATGGTGGCCAGCCGATGCCTGGCCATGGGCAACGGTTCAATAAAAGCCCCACCGGCTGAGAACAGCTGCCTAGCCTCCATCCACACAGAGCCCCCTGGCCTGGACACAGATGTCCTCAGGTACCTTGTGTGTGTGTGTGTGTGTGTGTGTGTGTGTGTGTTGGGCCAGTCCCTATAGCACAGTTGGTCGTGGCTGGTTCCAATCGGTCCAATGAAGAGACTGTTTCAAAGATGTTTAGAACCAAGACTTCATCAAGCCTCATGGAAAACGTTCATTGGTGCCTCCCAAAGCCTTTTTCATCATTGCTACAGAAAGACTCAAACAAGCATTTCCTGACCATGATTTTGAAATACAACTCAGTTATGGTCGGAAACGTTCACGTCGTGGTTAAACAGCTCTTGGTCAGATACAATGAGGGTGGAAGGCCGGGTCCAGCTGCCTAGTAACAGCTGTTTGCTTGGGAGAATGTGAGCCAAAGGCTGTTTAATGATGTTAGTTCTGGGGGACGGTGTCGCCCGAGGGCTCAGTCTCAGGGTGCAGGGTGCAAAGATAGCTCAAACATCACTCCAGAGCAATGCTAGTGGAACTTTTATTATATTCCCCGAGTGCATTGTCTTATATAGAACACCTTACAGAGTTGTGAGGTTCATTTTTCTATTTTCAAAACTTCCCCATACTTTATTGATTAGTCCTTCATGTATATGGTAAGCGATACATTTCTCGCTAGATGTAGCTGCACTGTGTCTTGTATTGAAAAGAGAGTTGGCGCCTGGCTTATGTGCATTCAGTGGTGAAACCAATGCTGATCTTCAGGTTGCGGATTACCCACCTGGAGGCGGAGCTGGCACGTCGGGACCTGGAGTTTCGAGCCCAGGAGCTCCAGTTACAGCATCTCCACGTGGACCTGGAGGCCAAGATCTGCCAGATCGACAAGCTCCAAGATGCCATCGGCTACAACGACAGCCTGGGCCGCTCTCCGCCGGGCCGGCGCCACCGCAGCGACCGCCGCTTCAGCGTCATCAACCAGGGTCCCAGCCGCTTCCACAGGGTGGCTGTGGAGGTCCACCGCCGGCTCAAAGCCAAGGACGGCGTCTCTGCTGAACCCACTTCGGAGAACTTCTGTGGAGGGTTGAGAGCGGCACACAAATCAATTGCAAAGTCCATCCACAAAGACTCACAGTGAGTTAAAGGGGAATTCTACACAAATAGGCATGTCAGTATGAACTTTTTTTGTCATAACCTTGCTTATATAACTGGGTTTCATAACTGCCAGAATTGAAGAACCATGATAACTCCTGATTCCTGCATTGCTGCATTGCTGCATTGCTGCATTGCTGCATTGCTGCATTGCTGCATTGCTGCCATGTGAAAACGAGTCTGGCGAGACTCGTGGGTCACATGGCACGTGGGTCACATGGCACGTGGGTCACATGGCACGTGGGTCACATGGCACGTGTGCGGGTGGTTCCATGTGAGTGGTGCGCTCACCTGAAGCGCTCCGTAGAGGAGCAGCAACATGTCGGAGGGGATCAGCATTCCAGCCTCATGTCTGCCAGAGAGGGGACTTAAACCAACAGTTTGGGATACAGAGATTGACGAGGGGGTCATGTGACTTAGACCGTTCAACATCATGGTGTGCATGCAATGCAATCTGCCGATAGCTGAGCAAACTAAATTGTGAACAACAAATCCTCCATTCAGTTAAAATGAGTATCGGACGTAAATTATAAGGTTATCATGTGTAATATAATGTTTTCACAGCAATATAAATCAGATATTAACACTAGCTCTCAACAGCTTATAATACATCATTTAAACTACTAATGGCAAGATTTAATTATCAATACAAATTGCCTTTATTCATTGTATGAAATGTGTGTTGTTATGCATTTATGCATGATTTTAAACGAAATAAAAGGAAAAAGTTGAAAATGATAATACATATTTTAGTTAATTAGTTATAGGCCGATTGGAAAATTGTATTAATAAATTATGAAAAGAGTAAAACCGTCATATTTCTTTTGACAATAAAATGTCATATTGTGACATGCCTGGTTTCCAATGCATATAATTACAATAGACCACATTTCACAATGGGGGTCCCACATGGCTCACAGTGTGCTGTCTTAGCATCACTTATGATGAAACTAGAAAATGGCGTCATCGACAGGTTCTTCAGTTGCTCAAAAAATGAATGTTTTCATTTCAATAGTTCAACCCAAACAGAATATGATTGGTAGCAGGACGTGAGCGCTCTGGCGAGCTTTTGTAATGAAAGGCGCCATTAGCATGGCAGGACAACGGCCCGACATGGAGGGAAACAAAAGGCCACGGAATCAGAATGCAAGATCCGAGTCATTATGGGCTTCAATTACACAACCTACGCTGCCTCCCGTGCCCGCTGCGCTCAGATCCATTCAGCGCGCTGCTTTTCAATGAACGCACTCGCACATCATCTGAGTGATGTGGTAATCAGGGACGCACACAAACACCCGCTCAGGGAAATCTGCTGAATAAATTGAAATTGCACACATTAATGCCGTGGCTTGGACTCAGGACTCACATTTGCAAGATTATATTTGTCTACCAGCCATGTCTGGTCAAAGCATCACGGCATCTATGCAGTACTGACAAGATCAAGTTGGCTATTGAACATTTTTGTTATTTTTATTCTAGCATCTAATTTAAGGGGTTTGAAATACAACTTCAGTATGTTGAGTAATCCAAAGCTTAGAGACCTGTTGTGCCAAACTACAGCTGCAAAGGCCAGTAGTTCATTATTGCTTCCTATGCTGGGGGTTAGGGGTTCTTCAGCTCATCTATTATGGGATTGCCAGGAGTAATTTCAGTAAAAAGTGGGATTTCTCATATATCAAATACTACCTAAGTTTTGCCTTGAATTATTGAAGAAACAGTATCATGGCTCCATGGGGAATCAAAAACAAGGCAAGTCTTGATGAATTAAAGTAAAACTATGAAAACATTGTAAAAAACATTTTCAGCGTGTGCAACGTCTCCAGTCGTATGCTCACTACTCCACACACACATGTGCATCTTCACTGAAGCCTTGCTGCTGTTAGAGGAGAGGGGCTCCCATGTTCTCAAAGCTCTCGTGGTACATTTGTGACTTTGTGCTGGAGGACAATGTGACTTGACTCTGGAATTCTTCTTTCTGCTTCTTTTTGGACCCCAGCACCAAGAAGCTCATCAACAACGCCATCATGAACAATGACTTCCTGAAGAGGCTGGAGCCCCAGCACATGAGGGAGATGGTGGACTGCATGTATGAGAAGGTTTACACCGAGGGGCAGCTGCTCATCCAGGAGGGCGAAGCTGGGAACTACCTCTACGTGCTGGCAGGTCAGTTGTTGGAAAGCATCGTTTCAGGATCTCTTTTACATAGAAACTGTACATTTCTGTTTTCTCAATTATATGAGTTATAATTCTACTTATACACTCAGCTAATAACACCGTGATGCTGCTTACCAGCAATACACAAACGCTATTCCATTCATATAACGGAGCCACGCTGCTCCCTGATGACCTCTGGGGACAGAGCCCTGCTATACTGGGCCTCCTTCAGCTCACATCATACGCAGGCTCCACGCTCCGAGATGAAACCACATGACTCACATCTCGATCAATGAATGCACAACTTTGGTGGCAACTGTCTGTCGTAGTTCTGCTGTCTATATGTCATGTTATGTCAGAGGTTATGAATCAAACCACAGCTTTTACTTGTCATTGTTGACATAACTGTGATATCCAGAAGAGTAAGCACAGCCCAGAAGCAATTTGCAGCAAATGCATTCATTATTATGGTATGGAGAAGGGCAACTGCCCCAACTTGTAAGATGTAGCTAGGAAATAGAACTAACACACTCCATTTGGAGAAGATATTTGACGTAAATAAATCGAACAGCAATAATGTGGCTATACAGAACAAACAAGAGCCACACAGGAAGGGCTGTGAGCGGAACATTTTGGAAAAATGCGTATGATTTAAAAAATGATTTAAAGGTACGGTTGTCTTCTCCCTTCAGGTTGTGAGCGAGTCATTTGCAGTTGTGTTCATGAGTGAGGATAAGACGGGTCGGGAGTTTGACATGTGGACTTGGTGCAGCAGTGATGTGGTGCATGTGAAAAAGGCTCTCAAGTAGAAACATGGAGGATACAGTGAGTTGGACCTGTGTTTCCTCTGCAGACGGCCTGCTGGAGGTCATTCAGAACGGGAAGCTGCTGGGGGAGATGCGTCCCGGCACAGCGTTTGGGGAACTGGCCATTCTCTACAACTGCAAGAGAACAGCCACCGTCAAGGGTGAGTCATGGGTCTGGGCAGGTCTCACCTTTGGGACTACATTCTTGCATTTGCTCCCTGGTGTAAGGGTATCACGTTGTGTGACAACCATATCCATATCATATGCAGTACCAGCCACCCACTGGCTGGGTGGTGCATGAGCAGGTGAGTATTCACAGAGGGAGTTATTAAATGTATTGAAATCTCCTCATCCATGTGTCACATATTGCACAAATGGGCTGATTTGTTCATGCTTGCAAGCTCTTGTGTAACCGTAGCACCCAATACGATGAACCCTTCCCTCTGCTGTATACACCGGCTGGCAGGCAGCTGTCAGTGAGACCTCCTAAAGAGCCTTAAGGTTCACCAGCATTGTCAGATGGGCCTCACACCACCAAGCTGTATCAGTGTTAGAATTACTGACAAAAGATGTCGAGCTTATCAAACTCAAAGCTCGACTGAATTTCAGTCCCAATCCGTCCCCGTGTTTAGGTCTTTAATGGACTGTAGCATAACATGAGCTGGTTCACTACCCTCCACTGGGAGGACAAAGCAAACGGTGACATGGGTTGCTGATGGTTCCATTCTGATCCAGCTGTGTCCCAGTCTCATATCTGGGCTCTGGACCGCCAGACTTTCCAGACCATCATGATGCAGACCACACAGGCCAGACATGAGGAGTACTTCAGCTTCCTGCGCAGGTACAAACACAACTGACTCAAATGGGTTCAATCCCCACATTTAACAACATGGACATAGTGGACATGTGCAAAAAGGTGCTCATTCATTTAATGTGGATTATCTTGTTTATGATTTTAGTTTAGTATAATCACAGTCATTGAGTATGAGATGTATTTCTTTTTTAGGACAGCAGCATTACAGTGTTTCAGACCACACACATGCAAACATATGAAAGTAAAGACACACATTTACATACATGCATTATTAACACTACATGCCAGATCTAATGTGTAATAAAGCTAACCGTTTGTATTATTACATCATCGAAAAAAGGTCAAAATACATCGCAATACATTATATTATAAGTCTTACATTTTCAAGACAAATTTGTCAAATTTGAAATTTGTCAAATTTGTCAAATTTGAAATTTGTCAAAACAAATTTGTCAAATGACTTTATTGTATTGCAGTTTTACTGTGTATCAATCTTAACACGTATAATACATGTGAATATGTTTCTCTGTAAGTGTGTCTCTGCTCAGAGGACTGCCTGAGGAGAAACTAGCCAAGGTCGTTGATTGTCTTGAAGTGGTGAGAATTTCCCATTCCACCACATTTCTGTCTGATATACTTTATGCATTTCATCCAGTTCCATCCAGTATCTGTTTCTAACCAGGTTTCAGATTGTATCCAAGTGGACCAGAGAATGACTGACTCTGTCTTTTCAGGACTATTTTGAAAAAGGGGAGTATATTATTCGAGAGGGTGAAGAAGGGAACACTTTCTTTATTATTGCAAAAGGAGAGGTGAGATGTCAGCACATTCATGTCAAACATGCCATCATCAAGACTTCATTTTTCTTAATTCAACTCTATCTGTGTGCTGGTCTGTACTTGTGTTCCCATGGACTTGAGAATATCATTCGTCAATTCTACAAGTGTTTGTCAAACTTAATATATAACATGAGATCAGATAGAACTGAGAGAAGCTCTTCTACCGCAGCAGGAAATAGTGCAAATATAATATCAATAAAGGTGCAAGTTTAAAAAAAGTAACATCAAGATATCAAAAATCTATAACATCCAAAATGTATACATGCCAAAATGGGAACAAGTTGAATGGTAAGGATCATAGTTCTTCTTGTATGAAGAACTAAATCTCAAATATATGTAACTGAATATGGTTAATTAAAAATGTTCAATGATTATGTCCATGATATTGCTCATACTGCAAGGTTCAAGTAGAGTATGGAGGAGTCACACAAAACACAGACTCGGTTAGTGCCCCGTGGTTTTGTCAACTTTGTTATTGTTTTGAAATGTAGTACTTTACTTCCTTTACTTTATTTAAGGTAATAAACATACTTGTTTAAAGCCAAACCACGATCTTTCCTCCTTACCAAGTACTTGTATTGCCTAAACTTCACTAAGTACGTTTGATCCAGTAAACCTAAAAACTATTTTTCACATCTGTACGCATGTAACGAGTGCAAACTGTACATTTACTGTGAACGAGTATGTGTATTTAGAAAAGACAATATGCATGTAACGAGCAGATATCTACACGCATTCTCCGAGATATCCAAACTGAGCAGTACTTAGGGTGTTATAGTTTGCAGCTAGGGCCACTGGCTAAGCTGCTGGGAGACTTGAGGGAGAATGTTCTGCTAGGACAGGACCAGCTGATCTTGATTCTGTTGCTATCAGCTGTTCTGGTCCAGCTGCCCCAGCACAGCATCTCAACATCTACGCATAAAGCCCTTCAGCATGCTGGTCTAACCTCCACCACATCACCTAGTCCACAGCTTAACTGAACAAGTCCATGCTCATCTGGCATCGACTGGATGGCCCTGCCAATGAAGCATGAATGTATTGGTGCAATCTCATCACAAGCAAAGCATTGTCCCCAGGCACAACGTTGCATGACACTCATGACCACGTTTGGCATACATGGAGCTCCAACATATACTATCATCCGACATTTCTAAATGAGGTCGGCCACGTCCTGGACCTGCCTCCACCTTCGGCTGCATACATGTCCTCTCTTTGGAAAAGTCCTCTGTCCAGCCAAGGATAGTTCTTACATCATAAGGCCCATCATTTACACTTCTGATGACCTCTGGTTCCCTTGCATTTAGCAAATTAATGTATACAGCAAGCACCTTGCCTCATACAGTCCAATGAAAGAATGAATCTCAATTGCATGATAAAACATCAACAGATTAAGAGTAGTTGTTTGGTTGCCTCATTCTAATGTGTTCTGTTTGTAGGTCATAGTCACCCAAAGCACAGAGGGCTTCGGTGAGCCACAGGAAATCAAGACATTGGGAGTAGGAGACTACTTTGGAGAGAAAGCTCTCATCAGGTACAGACAACATTTCACAGAGGGACACAATGCACAACTTTAAAATCTAACACATTTTACAAACACACAGCAGAACACATATAACATCGTATTTCAATGATTTGTGTTTCTTTGTGGTAAATCTGATTGCATAGATGGCTCAGTAACCATCAGGTAAGGTCAAATACGTACCAGCCGTTTGCATTGAGGTGTATTTACATCACAGGAAGTGGACTGATTAAAAGGCTATTGTATGATGTAAATAATGACAGTGAACTCTGACCTGACTTGGTGCACGGTTGTGTCTTTATGTCCAATGTCTTGTGTTTAATGTTGCCCATTCACTCTCCGTCCCTCCTTCTACCCACATTCCCACTTCCCCAGGCCTCTTTATTACCATTTATCTACCTGTCCACTAGAGGCGCTAAGGTGTTTTCGCCAGACTCCCACATGCAGCCCCTCCCTCCTGCCTGCAGTAACCCTCCATCACCTGACCTTACCCACGCTCCCCATTGTCCTCAATAGTCTTGTCGTATATCTATCAGCCTTCTTTCACTCATTCCCAGCCAGGTTGATAATGTTGCTTTGTGCCGTTGCTTTCCAGCCCCTGAACCCTGAAACCTGTATCTTACACAATGCATGAGTATGGAGGGGAGTCACACACTGTGTGTGGCAGTATTGCAGAAGGGGCTTCTGTGATGTGTCGTTGCCCTCTATCTACACAGACAACCTTTTTGACATCCTACAGATGTGTTCATAGTTTAACGAATGAGACACATGCAGAGTTATGAACCAGTAGTGTGATGATCAAGACCCTCATCCTCAGCATACTAACGTTTTTCAGCATCCTTCACCACTTCAGCCTCCTCAACATCCTCATCAACTTCCACATCCTCAATATTCTCAACATCCTGTGCATCCTCAACAGGCTCAGCATCCTAATAATCCTCAACATTAACATTGTCAAAGTCCTCGGCATCCTCAAAATGCAAAGCATCCTCCAAATGTTCAATATTCTTCAGCTATCTGAAATATCTTCAGCCAAGTCAACATCATCATCATCATCATCAACATCCTCAGTAATTTCAGCTGAGACTGCTCTGGTTTATCTAGCAGCTTGAGTGTCTACTCACATGTTATAGTAACTAATGAAGAATGCGGGTATAGAATCAGAGGCAACATGGGAACATAACTGCTTATCTACGAGTCACGTACGGTCAGAGAGATCAGTGACAAGAAGAGTCCTCCAGAGTCCAACGTTTACATGACGTCAGAGACGCTGAGCAGCACCACCTCTATTGTCGTGTCGTTCCATCGATGAGCCAAAGAAGAACATACTGTGCCTCATCCCACAGCAGACAATGCCAACAAACAAAGACGGTCCTTCATGTCATCCTCACGGCCGTGATATGAACCCACTCAGCAGGCTGTTTGTGGAGCCGATGTCCACGTGTTCAGTGATGAGTTGTTGTGCTGAACTGTGTTCACAGTGAGGACGTTCGCTCGGCCAACATCATCTGCAATGAGAACGACACACACTGCCTGGTGGTGGACAGAGAGTGAGTAGCTGGTGCTGTTTACGGGGCATGTTAGCGTGGATTACCCATTTACCCTTTAGTTAAATTAGTCTGGAAACCTGCTGTATGACAATGGAGAGATTAGTCATACCTCAAAAGTAAATAAGTACATTTCCAATAACATAAACTGTTGTTTGTGTTACTCTTGTTCACTGTTTAATAACTATGGTTAGAAAGCAGCCTAGATGTGATTATTTGTATAGATATGTATACAGATGTGTCATCATATCACATGTGGTCATTGGCAAGTTCATAAATACATTAATAGACAATAACAAAATCAAACAAAACTGAATCTATTTAATGCTATGTAGAGCTAGTGTTCTGCATAGCAGTGATAACTAGGGATGCAACGATACCACTTTTTACAAACCGATACGAGTACGAGTATTTTTATTTGTGTACTTGCCGATACCGAGTACCGATACCGATACTTCTTAGATTTGGTCTCCATGAAAGTGCAATTAATTTGGAGGCAGATTTTATTTTATCCTCTGCAGATTATGTCAAGCCTATAGTACAAAATTAACAGAAGGCTATCCCAAGCTTTAAACTTCTTGTGGAAGTCCCTCTAATGTCGGACCATAAAACGCCCCCATGTCCGGGTTCATAATGTAAGCGATAATATTAGGGATCGAGCAATTATATAGGAAGCTGTGTTCCAAGTTATGTTTCCGGTGCTTTTATTGTGGAGGGAGAAACGGAAAGGAAAAGAGTGGAATTGTGGGATATACGTGTGTGAAGGAGATAAAAAAGTGGTTCAAGTTACCCTGCAGCGTGTTTTCATTTTATTAGAATTACAAATATAGACACACAACAGACACTCGGCTACAATAATATCATCCGTAGCCGCACAACAGCGTCTGAATGAGGCCGCTGCCAGCGCTACTTCTGGTGGATCAGCAGCCGTTTGATTCAAACCGGCAGGACGGCAGTCATTTTTTACTGTGTGAACGCGACGCACATTCCTCTACACACCTTGCTGCAAGAGAGCGACGAAAGAGCCGTATGCGGCTCTGGATCACGGGTTGCCGACCCCTGCCCTAGACGTTGAAGTCAGGTAGGACAACAAATCTTTTTCTCCACAAAGCGCGACCAGTTTGTTGTAGCGAAATACTGTTGAGTGGTATCGGTTCTTGGTATCGACAATTGAAACCGATACGAGTACGAGTATTTTAACGCAGTATCGACCCCCGGTATCGGTATCGGTGCATCCCTAGTGATAACCAATAGAGATGACACACACACACACACACACACACACACACACACACACACACACACACACACACACACACCCTGAAAATGAAAGCCCTTCATGTCTTTGCCCTCTGCCTCCTCCTCTCCAGCAATTTCAACCAAATGGTGGGAACCTACGAGGAACTCCAGGCGTACCTGAAGGAATACGTGGAAGAGCTTTCCAGGAGTGATGAGAGGAGACATGCTCTGTATGTGCACAACACACACCTGCAGCTGTACACATGTTGGTTCAGACTCCTTGTAAGGGGATGTTGAATGAGTCCTGTGTTATTCCTCCGTCAGGCCGCGCTCTCCTCAGATGGACTCTGCAGAGGCCCAGGAGCTGAGGAGGCTGAGGGACAAGATGTCTCTCCTGCCTCTCCAGGAGCTCGAGGTCATAGCTACCCTGGGCACGGGAGGATTTGGCCGAGTGGAGCTGGTGAGCCGCAGTGACACTGCGAAGCCCCGACCAGCACCAGATAAAACATCTGGAGCCCAACAGTCACGTGACACGCAGCTTTCAAGTCATTCTAGAAAATCATGAGTAAAGCCTGAGTCTCTTCTCTTCATTCAGAGCAGCTTGTTCTCATGAACTGTTTGTAGCAATACCTCTACAGAGAATGCACAGTAATTTATATAAAACCCAAGTAATCAATTTGTATGTAATCATGAGCCAGAAGTCAGCGGGGACTTATTTGTCGGCACTTCTGTGGTTATTTTAACCCAAACAATGATCTTTTCGCTCATGTTGCTTGACATTCTTAAGAAAACAAAAAAGAACTAAATAACTTTTCGTAAGATTTCATATGAAACGTAGATCACAGTATCGCTCTTTGAGGGCTGCTGATAACTGCAGGCTATACGTCTGCAACATACAGAGAGTGATGGTCCATTCTAACATCAGTGTTTCCATTCACACAGACACCCAGGGACTGTTTAGGTGTGTGTGTGTGTGTGTGTGTGTGTGTGTGTGTGTGTGTGTGTGTGTGTGTGTGTGTGTGTGTGTGTGTGTGTGTGTGTGTGTGTGTGTGTGTGTGTGGTGCTGAGCTGTTTATGCAGCTCCAGTGTTGCTTTGTCTCAGGTCAAGCTGAAGAACGAGAACAGCACGTTTGCCCTGAAGTGCATCAAGAAGAAGCACATCGTGGACACCAGGCAGCAGGAGCACATCTACTCGGAGAAGAACATCCTTCAGCAAACAAACTCCGTGTTCATCGTCAGGTGGGACTAACTGTGTTTCATAAAGATCAAGATCTTTTTATTCTATCGTGTCAGAATATCTGGTTGTTTTCTGTAACCTGAGCTCGTGGAAGCATGTAGATGGTGATCGGAGGAGGCGAGAGTATGGGGAGGTCTCCTGATCCAATGGGTAGGTTTCTCTGTGTTGCTAAGAGACCTGCTGGGAGAACGCTGCTGACCGGCTCCCACCACCGCACTGACATTAATCTGACTACGACTTTAAAGAACAAAGACCTTGTGCAACCTCTCTGTTGACTCTCATTCAAAATGTGATGCTCACTCACTTCTCCTTCCACTCAGTGTCTTCCTTCTTAGTGCTGAGGGTTTCTAAGGAAAACACTCAGGGTTGAATGAATGTTCAGAGATGTGGACCAAGGGTCTTTTTCTCTGAGGAGCTGTACCTTCAGCTATTGTAGTCTGCAGTGCCTCACTTTTTGGTGCTTCATCGCGATGCTGTGGGAATATGATCATTATTATTATTTTTAGCACTGCATTACCAGAACAAGACTTCAATGGCAATGCAAAACATGAGTTTCTACGAGGCGTGTAAACAGCATGTATCATTGTTTGTAGATAGGGTCCTAATTTTTGTTCATTCTATGTTTTGTGATCTATGCTAGCAGGTGCTTTAGGAAGAAGTGTTCTTAATGCAACCCGGTTGATAACAAAGAGTCTCTTGCTTGGCTGTCGTGTATTTCAGGTTTTTCCGAACATTTCGGGATGATAAGTTTGTCTACCTGCTGCTGGAGGCGTGTCTTGGTGGAGAGCTGTGGACTGTGTTGCGGGACATGTGAGTGTAGGTTCTTTTGTTACATTCATAACATCTACAATACATCCTACAAAGGACATCCAGAGATTGATATTTAATAAATATATCTTAAGGAATATTTCCTCAAAAACAATTTAAATTGTATGCTACTCATCCCCTCTCTGATCCCAGGAAAATGGTTCTATCTTTTAGCATTAAGAAGAGTGATAGCATTCATTAGCAATAGTTTAGCGAAAATAATAATTGCGTTTGGATTTCCACAAGCCTATGAATTGATAAAAGACTAATAATAATAATGCTGCATGAGCGTTTTCAGTCAGCGTCTCCGCCTGCAGCATCGGCCCAGCGCATCACCCTGATCGCTAATGAATAGAGTATCGTTCACGTCGTTACTCCCACATAAATTCATCATGGAAATTTGGAAAGACTATTCCAGTGTTTGGGAATTAACTGACAACATCATTTTCATACACACTTCATACACACTTGTCTGAAGTGTTCCTCTCTTCAGTGGCGCCTTAGCTTTAGTGCGCCATGATTTTAGTTCCTTCCATTGCACTTTGGGCCATTTAGTTTTTATCAATACACCAACTTTTCCATCGCAGCCAAGCGTGAGGTTAAGCATCTTTCTTTATTTCAAAAAATAATAATAATAATTTCCTGAATTACATTTTTTTAGGAGCCGTGGTGACATTAAATCTCTCAGAAAGAATGATATGTATCATGACATCCTTTCAGGGCCTCGGTATAGGCCATGTAGATCAACCCAACTCATGAGCTCTCACCAGAATGGTGCCATGGTTCTGCACGGTCCCTGGCAGCTTTCCTAAAACTGGCCATTGGTCAGCTCTGTGTGTATATTCATAGGATTCCATTCATTTGTTGATGTTTCCTTCACACATCAGGAGTTATTTTGATGAGCCCACAGCCAGGTTCTGTACCGGTTGTGTCTTAGAGGCCTTTGATTACCTCCACACTATGGGAATCGTCTACAGAGACCTGAAACCTGAGAACCTCCTCCTGGATGCTGAGGGTTATGTCAAAATGGTAAGCCTCTGTCTCAATACGTGTTCCTGTGATGTCCTTGAGATTCATCATGTGTCTGTATTATGTTTTAACATATGTATTATATGTTGTCGGTTTGTCCTCAGGCAGACTTTGGCTTTGCTAAAAAGATTGGCCTTGGAAAGAAGACGTGGACCTTCTGTGGTACTCCAGAGTATGTGGCCCCAGAAGTCGTTATGAACAAGGGCCATGACTTTGGAGCTGACTGCTGGTCCTTAGGAATCCTCATATTTGAACTTCTCACTGGAAAGTAAGTCAGTGAGGTTCCTACTCTTGAGATGTGTTTCTTGGAGATGAGAACGTTAAAGCAAAGACATTTGCTTTTTTCAGTTTTGCATGCTGCATTGTGCAGGGTTTGTTAATCATCTATAAGCTGACAGTCCCTGATATTACTGTTTCATGTCTATTTTTTCATCAATTGACACAAGCAATCATTTTTCTAGAAAAAAAAATATCAAAACAAAATCTGTGAAGTCATCCACTGTTGACACCAGTCTTTTCCTCTGCCCAGAGGCTTTTTGGCTAGTACCTACAAAAATCAGACTAATGGTGTGTTCACACCGAATGCGTTACTCGCGTGAGTTTACTCGCTAGACTTTATGTGGTAAATTTGCGTCATTCGCTTGCTTTTTCATTCGGTACCAGTGAGGCCTCATGATGATTAATAAAGTCCAGGTATGCTAATTGACAACCTCAAACTGTGACGAGTTTTGTAAGATTGTAAGATTGATGAATTAAAAGCAAACCAGACATCCATCCATCTTGAACTGCTTTTCCTGTTCAGGGTTGTGGAAGAGACAATAAAATAATGTGCAAACTAGACATAATTTTAAAAACTTAACAGAAATGTATCAATCTATGTATACTTACATGAAGTTTGCATGGTTAGCCTAGCCAGGGTGTGGTTAGCCTAGCCAGTGAGTAGTCCAGATGCCAGGATACTTTCGCCACCCAGGACTTTACAAATGTCCTTTTTCTTTTTTGTTCAGGTGCATCTGGTTATTTGTCAGTTGACTCAATTTGTTTAGTTTGTGATGTTGATGGGTCACGCCAACTTTTCACCCTACGGTCTTAAAACATATCTAAATATCACTAATTTAACACATATTTAAAATTATATATACTTTGGGGTGCATATTTTGCTGTTGTCTGTCTCTATGCATATAACACTGAATATGGTAAAAGGTGGATGCCACTGATGGCAACAAAAGGCCAAGAATTGTTTGTCAATTTCTCCAAATTGTTGGCAGTGGCAGCCTGGCAACCCTTACTGACAATCTCTGCTAGCTTAGCATAAAGGCTAGAAGTAAAAACCAGATGCCTGGTTTTGTCCAAAGCTTAAAATATATTAATGTGACATGAGATTGATGTTGCTCCTCTGATGTTTCTCTCAGAAAGATGCAAATTAACATATTTCACAAAATTATAAATTCCTGAACAGCGTTTACACTTGCAACCAACCTGAAAACCCGTTTTTCTTCCAGTCCGCCCTTTGCTGGCTCAGACCCCATAAAGATTTACACCATGGTCCTCCATGGCATTGAGAAGGTGGACTTCCCTAAAAGAATTGGGAAGCGTCCAGACGACCTCATCAGGAGACTCTGCAGGTACGGTTTCTCAAAAAGCTTCAACAGATATGAGGATATAATACTGCTCTGTCATTTAAACACACATTCAGAGATATATTCCAAAGAGCAGATGTTCCATCTTCATGTTGTGTCATATATGGGGTACTAACTAACTGGTGCATGATCTTAAATCATAAGGAGGATTGAGTAGCTTTTATATTACTGTTTGTTTCTACAGTTTCCTCTCCTCTGGTTATGTTGCGTTGGGTTCAACACCATCATCCCAGAAACCCTCGATCCAAACGTACCCAGCTAACTGTTTTCCAGACGCACTAGGCCTACTTATTTCGATTGCTGTGTCAATACATTGGGAAAGATGAGTCAAATGATGATGTTGCACACATTAATGTGGGTCGTATCCTCAACACACATTTATCACAAATGTATTTGAATGCTGCTGCAGCTGGGTTTATTAAGCCAGATGTTAGACTAGTTTCATCATGCAAGTGTGTTGAATGTCCTGCCTGTTTATTTTTAATCATCTACAGGTTAATAATCCTGACATTAAACTATAATTGTCTCTTTCTTTCACTCTCAGGCTAAACCCCGTAGAGAGGCTGGGGAACAAAAAGAATGGCATCATTGAAATCAAGAAACACAAGTAAGTTTACTTCACATATGATATCATTCTTTATTTGTTTTGGACTTTTTTGGAGTTCAGCTTATGAAAATCAACTAACTGCTCAAGGTATAGAAACGTCCACACGACTATTGATAATTCCCCTCTTATTTAATCCTAAACTTTAATGTTAACTGTAACTACACCAGCCGCAACATAACATGGACCCAACCACACTGCTCCTTACCAGCTAAACTCTCAACTACTTCTTTATAACTTAGGTTGACAGAGCGGAGCAGTAGGGGGGCCCCAGCCAACCCAGGTAGCATGTAACTGAACTGGGTAGAGCCATTGCCCAACCCTGCAGGGGTCTAAATGACAAGTTAATCGAGAAAGAGAACATGTAGGTGTATCATGCCCAAGGGGGGGAGGAGGAGACCATGCTACCGCTGTACATATGTCCAGCCTGATCACAAACAGCTGTTCTCCGATGGGGTTGTGCATTCAACATAGCATGGTAACACACAAACTTTGCCTCTCGGACCTTAGCATGGGGTGGAAGACAAAAGCATCCCGCTGAAAAACGCTCGCCCTGAAAGAACGTCTTCAGGTCTTGGGAACATAGGAGGGATTTGGTCTGAAGGTAACCTCACACTTAGTGGCATACAACTGTGGTTCACACTCTCTCAGCTGAGGTCAATGCAAATAGCAAAGCTGTCTTAAATGACAAAGTCTTCAGAAACAAGTGCTTCAGAGGCTCAGAGGGACTCATCACCAAGACCTTGAGTACCAATCGCATCACCAGGCATTGCCACCACTTTGCCTTGACCATTTCAACCTTTGACCACTTTGCCTTGTGACGGGCAATGGTGGATCCGCTCTTGCCGCCTGGATGATCTACAACTCTGTCTGTACAACTTGTCAGCCTGCCACTCTCAGGAGCCGAGCCTGGAGAGGATAGCCCAGAGTAGGCAAAGAACCTATCGCAACCACCTTCTGAGACACAACCCTCAGGGCTGGGCCGCATGATCTGAGTCATTTCTGCCAGTTTGAAGGGCTTTGCATCTTTATTTTGACAGAGTGGCTCGCAGTGTGCGTTCATCGAGCCCAGGACGAGTTGCAATTTCAAAAAGGTCCAATTTTGATGTTTTCTTTGTTTTCTAGGTGGTTCCAGGGCTTCAACTGGGAAGGTTTAAGGCGTCACAAGCTGCTGTCTCCATTGTGGAGAGAGGTAAAACTAGGACTTTTGTTCTCTCACAATAAACATGCACATGCATTCACAACTAGTCCTACAACAAATCTCTAGAAACGACATTTCAGTTCAATAGACTTCAATAGAAAAATGTGATCGCCTGCTTTTATCTCCCTAATGGAGAATAGAGGCGTGCTGATTATTACGGTTTGTGACAACATGTTATAGAAATCTTGAGAGGGTTGAATGAAAGTGAGCATTGTAATTGGACAAACATGTTTGGTTTGCATCAGCGGGGGTGGTCTGGCTGTGTCAGATCAGAGATTATATACTTTAAGCAGTGGGAGAAGTATTCAGATCCTTTACTGCAGTACAAATACTACATGCATTAATAACTTTACTTCAATAAAAGAATGCAATCAGCTAGATGTAGTTAAATCATTTAAAGTAAAAGTATTGATTGTGCAGTAAAATGTTCAGTGTTTTACACTGGACCACTAAACTCTGCTCTAAATGAGTCGGGCCTCTCAGATCGCTTTGGGTGCTCACATGTTGAGCACCCAAAGCGGCTGTGGCTCAGTGGGCAGGGTCGTCCTTCAATCAAAGGATCGCCGGTTCAATCCCCGGCTCCCCTAGCCCATGTCAATGTGTCCTTGGGCAAGACACTTTGTAGCTATCTGGTATCACTACTACGATAGGTCATCTATCCTGTTAACTCACAGAATCGCCCTCGTCCCTGTCACAGACAAATCCCGCTAGGAAACCAATCTGCGGGGTGCACCTTTCGGAAAAGGTGACAAAAGAGGAAATGCAGGGCGCCGCGAGAGAGGCAACGGAACTTACGGCCGGAGTAACGTGTTGACGTCCGTCTTCTTTGTTTTGGGCTTTTAAAGTTTGCACTACCGACATATTCAGGGTGTTGACAGTAGGATGACTTACCGGTCTCGAGAAAGGTTGATTTCCCTTTCCTTTCTTCCCATTATCAGCACACGGACATGTAGCAGGGGCATGTGTGCCGTGTGCACCGCCAGCAAAACAAGCCTGGAGGTTTGGAGTGGGAGTGGGAATCCATGAACATGTTCCAGCCGTGTTTGTAGTTTAGCCACAGGTGGCCTTTCTTGCTCATACATAAGCTCATTATGCCGGTCTTTTTCTAGTCATAGTCATTGACCTAGCCATACCAACCCATTGACAGTAGTCACTCCACTGCTCTGGAGCTGACTTGTAAGTTTAGGATTTCTATTCTTGAGAATGAGTTTAAGGACCTTTGATATCCGGCTTGCAACACATACACAGAGCTCTGTACATGTATGCAAAATCTCTGAAGCTCTCCTCTTCACCTGGTACTCTCGTCGGGACTCTATCGGCTAACTCATCTTCATAATCCTCAGAGAGAAATGCAGCAATGCATTTTATTTCAAAATCTTCCCAATTTGCTGTCTTCCGGCGAACAGCATCCCACCAGTCTCGGGCTGTCCCATGTAACATATTCCTGAGAACAATGAGTTCCTCATCTGATAGTGGATTAAGAGCAAGGAAATCATGGCATTTTTCCAAATAGAGCAAGGGGTCTGCATTATCGTCACTGCATTTTGATGTGAACTTGTTCGCTTAGTGTGGTTGTTGTGTGTGTGTGTGAGGCATTATTTGACAATGTCTAATGTCTTCTATATTATGGTCTTGACCTCAGATGCTGGTAGTTGTTGTTCACCGTTGCTTCCAGATTTAACTGAGAGATACGCATTCCTTCCTCAGCCGGACAAAGTTCCTCTAATGCAGAACCCTCTGTTGCTTCCATAGCTCTTGGCTTCCGTGAAAGACCCAATCCATGCCTTCTTACACATCCATATCCAGCAAGAGAGAAATAGGTTGAGCATATCAGATGCTTGACCATCTAGTTGCTGAGGCTGGAGCAGCGGAGCCAGCGTATCCTGGAGGTCCAGCAGATTACTGGCCTGGCCCAGCCTATTTATGTCATGATGATGTCTGGCACATCAAACCCCATAAAAGATCTTCTGATCTCAGACAAGCGCAGCAAGACAACCTTCATTTCCAGGAACTGTACTAGTCGATCCAGGAGAAAGGGGAAGCTGCAATCCGCGATTAGCAGCTTGAACCATAGCCCCTCCCATCAGTGTATGAATGGGTGTAAATGATGACATGTAGTGTTAATGAGCTTTGAGTGGTCAGAAGACTAGAAAAGAGAAATAAAGTTATAGTTAAAGTACAGTCCATTTACCATGTTGATCCATGAATGGATATTATAGGGAAAAGGTTAAGAAAGAATTGACAGGGCAGATTTGTTCGGTATGAACACCTTTGGACTTGTAGATTGTTGATGTTGGTTTAGACTTCCACCACCATGACGTCACTGGGTTCAGTGCTGTTTAGGTTGAACTCCATCGCCTTCACGTCTTTCCTGTTCTGAACATACCTTTTGTTATAGTGGCCAAATGTATGTAAGAAAATGTCACCTTTACCTTGTGGTTCATAAATCACAATACACAAATGCAAAATCAACTCTCTATATATACGTATATACACGCTCTGTGTTCTTATAGTCCAGTATGTCTATGCCTTTCACTCAGGGCAGCTCCTCTGGGATCTCAACTATACTTGACATTATACTTGTTATTATGCATATAGAATCCACATTATTATGATGTGCACTTACTGAGCTCTGACTGCCCATAAGCAAGTTGTGAATGATCCCATGCTGAATAAATATGATGATTTTGTGATGATTTGCCTTGTTTCTGCAGCTGAAGGGGCCGATGGATCACAGTCACTTTGACATGTTTCCTCCAGACACGGAGGAGCCTCCTGATGAGCTGTCTGGCTGGGATAAAGACTTCTGAAGACTCTGGTTCTGTAGAGCCCAGCAGCAGTGGACCAGGCTCATGAGGCTCCAGTGGGTCAGCAACTCCAGTGTTTCAGTCCATTCCCTCAGCTCAGCCCTGAGCAACATGACTGTGTGATGCATTGAACCTTCCACATCCTCTTTCAGCTCTGTACCACAGCAGGAACTGAAGTGAGGAAGAACTGCCTCCAGCATTCAAAGCATTTTACAGATTAATATGTTTCAGATTTATGCCATGAAAAGGCTGTGGTGGGACCAAATATTTCACTTATCTTTTTGTTACTGGCCTAAAACGAGTCCAGCACATTGAACTCCATCATATTTTTCTGTTTTGCTCTGCTGTGTATAATGTGATCCCTTGTTTCTGTGATAATATTGAATATTTTCTGATGTTTTTCTGGACTCTTCTGGTCTACCTTTTGGTTACTAACCTCTGACTCCAGCTCCCTGTCAACTGCTAATAATGGGCCATGCGGGTTTGTTCACTTGTTTCCAAGTATTTTTTGTGACCAGACAATACTGTATCGCTGTGGTGGTAACACATAATTTATAGTGTCATTTTTTTAAAGTTCTTACTTAAATGAATGAATAGTGGAAGAAAGCGATGCATGAGTATGGGGAGTCATGTAGTAACAGCAGGGTATTTTAGATTGATCTAGATTGATCAAGCATAGTTCAAATATAAGGGCTGTTACACAAAGGGAAAATGCAGCGTATTGTTGTTGTTACCAAACAACGCATCCTCACTCCCAACTCGTTAGATACGGCAGCTGTGAACTGTAATCTTCAAGCTATGACGGAAACATCATCATTTAGTTAGGTTTCAGAAAAACATTGTGGTTGAGCTTTAAAATATCTATGTGAACTCAGTAAAATTACAAAAAATCCGTCTGTAATGACTTAATGTATCATTCATTCATGACGTCGTACTGTCGTCCACTCAGAGATGTTAAAAGCTACTCTTAGTACCCGTTGGCCTGGTCGTGGAACAGTGGACCAGCTCTTTACCCTTGCAAGGATACTGGAGGGGTCCTGGGAGTTTGCCCAACCAGTCTACATGTGCTTTGTGGACTTGGACAAGGCTTTCGACCGGGTCCCTCGGGGCTTTTTGTGGGGGGTGCTGCGGGAGTATGGTGTGCCGGACCCGTTGCAACGGGCCATCCGGTCTCTGTACGCCTGCAGTAGGAGCTGTGTTCGTATCCTCGGCAGTAAGTCAGATACGCTCCCCGTGGGTGTTGGCCTCCGCCAGGGCTGCCCTTTATCACCGGTCCTGTTCGTGACTTTCATGGACAGGATATCTAGGCGCAGCCGTGGGGCGGAGAATGTCAGGTTCGGGGTTCTCAGGATAGCCTCTCTGCTGTTTGCAGATGATGTGGTCCTGTTTGCCTCCTCGGACCATGACCTCCAGCATTCACTGGGGCATTTTGCAGCCGAGTGTGAAGCGGCGGGGATGAGAGTCAGCACCACGAAATCTGAGGCCATGGTGCTCTGCCGGAAACCGGTGGATTGCTCCCTCCGGGTGGGGACAGAGTGCCTACCACAAGCGAAGGAGTTCAAGTATCTCGGGGTCTTGTTCACGAGTGAGGGTAAAATGGAGCGGGAGATCGACAGGCGTATCGGTGCGGCTGCAGCAGTAAAACAGGCGTTGCACCGGGCCGTCTTGGTGAAGAAGAAGCTGAGCCGGAAGGCGAAGCTCTCAATTTACTGGTCGGTCTACGTCCCAACCCTCACCTATGGTCACGAGCTTTGGATCGTGTCCGAAAGAACGAGGTCGCGGATACAAGCGGCCGAAATGAGTTTCCTCCGTAGAGTGGCCGGGCTCAGCCTTAGAGATAGGGTGAGGAGCTCGGACATCAGGAGGGAGCTTGAAGTTGAGCCGCTACTCCTTCGTGTCGAAAGGAGTCAGCTGAGGTGGTTCGGGCATCTAATTAGGATGCCTCCAGGACGCCTCCCTTTAGAGGTTTTCCAGGCACGTCCATCTGGTAGGAGGCCCCGGGGAAGACCCAGGACACGCTGGAGGGATTATATCTCCCAGCTGGCCTGGGAACGCCTCGGGATCCCCCAGAATGAGCTTGTAGATGTTGCGGGTGAGAGAGAAGTCTGGGTCAGCCTGCTGGACCTGCTGCCTCCGCGACCCGACCCCGGATAAGCGGTGGAAAATGGATGGATGGATGGAGGTATGGGGGAGGTACTGCTTTCTACATTCAAAATTTATATTCCAGCTAAAATAAGGAAAGATCTTGGTATGGATGGAGTAGAAGCCTTATGGCTCCAAGTTCATATCCCACATCTGAAACCTATATTGACATGCTGTTGTTATAGGCCACCAGGCTCTAATGCTGAATATCTGAATAAAATATGCATGATGCTGGAGAATGTAACTGATAATGACAATGATATTTACATTCCTGGTGATATGAATATAGACTGGTTGTCCAGTAATTTTACATTGAAAAGGAAGTTGAACAATGCAGCCACATTGTGCAACTTATCTCAAGTCATAGGTGTACCCACAATAATTAATGTCAATAGGGACGGAATGGTCACGTCAACGTGTATTGATCACTTTTTTACAAATTGTTCTGAAAAATGTTCTAAAGCAGTGTCGGTACCTGTGGGCTTTAGTGACCACAATATTGTTGCTTTAACTGTGAAAACAAAGGTTCCTAAAGCAGGGCCTAAAGTAATTCACAGAAGATCATATAAAACCTTTCTAGAAAATGATTTTATTGCTGATGTAGAAAATACTGAGTGGGATTCTGTGCTTGAGGAGATGCATGTGAATGCTGCACTGGACTACTTTATGAATTTATTTTCTGCAGTGTGTGATAAACATGCTCCAATTAAGAAGTTCACTGTTAGATCACTTAAAGCACCTTGGCTGGATGAGGAATTGAGAAACTTGATGAGAGAAAGGGACCTACTGAGAAGATCTGCCATTATGTCAGGTAATGTAGCAGATTGGCAAGCTTACCGCTCACTAAGAAATATAATAACTAAATTAAATAGACAAAAGAAAAAATATTACTATCAGTCTAAATTTGAGGAGTGCCATGGAGACAGAAAGAAACTGTGGAGAGTACTTAATGATGCTATGGGTAGAAGTAAAATGGCTAAAACACCTTCATTTATTGAACTGAATGGAGAATTCATTACTAAACCATTTGATGTAGCAAACTACTTCAATAATTACTTCCTCAGTAAAGTGAGCACACTAAGAAACCAAATGTTGCCTGTGAGTGGTGGACTGTCCAAAGCTATAATACAAAATCATATTATGTGTGGTAAGGATTGTGTGTTTGATTTCAAGCCAATTAGTGTTGATTTTATGGTTAAGATACTTCACGCAATTAAGTGTGACAAACCTTGTGGGTTTGATAATATTGACGGCAGACTGCTTCAGTTATCAGCCGAATTAATTGCCAAGCCTGTAGGCCATATCTTCAATTTATGTTTTAAGGAATGTGCATATCCGGATTTGTGGAAAATTGCAAAGGTTACTCCTCTGTCAAAGAACAGTAGGGAGCCATTTATAGGTCCAAACAGTAGGCCTATCAGCATCTTACCTGTTTTGAGTAAACTTTTGGAGGGAATTATATTTAAGCAGATCCAGCAATATCTGGCAGAAAACAACATTAACTCAGATCTACAGCATGCATACAAAGCAGGTTACTCTACAAGCACTGCACTGACATGTCTTACTGACGAGTGGTTCAAACAGATTGACGTGAAGTCAGTTGTTGGGGTGGTGCTCCTGGATTTCAGCGCAGCCTTTGACATTATAGATCATGAGCTGCTACTCAAGAAACTATCGGCGTATGGATTTAAAGATTCTGCTATTGATTTATTGAAGGGCTATTTAGTGAATAGGCAACAATGTGTTATGTTCAATGGCTCCCTTTCAAATATTGAGACACTTCAGTGTGGAATTCCCCAGGGAAGCTGCCTTGGCCCCCTTCTCTATTCCATTTTTGTAAATGACATGCCATATGTATTAGAAAATGCAGGAATGGGGATTTATGCGGATGACACGACTATGTATGTATCATCAGAGAGCATTGAACATGTTAATAAGGTGCTTCAACTAGAGTTAAAGCTGGTTTCTGAATGGATCATGGAAAATAAGCTGAAGCTGAATGTCTCAAAAACTAAATGCATGGTAATAGGTTCTAAATATGCTCTCAGGACAGATCAGAAATTAAGCCTCTCTTTAAAGGGTGCTACTTTGGAACAGGTTAAAGAAGTCAAACTGTTGGGTGTCATTATTGACGAAACACTGTCATGGTCCACTCAGATTAATAATACAGTGGTGAGAATGATTAATGGTATCTATGCCATTAGAAGGAGTGCTCACCTGCTAACTAACTCAACAATTAGACTAGTCATACAATCTCTAGTTCTGTCAAATCTGGACTACTGTCCGGTTATCTGGTCTAGTGCATTAAAGCAAGAACTTAGTAAACTTCAGCTTCCTCAGAACAGAGCGGCAAGACTAGCACTTCGCTGCTCTGTCAGGAGTAGTGTGGATGATATGCATGACAGGCTGTCGTGGATGAGGGTGGATGAAAGACTGGCATGTAGCCTTATGCTGTTTTTAAATAATGTGTATTTCTCACAGAAACCCGTCAGTTTGTCTTTACGGCTATCACATGCAAATGAGAGACATGGTTATAAAACTAGACAGGCATTAAGTGGTCACTTTAATCTTCCTCTACCCAGAACCAATGCACTTAAGAAAACAGTAATGTACAGAGCTATTTATTGCATACTGGAATGTGCTCCCCTCATATTTGACTCTAACAAGAAATAAATGTGATTTCAAAAGGAAACTTAAGGCAGCAATAATCAGAAAGGAAATTAGAGTAGATTAGGTTATTTTTGGACAATTGTGGTTTGTTATTTTATTTCTTGCTGTAAATGTTGTTCTCTAAGTCTGTGTTTTTTTGATCACCAATATTGATCATGCTGTAATGCATTTTATGATTTGTATTGTAATGTTTTTATTTTTACTTTTTTGCCTGGACCCCAGGAAGAATAGTCTCCACTACGGTGTAGACTAATGGGGATCCTTAATAAACATAAACACCAAGATACTTTGCGGATTCAGATTAGTAATACAAAATATGAGAAGAGCTTAACAAAACATCCAGAAGGTATGTTACGGAGCTTTTATTGCATAGTTTTGAGATGTTGAAGCGTGATATCTTATTGTGAAGGACAGAACTACGGTCCCGCATGTGTTGACAGTATTGATGGTCATTTTGGTGACCCTGCTAAACGTTAATATCCCGAATAAGCAGCAGCGCCCAGTGTTTCTGAGGAGAGAAGCTAGTCTGGGTCTTGCCAAGAGCAGCGCACGGCTGATTTACAGGCGTTAGCGTCCTTTTACCGGCTCTAGTGAAGGCAAAGCTAACTCTAATAATTACAGCGATATTAGCTTGAAAGGTAAGAAGTTTAGTTTAACACCATTAAATCCGCTGAAAACGGACACTAACTCAGGTGCTAACGCCGGAGTTGGCCGGGCTTCTTCTGCTCGTCTCCTAGTCAGAACGGCGGCTTGGTCACGTGACATGAGGATGACGCGCCACGTGCTTTCCTTCTGAATATTCAAAGAGAAATAGCAGTTCTATGTTTTATTCTGTTGGAGCGCACGGTGGCCGAGTGGTTATACCCTTGGCTTGGCATACACGAAGTCCCGGGTTCGACGCTGACACACGACTCGTCGAGTTGTAAGTCAGCGTGTGTCCCGCCACCCCTCATGGATGTGGGTCGTGTATGACACTCGGACACCGTGCATTGGTCTCCCCCACTTGCACCCCGTGTGCAAGTGTGGTTTTCCCACCCCGTGCATTGATCTTGCACTGTCCCGTGTGCAAGTGTGGTTTTTCCACCCCGTGCATTGATCTTGCACTGTCCCGTGTGCAAGTGTGGTTTTTCCACCCCGTGCATTGATCTTGCACACCCCGTGGTGTCCCGTGTGCAAGTAGGGGTTTTATTCTGAAATATTTTATATAGACTAGTATTCAATTTCAACAACTTTAGAACAGCTTAGGAACAACTTTTCCAATTGTTAAATATGGGTTTCAATGCTTTGCTGAATGGTTGCAAGATTAATATGACCTATATCTGAAGCACGTTTCTGAACATGTGTCACGTGAACTCTATCAAGATCAGAAGAACTAAGGAAAAATAAACAGTGTGCTTTTATCAATTCATAAAATGTACATCAACATCAGCCCTGTGTGTCAAATCATTTTAATAAGAAATAAAAATGAATACATTCAAATACATTTTGAACACAGATTAATAACTTCAACAAAATGTTTAAGTGGTGTGGGTAGGTGGGTGGGTGGGTGCCACTTGTCCAACTTCCTCTTAATCCACAGGCCTGAGTCATAACACTGTAAGAAAGCAGGAAGCACAATGTGCCATTTACCCTTCCTTATCCACTGACATGCATGCAAACAAACACAGCTTCTCTCACACACAGGCACACACACGCACACACACACAGCATTTATTGTCTCTAAAATTACCCTTACTGCTCAATATGCAACATATATTTACCTAATTTATGTTAATTTACCTCAGTTGCTGAACTCCAGTGATTCAAGGCAGGACAGGGGCTCCCATGTGTTCTTCCACTTAATTCCACTGGTTTAAAAGAGATAAGACACAAATGCTTAAAACCATAATATGATGTTATTACTTTAAATGTAATGAACCGGTTGTGGTGGTACGAGGGCGCCACCACTAGGTGAGGCTGTAGGGTCCGTGTACGTTTTATTCGTCTGTTTTTTGGTTCATTCGAAAAAACGATAATACGGAAATACCATCGTTTCTTCGTTTTCTGTTTCAAACCAAAAACGGGAAAACGGAAAAGCACTTCCGTTTTCTCGTTTTTGTCGTCTGAATCCCAAAACGAGAGAACGGAAGTGCCTAAAACAAATGTCAAAATAAAGTCTAGTGATCGATATTCTTATTTACAGTCTTCTATGCAAACACATGGCTGCCGTAACGTTAGAAGAACATTCATCAATCCATATAAATAAATACACCTGGATATGTTAGCAACAGTCGGGACTACAGGCACTTTAATAGTCATGTATATATGTACGTATATATTAATCAACTTTTCAATTAATCCTTGCATTGTTTAATGCAACACAGTTCGTAATATAGTTTAATCAAAGTAATTTGGGTGTGTAGAGTTGTTGCTGTTAGCCTCATATTTATATTTCCTCCTCATTGTGCTGTTTCTTGAGTCAACACAGCAGAGCCTGTATGAGACGCAGAGTAAAGGGTTTCCCCTTCCTACCAGTAGATGGCAGTATATTTGTATGCAAATGCTACATTTAGTTAAACGTACCTGTGTCTTTGTTAATTAACTAGGTTATTGATTCAGATGTATTTAATGCCGTTTCTTTCCTCTGATATTTAATGTTCATTTGCTGCATAGTTGTATGTAGTATGTATTTACTTGTTATAATTGAGGTAGTTTGTTGTTCCTGTAAAAAAGGACTGACTCCATTCTCAGTTTGAGTAGATCTCCTTTTCTTCAATAAACTGTCACACGTCATAAAAACTATAGTTGAGACTTTGTTTAAAGGAAAAGCTAAGTGTGGTAGTGTAACATTCACTACAAACACATTTTTATAAGAGTAACCACAAATATGAACCATATCGTGATTGATCTTGTTTTGAACAATACATTCATGAATAACACTGCAGTTGAGCACTTTCACAGGACAAAGCAGATTTGCATTTTTCTTTTCAGAATCAGTTCCCCAACCAGTCAGTCAGAGCTTTGTGTGTTATAACAACCAAAGTGTTAGTCAGTCACAAGAATAAACAAATGAGTCTGAAGTATATGTAGGGCAAATTATGGTCAAATAATAAACTGTTCAAAAACATTTATTCAACTTGGAACATACAAACAAAGATATCACATACATCAAGAACAAAAAAAAGAACCATTTATAAAAAAAAAAAATTCAAACCGTTAACATTTAGTTGCGGATGGTGTCCCTAAAAATATTGATAACCTCCCCCATCCCTGTAATTGAAAATTGCTTCTCCTCGAAGGCCTCATCCCTACACTTGGGGCAGTGGTTGTTGTTGCCGATCCACCGGTCAACACAGACCCGGCACCCAATGAAGCTGCGGCAGCACTTTGCCACGACCGGGTTGTCCATGACTTCTGCAAGATGAACAATTTTAGATAATTACTGGAATGAAAGTCAAAAGCACTTTTTCATGTTAATGCTAAAATGTGAAACATTTATGTTTTCCCATCTACTGTTTTAACTGGGAATATGCTGAAATATTGGGTAGTCTATTTTCAAAAATGCAAACATGTTATTTTGACAATTCTTTCCCCTTAGTATTCTTATTCTTGTTTGCATGATAACAATATTATCTGACTTACTTCCATTTGAATACATTGATACATATTGTGTCGGCTGGTTGCAGCCTCATTGAAGCCCATCACACTTGTATTGAGTAAAACATTCAAAGTCAAGATGCCATCATGTTATGACTGCAACATCTCAAAGGAACCATCAAAATGTCTTTGATACGCTTTAATTATAATAAAGCCGGACATATATGTGTTATCTTCTGAAACAATGGAATCTGCACTAGAATCTAACATTTCAAAAAGAAATCTGAACAAAGCTTGGCAGTGCAGTGTTGGTTTGTAATAATGAACCCACTAATGGGAATGGGCAGTTTGACGAGGGTAAAGCAATGACTTTAATTTAAGGCTGCAGAATATGGCTTGTTTATACAGAAATAATATATAAGTCACTAACCTCGACATATGAGGCACTGAAAAGTGTCCCTCACAGTGGTCACCTGTTGGTCAGTCAGGGCCACCGTGTTGATCTTATTTGCTCGAGCGTATTGCCCGAGCTCCATTAGTGATTGTTTAATTGCTGGCAGCTCTTCTGCTGCCAGAACCAGCTCCTCCACCCTTTCAACCGTTGCATCATCTATGCGCCTGGGGCGTGTGGGGGGGTGAGGGGATGAGGGAGATAGATATATAAAAACTGAGTTTAGTTTCAGGTTATCACATACTAAGTAACATCATCTTACATTTTTTAATAAGGACTTCACCTTAAAAACAAAGGCAAGCATGTTATCACACTCATCCCTGCCTCACAAAAATATATTTTTCATAATCTATCCCCCATTAATGTGTATTCAGCATGGGTTATCATTACATGGGTCACCGGACTGATTCATGACTTCTATGACTTCTATTAGCCTTGCTAGAATGTTAGCAACTATGAATGTAGAGGTCTCTGTCAATGTGCTTGTGTTGGCTCTTAGTCAGGTGTTGTTCAAAAGGACATGGTGACTTAAAAATAGTTCATTCTACCTTTGGAGACTCTATGATCTGTGTATTTACATTTCACTCTTCAGAGCCTATTGTGGCACAATAACTGAGTCTTGCATTCAGAAACACTGTGCTTGTTACCCTGTCCTCCGCCTCTTCCTATTGATTAGCTCCCGATAGCTTTCCCGCAGCGCAATAATGCGCCGGGCATTCTGCCTCCAAAAGCCCAGACCTAAAATTTCCATTGCAAACGTATTACTTTGTAAATGATTAGATTATACATAATCATATCATCATAAATAATGTTAGAGAAGTCAAATGAATCCAAGGAATTAGCTAATTAGACAAGAATCAAACAATAATTGACATACAAGATACACTTAAATAGGAATGAAGTTTTTACAGTAACATACCAGTGGTCCCCGGCCCTTCTAGAAAACGGCTCCCCTGGCCGTCACAGAGGATGATCTCCTCCTCTGAGCCTAGGTCATTTTGGATTTTCGTTGAAATGGCTTTCAAGTTGGCCTCATGTAGGAGAAAGTTTATGTAAAGGGTACCCCCATCAGCTCGAAGGGTACCCCCATCCACAACTCCTATGGATATGTTCCTGTTGAGAGAGAAAACCAATGTAAAGAGATACATTAAGCGAGTTGTTTTTCTTGTTCAGCCTGTAAACATACAGTGGTTTTATGTTTTCAAGAATAATCCTAGAAGGTGGCCCTCAGTGCATTGTAATTATCAATGCTCAGCTCTATATTTGGTTTAGGTCTAAACAAACCTGGAAAATGTTCTCCCAACAGGTGCAGCAGCCTGCCCTGGACGGCTAGCAGACGCCACAGGCCTGTTTCCAAAACGGAACAGGTTCTGATGAACCGGTTCCTGAGTCGCTGTGGCCGTAGAGGGTGGGGTGTCGTCCCCACAAACTTCATATCGTCCCCCGACGGTAATCTCCCCTAAATACCCAGACACCAGCACAACACCAGTATCGTCTATGATATACATACTTGTTGGCGTCAGCTGCAAATACAGAGATGACAAAATCTTTATGTCAGTTCTTTTTACTATACTGCTCTCTCATACACACAGGTGTGTGTTTGTGTGTGTGTGTGTGTGTGTGTGTGTGTGTGTGTGTGTGTGTGTGAGATAGCTACAATAGACAGAATGATCTGCTATATTTTATTTGAGCTGGCAAAGTTAAAGATAAGGTGTGCTGAATAAATTAATGTCACTAGAATTCTCACAATATTATCAGCATTGTCTGTGGAAACTGGGCTTATATCAACACACAGAGTAGGATAAACTCTACTAACCGTGCTATGGTCTCCCCAGCAGTACTTAGAATTTAATTAAAATATTGAATTGACGTTTATAATTACATGTAGTTGAGGCGACACAGTGTTGCATTTTGGGTAACTAAGTTTATTCCCCATCTGCGCATTTCCCGCAGTAGATTTGTTTGCGCGTGCGCCAACTGTCTTTACACTCGCCACTGCTGTTCACCCTTTTGCACTAAAGCACGCAATATGGACTCCGGCCTGTAACCCTACTTAGACATTGTACAAAAAATGATGAATAGTGGCTGTAGTGATGTGGACATACAAAACCACTTGATATTTGAACGTGGCTTGCGTAGAGCAGCGTCCGTGAGCAATATTCGGAGGTTTTGTAAAGACCACGGGTTAGAAAGACAGCGATTGACGGACCAACAACTTGAAGCTGCGATCTTCAATTCAATAAAAGAAGTAGGTTGCAGTTCATTTATTTTCACAAAAAAATACATTCAACGAAACTATACATGTGTGTAACGTTAGTATGTTATACTTTAAGTTGTGTGTGTGTGTAGGTGTAACTCCGTGATAGTTCTTGTATTCTGTATGACTGTGCTGCTGCGTTGCAGTGAACACGAGGCGTCAGTAATGTGACATTATTTTACTTGCAACGTTCACACCAACTTCGCCTTAGTTTATTCTCCGGACTATTTGTGGTTTATTTCGCATTTATGAAAACTCCTTTCCAACTTCTTCTCCATAGTGACTGGTCAAAAGGACATTTTCTGACATGTATTGATAAATGTATAATGTTAGCTAGCTAAAAACGAACTTCTGGTCCTGAAATTGAAACTAAAATACAAATATCTAAATACCCACTTTGTGGTGCATGATTGTACATTTTATACTAAAAAAGTATATTATATATATATATTTACCTTAAATATTCTGGAAACATTGTCCATTGTAATATCGATTTCCCGCATCATCAATTGCCGAGGGCCTCTCCAGAGTGTCACCATATCTTCCATCTTTCTTCTTTCTACACGGATTTTCCCGGGAATGAATTTTTACCATGATGCATTGCAGATCTAGAGTAACATGCGGTATAGGAATTCTACAATAAGAATATAGCCAGTACAGTGTACAAGAAGAAAGATGGAAGATAAAGTAACACTCTGGAGAGGCCCCTGAATGTTGCTGTAAATCACAATACAGTAATAAATGTATTAATTACAATAACAAATGATAACATCTTTGTAACATTAATTAATTGTTTACACTTTAGTATTAGGTGGTTTATTTTAAAGTGGAAGTTGACATATCATGGATTAACATTACAATGCAACATGTATTCCTTTCTTTACCTTAAGACTGGTCCTACCTATGGCAGGAAGATGATGACTGGATATCTTGCAGCTTCTGGTGTCATTGCATCAGAGGGTCGTGTTGGAGCTGCTTTGCGCAACATTCACCCACCTTATCATAAGGCACGATGCCAGGTAGGTTTTTTTTTCTTCTCAAATTAGAGTATGTTGTGCTATGTAATGAGGTCCTAATGTTCTTTTTTGTCTGTCTTTAAGGGAGCAAGGAACCTCAACCCTGTTCCATATCATGCAGGCTATGTGGGTCACAAAATCCACATCGACCAAAATGAAAAGATGGTAATGTTTGGTGTGACTCATGTGCTGGCAATAGATGGCTTCTCCAGCAAAATTGTTGGGCGAGCTACTATGCCTGTAAAAAACAACCTCACCATCTACAATGATGTATCCAGGTAATTGAAAACACTGTTGTCCTTGTACCCTAACCATTAAAAACATCCCCATTTCATCATGTGTTTTAACAGGGTTTCTCTGAGTCCTTAAAAACTCAAAAATGCAATTAAAATAGAATATCTTAACATTTCTTGAATACCATTTATTTGAAATTTATTTGATTATGAAGAAACGCAAATTTTGTCCATTTTTACATTTTATTTATCACAATGTAACAAAGTACAAAATAAAACCTTAAGTATTTCAAGGGATTAGTTGCATGAGAAAACCTTCATAATGTAAATCTTTCTAGTTTGGACTTGAATCAACGTATTAAATTGCATTTATGATGGTCTAACCCCATGTCATGTTTTCTTGCAGAAGTGCAGTAATGGAGTATGGGCTGTGGGACCAGGTCAGAGTGGATCATGGAAAGGAGTTCTACCTAACTCTTTTCATGCAGGAGAAGTTGGCCAACCACCACCACAACACCGAAAGGCCACCATATCGGCAAACACCATCGACAAAGGTAAATCAGTTCGAAAAATCAACGTGCAATGGTTTTCTTGATTATAAAGTCAATCAACATGTAATTAATTTAGTTTTGGGGGGGAATATTTGTTTATAAAGAATCTGAAAATGTCTGTATTTTGCAATGACAGAATCACACAATCGAGAGAATCTGGCCAGAAGTTAACAACCGGGTTAACTACCCATTGAAAGGGGCATTGGTCCAACTGGTGGATCAGGAGGAGCTGGACATGGAGGACAGGCTGACAAGATTCTGTGTGTCATCTTTGACATGCCAGTTGGCCCAGCTCGGTGTTAACCGAACAGTGCAAGCATTGAACGCACACAGGATTCCAGGTATGTGTTCGGGTTTATCTTTCAAGCCTTTTTTAATGTGAATCATTTTTTCCACAATGTTTGGCTATTGAATGTTTCTGAAACATGTTTAATCAAATACTAGAGGAAGCATGTTGCAATAAATGGCATGGTTGTGATTGCAGCTCCGAGCTGCAGGTGAGAGACCATCAAGCATCATTGAGCTATGTAATGTAACATAAGCCCTCTTAAGTTCATTTGGAAAGAAATAGTCAGCCTTAAGTTATCACTGATTGTGTTCATTTTAGTTCCACCTCAAATCCAGATTTTAGGTACACTTCTGGAATGCACAGAGGGGCCACATAATTACAACTATTGTATTTCAAAGAGAAAGCCACTGTTACACATTCTATTCTTATTATAGGAAAGGGGATCCCGAATTACTTGGCCAGAGAGGGATGCCCAAAGAAGCTGTCCACAGACCTTTTGCCGGATGCATCAGTGGCTGCAGACTGGTACGACCAGGAGGTGGGCTCACTGACACGAGTGTCACACTTTGGCATCAACCCATTTCAAAGTGCACAGGACCAGGAAGCTGCAGAGAGGGAATTTGCTCTGCAGTGCCCAGATGTGGTTGTACTGCTGGACAATGCAGTAAATAATCTGCCACAACCTTTTAAAGATGGACTCAAAGGCCTCATCAACATCACAAGGAGACATAGTCAACGCTGATGTTTTTTTATTTTTATGTCTGAGTACTTCTTGTGTGTGCTGTTAATTGTTTCAACTGACAAATGTCTTGTTGTTTATGTTGCCTTTGTTTGTTTGTTTGTTTGTTGGGAGAAAAATGTTCTTTTTGATATGTATATAATGTGTATAGTTTTATTTTAAAGAAGATAATAAACGTCATGTCTTCACAGTCTGGCACGAATTTCATTTTTAATCTGTAATGGGAAGGGCTGGATCTGTAACACCCACTGTTGATAGTGAAACGGTGTGCAGCCTTACCCCCTCCCAGTGTGCGTAAGGCACCGGAAGATGGCTTGTTCAGTGACCTCTGACCTAGGTAACAAACGTACCCCCCCAAAATCAACATGCAAGACCGTCACAGCCAGCTTAGGGCAGCGAAGCCAGGATAACTTAATACAGTAGCCACCGTTGTATCACTTGTTTCAGGCTAATAAGTCGGTCGGATATCAACGGATTTGGACCCACTGTAAAGGTCCACCACTGGAGGAGGAACCCCATGTGGTTGGGAACCTTGCTCGGTTATGAAAGGCAGCTTCAGGACTCTGGCCCTGACACCCTCAATTTAGATGCCAATCTGACCCCAATTGCTTCACTAAAAACACAGCTAATGTCTGAGCACTATAATCACTCAGGAGTAAAAAACATCAACGATAAACAAGCAGAGCGTCAAAAACAATCTGAACCGACCAAGTTAGTAAATCACATAATACTAAACACCATTTTAACCTTAGCTTGTAGCAGGTATGAAGCTTTAGTGGAAGTTCAGTCAGGACTTTTCATACATCTGCCATGCTCGGGGCTGTCAATCGTATAATATTAGCTGGTCTTTATCCAATAAGCACAACGAAAACAAAAACGAAAGTAATGCTGTGACCTTCTTTAGCTCAGAGCAGTAGCTCACATGTACTTCTATCTGATCCACATCTGCACACTTCTAGATTAGCAAAGAAAGACAGTCTTTGGTATTTTCTAATTCTGTATGTCAAGCACAAGTTAAATACTAATTAAAACAATTATGCAAATCTGCTTTGTCTTGTGAAACTGCCCAACTGCAGTGTTATTCATGAATGTATTGTTCAAAACAAGATCAATCACATCAGGTATGGTTCATATTTGTGGTTACATTTATAAAAGTGTGTTTGCAGTGCATGTTACACTACCACACTTTGCTTTTCCTTTACTACTTAATTGACTTGAAAGCTAAATGAGCACATCAAATTCCACTCCACTGAGGTGTTAAAGAGCGAGGGGTGTTGCTCCCAACTGCTCTGGAGAAATCTTACATGTTAGGGGAAAAAAGAAGAGAAAAGCATATAATGGTTAACTAGTTTGGAGACCCCAATAGTGCTCTCAAAGTATTTGTTTGAGCTTTCCTATCTTCGGCGTATAAAGACTCATGAAGCCCGAACAGAAGTTAATTTGACTTTGTTAACTTTAATCAAAGGAAACGTGCCCTACTGCCTGTATAGAGTTACGGTCACAGTTTTCAACAGTTTTAAACAGCCCCCCTCTCAAAGCAGGCTTCTGCATACCAGTGTTATTGGATGGGAACTTCATGTTTATGAGACAGTGCCATGCTGGTTTGTCCAACATGCTAAAGAGCTGGTAATCTGTTGCATTGGTTCCCAAACCCAAGTCCAGCCTGACGGTCTGCATCCGCCTACAGCTCCAAATGTCACTCTGAGGGGTCACGAGACAGTAACATGGTAGCAAAAAAGTAAATAGAACACATTCATCTGGTTTGTGCTGTTGTAAGATTTAGTCAAACTGTATCTCAATGGCATTGGATTAGATAGAAGTACATGTGAGCTACTGCTCTTAGCTAAGGAAGGCCATGACCTGCTGCTCTTAGCTAAGGGAGGCCATGACCTGCTGCTCTTAGCTAAGGAAGGTCATGACCTGCTGCTCTTAGCTAAGGAAGGCCATGACCTGCTGCTCTTAGCTAAGGAAGGTCATGACCTGCTGCTCTTAGCTAAGGAAGGCCATGACCTGCTGCTCTTAGCTAAGGAAGGTCATGACCTGCTGCTCTTAGCTAAGGAAGGTCATGACCTGCTGCTCTTAGCTAAGGAAGGCCATGACCTGCTGCTCTTAGCTAAAGAAGGCCATGACCTGCTGCTCTTAGCTAAAGAAGGCCATGACCTGCTGCTCTTAGCTAAGGAAGGCCATGACCTGCTGCTCTTAGCTAAGGAAGGTCATGACCTGCTGCTCTTAGCTAAGGAAGGCCATGACCTGCTGCTCTTAGCTAAGGAAGGTCATGACCTGCTGCTCTTAGCTAAGGAAGGCCATGACCTGCTGCTCTTAGCTAAGGAAGGCCATGACCTGCTGCTCTTAGCTAAGGAAGGTCATGACCTGCTGCTCTTAGCTAAGGAAGGCCATGACCTGCTGCTCTTAGCTAAGGAAGGTCATGACCTGCTGCTCTTAGCTAAGGAAGGCCATGACCTGCTGCTCTTAGCTAAGGAAGGTCATGACCTGCTGCTCTTAGCTAAGGAAGGCCATGACCTGCTGCTCTTAGCTAAGGAAGGCCATGACCTGCTGCTCTTAGCTAAGGAAGGTCATGACCTGCTGCTCTTAGCTAAGGAAGGCCATGACCTGCTGCTCTTAGCTAAGGAAGGCCATGACCTGCTGCTCTTAGCTAAGGAAGGTCTTGACCTGCTGCTCTTAGCTAAGGAAGGCCATGACCTGCTGCTCTTAGCTAAGGAAGGCCATGACCTGCTGCTCTTAGCTAAGGAAGGCCATGACCTGCTGGCCCTGTTGCTCAGTTTTACAGGAACAGCAAACTACCTCAATTAATACATTGTTATTTATATAATCAGAATCAGCTTTAAGTTTGTACACATACAATGCATATGACTGCATAAATGTACATGCAGAGATATAGACATGCGGCTAAAAACAGGCAACAACACCTAACAATCATTTGACTACTATACACTATATGAGATATCTTAGAAATGTGAGAGTAGCTATGCTCTCCATGTTTCAGTCTGATACAATAACTCATATAGTCAACTCCTCAAACAGTGTTCACACACAACACACTCCTTCTTGAGAGAAAAGTGCTACATTATGATGATGTGATTTAGTCAGAGGGGCTAAGACACTGACAGCAGAGTCAGAACAGAACAGGTTAGATGTTGATGATGATGATGATGATGATGTAGTAAGGTCAAATGTGAAGCACAGGTGGTGCTCTGACTGGGTGGTAACTGAAGAGGTCCATTGAAGGCTGCTTAATTAGAATAAACCAACTGTCTCTTTATGTTTCAATTGTCAATATTTATTGCCTTGTGATCAACACATGCTCACTCTTCCATGGAGGAATGTTTGGTTCTAATATAACAAGTAAATACATACTACATACAACTATGCAGCAAATGAACATTAAATATCAGAGGAAAGAAACGGCATTAAATACATCTGAATCAATAACCTAGTTAATTAACAAAGACACAGGTACGTTTAACTAAATGTAGCATTTGCATACAAATATACTGCCATCTACTGGTAGGAAGGGGAAACCCTTTACTCTGCGTCTCATACAGGCTCTGCTGTGTTGACTCAAGAAACAGCACAATGAGGAGGAAATATAAATATGAGGCTAACAGCAACAACTCTACACACCCAAATGACTTTGATTAAACTATATTACGAACTGTGTTGCATTAAACAATGCAAGGATTAATTGAAAAGTTGATTAATATATACGTACATATATACATGACTATTAAAGTGCCTGTAGTCCCGACTGTTGCTAACATATCCAGGTGTATTTATTTATATGGATTGATGAATGTTCTTCTAACGTTACGGCAGCCATGTGTTTGCATAGAAGACTGTAAATAAGAATATCGATCACTAGACTTTATTTTGACATTTGTTTTAGGCACTTCCGTTCTCTCGTTTTGGGATTCAGACGACAAAAACGAGAAAACGGAAGTGCTTTTCCGTTTTCCCGTTTTTGGTTTGAAACAGAAAACGAAGAAACGATGGTATTTCCGTATTATCGTTTTTTCGAATGAACCAAAAAACAGACGAATAAAACGTACACGGACCCTACAGCCTCACCTAGTGGTGGCGCCCTCGTACCACCACAACCGGTTCATTACATTTAAAGTAATAACATCATATTATGGTTTTAAGCATTTGTGTCTTATCCCCATCTCTTTTAAACCAGTGGAATTAAGTGGAAGAACACATGGGAGCCCCTGTCCTGCCTTGAATCACTGGAGTTCAGCAACTGAGGTAAATTAACATAAATTAGGTAAATATATGTTGCATATTGAGCAGTAAGGGTAATTTTAGAGACAATAAATGCTGTGTGTGTGTGCGTGTGTGTGCCTGTGTGTGAGAGAAGCTGTGTTTGTTTGCATGCATGTCAGTGGATAAGGAAGGGTAAATGGCACATTGTGCTTCCTGCTTTCTTACAGTGTTATGACTCAGGCCTGTGGATTAAGAGGAAGTTGGACAAGTGGCACCCACCCACCCACCTACCCACACCACTTAAACATTTTGTTGAAGTTATTAATCTGTGTTCAAAATGTATTTGAATGTATTCATTTTTATTTCTTATTAAAATGATTTGACACACAGGGCTGATGTTGATGTACATTTTATGAATTGATAAAAGCACACTGTTTATTTTTCCTTAGTTCTTCTGATCTTGATAGAGTTCACGTGACTTTACAACACATGTTCAGAAACGTGCTTCAGATATATGTCATATTAATCTTGCAACCATTCAGCAAAGCATTGAAACCCATATTTAACAATTGGAAAAGTTGTTCCTAAGCTGTTCTAAAGTTGTTGAAATTGAATACTAGTCTATATAAAATATTTCAGAATAAAACCCCTACTTGCACACGGGACACCACGGGGTGTGCAAGATCAATGCACGGGGTGGAAAAACCACACTTGCACACGGGGTGCAAGTGGGGGAGACCAATGCACGGTGTCCGAGTGTCATACACGACCCACATCCATGAGGGGTGGCGGGACACACGCTGACTTACAACTCGACGAGTCGTGTGTCAGCGTCGAACCCGGGACTTCGTGTATGCCAAGCCAAGGGTATAACCACTCGGCCACCGTGCGCTCCAACAGAATAAAACATAGAACTGCTATTTCTCTTTGAATATTCAGAAGGAAAGCACGTGGCGCGTCATCCTCATGTCACGTGACCAAGCCGCCGTTCTGACTAGGAGACGAGCAGAAGAAGCCCGGCCAACTCCGGCGTTAGCACCTGAGTTAGTGTCCGTTTTCAGCGGATTTAATGGTGTTAAACTAAACTTCTTACCTTTCAAGCTAATATCGCTGTAATTATTAGAGTTAGCTTTGCCTTCACTAGAGCCGGTAAAAGGACGCTAACGCCTGTAAATCAGCCGTGCGCTGCTCTTGGCAAGACCCAGACTAGCTTCTCTCCTCAGAAACACTGGGCGCTGCTGCTTATTCGGGATATTAACGTTTAGCAGGGTCACCAAAATGACCATCAATACTGTCAACACATGCGGGACCGTAGTTCTGTCCTTCACAATAAGATATCACGCTTCAACATCTCAAAACTATGCAATAAAAGCTCCGTAACATACCTTCTGGATGTTTTGTTAAGCTCTTCTCATATTTTGTATTACTAATCTGAATCCGCAAAGTATCTTGGTGTTTATGTTTATTAAGGATCCCCATTAGTCTACACCGTAGTGGAGACTATTCTTCCTGGGGTCCAGGCAAAAAAGTAAAAATAAAAACATTACAATACAAATCATAAAATGCATTACAGCATGATCAATATTGGTGATCAAAAAAACACAGACTTAGAGAACAACATTTACAGCAAGAAATAAAATAACAAACCACAATTGTCCAGAAATAACCTAATCTACTCTAATTTCCTTTCTGATTATTGCTGCCTTAGGTTTCCTTTTGAAATCCCATTTATTTCTTGTTAGAGTCAAATATGAGGGGAGCACATTCCAGTATGCAATAAATAGCTCTGTACATTACTGTTTTCTTAAGTGCATTGGTTCTGGGTAGAGGAAGATTAAAGTGACCACTTAATGCCTGTCTAGTTTTATAACCATGTCTCTCATTTGCATGTGATAGCCGTAAAGACAAACTGACGGGTTTCTGTGAGAAATACACATTATTTAAAAACAGCATAAGGCTACATGCCAGTCTTTCATCCACCCTCATCCACGACAGCCTGTCATGCATATCATCCACACTACTCCTGACAGAGCAGCGAAGTGCTAGTCTTGCCGCTCTGTTCTGAGGAAGCTGAAGTTTACTAAGTTCTTGCTTTAATGCACTAGACCAGATAACCGGACAGTAGTCCAGATTTGACAGAACTAGAGATTGTATGACTAGTCTAATTGTTGAGTTAGTTAGCAGGTGAGCACTCCTTCTAATGGCATAGATACCATTAATCATTCTCACCACTGTATTATTAATCTGAGTGGACCATGACAGTGTTTCGTCAATAATGACACCCAACAGTTTGACTTCTTTAACCTGTTCCAAAGTAGCACCCTTTAAAGAGAGGCTTAATTTCTGATCTGTCCTGAGAGCATATTTAGAACCTATTACCATGCATTTAGTTTTTGAGACATTCAGCTTCAGCTTATTTTCCATGATCCATTCAGAAACCAGCTTTAACTCTAGTTGAAGCACCTTATTAACATGTTCAATGCTCTCTGATGATACATACATAGTCGTGTCATCCGCATAAATCCCCATTCCTGCATTTTCTAATACATATGGCATGTCATTTACAAAAATGGAATAGAGAAGGGGGCCAAGGCAGCTTCCCTGGGGAATTCCACACTGAAGTGTCTCAATATTTGAAAGGGAGCCATTGAACATAACACATTGTTGCCTATTCACTAAATAGCCCTTCAATAAATCAATAGCAGAATCTTTAAATCCATACGCCGATAGTTTCTTGAGTAGCAGCTCATGATCTATAATGTCAAAGGCTGCGCTGAAATCCAGGAGCACCACCCCAACAACTGACTTCACGTCAATCTGTTTGAACCACTCGTCAGTAAGACATGTCAGTGCAGTGCTTGTAGAGTAACCTGCTTTGTATGCATGCTGTAGATCTGAGTTAATGTTGTTTTCTGCCAGATATTGCTGGATCTGCTTAAATATAATTCCCTCCAAAAGTTTACTCAAAACAGGTAAGATGCTGATAGGCCTACTGTTTGGACCTATAAATGGCTCCCTACTGTTCTTTGACAGAGGAGTAACCTTTGCAATTTTCCACAAATCCGGATATGCACATTCCTTAAAACATAAATTGAAGATATGGCCTACAGGCTTGGCAATTAATTCGGCTGATAACTGAAGCAGTCTGCCGTCAATATTATCAAACCCACAAGGTTTGTCACACTTAATTGCGTGAAGTATCTTAACCATAAAATCAACACTAATTGGCTTGAAATCAAACACACAATCCTTACCACACATAATATGATTTTGTATTATAGCTTTGGACAGTCCACCACTCACAGGCAACATTTGGTTTCTTAGTGTGCTCACTTTACTGAGGAAGTAATTATTGAAGTAGTTTGCTATATCAAATGGTTTAGTAATGAATTCTCCATTCAGTTCAATAAATGAAGGTGTTTTAGCCATTTTACTTCTACCCATAGCATCATTAAGTACTCTCCACAGTTTCTTTCTGTCTCCATGGCACTCCTCAAATTTAGACTGATAGTAATATTTTTTCTTTTGTCTATTTAATTTAGTTATTATATTTCTTAGTGAGCGGTAAGCTTGCCAATCTGCTACATTACCTGACATAATGGCAGATCTTCTCAGTAGGTCCCTTTCTCTCATCAAGTTTCTCAATTCCTCATCCAGCCAAGGTGCTTTAAGTGATCTAACAGTGAACTTCTTAATTGGAGCATGTTTATCACACACTGCAGAAAATAAATTCATAAAGTAGTCCAGTGCAGCATTCACATGCATCTCCTCAAGCACAGAATCCCACTCAGTATTTTCTACATCAGCAATAAAATCATTTTCTAGAAAGGTTTTATATGATCTTCTGTGAATTACTTTAGGCCCTGCTTTAGGAACCTTTGTTTTCACAGTTAAAGCAACAATATTGTGGTCACTAAAGCCCACAGGTACCGACACTGCTTTAGAACATTTTTCAGAACAATTTGTAAAAAAGTGATCGATACACGTTGACGTGACCATTCCGTCCCTATTGACATTAATTATTGTGGGTACACCTATGACTTGAGATAAGTTGCACAATGTGGCTGCATTGTTCAACTTCCTTTTCAATGTAAAATTACTGGACAACCAGTCTATATTCATATCACCAGGAATGTAAATATCATTGTCATTATCAGTTACATTCTCCAGCATCATGCATATTTTATTCAGATATTCAGCATTAGAGCCTGGTGGCCTATAACAACAGCATGTCAATATAGGTTTCAGATGTGGGATATGAACTTGGAGCCATAAGGCTTCTACTCCATCCATACCAAGATCTTTCCTTATTTTAGCTGGAATATAAATTTTGAATGTAGAAAGCAGTACCTCCCCCATACCTCCATCCATCCATCCATTTTCCACCGCTTATCCGGGGTCGGGTCGCGGAGGCAGCAGGTCAAGCAGGCTGACCCAGACTTCTCTCTCACCCGCAACATCTACCAGCTCATTCTGGGGGATCCCGAGGCGTTCCCAGGCCAGCTGGGAGATATAATCCCTCCAGCGTGTCCTGGGTCTTCCCCGGGGCCTCCTACCAGTTGGACGTGCCTGGAAAACCTCTAAAGGGAGGCGTCCTGGAGGCATCCTAATTAGATGCCCGAACCACCTCAGCTGACTCCTTTCGACACGAAGGAGTAGCGGCTCAACTTCAAGCTCCCTCCTGATGTCCGAGCTCCTCACCCTATCTCTAAGGCTGAGCCCGGCCACTCTACGGAGGAAACTCATTTCGGCCGCTTGTATCCGCGACCTCGTTCTTTCGGACACGATCCAAAGCTCGTGACCATAGGTGAGGGTTGGGACGTAGACCGACCAGTAAATTGAGAGCTTTGCCTTTCGGCTCAGCTCCTTCTTCACCAAGACGGCCCGGTGCAACGCCTGTTTTACTGCTGCAGCCGCACCGATACGCCTGTCGATCTCCCGCTCCATTTAACCTCACTCGTGAACAAGACCCCGAGATACTTGAGCTCCTTCGCTTGTGGTAGGCACTCTGTCCCCACCCGGAGGGAGCAATCCACCAGTTTCCGGCAGAGCACCATGGCCTCAGATTTCGTGGTGCTGACTCTCATCCCCGCCGCTTCACACTCGGCTGCAAAACGCCCCAGTGAATGCTGGAGGTCATGGTCCGAGGAGGCAAACAGGACCACATCATCTGCAAACAGCAGAGAGGCTATCCTGAGATCCCCGAACCTGACATTCTCCGCCCCACGGCTGCGCCTAGATATCCTGTCCATGAAAGTCACGAACAGGACCGGTGATAAAGAGCAGCCCTGGCGGAGGCCAACACCCACGGGGAGCGTATCTGACTTACTGCCGAGGATACGAACACAGCTCCTACTGCAGGCGTACAGAGACCGGATGGCCCGTTGCAACGGGTCCGGCACACCATACTCCCGCAGCACCCCCCACAAAAAGCCCCGAGGGACCCGGTCGAAAGCCTTGTCCAAGTCCACAAAGCACATGTAGACTGGTTGGGCAAACTCCCAGGACCGCTCCAGTATCCCTGCGAGGGTAAAGAGCTGGTCCACTGTTCCACGACCAGGCCAACGGGTACTAAGAGTAGCTTTTAACATCTCTGAGTGGACGACAGTACGACGTCATGAATGAATGATACATTAAGTCATTACAGACGGATTTTTTGTAATTTTACTGAGTTCACATAGATATTTTAAAGCTCAACCACAATGTTTTTCTGAAACCTAACTAAATGATGATGTTTCCGTCATAGCTTGAAGATTACAGTTCACAGCTGCCGTATCTAACGAGTTGGGAGTGAGGATGCGTTGTTTGGTAACAACAACAATACGCTGCATTTTCCCTTTGTGTAACAGCCCTTATATTTGAACTATGCTTGATCAATCTAGATCAATCTAAAATACCCTGCTGTTACTACATGACTCCCCATACTCATGCATCGCTTTCTTCCACTATTCATTCATTTAAGTAAGAACTTTAAAAAAATGACACTATAAATTATGTGTTACCACCACAGCGATACAGTATTGTCTGGTCACAAAAAATACTTGGAAACAAGTGAACAAACCCGCATGGCCCATTATTAGCAGTTGACAGGGAGCTGGAGTCAGAGGTTAGTAACCAAAAGGTAGACCAGAAGAGTCCAGAAAAACATCAGAAAATATTCAATATTATCACAGAAACAAGGGATCACATTATACACAGCAGAGCAAAACAGAAAAATATGATGGAGTTCAATGTGCTGGACTCGTTTTAGGCCAGTAACAAAAAGATAAGTGAAATATTTGGTCCCACCACAGCCTTTTCATGGCATAAATCTGAAACATATTAATCTGTAAAATGCTTTGAATGCTGGAGGCAGTTCTTCCTCACTTCAGTTCCTGCTGTGGTACAGAGCTGAAAGAGGATGTGGAAGGTTCAATGCATCACACAGTCATGTTGCTCAGGGCTGAGCTGAGGGAATGGACTGAAACACTGGAGTTGCTGACCCACTGGAGCCTCATGAGCCTGGTCCACTGCTGCTGGGCTCTACAGAACCAGAGTCTTCAGAAGTCTTTATCCCAGCCAGACAGCTCATCAGGAGGCTCCTCCGTGTCTGGAGGAAACATGTCAAAGTGACTGTGATCCATCGGCCCCTTCAGCTGCAGAAACAAGGCAAATCATCACAAAATCATCATATTTATTCAGCATGGGATCATTCACAACTTGCTTATGGGCAGTCAGAGCTCAGTAAGTGCACATCATAATAATGTGGATTCTATATGCATAATAACAAGTATAATGTCAAGTATAGTTGAGATCCCAGAGGAGCTGCCCTGGGTGAAAGGCATAGACATACTGGACTATAAGAACACAGAGCGTGTATATACGTATATACAGAGAGTTGATTTTGCATTTGTGTATTGAGATTTATGAACCACAAGGTAAAGGTGACATTTTCTTACATACATTTGGCCACTATAACAAAAGGTATGTTCAGAACAGGAAAGACGTGAAGGCGATGGAGTTCAACCTAAACAGCACTGAACCCAGTGACGTCATGGTGGTGGAAGTCTAAACCAACATCAACAATCTACAAGTCCCAAAGGTGTTCATACCGAACAAATCTGCCCTGTCAATTCTTTCTTAACCTTTTCCCTATAATATCCATTCATGGATCAACATGGTAAATGGACTGTACTTTAACTATAACTTTATTTCTCTTTTCTAGTCTTCTGACCACTCAAAGCTCATTAACACTACATGTCATCATTTACACCCATTCATACACTGATGGGAGGGGCTATGGTTCAAGCTGCTAATCGCGGATTGCAGCTTCCCCTTTCTCCTGGATCGACTAGTACAGTTCCTGGAAATGAAGGTTGTCTTGCTGTGCTTGTCTGAGATCAGAAGATCTTTTATGGGGTTTGATGTGCCAGACATCATCATGACATAAATAGGCTGGGCCAGGCCAGTAATCTGCTGGACCTCCAGGATACGCTGGCTCCGCTGCTCCAGCCTCAGCAACTAGATGGTCAAGCATCTGATATGCTCAACCTATTTCTCTCTTGCTGGATATGGATGTGTAAGAAGGCATGGATTGGGTCTTTCACGGAAGCCAAGAGCTATGGAAGCAACAGAGGGTTCTGCATTAGAGGAACTTTGTCCGGCTGAGGAAGGAATGCGTATCTCTCAGTTAAATCTGGAAGCAACGGTGAACAACAACTACCAGCATCTGAGGTCAAGACCATAATATAGAAGACATTAGACATTGTCAAATAATGCCTCACACACACACACAACAACCACACTAAGCGAACAAGTTCACATCAAAATGCAGTGACGATAATGCAGACCCCTTGCTCTGTTTGGAAAAATGCCATGATTTCCTTGCTCTTAATCCACTATCAGATGAGGAACTCATTGTTCTCAGGAATATGTTACATGGGACAGCCCGAGACTGGTGGGATGCTGTTCGCCGGAAGACAGCAAATTGGGAAGATTTTGAAATAAAATGCATTGCTGCATTTCTCTCTGAGGATTATGAAGATGAGTTAGCCGATAGAGTCCCGACGAGAGTACCAGGTGAAGAGGAGAGCTTCAGAGATTTTGCATACATGTACAGAGCTCTGTGTATGTGTTGCAAGCCGGATATCAAAGGTCCTTAAACTCATTCTCAAGAATAGAAATCCTAAACTTACAAGTCAGCTCCAGAGCAGTGGAGTGACTACTGTCAATGGGTTGGTATGGCTAGGTCAATGACTATGACTAGAAAAAGACCGGCATAATGAGCTTATGTATGAGCAAGAAGGCCACCTGTGGCTAAACTACAAACACGGCTGGAACATGTTCATGGATTCCCACTCCCACTCCAAACCTCCAGGCTTGTTTTGCTGGCGGTGCACACGGCACACATGCCCCTGCTACATGTCCGTGTGCTGATAATGGGAAGAAAGGAAAGGGAAATCAACCTTTCTCGAGACCGGTAAGTCATCCTACTGTCAACACCCTGAATATGTCGGTAGTGCAAACTTTAAAAGCCCAAAACAAAGAAGACGGACGTCAACACGTTACTCCGGCCGTAAGTTCCGTTGCCTCTCTCGCGGCGCCCTGCATTTCCTCTTTTGTCACCTTTTCCGAAAGGTGCACCCCGCAGATTGGTTTCCTAGCGGGATTTGTCTGTGACAGGGACGAGGGCGATTCTGTGAGTTAACAGGATAGATGACCTATCGTAGTAGTGATACCAGATAGCTACAAAGTGTCTTGCCCAAGGACACATTGACATGGGCTAGGGGAGCCGGGGATTGAACCGGCGATCCTTTGATTGAAGGACGACCCTGCCCACTGAGCCACAGCCGCTTTGGGTGCTCAACATGTGAGCACCCAAAGCGATCTGAGAGGCCCGACTCATTTAGAGCAGAGTTTAGTGGTCCAGTGTAAAACACTGAACATTTTACTGCACAATCAATACTTTTACTTTAAATGATTTAACTACATCTAGCTGATTGCATTCTTTTATTGAAGTAAAGTTATTAATGCATGTAGTATTTGTACTGCAGTAAAGGATCTGAATACTTCTCCCACTGCTTAAAGTATATAATCTCTGATCTGACACAGCCAGACCACCCCCGCTGATGCAAACCAAACATGTTTGTCCAATTACAATGCTCACTTTCATTCAACCCTCTCAAGATTTCTATAACATGTTGTCACAAACCGTAATAATCAGCACGCCTCTATTCTCCATTAGGGAGATAAAAGCAGGCGATCACATTTTTCTATTGAAGTCTATTGAACTGAAATGTCGTTTCTAGAGATTTGTTGTAGGACTAGTTGTGAATGCATGTGCATGTTTATTGTGAGAGAACAAAAGTCCTAGTTTTACCTCTCTCCACAATGGAGACAGCAGCTTGTGACGCCTTAAACCTTCCCAGTTGAAGCCCTGGAACCACCTAGAAAACAAAGAAAACATCAAAATTGGACCTTTTTGAAATTGCAACTCGTCCTGGGCTCGATGAACGCACACTGCGAGCCACTCTGTCAAAATAAAGATGCAAAGCCCTTCAAACTGGCAGAAATGACTCAGATCATGCGGCCCAGCCCTGAGGGTTGTGTCTCAGAAGGTGGTTGCGATAGGTTCTTTGCCTACTCTGGGCTATCCTCTCCAGGCTCGGCTCCTGAGAGTGGCAGGCTGACAAGTTGTACAGACAGAGTTGTAGATCATCCAGGCGGCAAGAGCGGATCCACCATTGCCCGTCACAAGGCAAAGTGGTCAAAGGTTGAAATGGTCAAGGCAAAGTGGTGGCAATGCCTGGTGATGCGATTGGTACTCAAGGTCTTGGTGATGAGTCCCTCTGAGCCTCTGAAGCACTTGTTTCTGAAGACTTTGTCATTTAAGACAGCTTTGCTATTTGCATTGACCTCAGCTGAGAGAGTGTGAACCACAGTTGTATGCCACTAAGTGTGAGGTTACCTTCAGACCAAATCCCTCCTATGTTCCCAAGACCTGAAGATGTTCTTTCAGGGCGAGCGTTTTTCAGCGGGATGCTTTTGTCTTCCACCCCATGCTAAGGTCCGAGAGGCAAAGTTTGTGTGTTACCATGCTATGTTGAATGCACAACCCCATCGGAGAACAGCTGTTTGTGATCAGGCTGGACATATGTACAGCGGTAGCATGGTCTCCTCCTCCCCCCCTTGGGCATGATACACCTACATGTTCTCTTTCTCGATTAACTTGTCATTTAGACCCCTGCAGGGTTGGGCAATGGCTCTACCCAGTTCAGTTACATGCTACCTGGGTTGGCTGGGGCCCCCCTACTGCTCCGCTCTGTCAACCTAAGTTATAAAGAAGTAGTTGAGAGTTTAGCTGGTAAGGAGCAGTGTGGTTGGGTCCATGTTATGTTGCGGCTGGTGTAGTTACAGTTAACATTAAAGTTTAGGATTAAATAAGAGGGGAATTATCAATAGTCGTGTGGACGTTTCTATACCTTGAGCAGTTAGTTGATTTTCATAAGCTGAACTCCAAAAAAGTCCAAAACAAATAAAGAATGATATCATATGTGAAGTAAACTTACTTGTGTTTCTTGATTTCAATGATGCCATTCTTTTTGTTCCCCAGCCTCTCTACGGGGTTTAGCCTGAGAGTGAAAGAAAGAGACAATTATAGTTTAATGTCAGGATTATTAACCTGTAGATGATTAAAAATAAACAGGCAGGACATTCAACACACTTGCATGATGAAACTAGTCTAACATCTGGCTTAATAAACCCAGCTGCAGCAGCATTCAAATACATTTGTGATAAATGTGTGTTGAGGATACGACCCACATTAATGTGTGCAACATCATCATTTGACTCATCTTTCCCAATGTATTGACACAGCAATCGAAATAAGTAGGCCTAGTGCGTCTGGAAAACAGTTAGCTGGGTACGTTTGGATCGAGGGTTTCTGGGATGATGGTGTTGAACCCAACGCAACATAACCAGAGGAGAGGAAACTGTAGAAACAAACAGTAATATAAAAGCTACTCAATCCTCCTTATGATTTAAGATCATGCACCAGCTAGTTAGTACCCCATATATGACACAACATGAAGATGGAACATCTCCTCTTTGGAATATATCTCTGAATGTGTGTTTAAATGACAGAGCAGTATTATATCCTCATATCTGTTGAAGCTTTTTGAGAAACCGTACCTGCAGAGTCTCCTGATGAGGTCGTCTGGACGCTTCCCAATTCTTTCAGGGAAGTCCACCTTCTCAATGCCATGGAGGACCATGGTGTAAATCTTTATGGGGTCTGAGCCAGCAAATTGCGGACTGGAAGAAAAACGGGTTTTCAGGTTGGTTGCAAGTGTAAACGCTGTTCAGGAATTTATAATTTTGTGAAATATGTTAATTTGCATCTTTCTGAGAGAAACATCAGAGGAGCAACATCAATCTCATGTCACATTAATATATTTTAAGCTTTGGACAAAACCAGGCATCTGGTTTTTACTTCTAGCCTTTATGCTAAGCTAGCAGAGATTGTCAGTAAGGGTTGCCAGGCTGCCACTGCCAACAATTTGGAGAAATTGACAAACAATTCTTGGCCTTTTGTTGCCATCAGTGGCATCCACCTTTTACCATATTCAGTGTTATATGCATAGAGACAGAAAACAGCAAAATATGCACCCCAAAGTATATATCATTTTAAATATGAGTTAAATTAGTGATATTTACATATGTTTTTTACAACAAGACTGTAGGGTGAAAAGTTGGCGTGACCCATCAACATCACAAACTAAACAAATTGAGTCAACTGACAAATAACCAGATGCACCTGAACAAAAAAGAAAAAGGACATTTTCATCTGGTGTGTAACCACCCAACAGAAACACTACAATGGCGACGAGGAGTAAACAGGAAGACACTCGAAGAATCAACCCGGTCACCGCGTCTGTCTCTCTACTCGGTTTCTCGAGTAGACAAACAATTAGAGAGGAGAAAAAAAACGGACACGCGGGTGAGTGAAGCTAGGTGAAGCTAACACAGACAAGCATGGCAGGAAACACCGCTGCGTTCCCACCTTTCGACACAGAAACTGACCTCTGTTGGAGGTCAGTTTCTACATGCAGCAGGAGAACAAGTGCATGATATTTACCACACACTAGCAGCAGAAGATGACGCATATGCAGAGACCAAGCAGAAGTTATCTGGATATTTCTCTCCTAAGAAAAACGTACAGTATCAAGTATACATTTACAGGAAAACTACCGGACCCAGAAGAAGATGTGGACAGTTGTCACACTTTGCTAAGGATGTTAGTGAATAACTGTGAGTATGCAAATGTAGAGGCAGAGATTAAAACGCAAATCATACAAAGCTGTGCATCATCCAGGCTGCCAGAAAAGCGCCGAGTGAGCCCGGACTTGTCTTAGATGAGCTTCTTTATCATGGAAGAAGACTTGAAAGGTCTGAAATGCAAGCGACTGGCATCGAAAGAGGCGCAGCAGATACGGTCAACACAATGGATCAAAAGACTGCAGAGGCATCCAAACAACAGCCGATGGTCAGAAACAGCTGCAGGAACTGTGGTGGTAAATATCCTCATGCAGGTGAATGTCCAACTCGAGAGAGACAGCGAGTGCGATCACTGGCTGCGACCACTCCGTGGCGAGCGTGTGGCAGGCATCAGCCAAGGCGTCAGCCAGGCGTCAGCCAAGGCGTCAGCCAGGCGTCAGCCAAGGCGTCAGCCAAGGCGTCAGCCAAGGCGTCAGCCAGGCGTCAGCCAAGGCGTCAGCCAAGGCGTCAGCCAGGTGTCAGCCAAGGCGCCAGCCAGGCGTCAGCCAAGGCGTCAGCCAAGGTGTCAGCCAGGCGTCAGCCAAGGCGTCAGCCAGGCGTCAACCAGGCGTCAGCCAAGGCGCCAGCCAGGCGTCAGCCAGGCGTCAGGGCAGCGGCGAGTCAGTCGCAGTCTCCACTCAAGTGCCAGGACAGCGGCAAGCGAACGACACTCGTCGTGAAGCTGTGGGTGGAGCCCTTTTTTTTTCTACAAGTAGATCTTAAACATATGAATAGGAACGGGTACTGTTTATATTCATAGGTTTAAGATCTACGTGTAGAAAAAAGTGTTGCTGAGTTACAATTTCAATGGGTCCCCTGTCTGTCTGTCTGTCTGTCTGTCTGTCTGTCTGTCTGTCTGTCTGTCTGTCTGTCTGTCTGTCTGTCTGTCTGTCTGTCTGTCTGTCTGTCTGTCTGCCTGTCTGTCTGTCTGTCTGTCTGTCTGTCTGTCTGTCTGTCTGTCTGTCTGTCTGTCTGTCTGTCTGTCTGTCTGTCTGTCTGTCTGTCTGCCTGTCTGTCTGTCTGTCTGTCTGTAAGTCTACAAAAAACACATAATCTATATATCTATCTATCTATCTATCTATCTATCTATCTATCTATCTATCTATCTATCTATCTATCTATCTATCTATCTATCTATCTATCTATCTATCTATCTATCTATCTATCTATCTATCTATCTATCTATCTATCTATCTATCTATCTATCTATCTATCTACTTAGGCAATGACACAAGACAAAACCCTGCAGCTCCTCCATTCTATGATCATAAACTGATTTATGGCAGCTGACCTGTTGTAACAACAATGGGTGTTCCCAGGAAATGTGGCTCCACCCACAGCTTCTCCACAAGTGTCACACCGTGGCGGCGGACCCGCCCCCTTCCTTGTATGGCACTTGTCTTATTGTCACCTGATCCCAATTGTTTCCACCTGTTCCCTGTTATCCTCATGTGTTTATAGTCTGTGTCTTCCCCTTGTCTTGTGCCAAAGTGTTCCCGTCAATGGTCAGGATTACTACAGCCAAGCCCACAGCTTTGATCGTCGCCACAGTGTGCAAGTATTCGCCATCCTCGTTAAGAGTGATTTTCAGTTCCGTTTTTGCCTTGTGATTTATTGCTTTGTGTCCTCCGTTGGAGAGTCTTTGTTTCCTCTGTTGAGAGTGAGTTTAATTTAGTACTTTGTGTCCTCCGTTGGAGTGTTTTGAGTTCATACTTTGTCTCAATAAAGACCGTTTCCCTGACCCCGCTGCATCTGAGTCCTGTTTTGAGTCCCGGCCTGACAACAAGTGTCTTCGCTTGCCACTGTCCTGGCACTTGAGTGGCGAGCGCCACTGACCGGAAAGACAACGTGCACATTTTTTGTAATCAAAGGAAACAGATTCAGCGTTCTCAGCTACAAAACATCCAAAGCACTGGGACTGATTAAAATAGTCACAGCAGTATCATCCACACAGAGTCCCAGGTGAGCTGGTGGAAAGTCATCCTGAACTGTTTCGAAACAACAACTGAACATCTTTCGACGTGAGTATCGATCCACACCTCACAGCACAACAGAAAGCTCCCCGCCGAACTGTTGTTCCAACGCAAGCTGTGCACAAAGATTCCTTCATTCACTCGCACTGTAAGCAACTGTTCAGACTCTGAAGTGAGAGCAAGGAACAATAAGGCTAAATGCCAAAATGAAATGTCATGCAGACTCATCGTAACGCTACATCACCTCTCCAGGTGACCACGTACTTCATCGTCAACCCAAGCACAACAAGCTCACCACACTATACAACAGTAAGCCATACACAGTGACCAAGGTCAAAGGCTCCATGTCACAGCAGGCAGAAATGGAGACTTTGTCAGGAAAGCTTAATTCTTCAAGAAGATCTCTCCAGAACTGTTGGATATCCCACCAGATCCTGATGATGATGATGAGTGTGATTACAGTAATGCCTCTAAGATCAGAACAACACATTAGAGAGCTAATCTTGAAGAGCAGAAAGGAACTGAAGACGACCGCCCCTGGGATTTACATCAATGAGGACTTCTCCGAGGCTGTACGGCAGAAACGAAGAGATCTTCTGCCTAAACTCAAGGAGGCATGGGATAGAGGGGACATTGCCTACTTAAGATATGATCGCCTTGTGACCCACCCACCTAGGGAGCGAGGGGCTGTGTCGCCCCAGCACTTGTCCTCCACCCCTTCCTGATTGAAGAGTGGTATGTAGGATTCAGAGTTGAGGACCTCTGCTTTTTATTTATTTTTTAAATTGTTTTAATGTCTATTAAACTACCGAAAAAAGGTTTGAGGTTTGCTCATTTAAACGTCTGTAGGTTAAAGAACAAGGTTCAAGAGCTAGGTACTATTTTACATTAAAATGATATTCATATTATGGCTGTATCAGAGACTCACTTGGAAGAAGCCATAGAGGATGAAGCTGTTTTAATTCAAGACTACAATATATTTAGATTGGACAGAGACTCCTTCGCGAATCGCCACCTTAACGCGGTGAAGGAGTTTGAGTGGCTCAATGATCCTGGGAGCTATGTTGTCCGGGGCATCTGCCCCTGGTAGGGTCTCCCAAGGCAAACAGGTCTCGGGGGAGAGCCCAGACTAAGAGCGGTTCAAAAAACCCTGATGAATAGCAGCACACGGAATGTAGCTACCTCGCCCGGACCAGGGAAACCGGGGCACCCTCCCGGAGCCAGACCCGGGAGGCGAGCTCGTCGGCGAGCGTCTGGTGGCCGGGCTTTCGCCCATGGGGCCCGGTCGGGCTCAGCCCGAAGAAACATCATGGTGCAGCCACCCTGTGGACCCACCACCCGCAGGGACAGACATCGGGGTCGGGTGCTATGTAGACCGGGCGGCGGGCCGGGCAGGGGGCCTGGGCGAGCCGATCGCCGGCGACATAGACTAGCTCTAGGGACGTGGAACGTCACCTCGCTAGCGGGGAAGGAGCCGGAGCTGGTGAGGGAGGTGGAGCGGTACCAGCTAGATATAGTTGGGCTCACCTCCACGCACAGCGCTGGCTCTGGAACCAAACTCCTGGAGAAGGGTTGGACTTTGTTCTTTTCTGGAGTCGCCCAGGGTGAGAGGCGCCGGGCGGGAGTGGGGATACTCACGAGTCCCCGGCTGAGCGCCGCCGTGTTGGAGTTTTCCCCGGAGAACGAGAGGGTCGCCTCCCTGCGCCTACGAGTTGCGGGGAGTAAGGCTCTGACTGTTGTTTGTGCTTATGCACCAAACAGCATTTCGGAGTATCCGGCCTTCTTGGAGTTGGTGGGAGGGGTCCTGGAAAGGGCGCCGCCTGCCGACTCCATAGTTCTCCTGGGAGACTTCAACGCTCACGTGGGCGACGACAGAGAAACCTGGCGGGGAGTGATTGGGAGGAACGGCTTGCCTGATCTGAACCCGAGCGGTGTTTCGTTGTTGGACTTCTGTGCTAGCCACAGTTTGTCCATAACAAACACCATGTTTGAACATAAGGTGGCTCATAAGTGTACCTGGTACCAGAGCACCTTAGGCCGGAGATCAATGATCGACTTCGTAATCGTATCATCTGATCTGCGGCCGTATGTTTTGGACACTCGGGTGAAGAGAGGAGCAGAGCTGTCAACTGATCACCACCTGGTGGTGAGTTGGATCAGATGGCGGGGGAGTCGGCCAGAAAGACATGGCAAGCCCAAACGTGTAGTGAGGGTGAACTGGGAACGTCTGGCGGAGGATCCTGTCCGGGAGGTCTTCAACTCCCACCTCCGGAAGGACTTCTCACACATCCCGAGGGAGGTTGGGGACATGGAATCCGAGTGGATCATGTTCAAAGCCTCTATTGTGGACGCGGCCGCTAGGAGCTGTGGTCGGAAGGTCATCGGTGCCTGTCGTGGCGGCAACCCGAGAACCCGGTGGTGGACACCGGTGGTGAGGGAAGCCGTCAAGCTGAAGAAGGAGGCCTTTCGGGCTTGGTTGGCCCAGGGGTCTCCTGAAGCAGCTGACAGGTACAGGCAGGCCAGAAGGACTGCAGCTGCGGTGGTCACGGATGCTAAAACTCGGGCATGGGAGGAGTTCGGGGAGGCCATGGAGAAGGACTTTCGGTTGGCCTCAAGGAGGTTCTGGCAAACCATCCGACGACTCAGGAAGGGAAAGCAGGGCCTTCCCCAGGCTGTTATCAGCGGGGGAGGGTTGCTGCTGACCCAGACAGAGGATATCGTCGGGCGGTGGAAGGAGCACTTTGAGGAACTCCTAAACCTGGTCAACATGTCCCCTGAACAGGGGGCAGCGCCTGAAGACTTGGGGTTGGATGAACCCATATCCATGGCAGAGGCCACTAAGGTAGTCAAAAAGCTCCTTGGTGGCAAGGCGCCGGGGGTGGATGAAATCCGCCCTGAGATGCTGAAGGCGCTGGACTTTGTTGGGCTGTCTTGGCTGACACGCCTCTTCAATGTCGCATGGGGGTCGGGCACAGTGCCCATGGACTGGCAGACCGGGGTGGTGGTTCCCATCTTCAAGAAGGGGGACCGGAGAGTGTGCTCGAATTATCGGGGTATCACACTACTCAGCCTCCCGGGAAAAGCTTATGCCAGGGTGCTGGAACGGAGGCTCCGACCGTTTGTCGAACCTCGGATTCAAGAAGAACAGTGCGGGTTTCGTCCTGGTCGTGGAACAGTGGACCAGCTCTTTACCCTTGCAAGGATACTGGAGGGGTCCTGGGAGTTTGCCCAACCAGTCTACATGTGCTTTGTGGACTTGGAGAAGGCTTTCGACCGGGTCCCTCTGGGCTTTTTGTGGGGGGTGCTGCGGGAGTATGGTGTGCCGGACCCGTTGCAACGGGCCATCCGGTCTCTGTACGCCTGCAGTAGGAGCTGTGTTCGTATCCTCGGCAGTAAGTCAGATACGTTCCCGGTGGGTGTTGGCCTCCACCAGGGCTGCCCTTTATCACCGGTCCTGTTCGTGACTTTCACGGACAGGATATCTAGGCGCAGCCGTGGGGCGGAGAATGTCAGGTTCGGGGATCTCAGGATAGCCTCTCTGCTGTTTGCAGATGATGTGGTCCTGTTTGCCTCCTCGGACCATGACCTCCAGCATTCACTGGGGCGTTTTGCAGCCGAGTGTGAAGCGGCGGGGATGAGAGTCAGCACCACGAAATCTGAGGCCATGGTGCTCTGCCGGAAACCGGTGGATTGCTCCCTCCGGGTGGGTACAGAGTGCCTACCACAAGCGAAAGAGTTCAAGTATCTTGGGGTCTTGTTCACGAGTGAGGGTAAAATGGAGCGGGAGATCGACAGGCGTATCGGTGCGGCTGCAGCAGTAAAGCAGGCGTTGCACCGGGCCGTCTTGGTGAAGAAGGAGCTGAGCCGGAAGGCGAAGCTCTCAATTTACTGGTCGGTCTACGTCCCAACCCTCACCTATGGTCACGAGCTTTGGATCGTGTCCGAAAGAACGAGGTCGCGGATACAAGCGGCCGAAATGAGTTTCCTCTGTAGAGTGGCCGGGCTCAGCCTTAGAGATAGGGTGAGGAGCTCGGACATCAGGAGGGAGCTTGAAGTTGAGCCGCTACTCCTTCGTGTCGAAAGGAGTCAGCTGAGGTGGTTCGGGCATCTAATTAGGATGCCTCCAGGACGCCTCCCTTTAGAGGTTTTCCAGGCACGTCCATCTGGTAGGAGGCCCCGGGGAAGACCCAGGACACGCTGGAGGGATTATATCTCCCAGCTGGCCTGGGAACGCCTCGGGATCCCCCAGAATGAGCTGGTAGATGTTGCGGGTGAGAGAGAAGTCTGGGTCAGCCTGCTTGACCTGCTGCCTCCGCGACCCGACCCCGGATAAGCGGTGGAAAATGGATGGAGGTATGGGGGAGGTACTGCTTTCTACATTCAAAATTTATATTCCAGCTAAAATAAGGAAAGATCTTGGTATGGATGGAGTAGAAGCCTTATGGCTCCAAGTTCATATCCCACATCTGAAACCTATATTGACATGCTGTTGTTATAGGCCACCAGGCTCTAATGCTGAATATCTGAATAAAATATGCATGATGCTGGAGAATGTAACTGATAATGACAATGATATTTACATTCCTGGTGATATGAATATAGACTGGTTGTCCAGTAATTTTACATTGAAAAGGAAGTTGAACAATGCAGCCACATTGTGCAACTTATCTCAAGTCATAGGTGTACCCACAATAATTAATGTCAATAGGGACGGAATGGTCACGTCAACGTGTATTGATCACTTTTTTACAAATTGTTCTGAAAAATGTTCTAAAGCAGTGTCGGTACCTGTGGGCTTTAGTGACCACAATATTGTTGCTTTAACTGTGAAAACAAAGGTTCCTAAAGCAGGGCCTAAAGTAATTCACAGAAGATCATATAAAACCTTTCTAGAAAATGATTTTATTGCTGATGTAGAAAATACTGAGTGGGATTCTGTGCTTGAGGAGATGCATGTGAATGCTGCACTGGACTACTTTATGAATTTATTTTCTGCAGTGTGTGATAAACATGCTCCAATTAAGAAGTTCACTGTTAGATCACTTAAAGCACCTTGGCTGGATGAGGAATTGAGAAACTTGATGAGAGAAAGGGACCTACTGAGAAGATCTGCCATTATGTCAGGTAATGTAGCAGATTGGCAAGCTTACCGCTCACTAAGAAATATAATAACTAAATTAAATAGACAAAAGAAAAAATATTACTATCAGTCTAAATTTGAGGAGTGCCATGGAGACAGAAAGAAACTGTGGAGAGTACTTAATGATGCTATGGGTAGAAGTAAAATGGCTAAAACACCTTTATTTATTGAACTGAATGGAGAATTCATTACTAAACCATTTGATATAGCAAACTACTTCAATAATTACTTCCTCAGTAAAGTGAGCACACTAAGAAACCAAATGTTGCCTGTGAGTGGTGGACTGTCCAAAGCTATAATACAAAATCATATTATGTGTGGTAAGGATTGTGTGTTTGATTTCAAGCCAATTAGTGTTGATTTTATGGTTAAGATACTTCACGCAATTAAGTGTGACAAACCTTGTGGGTTTGATAATATTGACGGCAGACTGCTTCAGTTATCAGCCGAATTAATTGCCAAGCCTGTAGGCCATATCTTCAATTTATGTTTTAAGGAATGTGCATATCCGGATTTGTGGAAAATTGCAAAGGTTACTCCTCTGTCAAAGAACAGTAGGGAGCCATTTATAGGTCCAAACAGTAGGCCTATCAGCATCTTACCTGTTTTGAGTAAACTTTTGGAGGGAATTATATTTAAGCAGATCCAGCAATATCTGGCAGAAAACAACATTAACTCAGATCTACAGCATGCATACAAAGCAGGTTACTCTACAAGCACTGCACTGACATGTCTTACTGACGAGTGGTTCAAACAGATTGACGTGAAGTCAGTTGTTGGGGTGGTGCTCCTGGATTTCAGCGCAGCCTTTGACATTATAGATCATGAGCTGCTACTCAAGAAACTATCGGCGTATGGATTTAAAGATTCTGCTATTGATTTATTGAAGGGCTATTTAGTGAATAGGCAACAATGTGTTATGTTCAATGGCTCCCTTTCAAATATTGAGACACTTCAGTGTGGAATTCCCCAGGGAAGCTGCCTTGGCCCCCTTCTCTATTCCATTTTTGTAAATGACATGCCATATGTATTAGAAAATGCAGGAATGGGGATTTATGCGGATGACACGACTATGTATGTATCATCAGAGAGCATTGAACATGTTAATAAGGTGCTTCAACTAGAGTTAAAGCTGGTTTCTGAATGGATCATGGAAAATAAGCTGAAGCTGAATGTCTCAAAAACTAAATGCATGGTAATAGGTTCTAAATATGCTCTCAGGACAGATCAGAAATTAAGCCTCTCTTTAAAGGGTGCTACTTTGGAACAGGTTAAAGAAGTCAAACTGTTGGGTGTCATTATTGACGAAACACTGTCATGGTCCACTCAGATTAATAATACAGTGGTGAGAATGATTAATGGTATCTATGCCATTAGAAGGAGTGCTCACCTGCTAACTAACTCAACAATTAGACTAGTCATACAATCTCTAGTTCTGTCAAATCTGGACTACTGTCCGGTTATCTGGTCTAGTGCATTAAAGCAAGAACTTAGTAAACTTCAGCTTCCTCAGAACAGAGCGGCAAGACTAGCACTTCGCTGCTCTGTCAGGAGTAGTGTGGATGATATGCATGACAGGCTGTCGTGGATGAGGGTGGATGAAAGACTGGCATGTAGCCTTATGCTGTTTTTAAATAATGTGTATTTCTCACAGAAACCCGTCAGTTTGTCTTTACGGCTATCACATGCAAATGAGAGACATGGTTATAAAACTAGACAGGCATTAAGTGGTCACTTTAATCTTCCTCTACCCAGAACCAATGCACTTAAGAAAACAGTAATGTACAGAGCTATTTATTGCATACTGGAATGTGCTCCCCTCATATTTGACTCTAACAAGAAATAAATGGGATTTCAAAAGGAAACCTAAGGCAGCAATAATCAGAAAGGAAATTAGAGTAGATTAGGTTATTTCTGGACAATTGTGGTTTGTTATTTTATTTCTTGCTGTAAATGTTGTTCTCTAAGTCTGTGTTTTTTTGATCACCAATATTGATCATGCTGTAATGCATTTTATGATTTGTATTGTAATGTTTTTATTTTTACTTTTTTGCCTGGACCCCAGGAAGAATAGTCTCCACTACGGTGTAGACTAATGGGGATCCTTAATAAACATAAACACCAAGATACTTTGCGGATTCAGATTAGTAATACAAAATATGAGAAGAGCTTAACAAAACATCCAGAAGGTATGTTACGGAGCTTTTATTGCATAGTTTTGAGATGTTGAAGCGTGATATCTTATTGTGAAGGACAGAACTACGGTCCCGCATGTGTTGACAGTATTGATGGTCATTTTGGTGACCCTGCTAAACGTTAATATCCCGAATAAGCAGCAGCGCCCAGTGTTTCTGAGGAGAGAAGCTAGTCTGGGTCTTGCCAAGAGCAGCGCACGGCTGATTTACAGGCGTTAGCGTCCTTTTACCGGCTCTAGTGAAGGCAAAGCTAACTCTAATAATTACAGCGATATTAGCTTGAAAGGTAAGAAGTTTAGTTTAACACCATTAAATCCGCTGAAAACGGACACTAACTCAGGTGCTAACGCCGGAGTTGGCCGGGCTTCTTCTGCTCGTCTCCTAGTCAGAACGGCGGCTTGGTCACGTGACATGAGGATGACGCGCCACGTGCTTTCCTTCTGAATATTCAAAGAGAAATAGCAGTTCTATGTTTTATTCTGTTGGAGCGCACGGTGGCCGAGTGGTTATACCCTTGGCTTGGCATACACGAAGTCCCGGGTTCGACGCTGACACACGACTCGTCGAGTTGTAAGTCAGCGTGTGTCCCGCCACCCCTCATGGATGTGGGTCGTGTATGACACTCGGACACCGTGCATTGGTCTCCCCCACTTGCACCCCGTGTGCAAGTGTGGTTTTTACACCCCGTGCATTGATCTTGCACTGTCCCGTGTGCAAGTGTGGTTTTTACACCCCGTGCATTGATCTTGCACTGTCCCGTGTGCAAGTGTGGTTTTTACACCCCGTGCATTGATCTTGCACTGTCCCGTGTGCAAGTGTGGTTTTTACACCCCGTGCATTGATCTTGCACACCCCGTGGTGTCCCGTGTGCAAGTGGGGGTTTTATTCTGAAATATTTTATATAGACTAGTATTCAATTTCAACAACTTTAGAACAGCTTAGGAACAACTTTTCCAATTGTTAAATATGGGTTTCAATGCTTTGCTGAATGGTTGCAAGATTAATATGACCTATATCTGAAGCACGTTTCTGAACATGTGTCGTAAAGTCACGTGAACTCTATCAAGATCAGAAGAACTAAGGAAAAATAAACAGTGTGCTTTTATCAATTCATAAAATGTACATCAACATCAGCCCTGTGTGTCAAATCATTTTAATAAGAAATAAAAATGAATACATTCAAATACATTTTGAACACAGATTAATAACTTCAACAAAATGTTTAAGTGGTGTGGGTAGGTGGGTGGGTGGGTGCCACTTGTCCAACTTCCTCTTAATCCACAGACTCAGAAATCATAATATACCTTTTATGAATAGGTCAAATCACTTTTATATTGTATGACAATATATTACATTACATTTAGCTGACGCTTTTATCCAAAGAGACTTACATGATATACAGTAGACCGTAGACACAGCGACGGTGAGCAATTAGGGTTAAGTGTCTTGTTCAAGGACACAACGACATGGACTGGCTGAGCCGGGGTTTGAACCACCGACCCTCTGATTGAAAGACTGACCTGCTAACCACTGAGCCACAGTCGCCCCCTATATATATGATTTAAACCGCAAAGGATTAGCATGAAAGGGGCTAATCTAATTCATCATCATCTGAAGAGTCCGCATCAAGGGTCAGAGGGTCCCCATCCCACACCTCGTCGTCTCCCTCATCCTCCTCCTCTTCCTGCAGGGCAGTGGCGTCCGTCAAAACTATCCTGCATGTAAAAGCTAGCTTAGTTATTGTCATGGTTTGCATTCAGGCTCTTAGCATTTTAATGTTTGACATTTGACAAATCTTAATTGTATACAACCTGCAAGGTAATATTATTCTACAGTGACTTGTAGAAATATATATATATATATATATATATATAGTGTGGAGTGGAAAAAATGGAACATTTCTAATGCATTAATAAAAATGTCCCTACAATGTTTTTTTTTTTTAATTGTGTAAGATGACAGCTAACTTTAATATATTATTTAGGAGATTTTAAGTTATTGTGGCATTGATATATGCCATATCTATAATGTTTGCATGCAAAGAAAATACCTCTCACCAATTTCAACTATTTCTACTCAAAACTGGAGCCAGCATATTTCTCCCCAAAAAAATCTGTTTCTAGAATACTAAGCTGTATGTGCTGAAGACCTCCTCTTTTTGTTTCTCCATCACTTGGAGTTTTGTTTTCAACAAATCCTTCTATCCCTCATATGCCTCCAATGACATGTTAAAACAGTGGTCCCCAAACTAAGGCCCGCGGGCCGGATACGGCCCGCCTCCACATTTGGCCCGGCCCCCTGAACAATACCAGAGACGCATTATGATATTTTTTCAGTCTGGCCACGCAAATCCTAGACTAGCCCCTGTCAAATAGAATGGAATAATGGTGAAAAGGCTAGGTAAGAGAGAAATGTATTCAGAATGCAGGGTATTTAACCTGCAGTGGTCAAACGATTATTTTTTTGTTTTTCTGTTACAAACTGACCCCGGCCCCCATCAGAGAAGGGAAAAGTTATGTGGCCCTCACAGGAAAAAGTTTGGGGACCCCTGTGTTAAAAGGACAGCCTAAAAGGGTGAAATGGGTGAAATATTAGATTGACAAGAACAGTGACTTATGCAAGCTCACGTTGTTCTATACATTTGTGATCATTAAATAACTTTGCATTCAAATGAATCACGATCAAATACATTAACTCATGTCAAATAATGGTCAATGGCTATTATATTATATTTAAATACATACTCTGTGTATCTAGGTCCTCCTCTATCTGCTGGATCTCTCTTTTGATACTCTTCAAAGATCCAGTCAGGTGACGGCAGTGGTTCCTCATCTCCTTGATGAGAATCCCATCTTCTTCTCGAAGTCGAGACAGCAGCATGTCTCTATCAAAGACAAGTTTCTTCGTCTCAAGGGGGACTTTGGATGCTGTAACGAAGTGATCATTTTGAATTTCTCAAACATTAATGAAAACAAACTTCAATAAATGTTATTAACTGAACATTTATATTACTCCTGAAGGACAATAGACAACATTACAAAAGGTAGAAATTGGACTTAAATACACAGTATATGACTGATGGTGTCAGACTAAAAACAAACACAGTATCGGAACAGCAAAGATATAAAAATACATTTGCAATTGCTTCCTCCAGTTTCCGCTTTTCTTTTGCAATTACGTCGCGTTTGGGCTTGCGGTCTTTGTTATTATCTATACATTTGTTACAAATATACTAAATTATAATTTCTCTCTTCCTGTGCACATGCTACAAATTACTGCGGCACGTAAAAGCTGTATTTCAAAACAATACAATAATAGGAATAATAACCCACCAATGTCTCTGTACAGCTCTATTTTCCGCTGTTTGATTTTAAGGACGAGACCTTCCATCACACGCTGCAGTCCCTGTTGGTCCTGGCAGTTGATGGACTTTGGACCTTAATGTAAACACTCAATCGTCAATTAACACAATTTCCATTAATATAAAAGGACAATCAGTTGAAAGTTAATATTTAGATAGCTGCAGGATACATCTTACTTGATGCAGCCCACTCTTCAACCTCCTTCACCCACTGCTTCATTTCCAGTTCTGTTGTCTGCAGTGTTGTTAACAGGTTTTGCTTGTCCTTTTCTCCCTCAACAGTCCTCTTCTTAGTCTGTTGACAGTTAGTCAATACATTCACACATTCAATACATTCACAGAACCAGACGAGGACGTCAAAACCTCAAATGTTTAGACTGACATCACTGCATGACCAACCACAAATGTTCACTGAGCTGTTGTTGATCTAGTATACATTTAAAAACTTCTGCACATTGTTGTATTGTATATTTTAAAATGCTATTAAATGACATTACAAAAATGACCTTCACAAATCTTTGAGACAGGTATCTGTGCAACATCTGCTTCTTCCTCAAGTTCCATCCACGAGCATGAATTGTTATCATGTCAGTGCGTCCTGTAACCCATTGCTTTACTTCTTAGGATTTTACTTGATCAGAGAATAAGTTGAATAATGATGAAGACCTTTAAATCTGCTACTCACTGGCTTTGGACATGTACTTTGTGGTCACTGCGACACGAGAGAGGTATGAGTTGACAGCTTCCACTTCCTCACCAACTGTCAAACCTAGATCAATTTCAAACAGAAACGTTTTAATTTTTACAATGACTTAATGCCAATTTTCAATTTTTTTATTTACTGGAAAATATAATTAGAACATACCTGCCCCTTTCTGGTAGCGACCACTCCACTCCACCTGACAACAGTCAAAAATAAAGGTAATTAAATGATCTGAGACATAAAAATACACTGTTAGCCAAAAACATCATTAAGATCAAATTTGAATATATACCTCACATTTTGTTGAGTGACCTTTCGCATGCATCACCGACAAAAATGGACACATTTGCAGGACATACTGCAGCTCTGGAAAAGACTCAACTACCCTCTGTATATACGGGTAGTATTTACACATGACATCAGTGCAAATGAACTCAATCTTGTGTTCTTTTCCAAGATCTTGCTGTAGGTAGGCAAATATTTCCCCGCGAGACATGTTTAGACCTGCATCCAAAACAAAAATGATTTATTTGAAAGGGGTTTATTTCATAGCTATATTATTGTTTACTCTAAAATATACAACAATTCTTATTTACTTTCTCAAAAGTGTATAATTATTTATGAATCATAGCTGCTGTTTTAGTAAGTACCCACTAGATACCCACTAGATTAATAAAAATGAACTACAACATATCATTTCTTACCACTAAACAGAATGCAGTGTCTGCAGACTGATGTCATCATGCCCTCTTCATCCAGCCTGGGCTCAGACTTTCTGGTAGCCTCCCTTCCTGCTTTGAAGTTCGATTTACCACAGGATGGTCGTCCAGGTGCCTAATGTAACAAGCGATACAATAGCCGTTACAAAAAAGTAATTACATCTTGTGCATTTTAAATCTTACAATTCACCACTAACTTTTGCACATAAAGAGAATTTTATGATATATATCAAAAACTCACAGATTTTACTTGGTCTCTAACCCTTTTCACAAATTCTCCAACATCTGTGTCCTTGGCAATGAAAGTCCCTTCAAAATATGGGCATTCATGCGCTCTAAGAAGAAAAAAGCAGTGAATGGATGAATATAGTATATAAAGAAAATGTCCATGTTACTTTCTTGCAACTTACCCCCTACGATTAAACCGATACAACTTTCTGTTGCCGTCAAGAGACATTGCGACCATGTCATCTCCACAGGCGGGACATGAGAAATGGTCATCTCCAAGAAGTTTATCAATCTCATGACGGCAATACGTCCACTCCAAGAAACTTCTTTGAAAATTCTCAGCAGATGTTGTGCCAACCTTATTAAATATTAATACATAATTAATGGCAAGATAGATATCAAATATCCTGTGTTAACATGCATCAATTGCATACATTGTGGGAGATTATAATATGTATGTCCCAAATGCACTCCATCTGCCAAATATATAATACAATACACCATCCATCCATCCATCCATTTTCCACCGCTTATCCGGGGTCGGGTCGCGGAGGCAGCAGGTCCAGCAGGCTGACCCAGACTTCTCTCTCACCCGCAACATCTACCAGCTCATTCTGGGGGATCCCAAGGCGTTCCCAGGCCAGCTGGGAGATATAATCCCTCCAGCGTGTCCTGGGTCTTCCCCGGGGCCTCCTACCAGATGGACGTGCCTGGAAAACCTCTAAAGGGAGGCGTCCTGGAGGCATCCTAATTAGATGCCCGAACCACCTCAGCTGACTCCTTTCGACACGAAGGAGTAGCGGCTCGACTTCAAGCTCCCTCCTGATGTCCGAGCTCCTTACCCTATCTCTAAGGCTGAGCCCGGCCACTCTACGGAGGAAACTCATTTCGGCCGCTTGTATCCGCGACCTCGTTCTTTCGGACACGATCCAAAGCTCGTGACCATAGGTGAGGGTTGGGACGTAGACCGACCAGTAAATTGAGAGCTTTGCCTTTCGGCTCAGCTCCTTCTTCACCAAGACGGCCCGGTGCAACGCCTGCTTTACTTTATAATACAATACACATTTGTTATAATTTATCTATAATGTGCATTACCCTGCCAGCACGAACTGAGCGACTTTCCAGCATTCGAGGAAAACGTTGTCACGCTACTTCACCACCCAATTACAATTGTTAACACTAGTTAAATCACAGTATGACAACCGCTAAATGAAATGTAAATATAGCTTTTAGTAGCTAGCAATTACCTCTTCCATTTTTACTTTAGCATCGAGTTTAGCTTTAACTTCGGAGATTTCCAACTTGTCTTCATCAGAGTCATCATCATTTAAGTTGATATCGATCCTTCGAGGGGACTGTCTCCCTGTCATGGTGGTCTCTGTTGGTATGACTGCAACTGTAAAAAAAAAAAAGAAGAGTTTTTAAAAGGTTATACTATTAGGCTGAAGACATGAAGACATGAGTTTATACAGATTGTAAATAGCAATTAAAAAATCGTTTAGGTTAAATGTTAGCTTAAATGTAAAAGGTTAGCTTAAATGTAAAAGGGTTTTGACAACACATGCAAGGCTATATTTTTCTTTTAGGTGAAAGGTACAGCTTTTTGACTCCAACAATACTTACTGCACAAGCCATACTTATTTTTAATAAATATACGTACCGGTGGATTTCCTTTGCAGTCAAATATCGAGCCAAGAGATCGATTCTGCGCCAGCGGGAACCATGCAGATGATGAAATTCGTGACGTGACACCTAACGTTAGTGTGTGTGTGTGTGTGTGTGTGTGTTGTGAAAGCTGAAATGATGAATATCGTACTACCAGAACTTGTCTACAAAATCATGTGTTCCCTGCGCAGAGAAGAGGCACAGTTACACAGAGTCTGGCCAAGCACTGTACTGAAGAGTAACATCTCACATAGGCATTTATATACAGAGATCAAAGGTAGAGGTTAACAAAGGAGCTTGTTGTCGCAACTGGAACAAAAGACTAGACCACCCGTGGTTTACTTTAAAGCAGGGGTCACCAACCTTTTTGAAACTGAGAGCTACTTCATGGGTACTGAGTCATACGAAGGGCTACCAGTTTGATACGCTCTTCTGAAATAACAAATTTGCTCAGTTTGCCTTTAGTTATACATTATTAATAATACTCATCTATGTGAAGACACTAATCACGTAAATGATTTCTCACAATAATTAGCAACAATGACAATAAGGAGGGAAACAGATATCACTATTCAGCACTTTAATCTCAGTAATTGTTACATTTTTCGATGATCACTTACATCACTACATTTCATAGGAAAAATGTCCCAGATCCCGGTCCAGCTGATCGGCCAAATTACCAGACATATCTGACACTCGTCTAGCCATCGTAGATGCACCCAGTTGGACGTCAGAGAGTGGAGATTAGATCGGTTCCATTTTTCTCGTCTTTAAGTACAGTGTTAGCAATTATCATCATTGCTTCTTTGAAAACTTCTCCGTCTGAAAATGCTTTCTTCTTCTTGATCAGAAAATGTGTAGCTCTAAACGAGGCTTCGGTTGCTTTTTGTGACTTTTTCGCCGGCCTCGTGAAAAAAGACTGTTGCTTACCCAAAGCTGCCTTTAGCTCACGGGCTTTTTCTGTCCGTAGTGCACTTCCCGGTGGATAGTTAGCATGGTAGCTTTTGTGACATGTAGTGAAGTGTCTCTCCACATTGTGCCGCTTTGCCGTCGCCACAGTCGCCCCGCAAATGAGACACACGCAAGTTTCTTTCAGTCGTACCTACCATCTTCGTCGCGCCCGTGCCCGCTAGCTTACTCTCCACGAGCACTGGTTTTGTCTCGCGCAAAATACTTTTGAACTAGAGTAGGTCAGAGTTCACCTAAACTTATCTAAACTCATGTATAATAAACATATTTTTAAGATATTGTCATTTTTAAATATATATAAATGCATGTGTGATTTAAAAAGAATAGCAACAGAATAAAATTTAATTTCAGACGCAGCTCACAAGTGCTATTTTTAGAACAGGCCTGCGGGCGACTCATATGGTCGTTGGGGGCGACCTGGTGCCCGCGGGCACCGCGTTGGTGACCCCTGCTTTAAAGGATCTTCTTCCTATCCTTCATTTTTTGACCTGTCCACAGAAGTGATTGATCACTTGAGAACAGCTACATCAATGGTATACCATTTTCATTTAACAGCTGCAGGACAGAAAACGATTTGCATTAAAGGTTTGTAGTAGATAAATTACAACTAAGAATATAAAATTCCCATTACAGTGTGCGTTTGTGTGTTCTGTATGTGCTGCTCCTGTTTACCTGAATATTTTGTATATTATCCTTTTGTCAAATAAAAAAATCCATGTTTTCAGGAAGCCTATTGTAATATTTAGTTATACTACATTGGATAACATTGAAAATACCTCCAACATACAATAATTATGAACCCCCGACCAAGTTTGACTTATAGTTGCATTTAGAAGGACAATTAATAACCCTTTTACACACTAAAATCTGTGCAAAAATCTTTCAAGAAGGCTTAAAATATCACTTAGACCTGTATCCCTAAAAATTAAACACAGCTATGGTCCAAAAGGGTAAAGAGTAGTAAGCCAATGTCATCAACAACTCACTGCTGTAATATTACTGCAAAGTATGCATATCAACATTACGGTGTTAAAAACTACAACTTCAACCTAAATGATATTATAAATCTTTACCACACAGCAAACTGTCAAATTGTATAGAGTTATGGCAAAAACCTTGCCCCTCTGGCACAGACATGGATTGATTACTCAACGGACCTTCCGGCAACAGGCGAGGGGTCCAAGGTGTCAGAGGCCCCCTCTTCCTTCACCTACAAAATTATTATAATTAGCTGTATAATAAAAACATAGAGCACACATTCACACATTAAAAGCAGTTCTGAAGAGGTGGGTTTTGATTTGTGATTTGAATAAGGAGAGGTCAGTGCAGAGTCTAATGAGTTTGGCGAGAGAGTTACAGAGGGTGGGGGGCACTATGGAGAAGGCTCTGTCACCACATGTCCGGTGCTTGGCCCTATGGGGGATGGATAGGAGGTTGGCATCTGAGGAGCGCAGCGGACGGGATGGAGTGTGATGGTGGAGCAGGTCGGGGAGGTAGGAGGGGGCCTGATTATGGAGGGCATTGTGAGTGAGGAGAAGGATTTTGTATTTGTCGTAGACCTACACTAAATACATCATTGGAAAGGTCTCAACATGGAGAGACCTATATCAGTATGAACATTGTACTTGTGTTGAAATATTGACCTTTGTGCATGGCCAAAGGCTTATAATTCTGCAGAAAAATGGACTACAGACATGGGACCAACTGTTAGAGAGACCTCTTGACCTCAGCTCTCTTGCGGGTGAACAACACCTGTGGGCGCAGTCAATTATGTGTAAACTATAGTTGACGTAAATATTCACCCATTTAACAATTAGATATTTTAAATCTAACTACACAAATATGTTTATTGTCCCTTTAAACCTATCTATCTACTCTCAATTCTGTATTTACAACTTCCAATTTTAGAAAATACACTATTTAAAAAATAAAACTACAATTCCCTAGAGCTGCACCTTACATCTCGATACAATCTGCACCATAGTTGTAGTTCTTCCGGTTTTCGTCGTGCTACGTCTCATCCAATTTGGCAGGAAAAAAGCTAAGAGCGATGGGCGGATTACTTTTCGCGGGATTTCTACAATCATCGCTTCGGCGCTAGACATTCTGGCGCGGATTAAAAAAACAGGTAAATTGACTGGACTGGCTGTACTTCATTGCACAGACAACCTCGACTCTGAAGAACCAGAATGGGTAAGACATGCGTTTATTACGTATACTATTTCTTATGAACAGCCATTAAACACTATCCAACTACTGACAATATTATAGGCTAAACTATACTACATCTCTGCTAACAATTGACCATGTTTCACAATATACTCTGACAAACTCATGTTTTAAAGGTCCATCAAGAAATAACTGTTTACTTCTTCCTTTTGCAGACAAGAAGGGGACACGCAATTTGAAAAGATGTGTGTCATGCCAGGAACATATTTATGTTGCCTGCAAAAGGTGTCCTACATGTAAGGCCCAACAGCCACACAAGGACAGACTTGTAAAGGCAAGGAAGAAGTTTGCAGCTGAGGAAAAGGAGTATAAAGAAAGAGTGAAAAAGAACTGCAATGCCACACATGTGCTAGACTCCAGCTTTATAATGGTAAGCACACAAGGTAACACAATTATAAAAATACTACAGAGATGATTTACTGTGTTTCCCCCTATGCTAGTAACAGTCACTGTTTCATCAATGAAGGAATACTAGTCATATCTCAATAATGTGGCTTCTAATAAATCTTTTTGGTTCTGAATTCATTTTGTTTTTGATGTTGGGGCGGTTTGTACGTGTAATACATTTATATCATATTGAATGGCCTTGAAATAAACTTGGAGGTATTTTGACAGTGTAATCATGGTAAAATATAATAATACATAATAATACAATTACTACTATATACTATATATTTAATTGCAATTTGCAGGTAAATAAACTACACTTCATGTTTTGTTAAGCACATGGATCTTCATACTTTTTTGCTCTGAAATTCAGGCTCAATGACTTGCATTTCCTTATTTCCCTTTCAGTTGGACCGGCTCGCTGCTCTGGGGTACTTTCCTCTTCTGCTTCTGGGGAAACAAAGCAGAAACAACTACACAGCTGATGTCCTCACGAGCATGCAGATGAAGCTGGATGACATCTTGGAGGAAGACCTCAAAAAGGTGTATGGAAAAGTATTAAAGTGTAAGTATTTCAGTCACTGTATTGATGATGTAATGTAATGTTTCGAGACTAATGTCTATTTATTTGTTTGAAAATCTAATATTGGAGATTATTATTTTTTATTTATTTTTATAACAGTGCACTTCAGAAGTTTTCTTCAGCCAACTCCAGAAACCAATGAAGATTTAAGGACAGAACAAGGTACAAGTTGACATGTTTTACCTGAACCTGTTATGTTGGACAGTCAATGCACTCTTTGAGAAACTGGGTAAAATGAAAAATTGGGGTTCGTTCACTTTAAGATTAATTCAGTCCATATCAAAGTGCCCACTCTGCTCCCCACCACACTCCTCACACCAGCAACCCACCCCAACTCCAGCAGCCCACAGCACCCCACCCCCCAACTTGTCCCTTAACCAGGTGAGGAAGGAACTGAGGAGGATCAAGGTGAGGAAGGTTTTACAATTTTTTAAAACTCTTATTCTTTATTTTCACTAGTAAAATGTGGTATTTGACAGCAATTCAAATAGATTAATATATAGTAATTCCTTATGATAAATATATATGATTCTCTATTTATTTTTTAAAGATAGATTTTCACAGCCCATTTATTGTGACATGGCATTATGTAACCGGTGTAACGGTCCCGTGTTCTGGACCCAAAAGCAGACGACGGACAAGGGATGTTAGGTGAGATAAACACAAAATGTTTTTATTTTAGCTCTCACGGAACACGAAGGAAAAAGTGAGGTGGAGGCGGTGACTGGCTGCGGCGGAGTTCGATGCGGGCTTGCGAGGATCTTGGTCCGGACTCGTGACGATCCAGCACATGGATCGAGGTTTCGCGGTCGGCAGAGTTTGTGGCACGCGCTTGCAGGCGGGCATAACAATCTCTCGACACTGGGCCTCCGGGAGGAGGCTGCCTTTAACTGCTCCTTGACGATGTGATTGTCTGCAGCTGCGTGTGGCGGGGACCTCCCCCCCCGGCTGCCCAGCATCCGCCTGATTAGAAAACAGAGAGAAGAGGTTCTGGCCGAAACCAGGGTTACTACAGCCTCACCTAGTGGTGGCGCCCTCGTACCACCACAACCGGTTCATTACATTTAAAGTAATAACATCATATTATGGTTTTAAGCATTTGTGTCTTATCTCTTTTAAACCAGTGGAATTAAGTGGAAGAACACATGGGAGCCCCTGTCCTGCCTTGAATCACTGGAGTTCAGCAACTGAGGTAAATTAACATAAATTAGGTAAATATATGTTGCATATTGAGAAGTAAGGGTAATTTTAGAGTCAATAAATGCTGTGTGTGTGTGCGTGTGTGTGCCTGTGTGTGAGAGAAGCTGTGTTTGTTTGCATGCATGTCAGTGGATAAGGAAGGGTAAATGGCACATTGTGCTTCCTGCTTTCTTACAGTGTTATGACTCAGGCCTGTGGATTAAGAGGAAGTTGGACAAGTGGCACCCACCCACCCACCTATCCACACCACTTAAACATTTTGTTGAAGTTATTAATCTGTGTTCAAAATGTATTTGAATGTATTCATTTTTATTTCTTATTAAAATGATTTGACACACAGGGCTGATGTTGATGTACATTTTATGAATTGATAAAAGCACACTGTTTATTTTTCCTTAGTTCTTCTGATCTTGATAGAGTTCACGTGACTTTACGACACATGTTCAGAAACGTGCTTCAGATATAGGTCATATTAATCTTGCAACCATTCAGCAAAGCATTGAAACCCATATTTAACAATTGGAAAAGTTGTTCCTAAGCTGTTCTAAAGTTGTTGAAATTGAATACTAGTCTATATAAAATATTTCAGAATAAAACCCCCACTTGCACAAGGGACACCACGGGGTGTGCAAGATCAATGCACGGGGTGGAAAAATCACACTTGCACACGGGACAGTGCAAGATCAATGCACGGGGTGTAAAAACCACACTTGCACACGGGACAGTGCAAGATCAATGCACGGGGTGTAAAAACCACACTTGCACACGGGACAGTGCAAGATCAATGCACGGGGTGGGAAAACCACACTTGCACACGGGGTGCAAGTGGGGGAGACCAATGCACGGTGTCCGAGTGTCATACACGACCCACATCCATGAGGGGTGGCGGGACACACGCTGACTTACAACTCGACGAGTCGTGTGTCAGCGTCGAACCCGGGACTTCGTGTATGCCAAGCCAAGGGTATAACCACTCGGCCACCGTGCGCTCCAACAGAATAAAACATAGAACTGCTATTTCTCTTTGAATATTCAGAAGGAAAGCACGTGGCGCGTCATCCTCATGTCACGTGACCAAGCCGCCGTTCTGACTAGGAGACGAGCAGAAGAAGCCCGGCCAACTCCGGCGTTAGCACCTGAGTTAGTGTCCGTTTTCAGCGGATTTAATGGTGTTAAACTAAACTTCTTACCTTTCAAGCTAATATCGCTGTAATTATTAGAGTTAGCTTTGCCTTCACTAGAGCCGGTAAAAGGACGCTAACGCCTGTAAATCAGCCGTGCGCTGCTCTTGGCAAGACCCAGACTAGCTTCTCTCCTCAGAAACACTGGGCGCTGCTGCTTATTCGGGATATTAACGTTTAGCAGGGTCACCAAAATGACCATCAATACTGTCAACACATGCGGGACCGTAGTTCTGTCCTTCACAATAAGATATCACGCTTCAACATCTCAAAACTATGCAATAAAAGCTCCGTAACATACCTTCTGGATGTTTTGTTAAGCTCTTCTCATGTCAGTCACTGGCAAAACAGCAGCTGATTCATGATGTCTCTTACATGCTCAAAGGGCTATAAAATCAGTAAATGAATGTGAAATGTTGAACAGCATGACGCATCATGAATAGAACGTTGGTCTGCCTTTTGGGGGAAAGTATGAAGCATGTAGAAGGCCCTCAGCCGTCTTCACATACAGTATTTGAGGCCAGATGTCACACCAGTATACACTTACATCTAATTGGGGTATACAAGTGTAACAGAAGGGAGCTTTATTCGCTGGGCTTCGGCGCACCCTTTTTCTTTATACGCCAATCACGGTGGGCGGGCCTCCTATAAAGGTGACGGGGATGCCATTGGTTCCCTCACTGACGTCAAGCGCATGTTCCGGTCGGCTGGACCTCCGCCATGGTCAGAGATTCTCTCGGGCTCCCCTCCTGCACAGGAGACTCACCTGTAGATCGGTGTTGGTGAGTTCAGCGTACCTCCTGATTGTATAGTCTCATGGTGACCTCTTAGTAACTCGTCCTGATTTTATATTGCCGGCGGTGACGTCATCATACGGCCCGTTGTCTCCTTCCGGAGCGGATTGGAATCCTTCCCTGATCGGTAGTTAGGTGACTTCCTCGTGCTACTTCTTGTAATTTAAGGGTAATTATTACTATTTGATTGATGTCATCCCTACTTATAGGGGACTGTTGGCCGGGTCGGGCGGAACGCTGCCACAAAGCGTGTACCGCTATTCGGCTCAACTCGGGAGCGCTGCTGTTTTGTCTACGTCGTGTTTGGCCTGCTACGTGTTTTGTCTACGTCGTGTTTGGCCTGCTACGTGTTTTGTCTACGTCGTGTTTGGCCTGCTACGTGTTTTGTCTACGTCGTGTTTGGCCTGCTACGTGTTTTGTCTACGTCGTGTTTGGCCTGCTACGTGTTTTGTCTACGGCGTGTTTGGCCTGCTACGTGTTTTGTCTACGTCGTGTTTGGCCTGCTACGTGTATTGTCTACGTCGTGTTTGGCCTGCTACGTGTATTGTCTACGTCGTGTTTGGCCTGCTACGTGTATTGTCTACGTCGTGTTTGGCCTGCTACGTGTATTGTCTACGTCGTGTTTGGCCTGCTACGTGTTTTGTCTACGTCGTGTTTGGCCTGCTACGTGTTTTGTCTACGTCGTGTTTGGCCTGCTACGTGTTTTGTCTACGTCGTGTTTGGCCTGCTACGTGTTTTGTCTACGTCGTGTTTGGCCTGCTACGTGTTTTGTCTACGGCGTGTTTGGCCTGCTACGTGTTTTGTCTACGTCGTGTTTGGCCTGCTACGTGTTTTGTCTACGTCGTGTTTGGCCTGCTACGTGTTTTGTCTACGTCGTGTTTGGCCTGCTACGTGTTTTGTCTACGGCGTGTTTGGCCTGCTACGTGTTTTGTCTACGGCGTGTTTGGCCTGCTACGTGTTTTGTCTACGGCGTGTTTGGCCTGCTACGTGTTTTGTCTACGGCGTGTTTTGTCTACGGCGTGTTTGGCCTGCTACGTGTTTTGTCTACGTCGTGTTTGGCCTGCTACGTGTTTTGTCTACGGCGTGTTTGGCCTGGTTTGTCTACGTTAAGGTGTACACAGGACTGCTTCGGCGGCGGCGGCCTGCCGGGCGGAAACGGGATTGAACCAGCACGGCGCCCCCTCGTCGGGTGTGTGACGCCATCAGCCCTGTGTCGACAGTATACCTCTGTTAGCTTGAACCCTGTTACTGTGTTTTAGACTTGTTTACCCCTGTTTCTCCGTTGTTTTGTTTCTTTGTCTCTTGTTTGCTTGCAGGCTCACCCAAGCCACTGGTCAGTCCCGCCCTACACTCCTTTTTTTATTAACTGCTCTTTTATTAGTATTGTGTATTTAAGATATTATTGAATATTGTGTGTATAATAAAGATTTTTTTTGGACTGGAACCACGTCTCCGTCTAATTCCGTACAAGGAACCCGAGTGTCCTCTGGGGCTGTGAGACTGTGGGCACAAACCTACTCTTACCACACAAGTGACAAATCTCAAACACTGCTTAGTAATGTAGGTTCCTCCTGTAAAATATCTCACATTTCCTGCAGCTGCCCTTCTGTGGAGCTAGTACAGTAGCTGTCAGGAAAAGCCAGTCCCTGGAAGCAATGCTCCCCTCCCTTAGCTAGGTACGGACCCTCCTCCTCCTCGCTGTGAGGCAGGATGCCTTCCGACTCGGCCTTCCGACTCGGCCTCTGGTTGTCTGGGAAAGCCAGGGAGAAAAGCGCCTCGGAGTTGCACAAGAACTTGTACCGTTCCCCAGCCACCTGCAAGACGAGCCAATCAGAGGCCAGTGAATAAAATTATCATTTTAATGCAATTAAAATGAAATAAAAACTACAATATGACAAATAAAATATGACTTTTACTTTATAATGTGTTCACAGTGAAACATGCCTTACCTTCGGCATGATGCCCTTCTCGTAGTCGTAGAGTCGTAGAGCAGCTCAGCGTCTCTTCATGAACAACACATGTGTAGGAGCTATTTATTGATTTCTAAGTTATTTTTTATTCACAAGTATTATAGTTTAATTCTAAGTTGTTTATTTAGGTTAGATCTTTTGATATATTAGGATAGTTTTTTGGTTTAATTATTTGTAGTCTTTTGATTGGTTAGTTAATTGGGTTATCACCTGGGGTTTACTTAAAGGTGTAGCCAGGTATAGGACTGGGATGCACCCTGGGTAGGCATGTGATTTTTTTACCAGCGACAGCAGCTGCATGGGGGGTTTCTTTGTTCTTTTGTTTGTTTACTTGTTAAGGTCAATAAATATAAGTAAAATCGGACTCCCGCATGGACCCTGCATTCTTTTTAGCTGCGTAATTTTCATGCCTAATGTGACAGAAGGGAGCGCTATTCGCTGGGTTCGGCGCACCCTTTTTCTATATACGCCAATCAGGGGCGGGCAGCCCTCCTATAAAAGTGACGGGGTTTCCCCCCTGACATTACGCGGATGTTCCGGTCGGCTGGACTTCCGCCATGATTGGAGACTCTTTTGGGCTCCCCTCCTCCTCCTGCACTGGAGACTCACTGGTAGATCGGCGTTGGTGAGTTCCGCGTAGCTCCTATTGTATAGTCTCATGGTGCCCTGTCAATAACTCGTCTTGATTTTATATAGCTGACAGTCACGTCGTCATCCGGCCCCTTAGCTCTTTCCGGAGCGGACTGGAATGTTTGCCTGATCGGTATGTGACTTCCTCGTGCTGCTTTTGTTTTGTTTACGGGTAACTATTACTATCTGATTGGGTGTTATTCTTAATTATAGGAGATGGTTGGCCGAGTCGGGCGGAACGCTGCCACCCAGAATGTATTGTTGGCTCAGCTCTGGAGCGCTGCTGTTTTGCCGATGGCGAGTTTTGCCTAGGTTCATTTGTACAAAGGACTGTTTCGGCGGTGGTGGCCTACCGGGCGGACGCGGAATCCATCCCGCACGGCGCCCCTTCGTTGGGCGTGTGACGTCATCCGCCCTGAGCCGACAGCATACCTCTGCTCGCTTGGACCCGGTTTTGTCGTTTTATACTCGTTTAACTCTGTTTCTCCGCTGTTTTGTTTCTTGTTTGTCTTTTGTTTAATTTTGGTTATTTGCTTGTTTTTCGTTGTTGGTTATAAAACCAGAGCCTGGGTTTTATTGTGTTTCTGTGTGTTTGTAGGTGCGGCTAGACCACGGTGGAGGGAGTGGTGCCTCCAGGGGTTGGGGTCTCCTTTTTCCTTTTTTTGTGTGTGTGTTAGGTTACCCTCGGTCCGGACCCTCACGTGTGGCTGTGTGTGTGTGTGTGGTGTGAGCCGACACGTGCGATCGGGGTGTTTTCTGTTCCTGTCGGGACCCCCATCGCTGCAGGCCCCACCTCACCCAAGACATTGGTCAGTCCCACCCTACACTCCTTCTTCTATGAACTGCTCCTTTTAGTATTGTGTATTTAAGTGGATTATTGAATATTGGTTTACATTAAAGATTGTTTATTGGATTGGAACCACGTCTCTGTCTAATTCTGTACAAATGACCTGAATGCCCTCGGGGGCTGTGAGACTGTGGGCTCAACCCTACTGCTCTTACCACACTAAGGTGCATCAGTGGCTTTTTGGTTTATTTTCTTTGATTTATGTTTATTTGCTTTAATTCTAAGGACAAGTGGCCACTACATAAAGTAAAAAATTCTGCCTGTTGAACAGACGAGACGGATCCCTCACACTTGGATTGGATGGATCGTTTTGTGTAGGATGGATCGACAGCAAGTATTGTTTTATTCATCACTCTTTTGGAACATCGACGAGGAAACTGGTATGTGATTGGACTGCTGTATAGGAAAACGGCTAAACGAGTGGAGTTTAGAGTCAGTATTCACATCCATGTTTCGAGTGAAAAGTTTGACAGCTGAGTTGCTGCACGTGATCGGTGCGCAGTGCCGGCGCACCACCGTCCGCGGCTTTCATGGATTAAAAACCCGACTTCAGTGTGTCTTTGTGTGGTGAATTGGGTCTGATCGGCCAGTGGGCACCCGTGCTGTGTTTTGCTGCACTTTGCCTGATCGATTTGCAACAAGCAGTTCTAGAGGAAAATGTTAAAAATGTCTGACTGTGAGGCGACGGATAGGATCGCCGTCAGCAAAAAGAAACATTAAATTAACATCGAAAGGCTTGGGCTTCTACACGGAAATGTGCCAGCAAAAGAGAAGTTCAAAATGTAAACAAGCCAAAAGATGTTTGGAGAACATACGTGCGTTAATGGAATCAAATAAAAATGCAACTTCAATGAACGTTGAGCTTTTTAAATGTATTAAGTGTTATCAAGACACAAATGATATGCATGAATCTTTTTTGAACCTACCTTTACCAGTAGAGGAAGTGGCAAGACAAAATAAGAACCACGAAGAAAAAATGACAATGTTCGATGATTTTACTGATAAAGTAAAAAGTTGGCTGTGTGAAATGGGTCACCCATATACTGGTTTATATTTGCAGCCAAATGAAGACGCCCTCAACGGCCAACGTGTCACAGATGATATAAACCCTGAGGATAGTGCTTCTAACGTGTCAAGTGTAAAGGGAAACTCTGTGCGGACACACTCCCAGATATCACGCACTTCATCATCTGCACGCATTGAAGCTAAAGCCGACAGGGCAGCTCTGATGGAGCGGGTTGCTCATGGGCGTAGGTTTGCATAGGGTCCATAGGGACTAGTCACGACCAAAACTTTTCCAATAACAATTCAATAAGTAATATAACATTTGAAAGCTCCATACATTTTTTATATTTTGAAAAATGCAAATTTGAAAGCTCCAAAGCGACCAGATTATTTAGAGCCCGGATCTTAAATCGACGCAGTTTGTCTATTTTGTTTATTCCAAGACTTCTAGTTTAACTCACTCAAGAGAAAAAGATAAATATAAAAGTTGCTGATCGCATTACGGGTTTCAACAGCTGATCGACATCACGTGATTCAGCAGCTGGTCGACAGCGCTGATCGACCCCAAGCTAAAAGATAAATATAGAATTAACGCATTAATTCTTGTCTAACGCGGTGGTTTAATGGGTTAGTCAGCTGCCTGTCGCGCGAGAGTTCCGGGTTCGAAGCTGGTCAGGAACAATTCCTGACCAGCTAGAAATACAGAACTCAATTGAGTAGTACCCCCTCAAGGGCTAGTGGCCTGACCCGCTCCCCTCAAGGGGGCTCAGGCTGAAGAAAACTCAATGGGTGTTTCTCCCCTCAAGGGAGGCTCAAAGAGTGTACTCTCAGGGAGTGCGCGGAGTTGACTCGGAATCCAAGCATCGGGTTAGACATTTTAAAAAGTTATAATAACCTTTAAAATTACGTTTTGAATTTAAATAAGTATAATTAATTATGATTATTTAAATAATGAAATAATATTTTGTTAAATTAGACTGAATTCTAGCTGTATTTTTTTTTTTTTTTAATTTTATTTAAATAAAAAATATTTTTGTGCAACTTAAAATAGACTGAATTCTAAAAGAGGCCACTGGGTGGCTGGAGACAGTGCATGGGAGTAGGTTTGCATAGGGTCCATAGTGACTAGTCACGACCAAAACTTTTTTTTTTCGTCCAAAGTTTGCACAAACTCATCTGTAATAGTATAAAAACTTGGAAGTGGATTTTTCACTCTTCTAGTATAATACTATGTTCATCGCCCAGAAGAGTAAAAAAAAAAGTCTGTTTTCCAATGCGCCCTCGAGCCTGCGAGTCATAAGTGGGGACTCAGAAACACAAACTTACGTGAATGTAAAATGCAGAATGAGAGCTGGCAGTCGGACTCATCTGACACGGTAAACTACTAAAATACGCCGGGAAATAATAAAGCCTCATATTAGTGTTTTGTTTGGTCTCAGCATTGATGTTGTTGACCCTTTTGTGCTTTGGAGATAGGAAAATGCCACCCAAAAAGAAAAGGGATATACGGAGTGTTTTCACCCAGAGGGTAAGTAGCTATTAAAAAGCCCAGGTCGTTGTTAGTTAGCTAGTAGTAACTACCCCACACAGTGCAAACCTGCATTATTTTTAAATGCATTCAGGAAACTCAGAAATACACTGCAGATGCAGTGCAGGATGATGAGGAAGCAGCAGCTGGACCATCAGGGCTTCAGGTGAGGTCTGAAATTGATTCTGTGTTGAGGTGTACTATCATGGCTGACAGTGTAAACATTGTCTCCCTGTTTTAAGTTAATTATTATTATTATGTTAAAACAGGCATGTGCAGACTAGGCTAAGTTTTTTTTTCGATGGCGGAGGAGGGCAGTGTCCCTACCAATGCTGAGACCAAACCTATGCCCTTGGGGTTGCTGCTCTAACAAAGAAACATTCAATAGAGGCTCAAGAGGAACAATTGGAGCTTGAAACGGAATTGGCAGCAACAAATGCAAAGCTTCATGGTCTTGGAAAGCAAGTCATCACAGTGTGGTTCAAAATGTTCAGACGGCATGGACTCTTGTTTTGAAAAGAACAATTGTCAAAAATCGAGTCAATTAAATCCCCATTCCTACACTTTTATTCCAGATAAAATGGATAAAAAAGAACATGTTTTTCCTGTGTCTGATCCCATAACTCAACTACCTAAACAAATGCCAGTCACACAAACTGTAAATCAAAAGCAAGCAGGAAGTGTGCAACTTCAAACTCTACTGGGGCGACTGTGGCTCAGTGGTTAGCAAGTTGGTCTTTCAATCAGAAGGTCGGTGGTTCGATCCCTGGCTCCGGCAGTCTGCGTCGTTGTGTCCTTGAGCAAGACACTTAACCCTCATTGCTCACCGTTGCTGTGTCTACGGTCTACTGTATAGCATGTAAGTCGCTTTGGATAAAAGCGTCAGCTAAATGAAATGTAATGTAATGTAATAAAAACTCTAACTGAGAACTACCAGAATGACATTGTAAATGTTATGCAAAGACAAAATGACATAGCTGCAATGCTAGTTCAGCAAAATCTGTGCTCTGTCCTTCCTGTACGAAATATTCCTGTGTTTGATGGAGACCCTCTTCAATACAGGTCTCTCATCAGAGCTTTTGAAAATGGAGTTGAGGAAAAATTGGAGTGACTGTTTGCACTTTCTCGAACAATACACCAGGGGGCAGCCAAGAGACCTGGTGTGCAGTTGTCAACATTTACCTTCAGAGCAAGGATACCACAGAGCGAAAAGTCTTCTAGCGGAGCACTTTGGAAATGAGTACAAAATTGCATCTGCCTATATGGAAAAGCTTCTCAGCTGGACGCCTGTGAAAAGTGAAGATCTTAAAGCATTAAAATCATTCTCCCTGTTTCTTCGAGGATGCTCAAATCTAACAGAGCAAATGATGCACATGAAGGAACTGGACTTACCATCCAATATGAGGAGCATCATCTTGAAACTTCCCTATAAATTAAGGGAAAGGTGGAGAAATGTTGCTTGTGATCTGCATGACCGAAGTGGCCGGAGGGAACTGTTTAATGATCTTGTTGCCTTCATTGAAATGCAGGTCAGAATTGCCTCAGATCCATTTTTTGGAAACATTCAGGACTCACAACCCACCAACTTGAAGACTTCCAACATCAGTCACTTGACACAAAGGAAAAAGGGAAGCAGCTTTGCCACCAATGTTACTGCAGTTAAAGATGGATGCATCACTCAGTATACAGAAAACAAGACCAAGTCTTGCTCGATTCACAACTGTCTCACAACAAGTTTTCACTCATTGGACAAGTGCCCACAATTTAAAATAAAAGGACATCGTGATAAGATCAATTTTATCAAGGAACGGGGTATTTGTTTTGGTTGCCTAAAAGTAGGTCACATCAGCAAAGACTGCAGGAGTCGCTTGGATTGCGATGTGTGTCGCCAAAAGCACACAGGAGTCCTTCATATAGAACGGCAGGATAAAGGAACAACCTTACAACAAGCCCAACAGTCTATGAGCCCTCCAAGTGTTTCAACTTCCATGTCTCAGACCTGTGGCCATATTGGGGCTGGTTGTGAAGATAATGCCATCTTTTCTATTGTTGCAGTAAAAGTCAAGAACCAGAAGGACAACCAAGTGGTACATACGTATGCTTTTTTGGATCCAAAGAGTTCAGGCACATTCTGTACTGAGAACTTGGCAAGAAAATTGAACTTGAAAGGTAAAAGGACAAATATTCTGTTGAGAACAATGGGTCAAAAGAAGATTGTAAGTGCACATATTCTGTCAGGTCTTCAAGTGTCTGGCATGAGTACAAATGATTTCATTGAGTTACCTGAAGTTTTAACTCAAAGGACTATGCCTGTTTCTACACTCAATGTCCCACGGCAGGAGGATCTTGATCAATGGTCCTATCTCGGGGATGTTAAGCTCCATGACATTGATGCAGATGTTGAGCTACTAATTGGAACTGATGCATCAAAAGTGATGGAGCCTTGGGAGCTGATAAACAGCCAGGATGATGGACCCTATGCGGTCAGAACTAGAGTTGGCTGGGTCATCAATGGTCCACTTCGTGGCAGAAGCAGTAGGAGTAAGAATGGCTGCCCTGCTGTAACAGCCAACCGCATCTCTGTGGAACATCTGCAAGACATGCTGGTTAAACAGTATAACCATGATTTCAATGAGAGATCATCAGAGGAGCAGATTGAAATGTCCAGAGAAGATGTCAAGTTCATGAATATTATGAACACCACAACAGTATTAACCCTTGTGTTGTCCTCACTCATCCCGTATACACCCCGTGTCTTGCGGGTCAAACTGCCTTTGCTAAAGAGCCTCTCTCTTAGTGCGATCACACCGAGGCTGACTACGAGGGTTACACAGATGTGAACAGTGGTGGGAATACTCTTGTTTTTCTTACAATACATCCGTAGATCACTAGTGTGTGTGTGTGTGTGTGTGCGTGTGCGTGGCTCTTATTGATGGCACTTTGTTGTTGAATTGTATTGAAGAAGTTATACTTTTCTCGATTCACGTTGTTCCGATTCTGTCAGGCCGGAATTGAACCCGGGACGCTGGCTTCGTATGCCAGCGCGCTGGCAAGAGAGCTACGAGGACTCAGTTGCGGTTGCTTGCAAAATTGGTACTTTATTAGCAGTCTTCCAACAGAGGATATTCCAACAAATGATATTCCTACTCAAAGGATATAGTTCACAAATGATAGTTCCGCCAACGGCGTTAATCCAGGAAGATTCCCAAAAAAATAAATTGTTCCCCAACTGCAGCGTTCATTCAAAAAAGGTTACAAACATAAATTGTTCCACCAACGGTAGCGTTACTCCAGAGAGAAAAAACAAACACATTCCACAGAAAACTGGAGACAGGTTCACTCACGCACGACTGTATCAGTCAGCACTCTCCCACAAGCGGCTGAGAACCGCCACACCAGAATAGCCCGCACTCGGCTAAAGGCTCACTTGCCTGGATGTCGTGACTAATACTGCAGCGCCGAGCAAGTGCAACAACACGGGTACTTATACTTCCCCGGCACTAAACTTTGCTCTCCTAACGAGCAGATTGGAAACAGGTGAGCGCCCGTAATCAAGTGAGGGCGCATGATAGAACACAGGTGAGTAACTCCCAACACCACGTGAAACCAAATGAGTCCATGTCCAAATCCCCCCCTTTGTCCACCAGGCGTCGCCAATGTCCCCATTGTCCTGGAGTTTGCCACTGATCGTGACAGTACCCCCGCCCTTAGGGGCGTCTCCGGACGACCCCTGGGCGATCAGGATGCTCACGATGGAAATCCCTGATGAGGGCCTTGTCAAAAATATTCCGGGTTGGAACCCATTCGCGTTCCTCCGGCCCGTAACCCTCCCAGTCTACCAGGTACTGCATCCCGCGCCCCACCCGTCGGGAGTCCAGCAACCGGCGAACCGTGAAGGCGGGCAGCCCGCCCACGATGCTAGGAGTGGGAGGAGGCCTGGAAGCCGTAGCCAGAGGAGAGGATCGAAAAGGTCGCAGCAAGGAAACGTGGAAAGAGGGATTCACCCTCCACGATCGAGGAAGCTGTAGCTGGTAGGTCACTGGATTGATCCTCTTGACGACCTTATACGGACCAATAAACCTGGGAGCCATCTTGCGAGACTCCACACGTAAGGGGATGTCCCGTGCGGACAGCCACACCTTCTCCCCCGGACGGAACGAAGGAGCAGGTCTCCGGCGCCAGTCAGCCTGGACCCGGTTGGACTCCGACGTGCGCAGGAGGGTCTGCCGAGCCTTCTTCCAGACTCTTCTGCACCGCTGTATGTAGCGCTGCATCGACGGCACCCCGATCTCCACCTCTTGTTCTCCAAACAACGGCGGCTGGAACCCGAACTGACACTGGAAGGGAGAGATATTAGTAGCAGACGACTGGAGGGTGTTATGTGCGTACTCCGCCCAAGGCAGCCACGAGCTCCAGGTGGAAACGTTGTCTGCCACCAACGTCCGCAGCGTAGACTCCAGCTCCTGATTCAGCCGCTCCGTCTGTCCGTTAGACTGAGGGTGGAAGCCAGAGGAGAGACTGGCCGTCGCCCCGATGATTTTGCAGAAAGCCCGCCAAACCCGGGAGGCGAATTGGGGACCTCGGTCGGACACGATATCCTGAGGAAGGCCAAACACTCGCAACACGTTATCAAAAACGAGCTTCGCGGTCTCAAGGGCCGATGGCAGTTTCGGAAGCGGCAGACACCGACAGGCCTTAGAGAATCGGTCAACAATAACAAAAATCACAGAGTTACCTTCGGACACCGGAAGACCTGTGACGAAGTCCATTGAGATGTGAGACCAGGGACGGCGCGGAATCGGGAGTGGATGCAGCAACCCCTGGGACCGCTGGTGAGGGTTCTTGCTCCGCGTGCAGACGGCACAGGCCCCAACGAATGATGACATGTCCTTGGCCATGCCAGGCCACCAGAACCGTCGCCGAAGGAACTCCAGTGTCCGTTGGGCCCCAGGATGTGCGGTAATATGGGAAGCGTGGCCCCACTCCAGTACCGGCGAGCGGACGCTCCGGGGAACAAAAAGGAGACTGGGCCGCTCTGGACCCGGATTGGGCTCGTCCTGCTGAGCTCTCCGAACCTTGGCCTCTATTCCCTAGCGAATGGACGCCAAAATCCTCGAGCCCGGGATGACCGACCTCTCCTCCCGGTCCGGACCCGCCGTGGAAAACTGCCGGGATAAGGCATCGGGCTTGGTGTTCTTAGACCCTGGACGGTAGGAGAGAGTAAAGTCAAAACGGAAAAAGAATAGAGACCACCGGGCCTGCCGCGGATTGAGACGCTTAGCCGCCTGGAGGTATTCCAGGTTCCGGTGGTCCGTCCACACCAGGAACGGGTGTTGGGCCCCCTCCAACCAATGTCTCCACTCCTCCAGCGCCATCTTAACGGCCAACAGTTCCCGGTCGCCGACATCATACCGGGACTCCGCGGGACTCAGCCTATGAGAAAAAAAAGCGCAAGGGTGAAGCTTGCCCTCCAGATCCCTCTGGGACAGGATAGCCCCCACCCCCACCTCCGAGGCATCCACCTCCACGATGAAAGGCAGGGCAGGATCAGGAGAAGCGAGGATGGGTGCAGACGAAAAACGGTCTTTGAGTACACGGAACGCCTTATCAGCCCCGGAACTCCACTCGAACGGCCCCCTACTCTTCTTGGTAAGAGCCGAGATAGGCTCCGCCACCGAGCTGAACCCCCGGATGAACTTCCTGTAGAAGTTAGCAAACCCCAAGAACCGCTGGACCCCCTTGATGGAATTAGGTGGATCCCAGTCCCTCACCGCCTTGGTCTTCCTCGGATCCATCTCCACCTGGCCCTCTCGGAGGATGAAACCTAAGAAAGCCACCTCAGACCTGTGGAACTCACACTTCTGCGGCTTAACAAAAAGGTGGTTCTGAAGGAGCCTCTGAAGCACCTGCCGGACGTGCCGGCGGTGGTCTTGCATGGAGCTGGAAAAAATCAAAATGTCATCCAGGTACACAAAGACAAAACGGTTAATCATGTCCCGGAGACAGTCATTAATAAGAGCCTGAAAAACGGCCGGCGCGTTGGTAAGGCCAAAAGGTAGAACCTGGTATTCATAATGACCTGACGGTGTGTTGAAGGCCGTCTTCCATTCGTCCCCCTTCCGGATGCGGACCAGGTGGTAGGCATTACGCAAATCCAGTTTCGTAAAGATGTTTGCCCCTGCCAGGAGGTCGAAGGCGGTTGACATCAGCGGTAGCGGGTAGCGGTTCCGAATGGTGATCTTGTTCAGCGCTCTGTAGTCCATACAGGGCCTCAGGGTGCCGTCCTTTTTCCCAACAAAAAAAACCCCCGCTCCCGCTGGTGACGTAGAGGGCCGGATGAATCCAGAGGCCAACGCTTCCCGGATGTACTCGTCCATGGCCTTCTGTTCGGGGTGGGAAAGTGAGAAAATTCTCCCACGGGACGGACTGGTACCCGGTTGTAGCTCAATCGCGCAGTCGTAGGACCGATGAGGAGGAAGAGTAGCGGCCCGGCTCTTGCTGAAAACCTCCTTTAGATCCAGATACTCCGCAGGAACCTGAGAAAGCTCAGAGGGGTCGGGGAAACATGAAGGCCGAACAAGAGAGCCAGAAAAAAGACATGTGGCTTGGCAGGTAGGACCCCACTCCAGGATGCGACCAGTAACCCAGTCGACATGGGGATTGTGGCGGTTTAGCCACGGGTAACCTAGAATGACCGGAAACTCAGGGGAACAGATTTAACAAAACTCAATCTCTTCACGGTGATTAGCAATCTGTAGTCTCACCTGAGAAGTTGCCCGAGTCACTCTGCCACTCCCCAGCGCTTGTCCGTCCAGAGCCGTGACGGCTAGGGCTGTATCGAGGGAGACCAGCGGAATCCTGAGCCTCCGTGCCAATCCTTCGTCCATAAAATTGCCAGCTGCTCCTGAGTCCAACAGAGCCTGACAAGAGTAGTCCATTGCCCCCCAGGAGACGGAAACCGAAAGGTATACCGCCTGATCGGAGAGCGGAGAGATGGTCTTGGTACCCGTCACAACCCTCCCCTGGTCGGACGGGTCTGGTCTTTTCCCCGGAGATCGGGACAGGACGAACGGCGATGACCAAGATCCCCACAGTACAGACAGCGCCCCTCCCGCAGCCGCCGCTCTCTCTCCTTAGCTGGCAGTCGGGCTGCGCCTATCTGCATGGCCTCAGGATCCTCCCGGACCAGCGAACTCCTGGCCCCTTCCTGTGATGTCTTCCAAGCAAACTCCTGCTCCCGACTGCGTTCCCTCAGCCGAGTGTCCAGCCGGATAGCGTGGGCGATCAGGGGCTCGAGGACCGTAGGACAACCCACTGAGGCTAGCCCGTCCTTCAGGGCCCCCACCAGGCCGTGATGAAAAGCGGTAACCAGCGCCGGCTCATTCCACTCACTCGCCTTTGCGAGAGTGCGGAATTCGATGGCGTAATCCGCTACGCTCCGCTGGTCCTGGCGTATAGTCATCAGGCGCCCCGCCGCGTCCTGGCCGACGGCTCTCTGGTCAAAAACCAATAGCATCTCCTCCTGAAATGCCGCAAAAGTCAGACACTCTGACCCCTGTTTCTCCCATATCGCCGTGGCCCACTCCAAAGCTCTGCCAGAGAGGGAGGTAATTACATAAGCGATACGAGACCTGTCGGTAGGGAAGGTTACGGGGCGGAGGTCAAAGTTCAGGCTGCACTGGGTCAGGAACCCTCGGCATCCACCTGGATCGCCATTGTAGCGCTGCGGTGGAGGTAACTGCGGCTCCGGACCGGGGCGAACCGGAGACGCTGCATACACTGGCGTTGGCAGCGCCGCCTCCACCTGGCCCAGGGACTGTACCGCCTGGTCGATGCGCCCTAAGTCCGCTCGCTGGCGCGCCAGCGCCTCGCGCTGGACCGTTAAGCTCTCACGCAGCTGCACCAACACCTGCTCGTGCTGGTCAAGGCGTGCCTGGGCGCGGAGAAACGCCTCCATCATCCGCTCTACTTCTTCCCATCGCTGTTCAGCTGCAACCGCTGAGTCCATCTTTGGCTGCAGTATTCTGTCAGGCCGGAATTGAACCTGGGACGCTGGCTTTGTATGCCAGCGCGCTGGCAAGAGAGCTACGAGGACTCAGTTGCGGTTGCTTGCAAAATTGGTACTTTATTAGCAGTCTTCCAACAGAGGATATTCCAACAAATGATATTCCTACTCAAAGGATATAGTTCACAAATGATAGTTCCGCCAACGGCGTTAATCCAGGAAGATTCCCCAAAAAATAAATTGTTCCCCCAACTGCAGCGTTCATTCAAAAAAGGTTACAAACATAAATTGTTCCACCAACGGTAGCGTTACTCCAGAGAGAAAAAACAAACACATTCCACAGAAAACTGGAGACAGGTTCACTCACGCACGACTGTATCAGTCAGCACTCTCCCACAAGCGGCTGAGAACCGCCACACCAGAATAGCCCGCACTCGGCTAAAGGCTCACTTGCCTGGATGTCGTGACTAATACTGCAGCGCCGAGCAAGTGCAACAACACGGGTACTTATACTTCCCCGGCACTAAACTTTGCTCTCCTAACGAGCAGATTGGAAACAGGTGAGCGCCCGTAATCAAGTGAGGGCGCATGATAGAACACAGGTGAGTAACTCCCAACACCACGTGAAACCAAATGAGTCCATGTCCAAATCCCCCCCTTTGTCCACCAGGCGTCGCCAATGTCCCCATTGTCCTGGAGTTTGCCACTGATCGTGACAGATTCTCGTTTTGTACTCACGGCGGAACGCACTCATCGTAAGTCGCTTTGGATAAAAGCGGCAGCTAAATTAAATGTAATTGTAACAAGGTTCGTCTTTACCGTGGGAGTCACGGAGCTCCATACATAGGCGCGACACCAGGTTAGCTCGTTTCCGGCTTTTATTTGGCATTCTCATACATACAGGCATTCAATATGCTCATGCCCTGTCTAGCCCTCCTAGCTCTCCCTACTGCGTGGCTCTGGGAGCTTATATCTCCCTTCCCCGCCCACTCAATCCCACGATCATGTGGATCAGCTGTGCCTCCTCACGAGACACAGCTGATCCCCATGATCGTCCCCTCTCTCTCCCTCCCTCTCTCTGTGCCGCAGGCGCGCTAGCCACGCCCCCGCCCCACATACCCCCACCGCCCAACTTAGGCCGGGGAGCCGCCGGTCTAACCAACTCCCCCCCCCCCCCCCCCCCCCCCCTCCCTCGAGGGAGGAAGTCAACCCCGACCATCCGCATCCCCGACCTATGGACCACCATGGAATTAACTTTGCGTTTCCGCCAGATGCCAACGGGTGGCCCGGGCGTTGGCATCCTCCATCCGTGGGGGTCCGGGCGCGGGCCATGGCCCGGACAGAGGGCGATCGAGCGCCCCGGGAGGCAGGTCCCTTGCAATCTCCGCCGGCCCCCTCCCGGGGCCAAACCGGCTCTCACCCTCCGTCCGACGCGGCCACCTGCAGCACAAGAGAGAGAGAAAGGTTAAGGTTGCGGGACCCCTACTGGTCCCCACTGTGCCCCGGTCCATGGACCCCATACGCGGGCCCGAGCCGCTGGCTCGGCCCTCCGTCTCCGGCCCCACCGTGTCCCGGCCCCCGGGCCTGTCAGCCAGTCCGGCCCGGCCCCCTCATCTCGCCCGACGATGAGGACCGGCCGGCCCCAGCCTCTCCCCCAGTCTGGCGGGGATGGTGGCGCTACCCAGAGTGTCGCCCCTGGGTTCCTCCGGTTGCCCCAGGGTCGGCCGCCCTGCCTCCCTGGGTCCGTCCTCCAACCCGGACAGGACCTCCGCAGATGGCCCCCCCCCGCAGCCCCAGCACCGCTTCGGGCACTGGCGCTGTAGGTGGCCCCCGCGTCCGCACGTCCAGCACGCTCGCTCCGACCTCCCGGGAGTCCCCCGGCGGTCCGGCCGAGACAGGTCGCTGACCCGCGGACCCGTCGCGGCCTCCACCTGGTCCCCGTCTGGTTGGCCCCGTGCCGGCCGTCTCCGCCTCCGCTGCTTCGGCTCTCGCCGCGCCACCCTGTCGCAGCTCGGCGCCGTCTCCCGGTGTTCTTCTTCTTCTTCTTCTTCTTGGTCTTCTTCGTCTTCTTCTTCTTCTTCTTCTTCTAATTCTTCTCCTTCTTCTCCTTCTACTTCTTCTCCTTCTTCTCCTTCTTCATCGTCGTCCTGCCGCCCTGTCGACGACGCGTCGTGCACTGCGTTGTTTTCTTCATCTGCTTCTTGTTCTTCTTCCGACATGTCTTCCACGTCCTCTTCCGTGTCACGTGTTTGTCGCCGAGCACCCGGGGAGAACCGCAGATCGGGAGCCTGACTTTCGGTGAAACGAATCGCAGCCATGATGGCGTTGGCAGAGCTGTGGAGAGGACCGCCGCCGCCGTCGCCACCAACACCACGGCCGCGGCCACGACCACGACCAGCACTTTCTTCATCTGCTTCTTGTTCTTCTTCCGACATTTTTTCCACGTCCTCTTCCGTGTCACGTGTTTGTCGCCGAGCACCCGGGAAGAACCGCAGATCGGGAGCCTGACTTTCGGTGAAACGAATCGCAGCCATGATGGCGTTGGCAGAGCGGTGGAGAGGACCGGCGTCGCCGCCGCCGTTGCCACCGCCACCGACACGACCACCACTAGCACGTCGACCACGACCAGCAGCAACGCCAGCAGCAACGCCAGCGGCAACGGCGCCTCCGCCACCGGCACAATCGAGAACACGACGGCTTTGGCGGAGCGGGGGAGAGGACCGCCGTCGCCGCGACCGTCACCACGATCGGCACCGCGATCGGCACCGGCACCACAATCGAGAACCTGACTTCTGGTGAAACGACGCGCGGTCATGATGACTTTGGCAGAGTGGCGACCGGCACCGCTTTGCGAATGATGAACTCGGTGCTCGGAGTCAAACGGATTGTCGAAAGCCGTGGGCTAGAGAGAGGAACAAAAAAAAAAGAAAAACAAACATTTACCTGGGACTGTGAGCCAACTCGGACTCGAGAAGTCTGACGGAGAAAAAAAAAAAAAGAAACGATAGGGTTGGATGAGGTGCAGTCTCGTGGGAGGTGGCAATATCGCCTACATAAAGGGGAGACGCGACGGACGCTGTTGCAGATCCGCACCGGAAAGCAGACATGTCCTCTGCGAACGGAGGCGCGGATGAGCCGGCCTGCGACGATTCCGCAGCGCGTTCTCCGCCGCCGTCGTGTTCCCCAGGTGGCCCTGGTTACGGCCGGTTGTCGACCGACGAACCCACGGTCTACTCCGACATCGTCTGTAGAGGTGGAAGATACGTGGCCGTCGGCATCGATCCGTACTTTGAAACGCCACCGCCGTCATCACCACCACCACCACCATCACCATCATCACCGCCGAGAGAGGCGAGCGTCGCACCCGGCGACGGGCTCTCGGGCTCCGGCTCGGGCTCCGACAAAGAGGCGGCGGCGGCGTTGAACGACGAACCCGCGGTCTGCTCCAATACCCCCGCGGGCTCGGGTTCGAAATGGGGTCGGTTCCATGGAGCCCGTCGGACCCCTCAGAGGTGACGCTCACCGATGTTCCGAGTGCCGCCTGGAAATCTCTGCCTGGAAGCCGGGCGACACGTTTCTGAATCAGCACGCTTACCACGCCCATAGAGGGTGCGCGTACCTCGAGGCGACCTACACCGCCGAGCGTCTGAAGATCGAGATCGGGCGAGAGCGATTCCGCAGAGGGTTCGTCGCGCATCCGAACGCGATCGGGGCCCCGGTCCCGGCCGCTTGGAATCTCCCCGCCGCGGTGGTGCCGCTGACGGATGGGATTTACGTGACGCTGGATGCGTGTCTGTGGTGTTACGTGTGCGGGCGCTCGCCCGGGAAGCACGGCTGGCAGTGTCGCCGGAGAACCGCGGAGCTGGCGGACGGGCTCGGGTATACTCTCAGCCGCGTGAATTTTGATCCCTGACCCCCGTGTCGGAAAATGTGTGTCGTTGCTTGTAACGCTGGAGCTGGACGCCTAAATAAAAATGAATAAATAAACGAATCAAACGTTTCGAATAATACAACTGCACGTGTCCTGTGATCATTTGTTTTTATTTTTATGCTATTTTTTTTTATGTGTGCGAGGCTTTTGCGTTCCGTAACCTTCGTGATCGGCGAAATAACATTGTTGAAAATTAATGGAAATGTTTTTTTATATATTATTTTTAATTAAATTTGACGGGAGAGACACACACGGGCGTGGGTCGTTTTGACCCCGGGATAAAGGGAGGGTTGGGGGAGAAAAACACACACGGACGTGGGTCGTTTTGACCCGGGAGATATGTATCCGTGTAAGCGTACGTGGGTCATCTTGACCCCGAGATAAGGGCAGTGTTGGGGGAGAGAAACACACAGGGACGTGGGTCATTTTGATCCCGGGCTAAGGGCCTGGGGTTGGGGGAGAAAACACAAAACGGACGTGGGTCATTTTGACCCGGGGGATAGAGTGAGAGATATGTATCCGTATAAGCGGACGTGGGTCATTTCGACCCCGGGATAAGGGCAGGGTTGGGGGAGAGAAACACAAAACGGACGTGGGCCATTTTGACCCGGGAGATATGTATCTGTATAAGCGTACGTGGGTCATCTTGACCCCGGAACAACGGGAGGGTTGGGAAACCACACACACGTGGGTCATTTTGACCCGGGGCATAAAGCGAGAGCTATGTATGTGTATAAGCGGACGTGGGTCATATTGACCCAGAGGATGAGGCGAGAGATATGTATGTGTGTGTGTATAAGCGGACGTGGGTCATTTTGACCTCGGGACAACGGGAGGGATAAGCGTACGTGGGTCATCTTGACCCTGGAACAACGGGAGGTTTGGGGGGGAAAGAAACCACACACACACACGTGGGTCATTTTGACCCGGGGCATAAAGCGAGAGCTATGTATGTGTATAAGCGGACGTGGGTCATATTGACCCCGAGGATGAGGCGAGAGATATGTATGTGTGTGTGTATAAGCGGACGTGGGTCATTTTGACCTCGGGGACAACGGGAGGGTTAAAAGGAAAGCCTGCTATTGTCCTGAGCCAGAGCACTCTCGATTGGAGCCCATCTCACTAACGACCTGGGGCGTAGTCAACTCAGCTGTAGATAATTATCGCTATCACCGGTATAGAAGCAGGTGTGGGTTTGAAGCGTCAGCTGTAGCGTCAGTGAAGACTCATCGTATGAAGACTCGGAGGATAAAGACAAAGGAGTCTTTCGTTGGAGTCAAGACTCGGAGGATAAAGACAAAGGAGTCTTTCGTTGGAGTCAAGACTCGGAGGATAAAGACAAAGGAGTCTTTCGTTGGAGTCAAGACTCGGAGGATAAAGACAAAGGAGTCTTTCGTTGGAGTCAAGACTCGGAGGATAAAGACAAAGGAGTCTTTCGTTGGAGTCAAGACTCGGAGGATAAAGACAAAGGAGTCTTTCGTTGGAGTCAAGACTCGGAGGATAAAGACAAAGGAGTCTTTCGTTGGAGTCAAGACTCGGAGGATAAAGACAAAGGAGTCTTTCGTTGGAGTCAAGACTCGGAGGATAAAGACAAAGGAGTCTTTCGTTGGAGTCTTCGGGGGCGGCTGAGCATTAACACTTCTCTGTGAAAATGTGCTTCCCGCCCATACCCGTGTACATATCAACTCGTAGATACTTTAGACCTCGGACCCGTTCTTACTTGCATCAAAATCCTTCCGCATGGATTTATCCCTCACGCTCCACACAAACCCAACACCTCGTCACAGGAGGCCTCTGGAACTGCCAGTCAGCTAACCGCAAGGCAGACTTCATCTCTGGCTTTGCTATCAAGCAATCTCTGGACTTCCTGGCTCTTACTGAGACCTGGATCACCCCAGACAATACATCTAGCCCTGTTGCTCTCTCCTCTGCCTTCTCCTTCAGCCACACACCTAGGCCCACTGGTCGGGGTGGTGGTACAGGTCTACTCATCTCCCCAAAATGGAGTTTTTCTCTCTACCCGCTTCCATTGCCTACACCACTGACTTTTGAGCTTCATGCTGTGACGGTTACCCATCCGGTTCAACTGAACATTGTTGTTCTCTACCGTCCACCTGGTTCCCTGGGAGATTTCTTGGAAGAATTAGACGTCCTCCTATCAAGTTTCTCAGAAAACGGCCCCCCTCTCATTCTTCTAGGTGACTTCAACATCCAGACCGAGAAGTCATCTGACCTGGTGCTCCTACTGTCGTCCTTTGCTCTCTCACTCAGTCCTTCACCTCCGACTCACAAAGCTGGAAATCATCTTGACTATATTTTCACCAGAAACTGCTCAACATCCAACCTCACTGTAATTCCACTTCACGTCTCCGACCACTTCTTTATCTCCTACTCTCTCCCACTCTTGGGAACTGACAACCCTCCCACAGCAACAGACTCTGCCCCTGTCCGTCGCAACATTCGCTCCCTCTCTCCCTCCTCTCTCCCTCTCTCTCCCTCTCTCTCTCCCTCCTCTCTGACCTCGTCTGTTCTGTCATCCCTTCCTTCAACTGACTCTTTCTCACTCATGCATCCTAACTCTGCCACAGACACTCTCCTCTCTACTCTGTCCTCCTCTCTTGATTCTCTGTCCTCTTACGACACATAAGGTCCGCAACTCTCCTCCAGCTCCGTGGTTGTCAGACCCGGTCCGTGCCCAGAGAGCCACTTTGCGAGCATCGGAAAGGAAATGGCGAAAATCCAAACACGCAGACGACCTGCACGCCTACCACTCTCTTCTCTCCTCCTTCTCTGCCTCTATCTCTGCAGCCAAAAGCCTGTTCTACCAATCCAGAATTGAATCTTCTTTCTCTAACCCCAAAAAACTCTTCTCCATTTTTTCCAACCTCCTTGACCCCCCCTCTCCTCCTCCTCCCTCCACCCTTCTACCGAACCACTTTGTCGACTACTTTACAAAAAAGATAGATGACATACGCTCCTCATTCACTAATCCCCCTCCCATAACTACATCTCCACTAACCCTATCCGCCTCCCCTTCGCTTTCCACTTTCACCCCCCTGTCTCCCGATCAAGTTCTTACCTTGGTAACCTCTGCCCGCCCAACCACCTGCCCCCTTGACCCCATCCCATCTCACATCCTCCAGTCTATTGCTCCTGACCTTCTTCCCTTTCTCACCCATCTTATTAACACCTCCCTCTCAACTGGTTGTTTCCCTAACTCTCTGAAGGAGGCAAGAGTTAACCCTCTCCTGAAGAAACCCACTCTCAACCCGTCAGAAGTCAACAACTACAGACCTGTCTCTCTCCTTCCCTTTCTTTCCAAAACCCTGGAGCGAGCTATCTTCAACCAAGTCTCCTCCTTCCTCCATCAGAACAACCTTCTGGACCCTCACCAGTCTGGATTCAAGGCAGGCCACTCAACAGAGACTGCCCTCCTTGCTGTCTCAGAGCAGCTTCACACTGCTAGAGAAGCCTCTCTCTCCTCTGTCCTTATCCTTCTGGACCTTTCTGCTGCCTTTGACACAGTGAACCACCAGATCCTCATCTCCTCCCTCCAGGACCTGGGTATCTCAGGCACTGCGCTCTCCCTCCTCTCATCCTACCTCAGCGATCGCACCTACCGGGTAACCTGGAGAGGATCTGTGTCTGACCCTTGTCCTCTCACTACTGGGGTCCCTCAAGGTTCGGTTCTCAGTCCTCTCCTCTTCTCTCTGTACACCAACTCTCTTGGCTCTGTCATTCGCTCACATGGCTTTTCCTACCATAGCTATGCTGATGACACCCAACTGATCCTCTCGTTTCCCCAATCAGAAACACAGGTAGCAGCACGAATCTCTGCCTGTCTGACTGACATCTCACAATGGATGTCCGCACATCACTTGAAGATTAACCCCGACAAGACGGAATTACTTTTCCTTCCAGGAAAAGTCTCCCCCACTCACGACCTGACGGTTACTTTCAACAACTCAGTCTTGGCCCCGACCCCGACTGCCAGGAACCTCGGTGTGACCCTGGACAGTCAACTCTCCCTGACTGCCAACATTACAGCAACAACTCGTTCCTGCAGATTCATGCTGCACAACATCAGGAGAATATGTCCACTTCTCACCCAGAAGGCAGCACAGGTTCTCGTCCAGGCTCTGGTCATCTCGCGTCTAGACTATTGTAACTCCCTCCTGGCGGGTCTACCTGCTGGTGCCATCCGACCTTTGCAGCTCATCCAGAATGCAGCAGCTCGACTGGTCTTCAACCTCCCGAAATTCTCACACACCACTCCGCTCCTCCGCGACCTTCACTGGTTACCGGTGGCCGCCCGCATCCGCTTCAAAACACTGGTACTGGCGTACCGTGCTACGAACAGATCTGGTCCAGTCTACATCCAGGACATGGTAAAACCTTACACCCCAACTTGTGCACTCCGCTCGGCTTCTGCCAATCGCCTTGTAGCTCCGTCGCTGCGAGCTAAACACTCCACAAAGTCTCGACTGTTCTCTGTCCTGGCTCCTCGATGGTGGAATGAGCTCCCCATTGACATCAGGACATCAGAAAGTCTCTACATCTTCCGTCGCAAACTAAAAACATATCTTTTCCGACTATACCTTGAATAAAGGATGCAGCACTATAGTAGCACTGAAATGGCTCTTACTGATAGCACTTTGTAGTCGAACCTTTGACGAAATTGTACCTTCTTGATTCTTGTTGTTCTGATTCTTGTTTGTAACCGTAGAATGCACTTATTGTAAGTCGCTTTGGATAAAAGCGTCAGCTAAATGACATGTAATGTAATGTAATATTTCTCATACTTCTGCATCACGTCTCGCGCATGCGCACTCCGTGTTTACTTGCTGTCATTGTTCGGGCCGTTAATCATGACACCAGCTGTAGATCAGCTGGAGTCGTCTGACCAATAAGCACAAGGAAACAATGACGTCGTTGGCCAATCATCTCGCTGCTGTCGCTTTAGATATGACTGTCTCTCCACTTCAGTTAATTCATGTTGCTGTTACGCACACCTCCACCTCCCATCTCCGCCCAGTCTTCATCAGATCCATCAGCTTCATCAACTCATTATTCTATCAGCCTCATCAGCCATCATCATCATCATCATCATCAGCACCACCACCACCACAGGTTTGGACCACGGGGGGATTCATCTTGCTGATCGGAGCAGACGGCCCTCAATTACAGATCTCCCTGTAGAGTCCAAGCGACAAAGACTCAGAGACGTTATCCTCATATATCATCTGCTAACAAGAAACAATGCTTTCTGCAGTCACCATTTGTCCGTGAATCAAAGGAAATAAACATAAATCAAAGAAAATAAACCAAAATGAAAAAGCCTCTGATGCACCGTAGCATGTAAATTGCAGCTAAAAAGAATGTATTTGATACAGATACAGCATTACCCAATGAACTGACCAATAACCAATCTAAAGACTTAGTGAACTACAAATACTTAAACCAAAAAAACAATCTAAAGAAAAAACTATCCTAATACATTAAAAAATATAACCTATAATAAGAAATCAACTATAATTAAACAATACTACTTGTGCATAAAAATAACTTATAATCCTTAATAAATAGATACACTTTCTGTATTTGACTGGTCTCTCCTGATTGAAATGAGCTTTCAGGTTGCTGGTTTTGGAGTTGACCAACAAATCCACTAAAAGAGGAGATGATGGTTTCAACAACTCTGCACGTGAGAAGGAACGAAAAACAAGTATATTTTTATGTAGTATATGTATTATAGTATATGTGCAACAAAGTAAAGCACATAACGCTCCAAATGATGTTATCAATACAACGAGAGCATAATTATCTACAATATTGCACGATAACAAAGTATTTCATTTACCACCCAGTTTGACTTTCAGTGTTCAACAGATCTGTTCGGTTGTGAGACACTTTGTCCAACAACACATCTCTCTCTCTCTCTCTCTCTCTCTCTCTCTCTCAATTTCGTTTCCAATCTCTAGAGACAAGAGAGCGATCTGTTAAGTAATTATAGGAGTGCATATGCGTGTGCTGCATCCAGCATCTCCCCACGCGCTGTGGTATGCGCCTCATAAACAGAGAATAATAAACGCAAGATGTTATGTTGGATTAATATTGCCATGTTTCCTTGTGCGTCATGACGCACGTGTTCAATGTAAATTAAATACGTTCACGCCGTTTATTGCAAACCATTTATCGTTTTGTTCACACACACACACACACACACACACGCACACACGCACACGCACACACTGAAGTCCTTACAATTGTTTGGTGCAGAATAAATGTCTTTGCCGAGACCTCACGAGACTCAACTATTGATTAATTGAGCACGAAAAGCCGTGAACGGCTCCTGGTCTGCGCATCCAGAATGAAGCTCTTCATGTGCAATTTAAGATTAAAGCTCGTTAATTATGAACGCTACATTGTTGTTTGGGACAAATACAAATAGCAATACTGCTGACATTATCAAAAACGATAATAATAACAATTATTATTGGCATTGGAATATATTCATCTCTCTCTCACTCTCTATTTCGTTTCTACCTCCAATCCCGATGTGTTGTATCACAATACGTGTTGCAGAGACGAGTTGTGTAGGTTTACAACTCATAGCTGAACTGAATAGCATCAGATCACTGACAAATAAAAAAAATATCAACTCGAGTATTAATCAAATAAAAATATATAGTTGACCAATATGAGAAAAATAATGAATATGTTTCTCTTTCTGTATTGCTCAATCGCACGCACGGACGCACGCAGTTACGCACGGACGTAAGCACGTCCGTAAATGCCATGGAAACCGGACCGAGGCTACTTAATGGCCGCAGAGGTTCTGATTCTTCCCTTTACACTTTGGACTTGACACGAACTACAACCCTGTGAACCCAAACTGTAAAGTTAACTCTTTGAGTTTTGAACTGCTTGCTGGAAACGGAATACTATATCACTACTATCGAGAGGACTGAGACCCTAAAGAGGACCACCAGAGACCATAAAGAGGACTTCACTGGTCTGGACATCGAGAGAGAGGCCCTGCTGAAGGGGCTGTGAGTTGGACGAGAGCTGTGCAGGTAAGACCACTTTTACATTTAATTTAGATTCCTTTATTATCAATGTATCCCCTTAAATCCTTAAAAGTGTTCTCGGTTTAGAAATTAGTGAAACCTTTTGAGTTTTAAGCTTAAAAATTCCCAAAATGCTGTTAGGCCTGTAAAATGATATGTGAGCGACAGAATGGCTTAAAACTTGCGGGAGATGTGTGGAGTGTGTTAACAATTAGTATAGAGTATCGAAACCCCTGTTATTTTGGGTTTAAGACATCAAACCGTCGAAATGCAACATCAAAGCCATTTTTATACAATTTTGTAATATGTACCATGGAAACCATATGGAACGCGGGAGCGTTCGGTCGAGTCACGTGACCTGCAGGTGACGCTGAGTTGGTTTGTTTTGACTGTTGAAACATGACTTATTGTACGCACATCTGATCCTTTTACTTTATTAAATACATTATTTAACATTGAAATGCACTTTGCTCGTTATTGATATACTTTGTTTTCGGGATAAGAGAGCGATCTGTTAAGTAATTATAGGAGTGCATGTGCGCGTGCTGCCTCCAGCATCTCCCCATGCGCTGTGATATGCGCCTCATAAACAGAGAATATTGAGTTATAAACGAAAGATGTTATGTTGGATTAATATCGCCATGTTTCCCTGTGCGTCATGACGCACGTGTTCAATGTAAATGAAATACGTTCACGCCGTTTATTGCAAACCATTTATCGTTTTGTTCACACACACACATTGAAGTACTTACAATGGTTTGGTGCAGAATAAATGTCTTTGCCGAGACCTCACGAGACTCAACTATTGGTTAATTGAGCACAAAAAGCCGTGAACGGCTCCTGGTCTGCGCATCCAGAATGAAGCTCTTCATGTGCAATTTAAGATTAAAACTCGTTAATTATGAACGCTACATTGTTGTTTGGGACAAATACAAATAGCAATACTGCTGACATTATCAAAAACGATAATAATAACAATTATTATTGGCAAAATGTCAATATCTTTAATAGAATTTAATAACAACAATGTTTATCATTAAGTGTCATTTGTAAGCAGCATTAATTGATTCTGATTCCCTCATCTGTTTAAACTAACAGAGGCAGAACTGCACTATGTTTGATATTACTGTTAAATGTTTACAGCACAGCCTTTTATGTGTGGCCTGTCGTTGTTAGGTTATGGATATGCTGTCGTTTTTTTATTATTTGATTATTGATCAATGTAATCCAAAATTATTTAAAGTTATAAGAAATCCTTATGGTTTTAACCTTTCCCTCTCAGCTGGTGTGAACTACATCATGGGGCGTCCTGCAAGAGGCCCCGTAAGGCTCGCCATGGACAACGAAGGTAGGGACGGTGAGTGGGAGATTGCATTTATGAATGGTCAATTTGTGTTTGGGGTTTGGGTTCATGGGGAGTTCTTGCCCCTCCATGGCGAACGCCCAGAGGACAACGTGGGGGAGGACGACGAGGGAGAGGACGACGTGGGAGAGGAAGAAGAGGAAGAGCACGAAGAGGACGAAGAGGACGAAGAGGAGGAAGACGATGAAGAGGCGGTAGAAGAGGAAGAAGAAGAAGATGAGGAAGATGAAGATGACCCTTTCCCGCAGCCGTTCCCACCTGGCCATCCTCTCACCCTCCCTTTTGGCGCGGCGCCCCCAGCCCCCCAGAGGTCAGACGAGTCTGCGCCCTCCACATCAGGCCTCGGATCCTCCACCAAGAGGACCAGAGAAGAGGACAACGGGGAGTCTGCACCCTCCATGTCAGGCCTTGGATCCCCCACCAAGAGGACCAGAGGAGATGACTACAGTGGAGACGTCGGATCCTTCAGAAGATACTGGCAGAGGGTTGAGGACAGCGACTCGGACAGCGACTCGGACTGAGACCGACAGCCTGTTTGCTGCAGGATTGTAAAACCTTTAAGTCTGGCAGGACTGACCAGACAGCCTTCCCTTGCCTCTGGCGGGGATGGCAATAGGTAGCATCTTGCAGCAGAGGTTTTGGTTCGGAACGTCCTGAAGAAGCTTCGCTGAGGAGGAAGAAAAAGATTAAGATGACCATCTCACCCAGCGGTTTCCAACTTTGACAGGACCTGCAGCATCCAAGTCCCTTTTCCCCTCGCTTTCTTTTCATCCTTCCTTTTGGCGTGGCGCCCCCAGTCCCCCAGAGGTCAGAAGAGTCTGCGCCCTCCACGTCAGGTCTTGGATCCTCTGCCAAGAGGACCAGAGGAGAGGAGTGCGGGGAGTCTGCACCCTCCACGTCAGACCTCGGATCCTCCACAAACAGAAGACACTGGCAGAGGGATGAGGACAGCGACTCGGACTGAGACCGACAGCCTGTTTGCTGCAGGATTGTAAAACCTTTATGTCTGGCAGGACTGACCAGACAGCCTTCCCTAGCCTCTGGCGGGGATGGCAATAGGTAGCATCCTGCAGCAGAGGTTTTGGTTCGGAACGTCCTGAAGAAGCTTTGCTGAGGAGGAAGAAAAAGATGAAGATGATTCACTCACTCAGCGGTTCCCAACTCAGAGTTTCAGACAGGACCTGCAGCATCTAAGCCTTCCCTCGCGTCTGGCGAGGTTGGCAATAGCATCCTGCAGGAGAGGTTTTAGTGCGGATCGTCCTGAAGAAGCTCCGCCCCAGTTGTGTACTTTGTGAGTTTGGATTCTGGAGTCCAGAGTCCCAGGGACAGGAGGACGCAGTACGGTCATTCTGCATTTGGAACAGCAGCTCACTTGATGACGTCACCATCTCAGCTGTTCTTGCGAATGAGTTTACTCCGGTTCTTTACTGTGAAGTATTTTTACAATCAAACCATCAAATGGTCGGAGCTCATTTTCAAGGAGGCTGAATCTTGACAAACCGAGCGCAGAGTTGATGCCTAAACAACTAACTTCTCCCTTGGGATATTATGACCTTTCACAAGACTAGGAATGGTTCAAAAAACCCTGATGGAGCGGCTCACGGACCTTAGCTACCTGGTCTGGACCAGGGAAACACCCATGTGCGCCGCCGTGTTGGAGTTCCCCCAGAGAAGGAGAGGGTCGCCTCCCTGCGCCTGCGGGTTGCGGGGAGCAAGGATCTGACTGTTGTTTGTGCTTATGCACCGAACATCAGTTCAGAGTATCCGGCCTTCTTGGAGTTGGTGGGAGGGGTCCGGGAAAGGGCGCCGCCTGCCAACTCCATAGTTGTCGAGGTTGCTCGAACTATCAGGGTATCACACTACTCAGCCTTCTCGGGGAAAACTTATGCCAGGGTGCTGGAAGAAGACTCTGACCATTTGCTGAACCTCAGATTGAAGAGGAGCAGTGCGGATTCTGTCCCAGTCGTGAAACAATGGACCAGCTCTTTACCCTCGCAAGACTACTGCAGGGGTTCTGGGAGTTTCCCCAACCAGTCTACATGTGTGTAATGGACTTGGGGAAGGCTTTCGACCGGGTCCCTCTGGGGTTTTTGTGGGGGTTGCTGACGGAGTATGGGGAGCTGGACCCGTTGCAACGGCCATCCGGTCTCTGTACGACTGCAGTTGGAGCTGTGTTTGTATTCTCGGCATTAAATTGGTGAAACTGTGAATGGTTGTTATTTTGTTGTGTATTTTTCTTTATAAAGAACAACACTTAATAACAACATTAACAGGAGTCCCCTGAAAGTGTCACTCAACAGTTATTGAAAGACTGTTCATTTCATTCTCTCTCTGTTTATATTAATAGTTAGGTGAAGGTGGCTGAACCTGACAGATGTGCGGTAAAAACTACTAACTTTAAGAAAAGTCTCCAAGTCTCTTTTACTCAGGTATCGATGGTACAGGAAGCAACATCCAGGGTCTCCTTGAAGACGGAGCAGATGAGAAGGATGGAGGACCACAGGACCGGATGAGAAGGATGAAGGACCACAGGACCAGATGAGAAGGATGGAGGACCACAGGACCAGATGAGAAGGATGGAGGACCACAGGACCAGATGGAGAGCGGTGGTCGCCTTCCTTTCAGTGGGCTGAGTAAGTAATCCCTCTCCAAGACTTCAGAAGTATTAGTAATAGGATTCCATCATTGGAGGCCAGATTCAACACAACAATGTAAAATGTGTGTTTGTGTCTCACAGGGCAGGACTCCTCTGGTCTCACTCTTGGGGCAGCTGAGGGTGAACGCCAACCAACCCGTCATCCCAGGACGACCCAGACCCACAGCAGATCTCTGAACCCCTCTCAGCACCCCAGAGAGTCCGAGACCCAGTGAGTACGGTCCTCCGTGCCCCTCCACCCCGACGCCACCCACCCCACCCACCAGCCAGAGGACGAGGAGCGTCCCGTCCCCAGCAGCACAGAGGACGTAGTTTGTCTCCACCTGCTTCTTCTGTGCTGCTGGGTTCAGGAAGCTCCTCACACACACATGGAGGACCACAGGACCAGATGGAGAGCGGTGGTCGCCTTCCTTTCAGTGGGCTGAGTAAGTAATCCCTCTCCAAGACTTCAGAAGTATTAGTAATAGGATTCCATCATTGGAGGCCAGATTCAACACAACAGTGTAAAATGTGTGTAGTTAAGTTCAAAAGTATTCATCTCTTGTGTTTGTGTCTCACAGGGCAGGACTCCTCTGGTCTCACTCTTGGGGCAGCTGAGGGTGAACGCCAACCATGCCCCTCCACCCCGACGCCACCTACCCCACCCACCAGCCAGAGGACGAGGAGCGTCCCGTCCCCAGCAGCACAGAGGACGTAGTTTGTCTCCACCTGCTTCTTCTGTGCTGCTGGGTTCAGGAAGCTCCTCACACACACAGGAAGCTGCCAGCAGCTGTTTCATCTGCACAGAAATCAAGAAGGAGACTGACGGTTCAGACTGAACAAGGAATAATCATTCTGAATGCTTTAAAGTATTTAATTTGTCACATAGAATACAGTATGTTCATGTAAACTGTATGTACTGTATTAACTGTTAATTTACTGAGTAGCACAATTAAATATATGTTCAATGTTCTTCTAGATATGTCTTTATATTAGAAACAATATCATAATATCTGTGATATAATTAAATGTATGACACTTTATTTACTAAGTTCATATCTTTTTGATTTCCATTTACAAATAAAATGCAGCGTGCAGTTAATTCATTTTTATTAAAATAAATTCAAACAACTGTAATATTTGCTGATTGTGTAGCAGAACAGAAGGTAAGGATACATACATGTAGGTGCAAGGGAACAAGATGTGACGCTATTATATGAGGGGGAAACAATGTGGGAACTTAATTAATTAATGTCATTATTACCATGTTCATAACACTGCTGTAGCTTATTTCAAAATGATCAGATATAACCAACCAACACTGGAGAGGCATAACAAAATAAAGAAATACATTGAAAATAAGTAGAAGGTACATTTGTGTTTTTATGTCTTTGCATCAATCAGAGGTCAAGCTCAAAGAGTATGTTCAGCTACATACTGTTGGCCCGAATAGATCAATGAAACATTTGAGTCATTGCACGATATCAAAATTAAATTCTGAGATGAAAGTTCCGGTGAACGTGACACTCATTCAATAGTGTGTAAGTATTACAGACAGTCCGCTGTCGCCCCCTGCTGGCCACTCCGGAGGCTGCGCAACGTGCTGGGGTTCATTTCAGGCGACAGGTAGCGTGTTAATAAAGAGGGCTGGCTCAGATTACTTTGAAATGTGGTCAGTTACTGAATGCACATTACATGGAGATTTATGGAATGAGTAACGTCCAAATGTCTAAATGTAAAAAGGGTCCGCACTTATCCACAAGATGACCTCATTATCACAGTTTGTTTTCTCTTATTATATTTTGTGCGGTAAGCCACCATTACCACTAATAAGAATGATAATACATACGTCTGTAAATGTATTGTGAGATCTGTGTACTGTCTATAAACCACAAATTAATTCTACACATGAAACTCTATTTCTCTTCACACAACATGTGTGTCGGTGTGCAGTAGCTCAGTTGATTTGAGTGGCAGTGAAGAGTGACGAGTGCAGTGTGCACATTAGATGAAGTCGTGCACATATAGTCTCGTCTGTAAAATATTGCATGTCACTGTTTTGATGAACAAAAGAAAGAGCCATAGACACAGCTCGGCATTGTGGGGTTTATAATTGTACCGGGTCGATTCTCGTGAGACAAGAAGCATCCTCCAAAGAGTGTCTCTATTTCTGTGGAAACCAGGTCAGAGGTCAGGGGTCAACCGCTAAACATCTGGGTTACAGTCTGATGCAACAACTAAGAGAAACTAACTCCTTTTTCACAGTCAGACGTACAGTGTCACACAGATCAGACGGAGAGATCTGAGCCCACACATGCAGGGCAGGTTGTACATGGGCCAGTTTATTAACACGTATGCCTGTACAATATCCACATTCATCAACTCATTTTTACAAGTGACAGTAAATGGACCTGTACACATTCATCATGGATGTCAGGCTGTGATACATACATGGATGTTCAATGGAGGAAGTCAAGAATCAGGGTTGCACAAGTCATATTAAAGCAAACAAACAGCAGCCGGGCATTATTCATTCATTATTACAATACATTAATGAATTAACAATTTTACAAAATTGAAGTGATTTTAGTTATGTACAGATGAGCCCACTATTCACTATCCATCTACTATCACTGTGGCACTGATGTGCTTCTTTGCCGGGCTTTAGCCGTGTCAATGGATCCTCTGGACATGCTTTAGAGAGGTATAACATGTATAATGAGGGGGACAATCTCCCTCTTTACATGATTCAAATGAAATGAGTGATATGGAAGTGAAACCCCTGGAAAGAAACATGCTGCAATGGTTGCACACTGTACTTTTGTCCTGAACAACCCTTCTATAGTGTGTTTTGCAGAGTACAGTTATTACTGAGTGTTTCAAATTGTTGACATGATCAATGTCGGACATGAGTTGAATGTATTTGTCATAACAAATATAACACCTACATTTCACTATAGTATATTCAGAATCTGTATCTGAATCAGAAATACTCATTATCAAGCTATAGTTTGTTAGATTAAAACAAAATAATATCCTGTACATTAATAGTCAGTATGAGCCAGGACGGAACACAGAGCACTGTTTCCTTACACAACAGTGTAAATCCAATCAAAACAGTGAATTTCAATTACCAAGCACAGAGATAGAGACCATCAATAATCACTTAAACTACAATAAATACAACAACTGTGGCTCAGTGGTGAGTCCTTCAATCAGAGGATCGCCGGTTCAATCCCCAGCTCCAGCAGCCCATGTTGCTGTGTCCTAGCTGTGCCTACGGTGTATGAACGTTAGCTGTTCCTGAGGGGCCCCATCAGTGTATGAATGGGTGAATGATGACAAGTACTGTGTAAGTTCTTTGAGTGGGGTCTGAAGACAAACTGAAGAAAAGTGCTATACAGGTCCATATAAAATATTTGGAAAACAACACCTCTGACAAAGAAGGAGTGAAAGGCTAAATCACCCTAAATTCGTAATGTTTTATATATAAAAAAAGTGATGAGTTATTTTTATTCAAAATAATCTGTGGATCTTTTTAACTCCTCAGCATCCCTTAACTTCAACGTCACCTAACAATTCAACGACTTTCACTGCTTACACACACCACGCCATTTAAACTGCATTCGACTGACATTAAAACTCCTTTCAATGCTCTAACTGATCACATTTCAAAAGGTCTTGTTGAGAAAGTGAAAGAAGCTGAGGGATAGTTCAATCTTGTACACATACAAAATGTCTATTTCATCATGATTATCATGATTATTATTATTATAATGAACATCTTGGCATCATTTCTGAAGCTGCAGCACGTGTGGAACACATTATGTGCAATTGTGAGTATTTATTTCATATTTTGCACTCCTGGATTTAAATGTCTTACAGGCTCACAGCCTAATGAGATGAGAGCCAATTGTAAAATAATCAATAAATCAGTTTATGTCAAAGGAGCATTTAATAAGAAATGTCTGAGAGTCAGCGAGCCCACAGAGTTACACAGCTCCAACTAAAGGAAAAGGATCATCGCGATCGCTTTGGGAAGCCTGGTCTCGGGGAGGACTTCAGGCCACCCAGCACCCGGCTTTGCAGCCGCTCTCCCACAGGCCTCGTGCAGGTTCATTCTGGCTTTCGGGTTTGGAGGTCCGCTGCACGCACCATCCCTGGACTCCAGTTCTGAAGCCGACGGGAAGATGAAGGTATCAGAACCGAGGCTCTCGGACTTGTCCACTGTCTTCGTGCGCCGCCATCAGGCCCACTTCATGGATGGCGGAGAGATCCGTTATTGTCACCTGGAAACATTTCCGCATTGTCTTCGTGACTTGCAGTGCGTTTCCGTATATTTGGTCTTTTTTTAGTTGTTTTTCTATCATCTGCATGCGTTGTCAAATTGGTGACGATGTGTTTCACTTTGCTTGCGCGTCGTCTATTTGCAGTTTCCTAATGTGCAGTTGTTGAGCTCTCAGGGCCACCGTACGTATGGCCTCCTACACAAGTGCTTAATCACAAGTGTGTTTAGAGTACAACCCAGTTTTCAAAGCATTTTAATGTACAGCAGTATAGTCACTCATTCAATGCTGTCTTTGGGAACCCATTTATTCCATTCAGGACACATGCTTTTATACAAAAATATTCCAAATACTGTACACTGGTTCTCAACATTGTGCAAATTGAAATAAAAAACATATTTACAACTCCAGTTAAAAAGGAGAAAGTCAAGGATGAGAAAAAAACTGATCTATTTCCTGTGTGTAAATGTTAATACTCATTTTGATTTATGAGGTTTGACCTGCAGTCTGAACACTTCAAAATGCTCTGATCAGAGTTAACAAACCTTGATCTGAAATGCAAACAAACAAAAACGCAGTAAACAAAAGGTTTGTGTACAGTTTGTGCGGAAGGGAATGCCACGCATAAAAGAAACAGGCGTCAGGTTGGAACTGCACGGATCAGTTTTAGTTGGAAAGTACTTACAAGATTGAAATTGAACATTTACTTAAAACGTATTGTTTTCTCCCATAGATTCAGCCCGTCTACATAAAGAACAATAAAGTAAATAGAACACGCTGCATGTTCAGGCTGATAACTGAGGAGCTAGAATGTTTAGTTGTTTTTTGTAGTTTCTCTAAAGAGACATGGCCTCAGCCCCCAAGGTTTCATGAAACCATTCTAAAAGAGACATGGCCTTTCCAGTCTTCGTTTGTTTAAAAAGTGCGCTGCTCTCAGACGTGCGTACGTGGCTCTAAAATAAACCTGGTCCTCTCACACCAAAACGCTGACCTGTCCCATTCACGTCCAGGGACGAGACTCTTGCCAACATTCGATTCCAGCCCCAGCAAGTGTTTCTGTTCTTTCATTTAAAAGCTACACTATGTCGGTCTGTTTTCATTTCAGTTGTAGGAGCTTCATCTTGTTTCCTAATAAACATAAAAAATAAGAAAGAAAAATAAGCAATTAGCTGTTGTAAAAGAATATTGCACAAGTGAAGATGATGGAGAAACGCTTACCCAGTCCTTTGAGAAATTTGTTCACACCACTTGGCTCCGGCTCAGGGTAAGAATCCAGATACTCGGCCACTCTGACCTCAAACAGACCTGGGAACAGTTGGAGGGGTTGAGCCACTGGGCAGCATGTGTACATTAACACTGCACCTCAACATATACAGTATATACATGTGCAGAAGAGGCCACAAAAAATGTTCAGACTGTGGAAAGAGAGTGAGAGTGAGATGTTTATATTAGGTGGATCCCAGATGTCACTTTCCAGACAAAGGTGTGTATTGCGTGTCTCCTGAGAAACTGTGTTGCCCAACGATGGCTTGACATGACTCATGGTTCATTTTCACAAATATACTACATTAGACTTATTTCTAGTCAATTGCAGTTGGTCCACATTCCCCGGACTGCACCGCTGCCAGCCCCGGTCCCAGCTCCCTGGACTGCGCCGCTGTCAGCCCCGGTCCACATTCCCCGGACCACGCCGCTGCCAGACCCGGTCCACATTCCCCGGACCACGCCGCTGCCAGCCCCGGTCCACATTCCCCGGACCACGCCGCTGCCAGCCCCGGTCCACATTCCCCGGACGGCGCCGCTGCCAGCCCCGGTCCACATTCCCCGGACTGCGCCGCTGCCAGCCCCGGTCCACATTCCCCGGACCGCGCCGCTGCCAGCCCCGGTCCACATTCCCCGGACTGCGCCGCTGCCAGCCCCGGTCCACATTCCCCCGACTGTGCCGCTGCCAGCCCCGGTCCTAGCTTCCCCGACTGCGCCGCTGCCAGCCCCGGTCCTAGCTTCCCCGACTGCGCCGCTGTCAGCCCCGGTCCCGTCGGCGCCCCGGCCGACTCCAGTTCCCCGTGTCCCGGCGACGATGGAAGTCTTTCCCACATCCCACGTCTCCCTTCTGGAGCCGACCGCCGGGAGCGAGCTTAGCCCTCCGGCCGTTCCCCCTCCACCCACCCTCGCCTGGCAGTTCCGTGGACGCCCGGAGGCGTCCATGGAGGGGGGGGAACGGTCCCCGAGTCCAGTCGGCGGTCCGGCCGACACCTGTCCCTTGAGTCCCGTCGGCGGTCCGGCCGACCCCAGGCCCCAGAGCCCCGTCCAGGCCCGTCCCGAGCCCAGTCCAGTCAGGCCCCGTCCCGAGCCCAGTTCAGTCAGGTCCCGTCCCGAGCCCAGTCCAGTCAGGTCACGTCCCGAACCCAGTCCAGTCAGGTCCCGTCCCGAGCCCAGTCCAGTCAGGTCCCGTCCCGAGCCCAGTCCAGTCAGGTCCCGTCCCGAACCCAGTCCAGTCAGGTCCCGTCCCGAGCCCAGTTCAGTCAGGTCCCGTCCCGAGCCCAGGCCAGTCAGGTCCCGTCCCGAGCCCAGCCCAGTCAGGTCCCGTCCCGAGCCCAGCCCAGTCAGGTCCCGTCCCGAGCCCAGTCCTCCGGAGTCCCCGCATGATGGCTGTTCCCCGGCCCGTCCTCCTGAGTCCCCGCATGATGGCCGTCCTCCGGGCCGTCCTCCTGAGTCCCCGCATGATGGCCGTTCCCCGGCCCGTCCTCCTGAGTCCCCGCATGATGGCCGTTCCCCGGCCCGTCCTCCTGAGTCCCCGCATGATGGCTGTTCCCCGGCCCGTCCTCCTGAGTCCCCGCATGATGGCCGTCCTCCGGGCCGTCCTCCCGAGTCCCCGCATGATGGCCGTCCTCCGGCCCGTTCCCCAGGGCGCGCCGGTCCGCCTGGTGGCCGTCCTCCGGGCCGCCCTCTGACTGTTCCTGCCGGGGCCCGGAGCCCTCCGCCGGCTCCCCTCCACCCACCCTGGGGTGGTTTTGTTTTTGGGTTATCTTTGGATTGGGGACGTCAGGGGCCGTCCCTTGAGGGGGGGGTTCTGTCACAGTTTCATCAGCCCGTTACCTGCAGACTCTCTTCAGCCCCGCTCCACTCAGCCTGTCAGTCACACCCAGCTCGTCCGCTCACTCCATTCACCTGCGCACACAGCTGCCTCGCATCACCCGCAATCAGGCCAGTATTTAAGCACCAGCCTCACACTCACTCCTTGCCAGATCGTTCGCTGCTATGCTCGTCTCTCCAGTACAGACCCGCCTGCCTTCCCGGACCCGACCGCGCCTGTTCCCGATTCTTCGTCTCGCCTGCCACCCGAGTCTCCGACCCGTCTGCCTGTCTTCCCGGACCCGACCTCGCCTGTTCCTGACTCCCTGCTTGCCTGCCCCCTGATTCCTGCTTGCCGGCTCCTGAGCTGTCCACCTGTCTGTCTGAGCTTAATTAAAGTATTGAACCGCAGCTCTCTGTCTCCCGAGTCCTCCGTCCTGCACCTGGGTCCACCACCCGCACGTTACACAGTTAGCTGTAGTGCGTTATGGAATACAAATGTAAGAGTGGTCGTTGCTGTCTTTGTCACGTTGCTGACACACAGGGCAACTGCAACCAGGCAACTTAACTTTGAAGACACGTTTTCTCAGATATAAAATCTATCTCCATAAAATGTTTTATGTTTCTGGTTAAAACCTGTTTGAGGCAGGAGAGGCTGTCAGAAACATCGTCATGTTGAGCTGGTTTGGTCTTTTCAGAAGAATTAGCTTCATGCTGCTACAATATTAATATTGGGAGATACTAAATATTGTTCTGGCATACTAATATAAGGGAAGTATGGGTATTGGAACACACAGTAAATAAACCTCCATTAAACTTGTCCTAAACCACTTAACTGGAACAATTGAACTTGGTCCCAAACCACTGAACTGGTCCTAATGAACTGGTCCTAAACCACTGAACTGGTCCTAAATCACTGAACTGGTCCTGTTGAACTGGTCCTAAACCACTGAACTGGTCCTGTTGAACTGGTCCTAAACCACTGAACTGGTCCTAAACCACTGAACTGGTCCTGTTGAACTGGTCCTAAACCACTGAACTGGTCTTGTTGAACTGGTCCTAAACCACTGAACTGGTCCTGTTCTGCATTTAGGTCCAGCGCGTTTTTCTTGAGTCAGACAACATCAGTGTTTCAGAAGAATACATAAGAATCATCACAAATGAAACTCTAGCGTGAGTTCAGTCGGAGGACCAAACTCTTGTAAGCCTGTCATTTATTTGTGTCAGTGTGCAACTCTCTACTGGAGACTGGTGACAAGATTGCTGGACTTCTTGGATCTTGGCTGAGTACATTCTCTATAGAGGTTTCTCTGCTATATTCCTATTGTACTTGCTGTATTAGTTCTACTATTTGGGGAACTATCTCTACTAGACTGCCTGTACTGTCATTTCTACCTGAATTGTTTGAGCCGGGACTTTGCTTTGGTCAAGTGACTTAAACGCAACTGAACTAGCTAGGGTTAAAGTGTACTTCTGTAATCCAACTGTACTTGGGACTAGGCTCTAGTTTTACTTTCTACTTTAGAGGTAAACAGATCCTGTCCTTGTTCACTTTTGGCAAAAAGCAGCTGTTCTTGTGAAACTCTCACCTCACTGAGCGTACTTGGGTCCTCTTGACCCCGAGATAAGGGCAGTGTTGGGAGGGGGGGGGAAGAAACCACACACACACACGTGGGTCATTTTGACCCGGGGCATAAAGCGAGAGCTATGTATGTGTATAAGCGGACGTGGGTCATATTGACCCCGAGGATGAGGCGAGAGATATGTATGTGTGTGTGTATAAGCGGACGTGGGTCATTTTGACCTCGGGGACAACGGGAGGGTTAACTGGAGACCATTACTGTATTGACTTACCTTTCAGACAGGAAAATTCTGTCATGCCTAACAATCGCTGTGTTGCAGAACAGCGCCTAAGGAGCCTGAAAAGGAAAATGAACAAGAATGGTTCATTTAAGGATGAATACGTCACATTTTTAAACAACATGATAACTCAAGGATATGCTGAGATGATACCTGCTGATCAACAAGAACAAAGTGATGGAAAGGTGTGGTACATCCCTCATCATGGAGTCTATCATCCCAGAAAAGGAAAACTGAGAGTTGTTTTTGATTGTGGAGCAACTTATGAAGGAACATCACTGAACTGCCAGCTCTTGCAGGGCCCTGATCTTACTAACACTCTTATTGGAGTCCTTATTCGATTTAGGCAAGAGCCCATTGCAGTAATGGCTGACATCCAAGCCATGTTTCATCAAGTTCATGTCTCAGATGAGCACATCAACTTTCTCCGCTTTCTCTGGTGGCCTGATGGTGACACTGCAGAGTCTCCACTGGAGTATCGGATGAAAGTACACCTGTTTGGAGCTGTATCCTCACCAAGTTGTGCAAATTATGCTCTGAGGAGAACTGCAGATGATAATGTCCAAAACTTCCCTCCAGAAGTGATAAGTACAGTCAAAAATCATTTTTATGTTGATGACTGCCTGAAATCCATGGCATCAGAGGAGGCGGCACTGCAAATGATCAAGGACTTGAATGCTCTTTGTCATAAAGGAGGATTCAATCTTTCAGGATGGATCAGCAATAGCCGCGCAGTGCTGCTGTCAATCGCAGAAGACAAAAGACCAAAAGAATTGGTGGAACTGGATCTGGACACAGACCAACTTCCAATGGAGCAAGCACTAGGACTACAGTGGAACATTGAAACTGACACGTTCAAGTTCAGGACATCATTACGAGAACAGCCACAGACCAGGAGAGGAATATTGTCAGTAGTCAGCTCACTTTATGACCCTTTGGGATTTCTATCCCCATTCAGTATGCCAGCCAAACTGTTGTTGCAGGAGCTTTGTAAGAGAAACTTGGGATGGGATGATCGCTATTCCTCACTCCTTCTCTGAGCAATGGTCTAATTGGCTTGAGGACCTCCAAAGGATGTCCGAGTTCAAAGTGGATCGCTGTATTAAACCCAGAGACTTTAGCGACCCTGCTACAGCCCAACTTCACCACTTTTCTGATGCCAGTCAAGTTGGATATGGAACTGTGTCTTGTGTGAGATTGGAAAAAGATCAAAAGGTACATGTTGCATTTCTCTTGGGAAAGGCCAGAGTGGCTCCACTAAAGCAGACTACAATTCCTCGACTGGAACTCACAGCTGCAGTTCCTGCTGTTAGAATTGATAAATTGCTTCGGAAGGAGTTGCAGTTTAAACTTGAGAAATCAGTCTTTTGGACTGACAGCACTACAGTTCTTAAATATATCTCTAGTGAAACCAGGCGATTCCACACTTTCGTGGCGAACAGAACTGCTGTTATCAGAGAGGCGGCAGATGTGGAGCAGTGGAGATATGTGGGTTCTAAGGAGAATCCAGCAGATGAAGCATCAAGAGGACTAAGAGCTGAGGATTTCCTGAAAAGCAGGAGATGGATAAATGGATCGGAGTTTCTGTACAAGTCAAAAGAGGCGTGGCCTAAATTGGAGGTGGATCTGGATGTGATTTCAGCAGATGACCCAGAGGTCAAAAGGGACTTAATGGTGAATGCTATCGTCAAGGATTCGGAAAATGCCACCAACCACCTGATCTCTTACTTTTCATCTTGGATTAGACTAAAAAGATCTGTCGCTTGGTTTCTGAAGGTCAAGGAGATTCTTGTGTTATTGGGACTGAAGAGAAAGAAGTTTTGTGCTTCTGCAGGCCTCAGAAAAGACGATCTGAAGATTCAAGAACATGAAGTGGAAAGAAGAGTTCAGAGCTTTAAAGCCACACTCAAAGGACAAAGTCTAACTCCTGAAGATCTTTCAAAAGCAGAGAAGTCAATCATTCAATACGTGCAAAGACACAAGTTCGCAGCTGAAATTGCCTCACTCAAGAGTAGCTTTAAAAACGTCCCCAAAGAAAGTCCACTGTACAAACTGGATCCAGTCATGGATGATGAAATCCTCAGAGTTGGTGGTCGTTTGAGTAAAGCAGCATTGCCAGCGGAATCCAAACATCCAGTCATTTTGTCCAAAGACCTCCATGTATCAAAGCTGATTTTGAGCAATATCCATCATCAGCTAGGACATGCAGGAAGAAATCACATGTTGTCCAGGTTACAGCAAAAGTACTGGATCATTAATGCAAACTCTGCTGCTAGGAAGGTCATATCTGACTGTGTTGTTTGTAGACGCAACAGAGGAAAGCTTGGTGAACAGAAGATGGCAGACTTGCCTGAAGAGAGAGTGGTGCCTGACGACGCTCCTTTTTTTCAAATGTTGGAGTTGACTATTTTGGGCCCATCAATGTTAAGAGAGGAAGAAGTCTTCTTAAGAGATATGGAGTACTTTTCACCTGTTTTACGTGCAGTCGTGCAGTCCACTTGGAAGTGGCATACACATTGGATACAGACTCCTGTTTAAACGCAGTACGGAGATTTATCTGCAGACGAGGTCCAGTCTCCACTATCAGGACTGATAATGGCACCAATTTTGTTGGAGCCAACCGAGAGTTGAAGGAAAGTCTTGCTGTTTTCAATCGTGGCAAAATTCAAAGGTCTTTGGTCCAGGATGGCATAAAATGGAACTTTAACACTCCAGCAGCTTCCCATCTAGGCGGCATCTGGGAGCGCCTGATTCGTTCAGTGAAACGTGTCCTCACCTCAGTTCTTCAACAGCAAACTCTGGATGATGAAGGACTCCAGACTATTTTCTGTGAGGTTGAGGCAATACTAAATGATAGACCCATCACAAGAGTCTCAGATGACCCTGATGCCCTTGAAGCTCTCACACCAAACCACATTCTAATTTTAAAGGGCAAACCAATCATGCCACCAGGACTGTTTGATAAGAATGATCTATATATCAAGAAAAGGTGGAAGCAAATAAAGTACATGGCTGAACTTTTCTGGAAGAGATGGATATCGGAGTACCTACCGATGATGCAAGAAAGACAAAAATGGACAAGGCCAAGAAGAAGCCTCACTATTGGAGACATAGTCCTTGTGCGGACGCCACAGCTCCAAGAGGATCTTGGATGATGGGAAAAGTTTTGGATGCAAGACCAGATGCAAAGGGTCTGGTGAGCACTGTGCGGCTTCAAACAAGAACCAGCATTCTGGAGAGGCCGGTGACAACTCTGTCTGCTACTGGAAGCAGCAGTTTAGCATCAGGGACTAGTGCTTTCTCTACCTTTTTTATCTTTCTCTACCTCTATTTTCTCTTATTTTTCTGTTGTAGGTTCATCATGAAGACTCACTTTAGGTTAATGGCATACATAATATTCCTAATTTCATATTTTATGTCATTAGAATGCATGTTGCAGGAATATCTCCGTTTGAAAATATAAATAATTGTGATTGTATGCCCAATTAGGGGCTGGAATGTAGGAGCTATTTATTGATTTCTAAGTTATTTTAGTATTTAAGTATTATAGTTTAATTCTAAGTTGTTTATTTAGGTTAGATCTTTTGACATATTAGGATAGTTTTTTGGTTTAATTATTTGTAGTCTTTTGATTGGTTATTGGTTAGTTAATTGGGTTATCACCTGGGGTTTACTTAAAGGTGTAGCCAGGTATAGGACCGGGATGCACCCTGGGTAGGCATATGATTTTTTTACCAGCGACAGAGACAGCGACAACCGCTGCATGGGGGGTTTCTTTGTTCTTTTGTTTGTTTACTTGTTTGTTAAGTTCAATAAATATAAGTAAAATCGGACTCCCGCATGGACCCTGCATTCTTTATTACTGCGTAATTTTCATGCCTAAGGTGCATCAGTTTTTTTGATTTTCTTTGATTTATGTTTATTTGCTTTAATTCTAAATACAAGTGGCCACTACACCACCTGAAGATTAAACCTGACAAGACGGAATTACTTTTCCTTCAAGAAAGTCTCCTCCACTCACGACCTGACGATTACTTTCAACAACTCAGTCTTGGCCCCGACCCCGACTGCCAGGAACCTCGGTGTGACCCTGGACAGTCAACTCTCCCTGACTGCCAACATTACCGCAACAACTCGCTCCTGTAGATTGTTGAGTTGTAATAGTTATTTTGACTTGCACATGAATGTAAAGAATGTCTATGTTTAAATTACAATACTTATGAAGGATAAAAATAGAATAATAATTAATAGGAATATTAATTAAGATTATGAAGATGTGTATTGTAGCATAGTAGAAAGACACTGTGGGTTTTATGTTACTGTGAAATGGTTCAGGTGTGAATGGAATAAATTAAAGATGGAGGGCATAGACACGTGGTGATAGGTCGTAAAGCACAGGATGGCGGAAACACCGGAAGTAACAAAGCTAGCAGGAGGTAGGACTGTTTACCTGAGTAGGACTCCGCCCCTGTGAAGGGTTTAGCCATTAACATGCTATGTTATTGCTATGTTATCTTGCATGCTGGGAAACTAACCAATGGAGAGGCCTTAAGCTCAGCGAATGAGAGTATTTAACAACTCGCGTGGACATTTGTACGGGGTGAAATGTTCCTTCTCGTGGAGAGCACAGACAGCTAACTGCTTACAGCATGGCTGAGAGTGGCCTGTGGACTGCTTGAAGCGAGACACCCCCGGCCGGGAACTATATTCTGATCATCATCATCATCCTTTTTATTAAATACTTTTTTTATCATAAGTAACGATATCCTAGACTCTCTCTTCACGCGCTCTCCCGAGGTTTGAACTTAACAAGATTCATGCTGCACAACATCAGGAGAATACGTCCACTGGTCATCTCGCGTCTAGACTACTGTAACTCCCTCCTGGCGGGTCTACCTGCTGGTGCCATCCGACCTTTGCAGCTCATCCAGAATGCTGCAGCTTGACTGGTCTTTAACCTCCCGAAATTCACCCACACTACTCCGCTCCTCCGCGACCTTCACTGGTTACCGGTGGCCGCCCGCATCCGCTTCAAAACATTGGTACTGGCGTACCGTGCTACGAACAGATCTGGTCCAGTCTACATCCAGGACATGGTAAAACCTTACACCCCAACTCGTGCGCTCCGCTCGGCTTCTGCCAATCGCCTTGTAGCTCCGTCACTGCGAGCTAAACACTCAACAAAGTCTCGACTGTTCTCTGTCCTGGCTCCTCGATGGTGGAATGAGCTCCCCATTGACATCAGGACATCAGAAAGTCTCTACATCTTCTGTCGCAAACTAAAAACACATCTCTTCTGACTATACCTTGAATAAAGGATGTAGCACTATAGTAGCACTGAAATGTCTATTACTGATAGCACTTTGTAGTTGAACTTTATTGACGAAATTGTACCTTCTTGATTCTTGGTTGTTCTGATTCTTGTTTGTAACCGTAGAATGCACTTATTGTAAGTCGCTTTGGATGTAATGTAATGGTCAAACGTTGATTTCACTTGGAAACTGCACCCTCTCTGCACCATGGGTGCTCAACCCTTTTCACACACCCACTCTGGAGGAAGAACAATGTTCACGTCCCAACACAATTGCAAAATAACAACTTTTTGTGAATCCATCCGTGCTTTTACAAATCATAGAATAAAGACAATTTAAATACCTTTCGAGTAAACCAGATTTCTCCATCAGACAAAGACAAATAAAATGTGCAATCACTTTGTTAGAACAATGCAAATAAAGTTCTATTTGTGCAAAAAATAACTTGATATTGGGAAAATAATGCTTATGCTTACAATGGTTATTGTGGCTGAACACAATGTCCTTCACTAAGAGTTACATGCTTTTTGTCAGAGAGACATGACATCTATTGTACTTCTGATCACATGGTGTTATGAGCACGTAATAATTGGCGTTATGAGCACGTTAGCATGCTGATGTTAGCTTTTTGTCAGAGAGACATCTATCGTCCTTCTGGTCACATGACCAGAAGGACGATAGATGTCATGTGAGCAGAAGTACAATAGATGTCATGTGAGCATTGGCGTTATGAGCACGTTAGCATGCTGATGTTAGCACTAATGTGGCACAAATAGCCTGAATAGATACACGGTGTGCCATTTGTATGCATGATGTGGCTGTTATCTGTTTTATTGTGAAGTCCTGTCTTGTGTTTCCTGTGTGTCCCTGCACTTCCTGCCCCTGTGATTGTCTGATTGTCTGCCCTGTGTGTTGATTGTTCCCTGCTGTGTCCAATCACCTTCTCCTTGTATTTAAGCCCTGTTCGGCTCATGTCCCTTGTCTGATCATTATTTGGCTGCATGTGAGTATGGGTGCCTTGGTTTGCGTAGAATAAATGTACGTTGCACCGCTGCTTTGGCGTTTGGGTCCTCCTTTTACTTCACTGCCTGACATTCACTTCCTTCAGCATTTTAAGTCAGCTGTCTCTTTCCATTTAAAGCTGAATCATCTGCAACATCTGCGTCATCTCCACAATGAAGATGCTGACTGTGTCTCTACTTGTTTGTGCTGTGATGGCTCTGGCTGCAGCTGATGGTGAGTATCAGTGTTCAACTGTGTCTGAGCAGATACACGAGTAGAGAAATGTGTAGATGCATGTGCAGATATGTAGATATACTTCATACAAAGTCTGTGACTAAAGTTTACGTCATTAAAACTGATGAGATTAAAGAGGTGGACTCATCATGATGACCTGCTGCCCTCTGACTCCACAGCGACACCTCAATGTGCTGTTAAATAACAATATTATTGTGTTGCTCGCAATGCTTTGATTTTCTTTACAGAAAATTCAACCGAGATCAGGAATGGCTTTGCTTGTCCACGCTCCATGTTTGGTCACTGTTACCGATTGTTTCTAGATCCACTGCCTTGGGCTGAGGCTGAGGTAATCAGTGACACTCCTACACTACCTTTATTCTTTGCACAGTTTACATTATTCTTAGACTTGGTGTCTCCATGTTAATCTAGTTATTTAGAACTGATATGTGCAACTTTCATTTCCACTTCCTTTTCCACAGGGCATGTGGCTGTAATGAGACCCAGCAGTATTGAGCTATCATATAATTGACACATTAACATGTTGAATAAAACTATAAAAAGACACACACATCCATTGTCCAATAGAATAGGTGCTGGATAAAATAAACATCTTACAGCATTAGAATCAGTTCTTTAAAGTCAATGCTTCATGTGTTAAAGCTGCATTCTCTCTCCTGACCACCAGGGGGCGACTCCAAACATGTACAGCTTTAGAGCTCAGATTCATGTCTGTCTGTCTCCACTGTAGAAACACTGCGTGAGCTTGAAGGCCAACCTTGAATCTGATCACAATCTGCCTGACTTTACTTCCGATTTCTGGATTGGAGGCTCTGACTGCCAGCAGGTAATTTATCACTACAACAGTTCTGACTACTGATTGGATGTCACCTGTTAACATCTTTTCCTTGTCTTCTAGGACAATGTTTGGCTCTGGAGTAATGGCAAAGAATTCTCCAAAACCAACTGGTGTCGTCACGGTGCTCCTGGTGACAGACATGGTTGTATCCTGTCGACATTTGATGGTAAATCACCACATTCTTTAATCACCACATATTCTTTGACCTAACGTTAAAGGACAAAAGTCCTATAATCTTGTAAAGGACTGAAAGGCTGATAAACAAGTCATTGCTCCATTTAGTGACATGTGAGTTTCCTTTGGTAACTTTCTCCTGTCCACGGGCTGCTTCCTGCTCTGTTGTGATAATATCCTTTAATGTCACTGATATTCCTCTTGAGATGTTGAAGCTCTGACTGACTCCTGTGTTGTGTTAACAGTGGAAATCGAGAAAACCTGCTGGCTAACTCAAGCTTGTTCCGAGCCCAACCCATATGCTTGTGGCTATGACTTGTGAGACGTGTTGCACCAGCCAAACACTCAAACACCTGCTGGTGTGAGACAGAGTGAAGGCCTTTAGATTAGTCTGTGTGAGCACATCTGTAATTGTCTGTTTGGAAGTAACTCTGCTGAAGACATGAAGCGATAAGTGACGTCAACAGGCGCTGGACTTCCTCTTTGGCCTTAAGAGGAGAATGACGGTGTTATGGGAAGGAGGCTTTGGCAAAAACTAATCTTTGATGTATCAATAAAACTCTGGCGCATTTAAACAAGCTGGTCTCAGTTTATTTTGTTGCATGAGCTTTTTGACTTTCACCTCAAACAGCTGATTTTGTACTTGGATGATGGTGTCACCTAAAAAGAAATATGATTTCTAAATATGACCAACAACACTTCACATGTTTTCAAGTGTGTTGGACATTTCTTTTAGCTTATACATCTAACTTCCCAGAGGAAGGCCCTGAGATGCAGTTGACATGATGTAAAGGTGCTATCAATAGCTCTTAATCATGAATACATTCAGATGAAGCAAATATGACATTGTGACCAAGAAGTGGGTTTCTTCCAAATGTACAGGTTTTTCAAAACATACAATTATAAAATATAAAGGTGACTCGTGTTCATAAAAGGAACATTGTAAACTTTCACAGCATCAGATGGAGGTTAAGCTAAACTTGGTGTCGGTCAGCTGACTTAGTGGCTTACTTAAAGCAGCTTCAGGAAGCCATTTCTTCAGTGTGCATCTCTCTACTGGTGACTCAAGACTACTGAACTTCTTGGATCTTGGCTGAGTACATTCTCCAAAGAGGTTTCTCTGCAATATTCCTATTGTACTTGCTGTATTAGTTCTATTTGCGGAAACTAGGTTATTTCTACTAGACTGTTAATCTGTACTGTCATTTCTATCTGAATCATTTGAGCCGGGACTTTGCTTTGGTCAAGTGACTTAAACGCAACTGAACCAGCTAGGGTTAAAGTCTACTTCTGTAATCCAACTGTACTTGGGACTAGGCTCTAGTTTTACTTTCTACTTTTGAGGTAAACAGATCCTGTCCTTGATCACTTTTGGCAAGAAGCAGCTGTTCTTGGGAAACTCTCACCTCACTGATTAAAGGAAAGCGTGCTATTGTCCTGAGCCAGAGCACTCTCGATTGGTGGCCATCACACTAAAGACCTGGGGCGGAGTCAACTCAGCGTTAGCTAATTAGCGCTAACACTGGTATGAAACCAGGTGTGGGTTTGAAGCGTCAGCGAAGACTCATCGTATGAAGACTCGGAGGATAAAGACAAAGGAGTCTTTCGTTGGAGTCAAGACTCAGAGGATAAAGACAAAGGAGTCTTCGGGGGCGGCTGAGCATTAACACTTCTCTGTGAAAATGTGTTTCCCTCCCATACCCGTGTGCATATGTTTGTGCATACATAAACCCAACACCTCGTCACAGGAGGACTCTGGAACTGCCAGTCAGCTAACCGCAAGGCAGACTTCATCTCTGGCTTTGCTATCAAGCAATCTCTGGACTTCCTGGCTCTCACTGAGACCTGGATCACACCAGACAACACATCTACCCCTGCTGCTCTCTCCTGCCTTCTCCTTCAGCCACACACCTAGGCCCACTGGTCGGGGTGGTGGTACAGGTCTACTCATCTCCCCCAAATGGAGTTTTTCTCTCTACCCACTTCCATTGCCTACACCACTGTCTTTTGAGCTTCATGCTGTGACGGTTACCCATCCGGTTCAACTGAACATTGTTGTTCTCTACCGTCCACCTGGTTCCCTGGGAGATTTCTTGGAAGAATTAGACGTCCTCCTATCAAGTTTCCCAGAAAACGGCCCCCCTCTCATTCTTCTAGGTGACTTCAACATCCAGACCGACAAGTCATGTGACCTGGTGCTCCTACTGTCGTCCTTTGCTCTCTCACTCAGTCCTTCACCTCCGACTCACAAAGCTGGAAATCATCTTGACTATATTTTCACCAGAAACTGCTCAACATCTAACCTCACTGTAACTCCACTTCACGTCTCAGACCACTTCTTCATCTCCTACTCTCTCCCACTCTTGGGAACTGACAACCCTCCCACATCAACGGACTCTGCACCTGTCCGTCGCAACATTCGCTCCCTCTCTCCCTCCTCTCTCCCTCTCTCCCTCTCTCTCCCTCTCTCCCTCCTCTCTGGCCTCGTCTGTTCTGTCAGCCCTTCCTTCAACTGACTCTTTCTCACTCATGCATCCTAACTGTGCCACAGACACTCTCCTCTCTACTCTGTCCTCCTCTCTTGATTCTCTCTGTCCTCTTACGACACATAAGGTCCGCAACTCCCCTCCAGCTCCGTGGTTGTCAGACCCGGTCCGTGCCCAGAGAGCCACTTTGCGAGCATCGGAAAGGAAATGGCGAAAATCCAAACACGCCGACGACCTGCACGCCTATCACTCTCTTCTCTCCTCCTTCTCTGCATCTATCTCTGCAGCCAAAAGCCTGTTCTACCAATCCAGAATTGAATCTTCTTTCTCTAACCCCAAAAAACTCTTCTCCATTTTTTCCAACCTCCTTGACCCCCTCCGTCCTCCTCCTCCCTCCACCCTTCTACCGAACCACTTTGTCGACTACTTTACTAAAAAGATAGATGACATACGCTCCTCATTCACTGATCCCCTGCCCATAACTACATCTCCTTTAACATTATCCGCCTCCCCTTCTCTTTCCACTTTCACCCCCCTGTCTCCCGATCAAGTTCTTACCTTGGTAACCTCTGCCCGCCCAACCACCTGCCCCCTTGACCCCATCCCATCTCACATCCTCCAGTCTATTGCTCCTGACCTTCTTCCCTTTCTCACCCATCTTATTAACACCTCCCTCTCAACTGGTTGTTTCCCTAACTCTCTGAAGGAGGCAAGAGTTAACCCTCTCCTGAAGAAACCCACTCTCAACCCGTCAGAAGTCAACAACTACAGACCTGTCTCTCTCCTTCCCTTTCTTTCCAAAACCCTGGAGCGAGCTATCTTTAACCAAGTCTCCTCCTTCCTCCACCAGAACAACCTTCTGGACCCTCACCAGCCTGGATTCAAGGCAGGCCACTGACACAGTGAACCACCAGATCCTCATCTCCTCCCTCCAGGACCTGAGTATCTCCTCCCTCCAGGACCTGGGTATCTCAGGCACTGCGCTCTCCCTCCTCTCATCCTACCTCAGCGATCGCACCTACCGGGTAACCTGGAGAGGATCTGTGTCTGACCCTTGTCCTCTCACTACTGGGGTCCCTCAAGGCTCAGTCCTCGGTCCTCTCCTCTTCTCTCTGTACACCAACTCTCTTGGCTCCGTCATTCGCTCACACGGATTTTCCTAACATAGCTATGCTGATGACACCCAACTGATCCTCTCGTTTCCCCAATCAGAAACACAGGTAGCAGCACGAATCTCTGCCTGTCTGACTGACATTTCACAATGGATGTCCGCACACCACCTGTAGGAGCTATTTATTGATTTATAAGTTATTTTGTATTCACAAGTATTATAGTTTAATTATAAGTTGTTTATTTAGGTTAGATCTTTTGATATATTAGGATAGTTTTTTGGTTTAATTATTTGTAGTCTTTTGATTGGTTATTGGTTAGTTAATTGGGTTATCACCTGGGGTTTACTTAAAGGTGTAGCCAGGTATAGGACCGGGATGCACCCTGGGTAGGCATATGATTTTTTTACCAGCGACAGAGACAGCGACAACAGCTGCATGGGGGGTTTCTTTGTACTTTTGTTTGTTTACTTGTTTGTTAAGTTCAATAAATATAAGTAAAATCGGACTCCCGCATGGACCCTGCATTCTTTTTAGCTGCGTAATTTTCATGCCTAAGGTGCATCCGTGGCTTTTTGATTTTGGTTTATTTTCTTTGATTTATGTTTATTTGCTTTAATTCTAAAGACAAGTGGCCACTACATAAATATTTGTAAAAATAAATGAAAATCATCACAAATGAAGCTCTAGCGTGAGTTCAGTCGGAAGACCAAACTCTTTCAAGCCCGTCACTTATTTCTCATACTTCTGCTATCACGTCTCACGCATGCACTCCGTGTTTACTTGCTGTCATTGTTTGGGCCGTCAATCATGACACCAGTCAGCCCCGTACAGATTACCCACGCAGCCTCCAATTTGAATTACATGGGATCATGCACACTATGGTCTTAGGGGCCGATCACACAGGACGCCCAGACACTCAAGTTCGGATCACTTATTAAATGTCAACATCATTCAGTCTCTTGTCCACAGCTCGTAATGTTTCACTGATGTGATGTCATGACGTCATACATGTCGTCCACTCAGTATGTACCAGCAGAGATGTTAAAAGCTACTCTTAGTACCCGTTGGCCTGTGGTGAGCAAAGTGTCATGGGTTTGTCTCCGATGAGGCTCTGTCTGTCCCAGACACCATCCTTCCTGTATTGTGGCCTCAGTGACTCCGTGGTTCTGGTCCACCTAACCCGGTCCGCTCTCAAGGGCTTCAGGGGTCCCATGTGTTCCGGCTTCATGGCATCCCTCTGGACATACTGTTGTATTGCGGACCTCAGTTCATCTCAATCCATTTGAGTGTCCATTGGCCTACTTACCTCCTCTTTGTTCATCCCAGGAAAACAAAATTGCAGTCCAGAAATCTGTGTGCAGGAAACTGTCCCCTCGCTTCATTAGGCATACGAGATTTTGAGCAGCATTAACACATCTATGGTCAAATTTAAGTTACCCAACGCAAGATCCACCACACATCATGCATCATGTGTTCCAGCTCTCTGTGCTCCAGCCGAAACAAAAAACAAATCAGAACCTTTTGCCTTTTGGCTGCTCACCATGTTATGTGCTGCGGTGGGTGCAACAACCCAGTGGGTGAACATAATTGCAAGTAACCCGCTCACATGGTCCTTCAATTTCTGTGGAAGTCGATTCTAGAAAACAATCAGCTCATTGTTTTGTGTTTCAGCTTTAATGCCAGTGTGCAATACAGGAGACACTGAGATCCCCTTCATGAGAGCATGTAGCAATACATATTCCATTTTAAACAAGAATAGAATAAAACAAATTGTACAGTAAGCTACAGTAGGGCAGCAATTCCCTCAAGGAGATCCACATCAGGTTTTTTGGTTGTGCTTACCCGCTGTGACCACCTGAGGTCAGTCAAGACTGATGCTCATTTCTGTGAACAGCCATTTAACAACACGATCAGCATTATGTAACACTTGGTTTTTATAATGATGTTATAACTGAGTCACTATTATGCATGAATTCTGTTTGAATTATCAGTAAAAGCACAGGTTGAACTAATATTGGCTCTGTTCCATTCAGGTGTGTCAGTGAATTATAAAGGTGTAGCAGGCACAAATGTGGGGCCCTGCAAGTGAAACTCCGAGGGCCCCACATTTGTTTTTGCTACACCTTTATATTTCACTTCTACAGAATTAGTACATTTAATGCAGTCGGCATCAAATGTACTAATTAGACCAAGTAAAGTGTTGTGACAATGCAAGGCTGCCACCTTTCTTAGCTAAAGGTGCTAAATTACAAATGACTGAGGGATTGCTTCCCCACGGCTCTCAACATGGCGGTGGCTGAGTGGGCGACTAGTAGCTCCTAACAGTAAGAACAGTGCAGACAGAGCTAACGGTGTTAGCCTGGGCGAGAGCCAAAGGCGGCTACTGTGCTTCAGAGATGGCGGCGTGACAAATATCAAGCTTTCATTTTTGGTCACAGTTTTTGTTATAGTTTGTTTCTTGTTTTGGTTTGAAAGTCCTCTGCTCTTGTACTATACTATTTCCTGCCTTTGTTTGTTTCCCACCCATGTGGTTGTCCGCCCCACGGCTCCACATGCCCCTCGTTATATGATGTGTACTGTTGCTGCTTTTAGACTCTGGTCTTGTTTGCTTTTTGCTTAGTAATAATATTTTATTGTATCTGCTCATCTGAGTCTACAGGTGTGCCCTGCATGTCTCTGCTGCTCCCTGCATTACAATAGTTATTTGTTCTCTATTGATCCTGAAGAACACCATGTCTTTTATTGATCTAACACACAGTATCGTCTGCATATCTAAAGACCAGCCTCCTCGTTTGATGAAGCTCCAGACTGTTACCGTATTGAACTCACTGCCGTTGAGGTGTTGGTGACAGCATTATTGTACGGTTCTTGACCCTCGTAAAATCAATTCAGTAAACAAATTTATGTCACACAAGTTTATTCTTTTAAATTCATTTTAATTGAAAAATACATTTGAATAGTAATGCAATATGCATACTGCAACATATAATACATAAACATCAAATATAATTTATTAAAATAACAGTTCTTGTTGTCTTACAGAATGTCACTTACATCTTTTACTTCGTACAGTTTACAGTAAACATACAGCTTTTCCTTTTCGGAGTACAATACATGCAGTAATGAAGGATCCTTGGTATCATAATATCCAAACAATATGATGCTGGAATTGGAATGTTGTAGTTTGTGAGTTGGAAGCTCTTCGCCCTAATCAACAGAGCAGTTGCTACTTATTTGTTACTTGACTGAGTTTGTCATCAAAACGTATTTTATCGGGTTACTCTGTCAAGAAAAAAAATCATTATTGTAAATTTAATAATTTTCTTTTGTACTGCGAACCAAGGATGAGTGTGATTTAGTGATCTTGCAATCCTCTAAGAGTGAAGTAACTTTGCAATTATTTATTTTGGGTCTTTTGCGCTCTGTTTGACAAAAATGTATGTATGTATATACATGTATATATGTATATATATACATACATACACATACACTGTCTTCATCGCCAACTTTTACAAACTGGTTTGTTTTAAGTGTTCAGGATGAATCTAAGGCCCTCTATGGCTTGACTGCATATCAAGTCAATGCAAAGACACAAGCACATGCCAATGGTTACAACTGAGACAAATATTTTAATGAGTGAACTGAAATCTTTTAACTTTGAGTTTATTCTGAACAATCCTGATTTCAGTTATTTACCCTTCTAAGACAATCTGGAGTAAAACAGCAGGAAGAACCAAAGTTCATGATACGTTTTGAGAACAAGCGATGGTACATTGCTCACTAGCTAACGTCTGTACACCGGCCGGCGGGAACCTTTGGTTGTCAGGAATGTGTTTGGTTATCTGTTCTGCCGCGACTGCTTCTGGGATTCAGCCGTCAGATAAAGTGGTCCTTTAGGCTCCTGTACGCCTTCACAGCGTCTGTGTTAAAGTATTACTAGTCATCAGCCTTTTCCTTTCTGTTACTATGACTTATGAATCCTTCATCATGTCTGGAAGATAAATACCACAGAAGATGTTCCACAGCGCATAATGTGTCAAACACAAGCTGTGCATGTCATTAAAACCACTTATACGGTATATGCTCTACTTCTATCAGATCGACACATAACATCTATCATCAGAGTTATGGCTGAAGACGTTAAAGTGTACATTAGCTCTGCTTGCACTCTGGTTATGCAACATTGCATGAAAAAAAATCAGTCATTTGTCTCTAAAGCATTTAAAACAACATATGACAGTTATGAAATACGTCACATTGGATTGTGTTTCCAGCATCCTATTGAAAACATATAGAAGTATAGAGAGTATCAGCAGAGAATGTATAATGCAGGTCAATTATGTCACAGTGTAGATCATTCTACACACAGTGGACTCATGGTCTTATTCATGATCATTTATGCCTTTCATAACATATATGCAACATTAATGATTTTACAAAAACACTCATGCCGAGGAAGATGACTCTGGAACTTTTAGGACATCAACATTTTAATGAGGTCGTTTTCAGGGTTTGTGCTGGAAAGTTGACTTACAGGAAGACATTATCCTGTGATTTACACATATCTTATAACTCCATGGTCACAGACTCATTGGTGTTTCAGTTAAAATGGCAGCAATCATGTAGTGGTGATTTATAAAAAGACCCAGAGTGTCGTCTCTTTGCGTCAATACTCCTGGTTTCACCTGGACCCTGTCCTCCTATGTTTTCCCGGTTTGACAGCTTTTGCAGGAATAGGAACAAATTACGTGAGGATTGGTTGATGCATGCTGGTTATTCTCCCAGATCTGATGCCAGACCTTTGGGTACAGCACTCATCATCTGCACTTCCTGAATATTTATTGTAGCCACGGGAAGTCCAGTTTGCTCTGGTGGCCCAAGGCTATCATGGAGTTCCTGTTCCTGCAAGCAGGTTCTACGGATTCCAGATCAGGCCTGTAAAGAAGAGGAGACAGCTATTACTGTGAGCGACAGGCTGGTCCACATCAGGGCACTCCTCGGTTTGCATCAGAGCATCTCAGCCTGGGAGTGTGAGAGAACATATATTGTCCATCATTGCCACATAACAAAGTCAGAAGTGCTGCAGTAGGCCGGCATGTCTGTCTCAGCTGGAAGGGGGGTGTTCTTTCCAATGAATCCTGGACTGCAGCCATATCTCACCATGACTGCCCTTAAATCCATAGGGTAATTCTCCCACTCCTCCAGGCATACCTCCGGCCTGACTCTCCAAGCCCCTCGTCTGTCTCTGGGTCTGTGCCAGGACCGAGGAGAGGCTGAAGGGCCAGCAGCCCTCCACCTCCCAACAGATTCCTACACTGCTCAACCTCTCACAAAAAGAAAAGCCGCAGTTCATCCACACTCAGACCCCGCCTCTCTCAGGCAAAAAGAATAGCTCCCTGTATGTCGACCTGCCAGGAACCTGTCACTCTCTTCTTCTTGCTCAATAGTCACTGAAGCTGTCCCCACTTTTCCAACCTAAGAAATGCCTTTCTTCCCCTCCGTGCTGGCTTATTTTCACTGCATTCAAATTACCGTGATTCATTCTCTTTTTTTTATAGGTGTGTGATGGCCGGTCAAGTTCTTCCTCACACAACTGGAAAACCATTTCTTTATGGACCTGGCTTTGTGTCTTCCCTCAACCATTGACTCAGCATTGAAAAATAAATAAATATCCTTGATTGAAAAAACTTTCCTGCACTGGATGCAAGTGGCCTACACCAAAGCAGAAAAATACCGATCCCTATGAAAATGAAATGAAAGTATGTGGAGCGGGGTCATGGGTTGTGCTGATGTCCTGTTATGGTCCATATACAGTTTATAGAGATTGCACAGCACAAAGGAGTCTGGAGTGTGTTCCTCACATGTAGAGTTGTGGGCAGGACATCTTCAGTGAGTGGGAAGTCAGTCCCAGCCTGCTTTGGTTCCTCGTCTTGGTTTTCCTCACCAGGTCTTTGACTCTGCCCCATGTGTAGTTTTCACTCAGCTGAACACAAAGACACACAGGACGATAATGTAATACAAATGTACTTTCAACTGTGACAAGTGACTTCTAGACAAAAGTTCTAGAGACCTGCCGGCAGCGCCCACAGGCCTCCATGTTTGCTAAGGTGTGTTCAGACAGGAAGTGAAGGTCGTTCGTGCAAAGTCTGCTGGAGGGTTTGTGCAGTCTTCTCTGTTGTTTTGTCTCCAATCATCAAATGTACAAAATGGACATGAACTGTAAGCTAGCTAGCGATGGATGCCCTGACTGTGTGTGTGTGTTGGTGTGTCAGAAACTGGTGTTTTTGTCACATTTGTGAAGCTGATTTGTAAAGCCTTGACATAAGGACACATCTTTCATTCATTTTCAACTTGTGTGTATGGAAGGTGCTTTGTTAAATACTACCAAGACAAGGGCTACCGCATGAGCACGTGACTCACCCTGCGCTGGGAGATGGAGAGGTGTTCAGCGCTGCCCCCGAAGACGGGGCCCTCCCCCTCGGTGTAACTCCTTCGGTACAGGCCTCTCCTCCACAGGGGGGCCGGTGTCAAACCCGCACTGCTCACGTCTGAAACACAAATCACACACAGAAGGTAGTCACAGTGTGTGTGCTGATCTGACACCTGCTCGCCTCCCTGGGGACCAGCGGTCATAAAGTTTACCCGAATTCACAATATGTAGCATATTACTAGTTGTTTAGAAACAACAACACATCTGGTCTTCACAAACAGAAACATGTACTTGTTTATTTGCATGAAGTGTTATCCAAACTCTGGAGATGCTAGCAGAGCCAGGTTCTAATGCCAAGTACTTACAGCTGTCTCCTTGTGATTGGACGCATGTTACTGCCAGGTCTGAACAGGACCTTAAAGACAGCAAAGTAAAGTCCAACATGCTCTAATTCTACACGTAGAGTAGCTTTAAAGCTGCATTGTTGTTGTTGTTGTTGTTGTTGTTGTTTGGCCACCTTGGGTGGAGGGAGCAAGTAGAAAACATCTGACGATTCATCACCTTCTAAAGTTGTTAGTGGCATATTAACAAAGAACGGCTTCGTATTTACACAATCAGGACCGAGCCAGTGTCCTTATAATTACATTCATATACTCCTGGGGGAGTTTGCATTAAATGATTTTTCCATTGGTTTGTGTTTAGTGGCAATTATTATCCATTTCATGAGGCACATATCCCATTGAACCCACAGAGGCCTAAAGGAGGCAGTGGATGTGAACAGTGGGAGTACAAAGCACAGGAATTTGACACCAGAGACTGGAATTTGTGTTTTCTATGGCCAAGAGCGGCTCGGCTTAGGTCAGAGAAAAGATTGTTGTTTTGATTAAATATTAGACAAACACGTGTCTCATGTAACCACTTACCTTTTCTAACCTAACCATGAATAAGTTACTCATGCTTTAGTTGCCACGGGTGGATATGAAGTATGTACATCACACATTGTACACACAGCAGATGTGTTCAGTATTAACATTTTGAAATTGTTGCAGACATGTTCATAAATTACTCTTAGCATCTCTTGTTAGAGAAATGTATCGGCATACAGAGTATCTTTTAGGAGAGGGTAGTTAGAGTTGTGTTTCTTTCCACCATTGGAGCATAGACACAATTAAATAATAATTCTGTCTGTGTTAACTGTTAGCTAATGCAGGGTCTTTCTGCTGGGAACAGCTGCTGATAGAACCCAGGCTGAAGGGCCCAGTCCAGTCTATAAGTCTCTTTACAAAGCCTGTTCAGTCAAGGGGGGTGAGCCATGTACATGTACATGTATATGATCACTCTGACTTACAACATGTGTCAAAAATATTTCAGTATTCAAAGCACATTTACTCTATCTGAGTTTGCTTTTTGAGGGAAAGTGTTTGTTCACATGTTGGGATCCTTTGCATGTTGGGAAGGGAGTGATGACTGTTTTGACAAATGGTGATGGAGCTCAGTGCAGACCTGTTTTTGCCTCTGTTCGTCCCACTCCACACTTGTCCCACGTCCATATAAACCCCCCTCCCTCCCCCTCTTCACACAGCATCGCAGTTTCTACTTATCATGCCCCTCTGCTAGACAAGGAAAAGGATAAAACTGCCAACTAGGTCTCCAGCTGTGGGTGTGAAAGGCTGCATTCACATCAAATAAGGCATAGCGGTGAAACAGAACCAGTGTTTGGTAAAACGCAACAGGAAGTCCCACTGAGACGGCCAATCGCTTAACTGGCTTCAAGAAGAAGAGCGCCGCGAATAACCCAAACCCAGTGGAGTGTAACGTTGGGTTTCCTGTTGAGTCACTCAGTCTGAGCTCTAGTGCATGACCCATCGTTTTGAAAGGCTCGCATCCTGGTTAGTTATTGAAAGTAAATGTGTTGATTTCAATCTATCGATGCAGAGTCACTCACAGGAGCCAGCATGGCGTAACGTCAAGTGAACTAATCACTATAACACCTGATTTAGTGGGAGTGCTGCCTCAGTACATTAAAGTCAGTTGATACACATTTGGAATAATTCAGAGTGAACTCTTGCATTGGGAGTGCTGTGACTCTGGTAGAGCAGGTTTTTAATCTGAACATCGACCGTTCGATCTCCGGCTCCTCCAGTCGGCATGTTGAAGTGTCCTTTGCCAAGATACTGACCCCCACATTTCTCCTGAAGACGGTGCCATCAGTATGCCTGAGTGTATGAATGTTGACTTAGTGTGCAGCCCGTTGAGTGGTTTGAAGACTAGGACGGTGCTATATTTCCTATTTGTCAATGAACGCAACAACCCAAAATTCAATCCAGCAATGTAACCCTAACCCTAACCCCAACTCCTGGAAGAACCCTCCGAAAGGGTTCCTTATGGAACCTTTATAAAAGGTTTTACCAGGAACCATAAAGTGTTATCCTATGGTAACAAGACAATTAACCCTATATGGTTCTACTTAACACCTGTATTTCTAAGAGTACAACATTTAACCTCGGCACAGTCAGAGCTATCCTCTCCACTTACTGCACCTAAGCTTGGCCCCTTCTCTCCTGACTTCTCAACCTCTTCTTCAGATCCAGTTTCCTGCCTATGAGAGGAAGAACTCCGGCATTCCAGATTCCACAGGACATCATATGTTCCTGCCATGAGCAGGATGCCGGAAATTCCGCCCGTGTCCCATTCGAGGCATAATTTCATTTTCCCCACGGGACCACCCAGCTGTCAGCCACTGTGACCTGCTCCGAAAACAATAATGATAGCATGAAACTTAAGCACTGCTCCAGGCTTTTAATAACATACCTACAGTAATAGATCCAATTGAGGAACATGTCAGAAAAACACTGAAATTAAAACATTAATACGCAGTTGTGCACGTGTGTTTGTTGACACATCCCACTGGGGCAGGTTATTAAGAGCTGATCCTACTGGTAATTAAATGCTAAAGGTTAAATAGGGGTGGTTCAGTGACCTCCAGAGAAAACAACATCTCTGTGTCTCATAGAAACAGTCCATCCACTAAAGAATGAAGCCCGATGCTTTCACTGTAGAAGATGAAGCTGCATACAGACGAGGTTCTTGTACTCACATGTTCTTTTCTAACGCTCATGCTCATCAGGATCTTAACTGATGCACATTCAGACAAGCTGACGGCCTTTGCGAGCCCTTTGGGGTTCAGTATCTTGCTTCAGTACACTGTGACATGCGGACTGGAGGAGGGCCAACTCTAGCTTTGAGCTACAGCTACATAGCATATAGCATCCTCCTCCACATTTCAGACTTTGATACTCCTTAAAAAACCAACATGAACTCTTACGTCCAGAATCTGGTATTTGAACTGTTCCTACAGTAGCTTACAAGTAATTGGGGAACATTCTTTTAGCTGCTACCCTCCCTAACACTCTGCCCAGCTACATTAGATATGCTCTGTTGACATTTATTAAAATTCACTAAAGATCTACTTATTCAGGCAGGCATTTAGTTAATGTAGTACATTTGATCTCATTCCATTATGAAGTACTGTGCTATAGGTCAAAGATGAAGCAGGAAGTTGGATGTACATCATTGGTGCCCATCTACAGAATATCAGGGATATTGGTGACACGAGGTGCCTGCAAAAAGCTCAAAGGATATTAAAAGACCAAACCAACCCAGCCCCAGCCGGTCCACCCAGCGGCCATCTTGCAAGAGATGACAAGATATGACTACAATTTCTTTGTAAAACCCTGTGGTACATTGACAATAAATTAACCTTGGACCTTATATGCAAAGGACAGTTTGGATGCATTTACAATCTGATTGTTTCACTCATTGGGTTACTTGTCTTGTCCTTGGGACCTTTGTTGCCTACCCCTCATCATAGCCCTCGTCCTACTCTTCATCCTAGTCCTCATCCTACCCCTCATCATAGTCCTCATCATACCCCTCATCATACCCCTCATCCTACCCCTCATCATACCCCTCATCATACCCCTCAGTCTAACCCTCATCATACCCCTCATCATAGTCCTCATCCTACCCCTCATCATAGTCCTCATCATAGTCCTCATCCTTCCCCTCATCATAGTCCTCATCATAGTCCTCATCCTACCCCTCATCATAGTCCTCATCATACCCCTCAGTCTAACCCTCATCATACCCCTCATCCTACCCCTCATCATAGTCCTCATCCTACCCCTCATCCTACCCCTCATCCTACCTCTCATCATAGTCCTCATCATAGTCCTCATCCTTCCCCTCATCATAGTCCTCATCATAGTCCTCATCCTACCCCTCATCCTACCTCTCATCATAGTCCTCATCATAGTCCTCATCCTTCCCCTCATCATAGTCCTCATCATAGTCCTCATCCTACCCCTCATCCTACCCCTCATCATAGTCCTCATCCTACCCCTCATCCTACCCCTCATCCTACCCCTCATCATAGTCCTCATCCTACCCCTCATCCTACCCCTCATCATAGTCCTCATCCTACCCCTCATCCTACCCCTCATCCTACCTCTCATCCTACCTCTCATCCTACCTCTCATCATAGTCCTCATCCTTCCCCTCATCATAGTCCTCATCCTACCCCTCATCATACCTCTCTCTCTCTCCTGTTTCTAGAAAGCCCATAGGAAGAGTGTCAGTGTATCATTTCTGTATAATTGCCTTCCTTTTTCCAGCAAATGAAGTAAAATATGACATACCATTACCTCCTCTGGCCGGCACGAGAGGAAGCCGGGTGACCTCATGGATGGTGGAGAGGTCCGAGAGGGTTCCACTGGGTGACAAACACTCGCTTCTGGACTGTCTCTTCTGAATGTCCTGGAGAGCCATGCTGGCTGCACCACAGCTGCAGTGATGCCGGAAAAAGTCCTGTTCATAAAGATAGCAGGAAGACACAAACATGTCTCTATTATGGGATTTTACAGGACAGGTTTTTTTTAAAGGGAAAATTACAAAGAAAGTAAAATAAATGTTCAGGACAGTGTGTTAATGTATCACCGTTATACACACAACAAAAGAAACAGTTGAGTCATCCCAGAGCATCGGTCTGGTTGAGGTTCACATTCTTCCAAGCCATCACTTCCAGGTAAAATAACATGCATGCAACATGACTTAAAGCCAAGGGTTGACACCTGTTTTTCTGCTCTTTTGTCTGCTCTAATGTTTAAGTGTAGGTGTACAGATGCACACACCACCTGCATGACTTCCTCATGCCATTCCTCAGGCTCATTATATAAAGTCAATTCCTGATAACCTCTTTCCCTGCTCAAAAGAAACCTTTATCCTCCTATTGTGGAGGAAAGGTTCCAGTGGGCCTTTAGAGCAACACATGCAAGTGCACATCCACCTACACACACATTTCCCTCCTGATATCAACACAAAGAACCCTCTCAGCTTTATTACATAACGACTACATTTATATTCCACGACTCATCATTTTTGGTATTCAGGGTTCGACTGGATCAAGCCTGCAGATGCTCCAGTATTTTTTTTAGGAAGCATCCGATTGCAGAACGAGGAAACACAATAAATAACATATATATATATATATATATATATATAATTGGCTGTCAAGATTATATATTGTGAAATAATTGTGAAAATAATCTGCAAAATGAGACCAAACTTTTTCATGGATCTCATTTTTTGAGCCACAAGAAAGATGTGGCCTGCAGATTCTGCAGGGCTTGTTTTTAGCCGAGCCAGTTGGGTTGGTGGTGTACTGTAGGAGGTAATTAACTGCTTTTTGTTTTTCTGCTGCCAGCCTTCATTTATCCAGCTGTGCTTGTGTGCTGATGTGAACCAGAGATGTCATTCAGGGTCCATTCGAGTTGAGACTTTGCCGTTGAGAATATCACAGCAGGAGTCAATATCTAGAGATATTTATCAGTCTTGATGTGGATATCGTAATATGAGTTACAAATGTAAAGGTAGGGTGATTCATGTACTCATGAAATAGTGGTTTCAGGAGTGGTTGTATGAATTAAATGTGTGACAAAGATCTCTCTCTCTCTCTCTCTCTCTCTCTCTCTCTCTCTCTCTCTCTCTCTCTTCCTCTCTCTCTCTCTCTCTCTCTCTCTCTCTCTCTCTCTCTCTCTCTCTCTCTCTCTCTCTCTCTCTCTCTCTCTCTCTCTCTCTCTCTCTCTCTCTCTCTCTCTCTCTCTCTCTCTCTCTCTCTCTCTCTCTCTCTCTCTCTCTCTCTCTCTCTCTCTCTCTCTCTCTCTCTCTCTCTCTCTCTCTCTCTCTCTCTCTCTCTCTCCTTGTTACGTAATATTGTGCCAAGGCCTAGAACTCAACATTCCCCTTCTTCAGTGAACCTGGAAGTGGGAAAGGAGTGATGATTACACGAACAGAAAAAGGTTCTAAAATATAGAATCAGATACTCAGATATGAAAAAAAAAGCTTTTTAAATTCTTATAGCACAGCAGATTTCCAGGTGAGGGTCCTGTTCGTCTACAGCACCACATGCTACAAGCACTCAACCAAGAGCTCCTGGATCAACAACTTCAGACCCATTGCCTTAACCTCTGATGATGACGGCATTCAAATGCTTCATCCTATCCTATTAGAAATCCATCACCACCCTTCTGATGGATATTCGCCTACAGCGCCAACAGTAAAGCCCTCTGAGGCAAATGTGTGATTTGTGATATTGGGCTGTATCAATAGAATTGGATTGATTGAACAGAGGGTTAAGACGAATCTCGCCCTCTAACCCTCACTCCACATCACACAACACCTCAGTTACAATTCTTACATAAGCAGATATGCTAACACATCCATAAGTAGACTCATAACATACAATAATGAAGACAGATACAGTGAGCAGTCCATGCTACCACCTGGAGCCTTGATAACAACCTCTAGCGCTACACATCTAAAACACAAGAACACAATCTAGATTTCAAGCACAACCCCCTCAACGAGTCCCACATACACAGCTCATGAGAACCCATAACAGTCACTGACACATAAGCAACTCACACACGGCGATCATTGAAAGCATTCACCTCCTCCATGACAGTTTGGCTTGGCAGCTCCGTCCTCCCATCAGTTGAACTACTACATGATCAAAACAAGCTCTAATCCCTCTCAAGCTGCCCACTACCTAGTCCATCTGATGGCCTCTGGGAGGAGTTCTAGGTCCCAGCCTGACAAATCTTCCCAGTTTAAAAAAAAATTTCCCCTCACTGCAATAAGAACCCTTAACACTTCTCACTTGCCCTGACACGTGTACTGTACTTAATTATTATCTTGTAAATACTTTCTGTGAATTTTGTGAAATTTCTGTTTTGATGTGTTTGATGTCTATGTTGTGGTATACATTAACCACCATGCCATACCAAAACCAACCCCCAGCCTCGATCTTGTGGTCATTAATAAATTATTGGTTATTTATTTAAATGTAATGTATTACTCAGACACTGTCTTTGTGACTTATAAAAGTCTGTAGGAGTTGACCTCCACAAAGGCTAAATCCTACATTTCCCATAATGCAAGCAAAGCATCTTTTTTTCCACAACCTTCTATGTTTTTCTCATACACCCTTTTCTTTTAACCTCCACATTCCCCCAAATAAAAATAACACACACACACACACCTCTTTAGTCTTTGCCATCCTGCCGTCCTTCTGCAAGCTGCAGATCTGCCTCTGCAGCTGCAGGTTGGTCTCCTGCAGCTGGCCAATCTTCTCGATGAGTTGGCAGATGTGATCCAGGTAACCCAGGCCAGAACCCAGAGGGTTGGAACTCGCCTGCTGTGCCTGCACAAACAGAGGATGAGCAGGTTAACCAGGACACCGGGAGTAAGATAGAAGAAAGATCCAATCGTATTGATGGCAGACATCAAGATGGATTCACACTGTACACCATTTATGAATTAAAGTCCAAAGGTTGAGTAGCGCTGTGGAGAAGGACGACCTGTTAACCAATATATTATACAATATATGATTTTACCAATATTATATTAACAATATATATCTAATATATTATCATATCCAACCACCAATTAAGGGCAAGATAAACCTATGGCAAGATAAATCTATGGCAAGATAAATCTATGGCAAGATAAATCTATGGCAAGATAAATCTATGGCAAGATAAATCTATGGCAAGATAAACCTATGGTTGGCCATCGTTTAGTGGGCATTCCAACATGGCATTTCAGAATGACCCATGGCCCAATATATGCTGCAAAAGTGAATGAACAACAGTTCAACAGAGTCTTGGATACTTTGTTTAAATTGTAACGCACTCTCCTGGTCCAGTTCTTTGTACAGAGATTATCTAGATTAGAATATTGATGATTTGACATGAGTATGGTTTTTTTTGGTTCTTCCAACCTGGTTTGAAATTCATCTTGAACACCTTGGGCATATATGCTCAGATGTCTATGGTACACATACAGCTACGAAGAGGAAACTAATTAAACTTCCCCAAGACCCCAAGGATGTTGTGTTTATGTGTTTGCTCACCCAGGAGCCACAGTTGTTCAGCACTATACAAAAAGGAATGTTTAGCAAATATCTATCCAATGATCAATATTCCTGAAAGTGTCCCAACAAAAGCAGGATGTGAGCTCGGGTCGGGTCTTGACCCCCTCTTTGCCTTATGGAAACACTGGCCAAACAATGGGCCAGCAGCCATAACAGGCTGGAGGACTGACATCACTCATTTCCTCCATTGGACAACCCTGTGTGGATCACAGGCTCTTGACCAAGAACCCGTTCCCATGAAACACTGAGCTTTCGTTCAGACTTTCATTGTGTCATAGTACATAATAGGAGATTCATCATAGTTGGAGCTGGGACAAATATGTTCTGCTAATTTATTGCTCAGAAATGTCTTGAAATGTTGAGCTGAAATCAATATTTAATTGAGACATTCCCCCCCCCAAATCTAAAATGAGTTATTTTCCTCTTATGTAGTTGCCTCGTTTTAGAGATGTAACCCTTAGAGATGTCCGTTTTATCTCAAATTTAATTAAACTAGGTGCCACTCGACTTGTGGTGCTAAAAGCGACAACAAATTTAAATATTTGAAATACTTACCAGCAATTAAATCAGGAAACTCCTCACAACAATGTTGTTGATTCTATGGCCAATATCTCCAAAAATAAGCAACTACCAGCAAAACAATCTTGATTGTTAAATCTAAGCTACACCTGCACTACAGGTAAAATAAACATATGTATTCATAAAGCTGAACTAATCAATATGTTTACATTAACAATGGGTCACAGGGAGAAAGAAACCAACTTTGCAATCCTCCCCAGCGCTACACAGAGTTGTAGCATCTTTTAGCACGTTTGGTTTGGTTCACTCTCTCTGCTCTCAGTTTTGGACACTGAATGCCGTTATCAGGTTCAAAGGGTTAATGTAATATCAGTTGGTTTTCCTTTATGTTGACTCCACAGACATCTCGTGTTTTTGGTGGCTAATTAAGATAAGAAAGGGTATTCCTTCCACGAGATGACCCTCACTTCCTCGGGGGTAGCTGATGATGAGGGGGAGGGTCTGTAACCAGAATCCGTTCCTGCTGAGACATGCACGATATCAGGCCGGGGCTAGATCTTATCCACGGCCCCACAGAGACCACTGAGTGATCCAAAGCCGAGAATAGGGACTGAGATTTGGGAATGCCCACTTGTGCGTGCACAACCTCATTTTAAAATGCAAACAAACACGCCCACACCCTGCTGCACTTCCTCTGAGTTTCCATGATAAAGGGACAATATTGTCTCACACATGGAACTGACTGAGGTCACTAGGATGGGAAAAGCAATGAAGCAAGGTTTGAAAATGCTGGAGTTTTCTGAGGTGAACATTAGTGGCTGAGTCGGATCAAGAATCCCATTTGTCCCACTATTCTGAGGAGGAAGATAAATAAAGCCTTGCGAGAGGAAGAAAGCCAGGAGAAATGTATATCTGTGTTTTCATATGAGGGTCATTTATATGCTGCAGCTCAGGGATATCGGAAGCCTAAACATCAAGATCTTACCACTGAAGAAGAAACTGGAAGTGAGGCTAAAAGTGACAGTTCGGGTCACAGAATAGAAAGAAACCGGACAGGAAGGGTAAATAACTCCTGTCAAAGAAGATCTACATTAACTCATAGTTTAGTTGACCAATGGCAATGTCTCAACATTGTTCCAGGATTTCACAAAATCACAGATTATTAGTCAACAGCCATGCTTGCATTCCTAGGAAGCTGTATTTAGGCTCGTCAGCATGTTAACATGGTCACAGATCCATAACCTGCTGTTGTTCAGCAAGTACTGCCCAGTCTACAGCGGGCTAAGCTAGGTTCGCATCATTTCCTCTGGCCATGTCCTCCAACTCCGTCTGGGGTATGCCAAGGCAATCCCAGTCCAGATGGGTTTCATAATCTGTCGTAACTTCTGGGCCAACTCATCGCTTTCCAGTTGGGAATGCCCAGAAACACCTTCACAGAGAGTCCAGGCTCAAAGGAGCAGCACTCTCAAATGTTCACGTCTTTAAGCACCATCCAGTCTCATTCATGTCTGAATCTTACCTCATAAGTGAGTGTTGGAGCGTACATGAAACATGTAACATGTATTAATTAGCAGTAAACGCAAACTACAGCTCTATTATTATAATAGGGTTCATCCTCTGGGGACCATGCATGGCAGCCGGATTCTCGCAATGTTACAAGATCACGCAGAAATCCATCTTGTCAGACTTCAGGTGAGCCGTTTGTGTCCAGTACGCCAGAGCACAGACCAATCGGTGTCTGGTGAGGACCGACAAGCAGCGAGGGGCGTGGCTTATGTGTGAGTGACAAGACACGGATAGGCTGTTTGTTCTAAATAACAATGGTGATTCCTGAAGAGGTTAGCTTAGAGGCTGTAGTAACATCTGTTCTTTCAGAACCAGAGAGTATTTCTTCATTGAACGAAGAAAAGGACAACACTGAAGGAAAACATGCTTTCTCTCTTCTCCTGACTCGCTTTAGAAGGAGTTTGATTGACAGGTGGTTCATCCAATCATTTGCTTAGCATTTTTTAAGGTGCCTTTTATGACAGTTAATGCAGATATTTGTTAACATGTTTCAGTCTTAACCAAAGTGGTGGACGGACCAACTGACTGAGAGCCAGAGAGACATACATGTCTTTGAATGAGTGAGCATTCTATTTACTAAGGTGGTTGGTTAGTTTGTTTTTTTCCCATTTTCAAAATAAGAGCATGATAAGGCAATAACATCCAAGGTCTATGTGTAAACCCTTCTCTGACCCTCGCTTTCACTCACTATCTGCCCCCGTAATGCTTTCCTAAACATGACAGCGTTGGAAAGGAATGAAGCACCAGATGTGTGGAGCATCCAGATAGGGAGGAAGGTATGAGCCGAGCACGTAGCTGCTTCTCCCAGCCCGACCCGTCTTTTAACACACAGATCGTGTTTCTGCCTCCCCTCGCTGCTGTACAGCTCCACAGGAAGCACATGAGGACACTGTGCTGGAGTTGTCCTGTCCACTGACTTTGATTTGGTTTTGGTCCTTTGATGAAAAAGTAGACTGTGTTCCATCACATTTAGGATGTTTCTTTATTGTTTGGTTAGTATAGTACTCAACAGCAAAACATCTTTTGTGGCCAAATCTTTGCTTTTTGAATTTCCATGTCCTGTACGCATTCTGAGAGCACATCTGATGTGCAGTTACCGTAGTTTCATTTGTTGTTGTTCTCGTCCAATAAGTGAAAAAAATACTTTACCTGTAAGAATGTGTAGCTGCTACAGGTACAGGGTCGCACGACTGCAGTTTTTCTACCTAATAAATCAATTTCAATCTGTGAAGATTACTCGAGTTGACGACAAATAAACTTCTTACTCCGTAATAAAAAAATCAAGTAAAAAGGCAATATTTTATTAATACATCTGATCATCAAGCATGTGTATGTAAACAACAGAGAAGCCTATTTCAATCTGCTCTGTCCCCAGTCTCTGTTTATTCAAGCACACAACGCTAGCTCAGCTAATAGCACATTGAAGCTGTCGGACTGTTTACTTTTGTTTGTTCTGGTAGACCTGGCTGCTGACTGAGACAAAGCAGAGGACAGATGATAGAGGACAAGGAGGACGGAGGGAGGAGAACAGAGGGAGGAGTACAGAGGAAGGAGGACAGAGGGATGAGGACAGAGGGATGAGGACAGAGGGATGAGGACAGAGGGATGAGGACAGATGGATGAGGACAGATGGATGAGTACAGATGGATGAGTACAGAGGGATGAGGACAGAGGGATGAGGACAGAGGGATGAGGACAGAGGGATGAGGACAGAGGGATGAGTACAGAGGGATGAGTACAGAGGGATGAGGACAGAGGGATGAGGACAGAGGGATGAGGACAGAGGGATGAGGACAGAGGGATGAGGACAGAGGGATGAGGACAGAGGGATGAGGACAGAGGGATGAGGACAGAGGGATGAGGACAGAGGGATGAGGACAGAGGGATGAGGACAGAGGGATGAGGACAGAGGGATGAGTACAGAGGGATGAGTACAGAGGGATGAGTACAGAGGGAGGAGGACAGAGGGATGAGGACAGAGGGATGAGGACAGAGGGATGAGGACAGAGGGATGAGTACAGAGGGATGAGGACAGAGGGATGAGGACAGAGGGATGAGGACAGAGGGATGAGGACAGAGGGATGAGGACAGAGGGATGAGGACAGAGGGATGAGTACAGAGGGATGAGGACAGAGGGATGAGGACAGAGGGATGAGGACAGAGGGATGAGTACAGAGGGATGAGGACAGAGGGATGAGGACAGAGGGATGAGGACAGAGGGATGAGGACAGAGGGATGAGGACAGAGGGATGAGGACAGAGGGATGAGGACAGGGGGATGAGGACAGAGGGATGAGTACAGAGGGATGAGGACAGAGGGAGGAGGACAGAGGGATGAGGACAGAGGGATGAGGACAGAGGGATGAGGACAGAGGGAGGAGGACAGAGGGATGAGGACAGAGGGATGAGGACAGAGGACAGGAGGACAGAGGGATGAGTACAGAGGGATGAGGACAGAGGGATGAGGACAGAGGGAGGAGGACAGAGGGAGGAGGACAGAGGGATGAGGACAGAGGGAGGAGGACAGAGGGATGAGGACAGAGGGAGGAGGACAGAGGGATGAGGACAGAGGGATGAGGACAGAGGGAGGAGGACAGAGGGATGAGGACAGAGGGATGAGGACAGAGGGATGAGGACAGAGGGATGAGGACAGAGGGAGGAGGACAGAGGGAGGAGGACAGAGGGAGGAGGACAGAGGGATGAGGACAGAGGGATGAGGACAGAGGGAGGAGGACAGAGGGAGGAGGACAGAGGGATGAGTACAGAGGGAGGAGGACAGAGGGATGAGGACAGAGGGATGAGGACAGAGGGATGAGGACAGAGGGAGGAGGACAGAGGGATGAGGACAGAGGGATGAGGACAGAGGGATGAGGACAGAGGGATGAGGACAGAGGGAGGAGGACAGAGGGATGAGGACAGAGGGAGGAGGACAGAGGGAGGAGGACAGAGGGAGGAGGACAGAGGGAGGAGGACAGAGGGATGAGGACAGAGGGATGAGGACAGAGGGATGAGGACAGAGGGATGAGTACAGAGGGATGAGGACAGAGGGATGAGGACAGAGGGATGAGGACAGAGGGAGGAGGACAGAGGGATGAGGACAGAGGGAGGAGGACAGAGGGATGAGGACAGAGGGAGGAGGACAGAGGGATGAGGACAGAGGGATGAGGACAGAGGGATGAGGACAGAGGGATGAGGACAGAGGGATGAGGACAGACGGATGAGGACAGAGGGAGGAGGACAGAGGGAGGAGGACAGTTGTGTTTTTTTACAACTTAAAGCTTAAAAAGTGAATTCGCTGGTGCTGTTCTAGCAACAATAATTAGTTATATTTAAATCATAAATAACTTCTAATCATTTTCTCAATTGATTCATTCAAAAAAATGTTACATATGTTTTTCAGAGTAAGGATTTAGTGATGAAGGAGAGCATTGAGAAGCTCTAAAGTGGAATGCGACTCCGACTGCAGGGATTTGATGAGTTGGACATGCAGATAAACAGCTCCATGTGATCACTGTTCTGGCTGGTGTTGGAAATATGACAGCTATGCGCTCAATGAAATATCCACCATTTAAACACTGAGACAAAGCTTATAAAATCTGTTATGTTGTAATTAAAGTCAGACAGATGTAGAGGAGGCGAGGCTCATGGGTAAACACAGAGAAAGTGTCCAAGAAAAATCCAATATCCCTCCGTCACGGACAACAGAGCCCCATTTAGCAGGGTGAGGAATTACATTATTGGCTGTGGTGACAAGTGATGATGACCATGGGGGCCACCCTACCCGGCTGCCTGTCAGCAATGTACACCTAGAGTCCGTCATGCTGGGCCCCTAAAAGCCACTGCCACACACCATTACCTCACAGCGGCTCCAGGGACCCATCAAAGAGCCTCTATCTGGGGAAATATGCCAGTCATTCGAGATATTTGACACATATTTGATGCATCCAGGTAAGCTCTGGGTTTGGAAAACAGGGGGGCGGGGGTTCGTATGAGAGAAGAGCAGGTGGTCAGCGACAGTATCATTAGAAAAATCTCCCGTCCCTCTGCACAGATGAACAGGTGCTGCATGACATGCGAGTGCATGAAAAAGCTGCCGAGCACTGTAATGCCTGCACTCCCCACCTTACTGCCTCCAGCTCAGTGTGAGCTGCCGATGTGCCAGCGATAATAAAAGCCTCGTCTTCAGAAGGGCCTTTGAGCCTGACTTTGTTGTTAAAGATCTTTGAGGAGGAGACGGGGAAGATGTGGAAGACCACTACTGGATGGATTGCGAGGCCCCAGGGCGGGGCCCAGGGCGGGGCCCAGGGCGGGCCCCAGGGCCGGGCCCAGGGCGGGCCCCAGGGCGGGCCCCAGGGCGGGCCCCAGGGCCGGGCCCAGGACACCATATGGTTCCCATTGTCCGGCCAGATGTTTATAGTAAAAGATAGCAACGGTATAAAACAAAATAAATCATTGTGTATGCTGATTTTATGTTGTGTACTGTATGAATGATGTTTAAATATGCAGGATATTTTAATTATACAATTCGTAACATAACTGTAATTATATTGTATATTCAATGAGTAACATCCATACACAATCATTCACCTTACAACCATACATATATATCTACAAAGAAGTGCTTCTGATGCTTTAAACTGGTAAAAATGTCAATAGAAATATAACTAACACTAATAATGAAAACTACATTTTCTTTTGGGGAAGAAGATTGCTACTTATGTGCTTTGAACCTTTTGAGAGTATCATCTCCACACATTTAAAACAGCAGAAGAATTCAAAGCAAAGCTTGAGGCTCTCACAGGTTCTGACTCATAGCTGCCGACTATAAAAGACTAAAGGCTTGACAGTTAAAAGGCAACATCAAACAGCTGACTATGACTTTGCAGCTTCCCCAGCTGTCAGGTGCTCTCTCCGTAGAGCCCACTTTGTTCTCTCGTTTTGGATGTGAACAGGAAGATAACTCTTTTTTCCTGTAACATGAATGAAACATGCCGTTGCTGTTCCTTCTGAAGGAGTACAGTGGCTCTTTTGTCATATCCCTGGCACTGGACTAGGATTAAAGCGCAGGATTCTGTGCAAGTTAGAACAAAACTCTCTGGACCTCCGTGTGTTAATCATACCTATAAATGCACTCGTGGGCAATATTTACGTTGAAAGAATGACCTGGTGACAGAGGGAAAGAGTCTGAAGAGATAATGACATCAAATATATTTCATGCTCACCCAAAAGGGAGGAACCAGAATTGTCCTTATTCAAAGCTTTTGAAAGCACAGCTCCCACTCCCACAGGAAATGCAACAATCTAACATGAAAGCAACAGGTTAGTGACTAATACATCAGTATTAGATCAGTCACAAGCTGGGCTTTCGCTCAAAGGCAGCACAGGTAGACTGTAGAGCCCCACGGGTGAATCAGTCTTTAATATGAAATGACATGTAGTTCTTTTTAAACCAAAACCAAGGAATTGTATAGCTAAATGTGTTAATGGTATGCGTTTATGAAAAAAAACAAATCAGCTGACAAACTATTTTTTAATCTCTCAAATGTCGATGCTGTTCAGTCTCTTAACCTTTTAAAAACCAACCTATTTTTAGGCCTATAGCTCGAAAATTGTATACCCAAACTAAAAAGGGTGTATCTCTGCAACCATTAGGGCTATTTGAATAATTTTGGTGTGAGATAACATGTGAGATTTTGTTCAGATGTGTAAATATCAGTCTATATTTTACGTTAAGAGTAAATTTTACGTTAAGAGTAAATGAAGATGACACACAATGGATTTGTATCTGCTCAAACACACACATTACCCAACATATCTCTGTTGCTAGCTAATGTCTGTACGGTTTGTACAGGTTCATTCACCACAAAGAGAAAAAACAATCAGCAGTGAAATTTGCCCAATTGTACACTTAAAGCTTTAAAGAAAGATACTATAACCCACTAAATACACACAGGCAGCAGCAAGTTTGAGGGGGTCAGGAATCTAATTATTTACATTTACTGATGAATAAAGATAATGTTTCTTCCATCAGAAAGACTCAGAGCTAGACAAAAAGGGACTAAAGCCAGATGCTGACGATGTCACTGTATCGCTGTGGCTGCAGTTTACAACCAACTGTATACCCCTCCGTTCTCTTCTCCCTTTCCAACAGTAGTACGAACCCATGGTAACACAGCTGGCCTCGCTCAGAGGTCATAATCACCAAACTAAAACTAGTGAAGTAGCAACAGAAGTCAGACAGTGGCTGGCGGTATCATTTCCGAGACCATAAGAGAAATAACTTGTTATAAAACCTGTCCCATCTGGCCTGGGAACAAGTAAGGAATGTTCCCAAGGAAGAGCTGGAGGATGTGGGCCAGGGAGAAGGACATCTATGCGCTTTAACTGCGCCCATATAAAGTGCAGAACATAGATGGATGGATTGGTGGATGTTTGGACATCTTCATCTTACCTCACTCAGCCTGCAGCATTCGTCCATGTACTCCTCCAGGCTGTCACTGGTGTCACTCCTCCTTATAGGCTCTGGCTCAAAGTCATTGGCCGTCATATCATCGCAGCCTCGTAAGCAGGTCCTTTCAGTCACCGCACAGTTTTCCTCCAGCTGTCCAGACATCTCCTCATATCCTTCAGGGCTGATTCCTGAAGCCCGGCACTGGTCCCCATCCACATCCTCATCTATGTGCAGTTCCACACTCACAGCTGAACTAAGTTTCTCTGAGTGTATAAAGACATTATCCAGAGTATCCACTGCTGTACTATTATCCACAGAATCCTGTGCCTGTTTAATCTCAGAGCTCTGTGCATATGTTACTTCATCAGGCAGAGTGGAAGGGTCAGAGTTCAGGTTACAGGAGTTGCAGGAGGACTCCCGACTGTGGACCATGAAGCTCTGCTCAGAGCCTGTCTGGGTGGACGGAGAGTTAGCTCCACTGGGCAGCTCCACTCCAGAGTCCTCCGACTCAAACTTGTACAACCTCGTCAGCTGAGAGTCTGAGAAAATAGCAGACAGGTAGTCTGAGCCAGACTCCATCTGAACCTGCCCGGACTTGACATCAAGATGGGAATTCCCTTCAGAAGCTTTGGTGGGGTCTGAGATGTCCTGCTCAGAAACCGAGACTGTTGAGTTGGTGGAGGCCAAGTCGTCGGCCATCAGGAGCTTCTCGTGGAAGTTGCTGAAGAGCTTCATTTTGGTCAGAACAACCTCACTGTCCAGGACCGCGTCTCTGTCTCCTTTCCCTGTTCAACAGACAAGGAAATATAGCTTTATTACACAAGCCCCATCTCAACAGGTCCCTCAATAATATGTTGTTTGTAATCGCTTAAGTTTTTTCTGACTGACGATATTGACTTACAAACTGTTTCAACACTGCAACAAAATGTGTGTTTTTGATACCACACAGCAGTGGTTAAGGTCCGGTTAGGTTTAAGCAAAAAAGAAGACTTGGTTGGGGAAAGAGCATGGTTTTGGTTGAAATATCTAATTAAAGTTAGTGGACATTCATCGAATTGCTTAAGACTTGCAAACAATTTTGATCAGAGTTGACAGAAACCAGCATTGACTGTCGGTATGAAACATGAAACAAACAGCGTTTTTGTCCCACATTTAGTTGACTCTATGGCCGCTACAGGTCTTACCTTAATTATTGGGCCTTTGCTGAAAGGACTGACGCAGCTGTTTTTCTTGGGAGAACAGTGTCCCCCAACTGCATACCGGGGCCACCAGTTTGTTTTCACACATTGTGAAATGTCTCTGATATGCCTCAAAGGAAATGAGAGACCTTGAAATAGTTGAGGTTAATCCAAAGTGTAGCTTAGGGCTGCCAGAGATTGCCAAATAGCCAAATTATATAATACCTGGCAGATGTACAACTATAATTAATTTTAAGGGCAAATGAAAGACTGTAGAAGAACAGGTATGCCAACCATTCTGCCAGCATGAATTGGCTAATTCTGGACTGGATCCAGTCTTTTGACTATGCACCATCAAAAAAGTGCATCTGTGGAGACACGACTGCATGCTTGAAGGCGTTTCTGTAACCCTGCATTCTATAACTCAAATACCACAGGACCATACAATGTGTCAGTGTGCCCTACATGTCCAGCTATGATCTGAAGCTCCAGTTAAGACCATTACACGAAGCAGTCATATGTGCCCTCTCCTCTTTCTCACTGTGGGACATTTGATAGGTCTCTCTGTCAATCAAATGGACATTTGTTCCCACCTTCTAACCATTGAATTTTAAGAGAAATGGTAAAAAGGATTCCCTCTTTCCCAGGGGCCCTGATTAAGCACAATTTTGCTCACAATCCTCACAAAACAGAAACACACCCACATTTCTTTTGTAATGTTGATGTAGCATTTTCCTGGAAAATGGAATGTTTTTGTAATCCTGATGTTGAAAAGGAGCAGCTCTGCCAAAACACTGATAATGCCGTGTTAGGTTGTGCCATATCAGCTCTAAAGCCTCTGAACCAGGCCTCTTCCCGTGGTAAACAGAGTGTGTGATGCAACACAAAAACAAAGAGCTGGGCCATGTTGAGAGCACTTTTCCTCTTTTTTACACATTGTTATATGGTCAGAGTGTAGCAAACTCAACTCTTTAAAACACAAATGAACACAACAAATAATGAATGTGCACAATCGGTTCTTCATTAAAATGACACATTTTATGAATTAGGACAGAATGTCAATGATGGACTCTTTGAGTATTTTTTAAAACCCAAACTACAATATTTCTCTAACTTTAACAGACTTGTTTACATCCATGAGCCACAATCAGAGTAAGATTTAAGTAAAGACTGTTTTGGAAGACTCCGACACACAATATATGAAATCCACTCTCTATACGCTCCAACTAGATCACATTGCGACCTCCTCCAGGCCGTGATGATGCCCTGAGTGTATTTTCTTTGCCTACTATGGAGTTTCTGTGTGGCTTCCAAACTGTACAGTCAGGCCTTCAGTGGGTTTTTAAATAGTCCACCAGTGACTCTGTTGTGATGTGGCGAGCTCTTGTTTTATAAATCTGCCACAAACGGATTATGCAACATGCAGAATGTTCACTTTAGAAAGCTCAACTCAAGCAGTTGACTCCCAAAACGACTCTTTTTCTAGAAGAAAACAAATTTCCTGTTATTGGCAAACGCTGGTAAAAATTGAAGAATGCTTACAACTATTTATTTTGTTGGCTCAGCTGGTCACCTCATTGGTATTGTTTTGCTCACTGACCTCACTGTACTGAGTGAAACCCATTGTGTGGTAACCTGAATCAGTGTTGACCGTCTCTTGAGCAATAGCTCTGACCAGAGTGGGAAGTAAAGACAGAAGAGTGACCAGCAATGCAAACAATAGTCATGAAATGACAGTCATGAAGAATCCATGGGATTATCTATTCATAAAAACATGTATCTTAGAACTCCTCGGCTTCACATTTATTCCTGATGTTTTTCAGTTTTTCTAGAAGAGTGTCAGATCGTAAAAGAGTGAAATTAATTAATACATTCCGAGGCTGCAGTCAGAGGATTTTTTTTTTTTTAGCTCTCAAATTGAGTAAGCTATAATCATACATGTATTCAACATCCAGTTTAATATAAAGCCCCCTTTCTTGTAATGTATTGGCCCCGTGGATGGTCACATTGTGTTCATTTGTGTTTTTCTACTCCTGTCAGCACTTGTGACCTGCTATATAAATACATTTTACTTACTTACAGATGACAAATCCTTTCATATGAATATGTACTTTTGGATTTCCTGCACATTATGGTTTAAAATCACAAGACTGAAATAGCCAGTGCAACTAATTTAGCGAAAGAGCACCAAATTTGAGGAGAAAGAACTAAAGACTGGAGTTTTTACTGTACTCTCAAAGGGAAAACTCCACCTTAACATCTTGACAGGGCTGTAAACGGAGGGCAGATGGAGACGTAAGGCCCATGTTCAGCCTGCAGCAGCAGCTCCTGGTCCTCTCACGTTGGCTGTATGTATACATGATATGTCAGGATATAGTCAGTTGTGTATTCAGTCTGTCAGCAGAGCTGCTGAGGTTCACACCCAGAATCCAGAGAGTCATGTGGCAGCAGGGCTGACATGTGCTGCATTAACTGCCATGTACATGGAGGCATGGAGAGTAAATCAACAGCTTTACTCAGGTTTCGTATTTTCAAAATAAGGTCAACCTGAATAGAAAGAAGTAATGCAGCGATATGTCACTATTTAACAGCTGTATAGTTCCTCAGAGACAGAATGCAACCGTGTCTGCTCCTTCAATTTGTGAAATGAAGCTAGAATTAACGTTATTCAAAATGAGGCACACACTTTTTCTTCCTAGAATCCTCTGTTGTCAAGTGTCATGGTTGAATGGTGCTGTATGGTATTTCAGGATTTTAGGATTCACGGACATGACAGTTCTTGAAACCCGTTGAAAACGTTGCAAGCACGAATGTCATCCAGCTCATCACTGAACGGCAGCACAGCCGGAGGCCCAGCGTACAACTACCCACACAGCAAGCCTCATCATTTGACCAATATTTGCATTAAAGATTCTCAAAAAGGCACCAAAACCACAGAGAGGTTAAGTTTAGTGACTCAAATTAGCTCAGATGACATCAAAGCTTTATTTATTTGTTTTGCATAACTTTAAGCCTCAATATAATCTAAACAGTACAGTCATGAACGGGGTATTAGTTTAGAGACCAAAGACATCCAACAGTGACTCACTGGGCGGCCTGTTATCTCAATAATGCAAAACATTGTAACAGACCTTACAGGAACCGAGGCACGTGTCGGAGCAAAATACAAAAAAAAGAGAATGTAGGTCAAGCAGCGTCAGGTCTCACAGATAAGATGTTATTGTTCCCGTCAAACAATAACTTTTTTCAGATCGTTATCTCTCAAGTGGAAAGGTAAAGTCGGCAGTAAGACCATGCCAGACAAGAACATCACAACTATAAGACAAATCTATCAAACCTTCTATGAATGCCTTCACTTTGTAGCGTTCTATGCCAACACTTTTCCTTTCTGCCCGGCAGCAGTATGGTTAGAACAGGGAAATAAAGAATAGGGTAAAATATATGAAACAAGACTATAGGCTTTTTTTTTTTAAATCCGTCATCTAGTGCACATTCTTACTGAGTCCTAAGCGTTTTATTATTCTACTTGTTGTGAAACTTCCCAATACAGAAATGTTTTTATAAAGTACGTGGGTGCAATGGATTAGCACCAAACGGGGCCTCCAAATGCATGACATTAGCAAAGGCTTTGGTTTAGCTGCCGAGAGCATGGGCCCTGCTGTCTCGTACTCATTCCCAACCCCAAGCTGTATGAACACAGTCAATTAGTTATTAGAGCCAATTTGTTTGACGTTTACATTTAAGCCAGCCCTCACACGCCACTCAACTTCACTGCTTCCTGCGTGACTCTGAACATTGGCTTTGGACGTTAATCATGAGGTGCAGACTGGTCCAGTGTGAACATCATGCATGGGGATACTGTGCTGTACAAGCTGCAGCTTTGAAGAAGTCTAATGTCATCAAAAGTGTCATCTTTTCTTAATTAACAGAAGGAGACGATCTGTTTTCAGCTGCTGAATAGTCCAATCATTTATTTCCCAGAAATGTGACATTTTTGAAATTATAAAATGACAAGCTGAACTATAACAGATTTTTTCACCTGAGAATCAAACGTCAGACATCGGTTTTTACTAAACTCTTCACCTCCTCCCTTTATGCCTGTCTGTTCCTGAATTACCAGCAGACAATAAGGAGAGCAGGTTGACTTCAGCCATCCAGCCCACTCAGCTGTGTACTCTGACTTCTTGCTGTTGTGACCCAATCCCCGTCTTTTCCTGCACTCCTCTCAGCAACCAGCGTCAGCAGGACAGGTGTCGGCCCCAGAACCAGCTGTCCTCATCCCTCCCAAACAACAAACAGATATTCTATCCTGTAATTGTCTACATTGGCCGACTCAGCGTATTTCCAGTCTCTGTGCTTTGACTAAGAACCACAACATGTGATTACAGACGGCCCCCTCTCCCCACCCATCTTAAAGCCTCTTTTCGGTCTAAAAACGTACTTCAGACATTTCCCATCATATTCATTTCGCCTTCCAGGTGGTGCGAGCATTGTCATTCAAGTGAAAATTCCTTACCTTCCTTAAGTCAGAGTTTTCAGGACTATAGGGGTTAAGTGGTTGCCCTCTCTAATGGACACCTGGAGAACAAAGCTCTGAGCTGCCTGAAGGCTGGAGGGAGAACACAGCCCACATCCAGGGGCTACAAACACACACGAACCCTCCTGTGTGCTGGAAGAGAGACACTCAATGCTATAGCTGCTTCCATAAGAATAACACACACAAAGTTCCCACCTGTCTGTCAGTTGGTGCAATGCATTGTGGTAATGCTCCGGGTTTTGTCAGAAAAGAAGAATGTGTTGAATAAAAAGATATCTCTTGTTCTGCAGCATCAATTTTGATACTTTTTTATCATACACAAATTTAGCTACACTTCTGGGGTCCAGCTGCTAGGAGGGGGGAGGGGGGGGGGGATCGGGGCATGGAAGCGGTCATGTTTATCCTGAATATAGGTAAAGCACTCCGTTACCCCTTGAAATATGTTTAGGAGCTATAGGCCTCTCCCTGTGGGATCAGGGATTTTAGGGCGCAGCACCTCCAGGAGCCCTCGGGCTAAATGGCCTCTCAGCTTCTGAGCACATGAGGCCATAAACAGGCTGTGACAAGGCGTTATTTTTACAGTCCAGGTGGGTTATGGGTACGTCAGGCCCCTGTGGGCACGCTGGGTGGTCAGTAGTCGAGACTGACCGCTAGCGTGCTCGGGCTGCAGAAAAGAGGCTTTGAGTGGTCAGTTATGTGGTCAGTTATGGGAGGGTTGGCATGAGTGTTTCAACATTTGTAATCTCAAATATTTTTGTGGTTAATCAATGTTTGTCTCTTTGGGCTGCTTAATAATGATGACCCAAACAGATAATATCCAAACTTCAACGTTCTAAGCGGAAGGATTCAGGTAATCACTTTTCGTATTATCTTTACAGTAAAATACATTTTCAGACAACACTGGATATTCTGCTGAAAGGTTCTGAAGCAGCATCATTTTGTGCCTTTTGAACGAGACGTGTGATGAGGTGGGACACACTGCACCCCCACCGACTATCACCATCCTCTAAACCCCGGAGACAGTTCCTCTGGACTCATCCCTCAACACGTGGCCCAGCTGGGATGCCTGCTCTGTTTTCCATCGCTCTCTTGACCGTGACGTCATCAACCTTAAGGATAATACCCAGACTCCCTCTTTATCATCGCCAACGGGGGGCCCCCAACTCAGAAACCATTAAGATAAGGATAGAATGTGCAGGAGCGCTGTAACTCAAGTCAAAACTCCTTCGACTAATTTCTTGTTTGACTTCCCATCCTTCCAAAATAAGGACAATACGCTCCAGCTGCTTCCACATGAAGCAAAAACAGGGACTTTGACTGGAACTCTAGAGCTCTTACGCTTATTTCATCTGGTTCATGTGAGAAAAAAAGGATTTATTGGTACAAAGAGACAAACGTGAACATATCTAGCGGTTCCACATGCTTATAAGCCAGCCAGCTGGTCCAGTGGCTCTACGCATCAAACCATGATGTTCTACCCCTGTAGTTAAGGCGGGACTAGAGGAGGTTCGGTGACGTAGTATCGAGAGCATTAAGTCCTCACGGGGAGAAGGGGGATGCTGAATGGACGGTAACACTTTATAATTATTACGTGCTATTTAGCATTAGTTAAGTGAGAGTTAACAATTAATTAATCATTTATAAAGCATTGCAAAACAGTAAAAGACTGTGTGCATGTAACCAGTGGAAACTGACTACTGTAGGGAAGGTAGAGTCTTAGTGCGAGAATGTTTTGGCAAAGCATAACAAAGTGATAATTACTATGATAAAGTATGATCTCACCTTGTGCTGAATGTAAAGTCATAACAGTTTAGTCACATTTCTGTTTCCAAGATCAAAAGAACTTTCATTCTCTTTGCAGCGCTGCAGGATGTGAAACATGTCAGTGAAACTCTCTCCTCCATGGTAACCACTCAGATGGACCCTCCCTTCAAAAAAGTGATGCAGGGCACAGTAACCCAAACCAAACACCATTAACTACGTCTCAAGCCTCCAGTGGATGAAACCTACTCTGAGTCTCTCATGACAGATTTACTGCTTTACTCACCTCAGTCACTCAAATCCTGACCTGAACATCTGGCAATATCTCTCTACATTGTAATGATGTCTATTTCCACTCAATGTGCCTCAGTGTTGCATATTCCAGGTGTTAGTCACCAAATGATGATCAGAGGGAGAGCATTCACTTTTCTGCAGTCTCATGAACCCAGCACGGCAGCTTCCAGCCGGTGGTTCTGTTGGGTTAGGAGAACGTACAGCTCCAGCTCCCCAGACCATCTCATCCACAGCAACACTGAACCCGATGCAGGCGTCACCCTAACAATGGTCCTCTTCTTCCTCCTGAGCAACATGGCACACAATGTGACCGCTGTCGAGAGAGCGTAGGGGCTTCCACACAGCCGCAACAATCAACAGATTCTCTCACACACGCACACACGCACACACACACACACGCACACACACACGCACACACACACACACCGCTGCTCGGCAGGTGTGGCTGCGTGCTGTCGATGAGCCGACAGTGATCTCTGAAAGAGGCTCGTGGAATGCAACCTGACGCCAAGATGAGGACGGGAAGAGGGATGGGAATGAGAACGGGGCTGTAGCGTTGCTTTGAATCAGTCCGGCAGCGAGAGGGTTCACCAACTCAACGCACACATTAACCAATAACTTCTATGGTGGTAATGTATTTAGTTTTCAGCTTGTTCTGCTGCCTTTAAATAATGATGAATCACACAATCAGAATAGTGTGTTATTCTATTAAAGCAGCATAGTCATACAGCTTTGACGTTATGTATTGCTATTAGCTTTACATACAAGGCTTCTTTAATGGATACAGGAGCTCCAGCTTCCTGGCTGTGAGAAGTACCGCAACTACCGCTCAGGTTCAAGATGTGTTCTGATGGAGGAGGAGGTGTACTGGCCTGGGCTTTCTCAGTCTGTGTTGGAGGGGGCAGCCAGACCAGACACAGTATTTACAAAACCCAGTTTTCATTAAAATCCTGTCTTTCAGTGAAATAAAAAGTTTTATGACGAGGTGCCAGAGAAGATGAAAACTTGGGTATTAAAGTTCCCCCTGGATGTTTATAGCCCGTAAGAAGTGAATTAGCTGAGAATCCAATTAAAGGTTCATTAAACAGACTGAGTCCCATGATGAAGCTGCTAGTCTCACTTAACCAACTGCAGATTGGCTTCTCATCAAAGTGTCCCATAGACCCACAGCGAAGTCAGTGCTGGAGGGTTTTCTACACTTCATCTCTGTTAAAATGTCAGCGCAGAGGCCTCAGAGAAGGTATCGTCCCTCTGCTCCCTGAGACAAATGCCCTGATCAGAAATAAAACACCCTCTGACTGAAATCAGCTGCATTTCATCTCACATGAGACTGGTGGGAGGTCAGGCCACATGTAATGCCAGGGAAAGACAGGAGACAGGACGTACCTTTCCTCCATGGAGCCAGGATGGAGAACGACTTCTGCCAGCTGATGACCAGCCCAGCCTTCTTCCTCTTCACACTCATCTTCCCGTAACAATTCCCGAGGTTGAGGACAATTCAAATGTGGTGAAGTTGCAGAAAGATGAAATCCCCTCCACCCCCGACCCCCTTAGAGATTCCTTATGTTTTGTTTAGAACTTGAAAAGCTTTCTGTTGTTGGGGACTTCAGTGTGGAGGTTGTCCTCGAGCGGGGTCATGATACCTGCGCCTCCTCGCCTGCTGGACGGCCGGAGTGTGAGTGTGTGAGCGCTGCAGCAGAGAAAAGTTAAAGGGGGCTGGGCCACTCCACGATGAGAGGAGGAGGAGGAGGAGGAGGAGGAGGAGCTGCAGCCGGCTAGAGGCAGAGAGGTGGAGCAGGGAAAAGTCTCAGACGAGGACTGAGATTTACACCCAGCCTGAAGGCGAACAGGGAGCCACAAGAGGAAGTGGAAGAATGAGTTCAATGATCACAGCTTCAAACAGCTTGACCCGTGTATTGATACACCTTAAAGCTGTGAGAAACACAGCAATATTATACCAATGACATGATTGACATTTGTATTGTTACTATGAAAAATATGTCAAAACATCCACTAAAGTTTTTTCAGACCACTTAGGGTTGAGTTCTAGTTTATTTTTAGAAATCTAGTTTGCGAGGCATCAGTAGTGTGTTTGACAACTACAACATCTCTACTACCTTTCTAGGAGCTTTCGACCACATGAGTGGGTCTTCATCAGCGGCTGGAGTTTGTTCGGTTGCAATGGCAGTACATACAGCACACACACCCTGTGAAATCCCACTTATAGAAATATGTGTTTAAGAAAGATGTCAGAGAGGAAAAGGAGTCAGAAGATATGAGATTTACTTAGGTCTTAAAGGTTATCAAAAATGTTTGAAAATACATTCTAAAATGTACCTGAGCCAATAAAGAAGAGCTAAAATAGATGTTTGTGCTCTTTTTATTTTGGTCTGACTGCTGCATTTTGGAGAAGCTATAATCTGTGTAAAGTGTACACATTCAGAGATGTGAGAGGAAATGAAATGATGTATGACATCAAGATGTCTACTGGGTCGACAGGAACTGGATCCTGTGTTAACATGCTTCTTCAAGCTGTTGTCAAGAGACAGCAGTGCTTTCACCATCAACATGCTAACGTGCTAGTAATAATTATATTACTTGATGATTGTCAACTTGTTTTGGGACGAGAGTCTGAACGCACAGCAGCGCTGGAGGTGCAGACCACGGTGTCAGTACAAGTATGACGGAAGATACAGATTTAATAAATTACCAACATTGGTAAATTAGTACATCTTTTTGCGTCGTGGCAACGAGTGAGCTATTGTTCTTTTCACTCGTGCTAACATTTGCTAATTAGCAGGAAACATTATAAAAACTTGATGGCAGGGGTACAGAAAAAGCCGTGAAGCCATTTCAAAGCTTTTAAAAGGACCATCTCATCTTATAACTGACACCATTTCAAAGTTACGTGCTGAGCAGAATTATATCATCAAATATTAACTGTATTCGAGGAGTTAAAACTGTGGGGAAGCTGAGATCATGCCTTCTGCTAAATCTCTTACAGAAATACAACACGGCCTGAGCGCAGAGAGCTTTTCTTTCTATCTTCTGCAGGTGTCCGTGTACGAACCACTGACTGCGTCAGTGAAAGCATTCACACAAGTGAGCAACGCTGTCTTTAATTAACTCTCACAAGCCAGGAAATACCAGAGTATGAATCAGATGATGTGATAAAGATTAGATTAGATTCGATTCAACTTTATTGTCATTACACATGTACAAGTACAGAGCAACGAAATGCAGTTTAGCATCCAACCAGAAGTGCAATAGCAGTAAATACCAATATACAGATAATAATAAGTATTTTACAGATAATAAGTTAGTGATATAGGTACGGGATATACAGATTGATTGCGGTAATATGTACATGTTATACAGGTTGATTTGTGCATTAAATGTAGGTAGACTATAAGCAGGAACTATAAACATAATTTACAAAAGGCAAATGGGCATATGATAAGTTAAGTAATACAGATTGAGTGAACGTTAAATAGTGCATAATAATAATAAACAGTAGCTGCCTAACGTTACTAGACTAGTGCAATGCTCAGTTTTTAGTGCAGACAGTTCAAACGTGTTTGAGTGCAGGTGTAAAGTCTTTGGTCAGTGGGGGGAGATGACGAGGATAAAGATTTCACAACAGTGTCATTATTACTTTATTTTAGAAAACAAACAGTCAAACTGTGTGTCTGAACATTTGCCTTCCCCCAGTGGCCTGTACTGTATTTCTATTAGCGATGTTATTTCAATATCACATTCCTTCCAAATATTGACGCTTTCCTGGATATCCCCTTGCCTGTCTTTTTTGAAACATTATCACCTTGTTTTTACTTCACTGAGTAGAAAAACAAAGCTAAGTCATGGAATTCAGACACACCCACATACGGCTCTCTACGGTCCCTATGAAGGATCCTCCTGTCCCCCCACAGCCTTGTAATGTCAGCCTGCCTTCAGCTAACTCAGTGGTTCTCAAACTTTTTTTGTCAAGCCCCACTTTGGAGGACGAAAAATGTTCGGGCCCCACCGCCCCTACAAAATTGTAACAAAATGGTCCGTGCTGAATTTTTATTGAAATAACGACATTTTGTGACTCCTCTATCTGTGCTTTTATTAATAATAGAACAAAGAAAATGTCACTTTCATGTAAACCAGATTGCTCCATCGGTCAAAAACAAATAAAACACGCAATCACTTTGTTAGAACAATACAAAGTTGTGCAAAAAAAGAACTAATATGTGGCAAAAATAGCTCATTGTAATAGCCTAATTAACATGTTTTGTACTGAATATCTTTTCAGAATAATAACAATAAAGTTCAACCTGTGAAAAACTAAATAAAACCAGTTAAAAATATTTGGCAATGAAGAGTTTTACACTGCATATCTTTTCAAAACAACAATAACGTGCAACCGGTGCAAAACAAAACTAAATTAGTGCAGATATGAGCCTGCTTTCCACTACAAATCTTTGTAAAACGGGGTTGTAGATTTGATACGGCCACTCTCAATTCATGCTCAAAGTTGAGCTTCGATCTGTATTTTGTTTTGAGAGAGGCAACAGCAGAAAAGCCGATCTCACAGAGGAAGCTCTGCGCGTCATCACAGCCGTCCGGCCGGTTTGAATCAAACAGCTGCTGGTCCGCCTGAAGCAGCGCTGGCAGCGGCCGTCATTCAGACGCTGTTGTGCGGCTACGGATGATATTATGAACCCGGACACGGGGGCGTTTGATGGTCCGACATTAGAGGGACTTCCACAAGAAGTTTAAAGCAGAACTAGTGGTTAGTTTAATGGTGGATGGGGGAAACGGCGTAATTTAAACCACAGATTTGAAAATGCGAAATGCATTCTGGGATATTGGCTGTCTCAAGTACGCACAAGTCTCATCCTATGCATCCCCGGTAAAATGGGCGGATCAAATCACAGCCGGGCATTTTCACAATTATTTAAAATAATAATAAAAAATAAAAAAAGAAATCTACATTTCCCCAACCCTCTCACGCCCCACCTGTAATACCTCCGCGCCCCACTAGAGGGTCGCGCCCCACAGTTTGAGAACCACTGAGCTAACTACAGTAGCGACTATAGGTCATGCATGTGTGCTTAAAAGACAGGGATAACGTGATGAACGAATATTTGATCTATCGTATAGAAGTTACTGTAGAAGCAGAGTGAGACTAGCTTACTTTAGACAAGAGTAGTGTTAGCTGATTAAATGAATATGACACCCAAAAGGCTAATCCCCCGTCCAGACACCAATGGGCTGTAAGGCGTCGACAAACACATTTCATTCACACACAAAAAGCAGCTGCGATCTTCATACAATCATAGCAACACTTAATGAAACCCACAACGCTGTCTGCCCGCATAGCAGAGCTCCAGCAGTCATGGGAGCCCGTTAGCCCGTTAGCCGTAAGTGAGCACACTGTTGTCCCACGCTGTGGTCTCCAGCCGCAGAGGAGCGGCTGGGGGTCGGCGATGCACTTGGCTATCACTAGCGACTCCTGTTGGAGACAATACAATGAATAAATAGCTCGAGTTAACGTCATTGAATACGATTGGTGGTGGAATTGGCTGTGATCCCCCTGATCACAGCCAATTCCAGCAGATTGGCCAGAGCTGCGGTTGGAAAGTCCAAGAACTAACTCGTAACGTCTATTCATAAACACTTTTCCTCGACTTCGATGGAAAACGTCATGGGGTCAAGGAAAGGTGTAACAGATAATTCACGAGGAGTTAGGAAAAGACAACCACGGTGCTCAGTGAATCCTACTTTACTTTCACTAAACTATGTAATTACTACTTTATTGCAAGACCAAAGACAATACATAGACAAAACACCAAGAGGACGACAAAACAGTGAGATACAAGCCAGCAAAACATCATATAGTCAAGGTGTGTGTCTGTGTGTGTGTGTCTCAGCCTTTTTGAGATGAAAGAAACAATAAAGAACATAGATGAGGACAGATGTATATTTATGTGTGTATGCATGTACATGGGTTTCAATTGGTTTCAGGCCCAAAAATAAATATTACTATTTTGATATATAATAGGAGGGTAAGGAGCTCGGACATCAGGAGGGAGCTTGGAGTCGAGCCGCTACTCCTTCGTGTTGAAAGGAGTCAGCTGAGGTGGTTCAGCATCTAATTAGGATGCCTCCAGGACGCCTCCCTTTAGAGGTTTTCCAGGCACGTCCAACTGGTAGGAGGCCCCGGGGAAGACCCAGGACACGCTGGAGGGATTATATCTCCCAGCTGGCCTGGGAACGCCTCGGGATCCCCCAGAATGAGCTGGTAGATGTTGCGGGTGAGAGAGGAACCTTGGTCAGCCCGCTTGACCTGCTGCCTCCGCGACCCGACCCCGGTTAAGCGGAGGAAGATGGATGGATGGATATAATAGGCAGTGGTGTCATGACCAGATGGAGTGGTGTTCTGTTGTATTGTAAATGATGGACGAGAGTAGATTTTCTATTGAAATATAGTCCAGCATTAGGTTTCTCCAGTGTGTGATATGTATGTTATTCCTTGATTTTTTTTTTTATAGTTTTATTGGCGATAGTTAGGGTCACGAAGGTAAGCGGTTGTTTTGTTCTGGTTTATTTAAACGTTTTAAACGTTTCCCAGTAAACCCAGTGAAGGGGATAATGGGACCAGGCAGCCCGGGAAAACAGACAGTGACTCAGTTATGTTTTTCTAAAAGTCTGGTGTGCAGTGCCAGGTGGCGTGAACGTCGCTATCCGGACTTTTTTGAGTGTAATATGGACAGATGTCTGACGTGAATCCCATTTTAAACATGTTTTGCATTTGCAAATTGGATTTGGATGCAGAGTCTAATTCCCATTTTCTTGATTTTGTCAGACTGTGATAGTTCTACACATTTGAGATTTACTTTTTTGAGGAGGTGATATTAATTAATTGTGAGGTTCAGAGAGGTAATTATAGATTAGTGGCCTTAATGTTACATTTGGATTGAATGGATGATTTGAGTTGCAGATATTCCAAAAAAGGGATTGTTCTCGATGCCCTACTAACCAGAGTATTGTTGTTGAAGAAGTGTTTCAAATGAGTGATGCCTTTAGCGGACCATGTGTGGAGATATAGGTTTATTGTGACTTAGAAAGTCAGCATTGTTCCATATAGGGTAAAATGCTTAGGTGCAAAAGTGAGGTTTGTTATTTTGCTGAATTTCCACCAGGGCCCCGTTCCTCGTACGTGGTTCAACTAAGTCAATCAAATGTCCTGATAGCCAGCTTAAATTAACCCGATGATGAAATCAGGCTAACTCGGTTCCTCAAAGGCTGATCTGCGCTCAAACGATCTTGTTAATTCAAACCAGACATCAGTAATCAGGATAATTGTGCATGCCGTCCTACTTCAAAAGGGGGAATCGTCGATCACCAAAACCATAATTTTCTAACAGTACAACGGCAAATAAACTCAAAGTCTTCATAATCTTGCAAAATCTAACAGCGCCACAGCTGAGGGCCAGACAAGAAGCAGGGCAAAATAAGTTAAATGTATAAGTGTTGGGAAATATATCTGCTAATTTTAAGTGCCTCGTCACCCCAATCAATCAGATATTTCTTTAAATGTGCCTGCAGGCAATAGGCTTAATAATATGCATCATCAAATCAGATCTTATAGCGAAAATAATCTCTCTGAATAAGAAGATAAAATCAAGCCCAAAGAGTATCTAATTGATACGAATTAATAGATACTTATGAGGATATATGTACTGTATGCGCTTATGTATCATGTACTATATGCGTACATTATACAGAACTAGGAGTTTGAATATGTGTATTTATATATTTTTTTCTACAATAATTATATGCTATGGTGTACTAATAACACTGTCATGTAATAATGAGCACTCTTTGATTGCATTTACTCAGACATGGAATGTAATGAACACATCCAGAAGTTTCTTAAGCTCTAAATAAACGTTACGAGCAGCGCAGCATGCAGCGGCTTTCTGATGTTCTCCGCATCGCAGACAACTAAAACCTATCCCAACTAAATCTAGTATTGTGTTGCATGCAGGCTATATAAATAGCTCCTTCTGTGACAGGCTGATTGTGTGAAGGAGAGAAACCAGAGGTCCTTCCTTCCAGCTGCTGTCACACTTAACGATCAACCCTGCTTGAGTAGAGATCGACAATTCACTCGAGAAAAAATCAATGAAACTGTTCAATAATCAACATTTTCTTTGTGCAATAATGTTGATTAAACCATTCGGTTATATTTTACTTTATAACATGACCGAGTTCCTAACTGGGCCATTTTACTCAGATAGGAACCTTCCTAAGCAAAAAAGACTTGACTTTGATGTGTATTGGACTGACAGTTATGTAAGCCAATTATTATCATCCCGCTCATGCAAAATAGCACTGGAAGAAGGAGCTCAACACAAGTGTGAGATTTTACATTATTTAATTTTTAGGTTCTTATTAGAGATTGTTGATGGGTTATTTTCAAGTCAAGTATCGGTTAATAACTTTTCATATGGGTTAAGAAGTAGTTGCAGTTGTTACATTTTGTTTTTAAGGGCGGACTCAGAATACAGACTAAAACAGCAGATCAGTGAAGAAGAGTTTTTAATGAGTAACAAAGGAAAAGGGGAGATGGCAGGAGGCATGCAGGGTGACGATGATGTGGATTGAGGCCAACAGGAACTAAAACTGGTTGTAGACCGGAGATCTACGCACACGTTAGGAGAACCACAAAAACTCACTGGCGAGGGAGGCGGGAACGCTGGAGGCTTTAGGCTGAAGGTGATGAGGTGATTGCAGCCAGGTGTGCAGGTAAGCCAGGTGGGGATGATTAGTAATTAGTGCCCCCAAGACGCAGACACAGTGACTGAGAGGAGACACCAGAAAGAAAGAAAAACATAGGAATGTACCCAGTGGAGGAGGAGAGGCAGGCGAGCTGGGGACCTGGTCCGAATGAGGCGGTGAGCTCGTTCCCCAGCATGTTACCGGATCTCTTTCTGGCCAAACATCAAGAACTGCAGCGGGATCTGCCTCACAGAGACCTGTCAGTCCACTGAGGTACCTGACCAAGCCCTCGAGCCCTGGGTCTCACATGATAGAGACAAGCGGCTCAGAGAAAGTACCTAATGCTCCGGTGTCTTCCCTTTGACTTACTGCAGGGGTTTACATCGGTCACTATCGCCAGTCTTTATATTAAAATTGGATCGCTCATTTTTCCAGACAGGAAGCCCCAGTCTATAGGACCGCTCGCCGCTGGTCAGACCAATCATATCTCAAATGCATGAAGGTTCGTACGGACCGCAGCCTTCACGTCAGGTTCACTGGAGTATTACAAGCACACTCGCTGCACCCTAAGAACAGCTGTTAAACAGGCAGAGAGGGAGTAAAGACCACAGATGGAGTCGAAACTCTCCTCCAGCAACCCGAGGCACCGATGGCAGGGACTCCAAACTATTACAGAAAACAACAAATCACAAACCTGCACCCACCTTCTCAGACCAACTTCATTGCTTTTACGCCAGGTTTTTCCCCTCTTCGAGAGGACGCTGTTCTTGGACTACAGCTCAGCGTTCAATACAATAGTGCCCTCCAGGCCCGTCGGTAAGCTCAAGGATCTTATTCACTGACCCTCAGGACAGGAGTGCCACAGGGCTTTGTCCTCAGCCCCCTCCTGCATCACCTCTACACCCACGACTGTGCAGCACTGGCACCACGGTGGGCAAATTCAAATACCTGGGGATAAATATTCACAAGGACTTGACATGAACTTGCCACATCCCAACTGTTGTAAATAAAAAAAACAGGCCTAAGAACATCTGAGTAAATAGACTTCTGAATAAATAAGATACATACACACGCCACACACACAGTGCAATCCAATGCAACCTCCAATAGCTTTCATCATATTTCACTCAAACCAGAACATCCCTGAAGCCATCAGGTCAAAATGTGGCACTTTGTGGTTGTCATTAAAATAAATGAACACCATGTTTCCTTCAAGTCAGTATTTCTCAAACTGGGGCGACAGGTACTGCAGCAAGAGGAAATGCAGAATTATTTTATTTTTATTTATTTATTTGTTTTTAAGAACTTTATTGAGAACTTCACATATTACAAAAGTACAAAGTACACGGACATAAAACTAAGTAATTAATAAATACATGGCGAAATGCATGTACTATCGGGTAAATATTTATGTTACGCCGTTTTAACAGGTTACGCTTGTGATACTTGCCGATTCTTGTCACCTTGCCAAGAGACGATCACCGTGGGAGACGGAATATTTTTGGGTTGATCACAGGGACACTCTGACGTGGCCCAGCCTCACCCACACTCTACCTCCAGCAGCCCCCAGGTAAGTTGAGTTTGAGACCCCTGCTCTAACACCACCATCAGGCCCAAATTTCCACTTGTAGCAATATCTGATGGCCGGATTTGAATGATATTTAGTGAACACATTCATGTTAATGGGGGAAAGTCCCTTTCCATTTGGGAACTAAATACATGTCCAAAGAATGTTCCCAGTATTCGAGTATTGGCATATTCCACATGTCTTAATTTTGAAAATGCTCCATTAGGCCTAATTAAGAATATCCAAAGGGATTATGCTGTTTACATGACCCATATCAATTTTAGAAGTGTCTTAAACGGAATAATAGTGTGCATGTAAATGTAGTAACTTTTGTGTTGCGTGTGACCTTTTCCTTCATTACTATGAACACGAACTGTAGTTTGGTCTGACTCAATCCCACAAACATCTAGAGATGTGTCATCTGGGGGCAAAGTGTGGTTTAAGTGGTACTGAGGTCTTTAGAAATACATATAATACTGGATTATCCTTGGTTACTCATCTCTTATATAATTTGGCTGATAGAAATGTTTTTAAATGGGGTTTTAAATGTGCCTAGCTTGACAGGCCACTATGTGAGGAGAGCCACACAGTCCAAAGCCTTTGGTACTGAAGGCTTTGGGCACGCCTGCATGGCACAAATCTGTACTGTACTGTCACATAAAAAAAAAAAAAAGAGATCCTTCCATATGAAAATCGTCTCGCCACAGCACATGACAACAGCAGGGGTCGAATCATTTAGGATGGTCATATTGATGTTGTAGTATTGGAAAAAAAACAACCATTAAATTAATGGTGATATAATTAAGCTGCATGAATACATTTATAATGATATCAGCCTATACACGTAATTAGGGATGGGTATCGGGTCGATACTGCGTTAAAATACTCGTACTCGTATCGGTTTCAATTGTCGATACCAAGAACCGATACCACTCAACAGTGTTTCACTACAACAAACTGGTCGCGCTTTGTGGAGAAAAAGATTTGTTGTCCTACCTGACTTCAACGTCTAGGGCAGGGGTCGGCAACCCGTGATCCAGAGCCGCATACGGCTCTTTCGTCGCTCTCTTGCAGCTCTTGCAGCAAGGTGTGTAGAGTAATGTGCGTCGCGTTCACACAGTAAAAAATGACTGCCGTCCTGCCGGTGTGAATCAAACGGCTGCTGATCCACCAGAAGTAGCGCTGGCAGCGGCCTCATTCAGACGCTGTTGTGCGGCTACGGATGATATTATTGTAGCCGAGTGTCTGTTGTGTGTCTATATTTTAATTCTAATAAAATGAAAACACGCTCCAGGGTAACTTGAACCACTTTTTTATCTCCTTCACACACGTATATCCCACAATTCCACTCTTCTTTTCCTTTCCGTTTCTCCCTCCACAATAAAAGCACCGGAAACATAACTTGGAACACAGCTTCCTATATAATTGCTCGATCCCTAATATTATCGCTTACATTATGAACCCGGACACGGGGCGTTTTATGGTCCGACATTAGAGGGACTTCCACGAGAAGTTTAAAGCTTGGGATAGCCTTCTGTTAATTTTGTACTATAGGCTTGACATAATCTGCAGAGGATAAAATAAAATCTGCCTCCAAATAAATTGCACTTTCATGGAGACCAAATCTAAGAAGTATCGGTATCGGTACTCGGTATCGGCAAGTACACAAATAAAAATACTCGTACTCGTATCGGTTTGTAAAAAGTGGTATCGTTGCATCCCTACACGTAATATAACCTATAAAATGTATAAAAGTGTGATTTATACCGTGGTTTCAAACTCAAAGTAATGAAATATACAATCCATTAGTACAAATATAAAAGCTTAGACTTTTATAACAGCACACCTGCACATGAGTCCTCCTGGAACACTCAGAACTTGTGTTCATATAGAGAAATATTTCACTCCTAAACGCCACTTAAGAACTAACACGTTTGTGTATTAGTGGGTCTTGAATAAGGCCTAATGTGAGGAAGTTTATTCTTGGGACAGGGTTTCTAAATCAATAAACCTTAATCTGCGTCTGGAGTGGAATGCTAGTAGTGGTGCCTGAGTGAGGCAATGGTGAACAATTCACAATAACAATGCTGTCATTGTTTTCACATGACTTCTCGATTGCAGGTTATTACATCCTAGGTTGTTGTTGGTCGGGTTGTGTAAAATGCTAAAAACACTCCTCTCTCTCAGACCCTTCCTGTTTCCAAATAGTTTCCAGGATATTAAGTCTGTGTTTCTTTATAATTAATGTAAAACATACTTGACTTGCTTCTTTACAGAGCTTGTGCAAAAGCTATAAAGTAGTCCATGAATATGAGATATGAGTTTACAGATACTTACAATCCCTCCCTGGCATAGTGGAGGTTGGTTTAGGGATTCTTTCTGGTTGCACTCGTTGTCTTTTTGATTCTGGCCAGTTCATTTTGTTTGTATGTCATCTGGTCTTTCAGAGAATAAAGCAACGCACAACTCAGAGGATGAATGCCTCTGTTCATGTTCGCAGCTCGAGGGCCCGCCGTGCCAAGCGCGAGTACAAACAAAGCCTAACTCTGGACTCAACAATAACTAAAGTGTGTTGGAAAAATAAAAATAACTCAATCAAATTGAAAACCCTAAAGAAAAGACCAAGGAGGGCTTCAAGGTTCCAGCTTTCAAAGCTACTATTTGGCTACACTTTTGACTTGAGACCTCAAATTAAATGTATCCTGAGGACATCTACTACACGTACATAACCACTCTTTAAAAGCGATGAACATCAAAGGAACATGAGCGCTACATCGGTGCAAAGCACATGCTGGCGTGTGTGAGCTTGTTTGACCCAGTAGCCTGTCATTAGATGGTGTCTGAGTAACTGTGTTTTCAGCAAGAGCTACCAAAACAACAGATTCCAGGAGGAGGGATCCCAATGGGAGTCTGCAGAGTCTGTCGACTCCATGCAGGAGGATGGCCCTTCGACCCCAGTGACCGCCTACAGGTGGGAGACTGACCACCTGGTGACCTGGTGCAGCCAAAACAACCTGGAGCTCAACGCTCTGAAGACAGTGGAGATGGTTGTGGACTTCAGAAAGATCTCAGCCCCACCAGCCCCTCTCACCCTGTGTGACTCCCCCGTCAAAGCTGTGGAGTCCTTCCGCTTCCTGGGCTCCATCATTACCCAGGACCTCAAGTGGGAGCTAAACATCAGCTCCATCTCCAAGAAGGCGCAGCAGAGGATGTTCTTCCTGAGGCAGCTGAGGAAATTCAACCTGCCAAAGACAATGATGGTGCACTTCTACACTGCCATCATCGAGTCCATCCTCTGTTCCTCCATCACCGTCTGGTACGCTGCAGCCACTGCCAAGGACAAGGCCAGGCTGCAGCGCATCATTCGCTCTGCCGAGAGGGTGATTGGACGCAATCTGCCGTCCCTCCAGGACTTGTTTGCTTCAAGGACCCTGAAGCGGGCGAGGAAGATTGTAGCTGATCCCTCTCACCCTGGACACAAACTGTTCGTGTCCCTCCCCTCTGGCAGGAGGCTGCGGTCCATCAGGACCAAGACCTCACGCCACACAGTCGGCAGTTGGGCTCATCAACAGAGTCCAGGTCCAGAGTCCAGGTCCCCGACTGACTGACTCTGTCACCCCCAGACAATGTCCTACTGGTCACTCCCCTGCACATCCCCACATACCTCATATTTAAATACACTTGCCACTTTCACATGACACTTACATTCCATGCACTCTATTTTATTTGAACTTTACTGTAGATTCAATTGTAAATTCTCATTCATGCAACCATTTATTGCACTCTGTTTATTGCACTCTGTTTATTGTTAAATGTTTATTGTTATGCACTTCCTGCCAGCACAAATTTCTTGAATGTGAAAAACATACATGGAGCAGCTAGCTGAGCCGCGCGCGCAGAGCTAGCTGAGCCGCGCGCGCATAGCTAGCTGAGCCGCGCACGCAGAGCTAGCTGAGCCAGCTGAGCCGTCTTGATAGAGACATGAGGGGTGATATCTGATTGGATAAAAGCTCTCCATAAAACAAGCTGCACTGGAAGCAGCGCTGCAGCCTGGAAGCAGAGCAACACACAAAGACAGGAGCTGTGCAATGAGAAAATAAGCTAATTGGGAAAAAATAATTATAATACATGTAGTGTATTTGTGAAAAACAATTAAATTATAAAATAGCTATAACTTTGTGATTCTGTTTAGGCCAGCAGAGAAGGCTTAGCTGACCCTGACGGTCCATCACTGATCTGGAACAGCTGATCACACCTGATCGGCTTTAACAGCTGAGACTTATGACAGAGTTTATGTCTGTAAACATGATCGGTGTAACAGAGTTGTTTTCTGGTCCGGACAGTTTTTAGCGAACATTCTATATATATAAATCCACTTAAAATATTGATAAAAATGATTGTATAATGTTTTCAGCTGATATATTGGTGTTGACCAGTCGATCGCAAAGGTAGTGCGGGTAGATCGCATGCCATTCAAAAAGAAAATTCTCCAGACGCCATTTGCCACTTGATTGACATACAGAGCAGCCAGTGTGCAAATTAATACCACGGACATCTCGGCCGCAATGGTCGGCAGCTTGAATGAATTTATTGCTAAGTGCAGGGAGGACGATGTTTTCCACCGACTTCCTTAATTACCATTGTATAATACACCAACAAGCATTATGTGCTAAAATGCTAAACATGAAAGAAATAATGGATGTGGCAACGAAGATCACCTGTTCTATTCGAGCGAGAGCTCTTCAAAGACAGTTGTTCCGTGCACATCTGGAGAAGGCCGACTGCGACCACTCTAACTTCTTGCTGTACACTGATGTAAGATGGCTTAGTAGGGGGAAATTCCTGCAGATATTTCAAGAGCTCAGTCTGGAGATAAAGGAGTTTCTCTATGTTGTTAAACATGCAGGATACAAAGAACTAAATGACGATCAGTGGCTGCTAGACTTGGCATTTTTAACCGATCTGACCAACATGTTGAATGAGCTTAATTTAGAGCTGCAAGGAAAAGACAAAACCGTGATTGATATGATCAGCTCAGTTAATGTTTTTAAAAGAAAAATGCAACATCTGTCCTCAAAGCTGCAGCGCCAGGTATAATTTCTTTCTTCTTGATGCAGTCGCCATCTTGAAAAGCTTGTAAAATTGCCTAAGTCACATTGTCTTTTGACGTTATCAGCCTGGTGTTAATGAAGCAACCTCGTTTTAGCTTGAGCCATTTTACAGGTCAAGGTCAATGTCAAGGTAAACTTTATTATCCACAGGTAGGAAATTCATATGGTTACCATTTACACGCTCCTGCCACATACCAATAAAAACAAATACATTAAATACAAAAACATTAAAACATTTAAGCATTAAAAACTAAGAAAAAATAATAAAAATAAACTACCTGAGTGCCAACTGATTATTGTACAGTCTAATTGCTGTAGGCACAAAAGAATTGCTGTACCTCGTGGTCCTAACTTTCCTCTGCAGTAGTCTGCCGCTTGACCTATTGCTTCTTAAGAAACTCTGAGGAAGAGGGTGGGTTAAATCTTTTAGAATTTGTTCTGTCTTTTTAAGAATAAGATCATTGTACAATTGGGCTACAGACACCTGATCAACGCCGATGATCCTACTAGCTGCTTTGACTATTCGTTGCAGTTTCTTCTGATCCTTAATATACATATTACCAAATACACAAATAAGACCAAATGATAAGACACTCTGCAAGAGAGCTTTGTAAAACATTTGAAGAATACTACTGTCTACTCTAAAATGGTTAAGTTTCCTCAGAAAAAACATCCTCTTCTGCAGCTTTTTGGACTTATTTTGTGCACATTCGTTAAAAGTCAGTTTATTGTCTATTTCAACCCCCAAGTATGTGTATGTTGTGACCCGCTCTACTACTACACCATTTATGCTTGAGGATGGAACTGTAATTCCCTTTTTATTAAAGTCTATGATCATCTCTTTTGTTTTCTTCACATTAACCACAAGGAAATTGTCTGTACACCAATTAATAAAACCCTGCACTTCAGTCTCAAAGCCCTCTAGGGATTCAGTATTGGACTGTACAAAACCAACTAATGCTGTATCATCAGCATATTTTAAAAAGGTATGGTTTGAGGTGGTTGCCTGGCAGTTGTTGGTGTATAAAGTGTATAGAATTGGAGACAGGACACACCCTTGTGGTGCCCCTGTATTTATGGCTTTTAAAGATGAGACACTTGAGTTAAATTTCACTTGTTGACTACGGTTTTTCAAGAAGTTAAAAATCCACAAAACTAGTTTTGGGTTAACCCCGAGGTGAACCAATGTTTTTACCATCAGGTGGGGTTGGATTGTGTTGAAGGCACTGCTGAAGTCTATGAACACAATCTTGACAAGACTCTTTGCCCGTTCAAGGTGCTCATATATGCTGTTTGTCAGGGTCAGCAGTGCATCTTCAACCCCTCTCTCCACACGATATGCAAATTGGTTTGGGTCTAAGGATGGTGTGACCTCACATAAAAGCTGTTTCAAAATTATCTTTTCAAAACATTTCATTGCCGTAGATGTCAAGGCAACAGGGCGCAGATCATTAAGTTCCCTAGGTTTATTATTTTTGGGTACGGGCACGATCAAAGATTTTTTCCATAGACAGGGAACTACACCAGTGTCTACTGACAGCTGGAACAGCCTTTGAAAGGGCTGTGCCAGCTGATCTGCACACACCCTTAATGTCCTATTACTAAAACCATCGGGCCCGCTAGCTTTACGGGGATTCACATGTCTAAAATAAGACTTAACATCATCTATAGTGATATCTATATCCACACACTTCATACTACTGATTTCTTTAAAAACCAGTTCCTGTTCAGCTGTAAAATCATGAGTATCAAATCTACAATAAAAATCATTCAAATCATTTGCCATTTCAAGTTCATTTTCCGCTGCCATAAGATGCCTCTTAGGCTTGTATCCTGTGATTTCCTGGACCCCCTGCCAGGCTCTCCTAGCTTCACATCTAAAAAAGTTTTCTAATTTACGTTTATATGCAGCTTTGCAGTCCCTAATCATACCTTTAATTTGTTTCTGCACAATCCTTTTCTCTTCTCTGTTTCCTCCCAATTTAAACAGTCGCTTTTTTTGGTTTGGCTTTTTTTGGTTACCCAGGGCTTATTGTTAGGGAACATCTTAACAGTCTTTTTGGGAATGATTGCGTCCTCGCAGAATGTTATATACCCCGAGATAGCAAGCGCCGCGTCGTTCACGTCTTCGGTCCCGTCTATCACTATGTCCCAATCCGTGCACTCTAGACAGTCTCGCAGCGCCTGGGATGCGTCAGCAGTCCAGCTCTTGACCTCCACCTTTCTGACTTTCTCACGCCGCAGCCTAGACAGTGTTGTTTAACCGTGGATATTAAAGTCCACTCTGGCCTTTAATTTATATAAAAAGGGGTACCTGATCATCCCCTCTGGCTGATCCGCTACTCTGAATTATTTGGGTTGTTTTGTCTTTTCTTATTTTTCTTTTATTTGATTTTCCTTTTTTTTATATAACCAGAGCCTGTGAGCCCGTGAGTCGTGTGGTTTGAGGTACCCTTGGTGATCAGGGTGCCTCCCTTCTTTTGGGACCCTCACTGGCACTGGTCCACCTTGGCACTGGTAAGTCGCAGCCCTACACCCCTTTTATAATGAAAGGCTCTTTTATTAGTAGTTTGTATTAAACATTTTCTGTGAACCGCTGTGGTTAAAATAAAGATTGTTTTTTTGTACTGGAACCACGTCTCCGCCTAATTCCGTATAATGAACCTGAGTGTCCTCTGAGTCTTACTGTGGGCAAAACTTAATCTTTAGCTAACTAAACTACGGAGTCCGACATTTGCATATGTACAACAGATTCACATTAACTTTAGTGATCTCAAAGTGGCGAATTCTGGAGTCATGACCGCTGGCGTGTATTACAATCTCACTGTTTACCTTCATCCTCAGCCAACAGTTTTAAATAGGGTTCAACGTCGCTTGCTCTGGCCCCCGAAATGCATCTGACTGCGGTTCACTATCTTCACGTTTCTGACCGTGGAGTTGCCGATAACAGAGCTGTTTTGTCAGCAGGTGTCGCTGAGTGGGGAACCGATTAGAAACGTGAAGAGGCTGGCGGTGCACTGTGTGCTTCTGCAGATAGTCAGCCGCTTGTACTGAAGAATATCACACATTAGCTTGGTTTAGCTGGAGCTGCGAAAGTATGCTATGGGATAGACGACACTGGCAACTGGAAGTGAGTCATTTACTCACATTGTCCACTGTGTATGTGCCTCTCTGTGACATCAGCTAAACATCTCGTGATCATGTTTCAGTCTAAACTGAACGCCTAAAAATACAGAAAGGAGTGGGAATCAAACCCGTTTATTGGAGATACACGGGCATACTGTCTGTATTGTGAGGCTGATTTCTGTCAAACTTTGTCATATAAAAAAACACATGACAACTCAAAAACATACTCAAAAGACAAAGCCTTATAAAAGCAGCTAATGATTAAAAATATGCTTTATCACTATATTCCTGTCTCCTACAGCTTCCATTACAATTTTGCAAATTAGGCAATGGCGTCTTTAGCAACTTCTAGCGACTTTTTGGACAGCTAATAGCGACTGTCCTTGCTGAGGAGTTGGCAACACTGAATGTGCTGTTATAGTCACATAGGAATCCACTGCCCTTGACGTCCACGCATCTTAAGTTAATGCAACTCTTTCTGCCGTACTCAAAGATTCCTGTACTTTAAGCTTCACTTCTCTGTAGAGTTTGGCAGTGTCAGTGAAAAAAACGCCGCGATGGAGTCATACCTGGGTTCCAGTGTCTTGAGCATGTAACAAAAGTTTTCCATAATGTTGTATCGACGCAGGTCTTTGCACATGAAGTAGGTGATGGATTGTGTTATTTTCTTAGCTCGCTCAGAATTGGAAGGCAGCTTTGTCAAGCTAAGTGTGTCCAGCCGGTTTAGCATTGGCTTGGCAGTCATTGGTTAACGCTGTCTCGTGAAAAATCTGCGTGACGCTGAGTTATGAAAGCCAATCAGCGTTGAGAAGCTTCGTAGCACCTTATTGTAGGTAATTCAAATATAAGTATGAACCTGAAAATGAGAATAATAGGTCCCTTTGAAACTAGCTATGCTTTGACACAGATTCAGTTACTCAGCATCCGGACTCACCAGGAAGTGGCGGAAAAAAACATAAGATGGGCCGGTACTCAGTACTGGCATCAGAGGAATGTGAATCAAGACTGTCAAAAATATGTGTGAATAAGATTGATACTGTTCAGCCTTTGATTCCGAATGTGTCCCAGACACTTGTACATGCACAATGAAATATGGTCTCCTGCAATGAAAAATGGGTTGAGACTATAAAGTATAACTGAATAAATCATTTCCCAATCCATGCCAGATGTGCTTTCAATATTTTCATCAGCTTCAGAGGTATTAATTCAAGAAAACGGAGGCCATCTGGGGAGACGTGGTTTTCCCTTATCCCTGAATCTTCTCCCTGATTGTAAGTATTTCATGAACGGGCCAAAACACACAGGCTCAGAGTCGTCTCTAAACAACACAGACTGGTGGTTCTCTGAAGTCCAGGTTCTCAGGAACATGGTGGACTCTGATAATATTATGGAACCTCTGGCCTTGCATATCTCCAATCACTTGATATCCAACGGCCAAGGATGAGGATAGACCAGTCAAGTATAACTTCAGTATGGGCATACAGCTGTCACACAAGAACACACGTGTTGGCACTGAGCTAGTTGCTCTATCCAGCCTTTTACAAATAATAGTAAAGCCACCATGAGAAATGGTGGAATGAGCTCCCCATTGACATCAGGACAGCAGAAGGTCTCTACTCATTGTAAGTCACTATTACATTTGTGCTCAAGGGTAAGTAGGTTTTTTTAACAGATGGAGTACTTGACTACATTTGTAGAAGACGAAAAGACAGGAAACATTTGGCAACGGTGGTACTAACAATTAGGTGTTTGACTGTGGTGTTGAGAAGACGCACCATGTGGTGATCAGCCGCTATCATTGGCTAGGAATGGAAACTGACATCCACAAATGGGGAAGAAGGGACGCCCCAATTTACCTCCTTTATTTTTACAAGAAGGCCTACTAAAATAATGTCAATTAGATAATTGAATGAAAACACTCATATGTGATACATCTCCATCTCTGTATGATCTAATATCTAATTACAGCTTTAGTCTTTGATTACCAGCTGTATGTGCTTACATACCAGCTACTTCATACAGATATCTGAATATTCATCATCACAGAGCCATTTGAGTTGGTTGGAATGTTTTTTGTTGCAAGGTTTTACATTTTTTATAAAGACAGGAAAACTCAGGTTCATGGCTCTATTTGTGGGCCATTTCATATCAACTGTATTGCTCCAAAAGGAAAGATTCTATGAGCATAAAATACAATATTCTCACCCTGTTCGAACTGATATTAAAACTAAACTTCTGTCAATTTTAGTTAGATTACGATGACACTTAAGATGACATTGTCAGTGAAATAGTGACACCTGCTGGCAGAGTACAGCTCAAGCAGGAGCTGCCAAACATTTAGACTATTTCTGTGTTCAGTCATGTAATGAGACGATTAGCAGGGTCACACATACAACTGTAATTCACTAAAAATACAACAAGATAGTCAGGTTTAATATTTTCCTGTGTGTACATGATTAATTAATATAGACTGTAGAGTCCAGTATATTTTGAATCAAACATCATGTCCAATACTAGAAAACGTATTTCCTTGAGAGAAGGCATGGAAATGATGACATTGATTGCAAAGGATTAGAGAAAATGTGAAATTACTTCTTTTTTTATTAATTTTTATTAATGCCCGAAAGCAATGAACTGCACTGCTGGAAAATGTTGTAGTTGAAATGTAAAGCCAGAGTCTGAACTGTTGACTGAAACTGTAGTAGTAGTAGTAGTAGTAGTAGTAGTAGCAGTAGTAGTGGTAGCAGTAGTAGTAGTAAAAGTCATAATCCTTGGTCAAGCCACTCCCGTAGTCTACCTGGGCTGGGCTGGGACAGGTGGTATCTTCATGGTAGCTCCTCCCATCAGTGTATGAATGTTAGTTAGTCCTGATGGACAGGTGGTACCTTCATGGTAGCTCCTCCCATCAGTGCATGAATGTTAGTTAGTCCTGATGGACAGGTGGTACCTTCATGGTAGCTCCTCCCATCAGTGCATGAATGTTAGTTAGTCCTGATGGACAGGTGGCACCTTCATGGTAGCTCCTCCCATCAGTGTATGAATGTTAGTTAGTCCTGATGGACAGGTGACACCTTCATGGTAGCTCCTCCCATCAGTGTATGAATGTTAGTTAGTCCTGATGGACAGGTGACACCTTCATGGTAGCTCCTCCCATCAGTGTATGAATGTTAGTTAGTCCTGATGGACAGGTGGCACCTTCATGGTAGCTCCTCCCATCAGTGTATGAATGTTAGTTAGTCCTGATGGACAGGTGACACCTTCATGGTAGCTCCTCCCATCAGTGTGTGAATGATGTCATGTAGTGTTAAAGAGCTTTGAGTGCAGTCCATTTAACATGTAGTATTTACTATCAGCAGCAGGGGAATCGGACCAATGAAAACAATCGAACAACCTTTCTTCAGCTTTATTCGAGAAAAGTCAGGATATCTCATCCCATGTGGCTTTGATTTGGCCGCTATACATGAGAGTATGGCGAAAATGTCAGTCCACCACTTTGTTATAATATGTATTTGTCCATTTAATGTGTTTGGCACAGGATGAAATGCAACTAGTGTCTGACTTTTCTTACAGCGCCACCATCAGGTCAAAGGTTCATGGCCAAATACCTGGAAAACTAACTGCATTGCCTTCCGCCTCAGTTGTAAGATGTTTCCTACTAATGTTGGCAGACTAACACATGAACATATTGCCCATGGTAATTAGTTAGCATTAGCGCAAATCACTGAGCTGTTAGCATGGCGCTACGCTGCGAGGCTCGTGTTAATGTGCATCTCTCAGGCCGCTTTAAACGCTGCACATGGTCTACTCCAGAAACTAGCTGGTGAAATGAACCACAGACGTTGCCTCTACAAGCAGAGCTTGTAATGTGAGAACATTTTAGTTTTTAATAAGTTTCATTTGTACAATTTTCAACAGCAACGAGCGCAACAAAACCAGACCGTTAGCCCCAAGTTGGCCAACTCAAAAGATAGTTTTCTTGGTATACATACACAGAATAATTCACAATCTACACATTGAAGTACAGGCAGATTACAGTACAGTTCTCTAAACTGAGACGCAGTCTCAAATTAAGCCACTAGTTTACATCTTCTGGTGTTTCTCTGGCCCAGTGTCATTGCACACAGTGTTCACCAAGACGTGAACAGCAATCTCCAAAGTTTATTTCCAAACGTTCATGCCATGAGCGGACAACTGAGAAACTAAGAAAACTTAAGTCCAGCCACAATATGGGCTCAGAGCTAACCGAGCCTCAAGGCAAGAGCCGGTTGGTACAGGTGAGGAAGACTAGAGGCAGCTGGGGGAACCAGCGCCCCTCGGTCACTGCACACCGGTCCCCTTATTTGCATGGTCTGGGGCTGCTTTTAGACATCCATTTCAAAGTAAGTTGAACAGCATTTAAAAAGAAAAAAGAAAAATGTTCAAGGGTCAGGGTTGATTTTCTCACTTCCCTCTGCTGACATCCATCCAGCAGTTAGGCTCCGCCCAATGCAGATCCCTCGTTTTGGGGTTGAGGCAGAAGTCTCAGAAACGTTGAAACATGGACGAGAAAAACAGAACAATCTGAATGGCACAAGAGGAAGTGAGGAAACGTGTAATTTGGTTGAACAGAGCCTTTAAATGGACTTACACTTTACTTTTCTCGTCGACTTTTAAGGATCATACGAGTGTTTTCTTTCTCCGTTTCCACTTATTTACCACTAATCAGCCCGGGCAACGGTAACCGAGTGACTGAGTCCAGCAGGTACGTGATGGAGAACTCTGAGTTTATAGGACATACTCAGCCATCCCAGAATGCATTGAGGCTCCTCATACTGTCCAATGGCGGACAGCGAGGCAGACGGTTCAAATAACAGTTGGATAAAATGAGAATGATGGCGAGTGACGTTAAGGTGCAATTAAGAGCTCACGCATACTATTATATGCAGTGTAGAAAATATTTTATCCTTTTGATTTACTCTTGAAATACTGGACTTTTTTTTTTAAATGAATCATGTTGATTTGAATTTGCCATAAATAATTTCCATTCAACGGTAGGCTGGACCAGGAACTGAGTGATGCAGAGAAGATATTAGAGAGTGTGAAGAGTCTGCTGGTAAAGACCTACTAATGCTTCATTTAGAAGGCGGTCTGCAGGACTAGTAGTCACAGCAAACCGTGGAAATAAACTCCACAGAAGGCTGTGAGATGCAGCTGAAAAGTCTGGAAAACCAGCTAGGACATAGATCTCAAGAAATAGGAGAAACAAAGTCCCCATTCCCTTTTCCAGAGCTTTCAGCAGCATCTTAAGGTCACGTCATACACACACACTGTATGAAGACACTGGGAAACGGGGGAAATGTCAAAAAGAAGCTTGCAAGAGACTTTCAGTAAAGTAATTTTGTCAAACCATTTACAATAATCTGAACTATAAACTAGTATTTCCAACAGTAGGGGCTATGGGATGTGGCTGCAAGCTCTGGAAAAAGATAGTAAGAGCACCTTGAGTCTATATCTTCTATTTTCACCCCGATTGGCAGAGGAGAGAAGTTTGACCGTTTCCAAAAACAGCGCCATATTTTCTGTTTATCAGTTTGAAAACAAAGGGCAAGTCATAAAGTGCATGTTTCTGCAGTGAAAAGAATGGAGGTAAATGGCTGCTTGAAATGAGAAACTCATGCAGAGCACTGGAACATGTGCCTCATTAAACATTTAGCTGTACTGAGAATTATTTGTATTAAATAGGCTGAAATGTGTCAACACTGGTATGATCCTAAAAGGACGACGGAGAGCAGCGGTTTAGTTTCACAGCACAAAATGAAGCAGAGACCCCAGCAGAGCAGGGCCCTCTGGGAACCCGTCCCCAGCAGAGCAGGGCCCTCTGGGAACCCGTCCCCAGCAGAGCAGGGCCCTCTGGGAACCCGTCCCCAGCAGAGCAGGGCCCTCTGGGAACCCGTCCCCAGCAGAGCAGGGCCCTCTGGGAACCCGTCCCCAGCAGAGCAGGGCCCTCTGGGAACCCGTCCCCAGCAGAGCAGGGCCCTCTGGGAACCGGTTCCCAGCAGAGCAGGGCCCTCTGGGAACCCGTCCCCAGCAGAGCAGGGCCCTCTGGGAACCGGTTCCCAGCAGAGCAGGGCCCTCTGGGAACCCGTCCCCAGAACGGGTGGTTCTCACAAGCGTCGACAGGACTGATCCACCTGAACACTTCCCCTCTCTCAGACCCCCTGACCCCCTGACCCCCTTTGAGCCAATTCAAAGACCGTCTACCGGCAAGGAACGTGACGTACGGCTTTTTTCAGATGACTTTTATTGCACTTAGCCAGAGTAAGAAGAAGCGAGCGTGAATGAATGAATGCTCGTGGAGTTAGACTTCCTACCCATCACTAATTTCCCATAACATGCAACTTCAGTTCGGTTTATTATGAGGTTCCAACTCGAGTTGAGGACTCATGTTTCACTGCCATTTCTTTTAAATCGTGTACGTTTCTGAAATATATTTTTCTCTCCCAGAAACGGGGATTACATTAATAACAAACACCTTCACTTCTGTTCACCAAACACCTGAATTTCTGTTTAGACATACCAATGTTTCTGGAAGCGTCGAAGCCTCGGAGAAAAGCTTCTACGTTAAAAAAAGCAATACAGTCATTTTAATGCAACCTTCAATAAATAGTCTGGCACAGGGCGGCCACCTGCCTATAATCTGATTTAGTGAGGGGGGGGGGGGGTACTCCCGACTCATCTCACAGACAGTACAGCTGATGACTGTGAGGGAGGGGGTTGGGGGAGAAGTCGGACCTGGAAACCAAAAAGAAAGCTTCAACTAAATGACACACTGAGTCTTATTTCTTGCTGCGCAGCCGCTTGGACTGTCGTGGAAGGCCCGAGCTCTTTCTGGTGCGTTTGAGCGACGACCCCCCCTCGCCCTCCGGCGCTCTGGCCACGTCGCCGCTCGCTGACACGGTACCGGACGCACTGGCGGCCACGGTGGACGACACCGCGGCGCTGCCGGACGTGGCGGGGCCGGCCGCGCCGGGCCGGGCGCCTCCCATGGCGGCGGCGCTACTGTCCATCAGCTCGCGGAGCTTGTGCTCCAGCTCGGCGAGACGGGCGTTCTGCTCGCCGATCACCTGGGTCTGCTCCAGCAGCTTCTGCTCCTGGTCCTGCAGCTGCTTCTGCTGCTCCAGCTGCTTGACCCGGATCTCCTGCATCTCCCGCCGCAGCACCGTCATCGACGCCCCGTTCACCTTCACCTGCTGCTGCACCTTGGTCATCTCGGACCGCGACGGCGTGTTCTTGGCCAGCAGGGACATGGTGGTCAGGGAGGTGGATGGACCTGCCACTGAGGGAACAGAGGGTTCAGGGGGCGTCGGGAATTTACAGCTACACAGTGGCTGCTTCAGTAACAGGCAAACAAGAGATTGTTGATCGCCGCTTTAAGCAAACACGGGAGCCAAATGAAGAATGTGAAACTATTCATATACAATACTTTTCTCCAGATCTTTTCCACTGGTTTGACATTTATAACCATTCTGTTTTACCACATTAGGAAAGAGGGTTTGGTCCCTCTACAGAATATACACAATTTCTCAGAAACAAAAGTGTACGTCCACTGAGCATATGGTTAAATGATTCATGAGACTCCATGATGAAGAACATTTAATAATTAAAGGACATTTCAAGTGGGGAGAAACCTTCCACCACCAGCTACTCGTCTTACTTTGGACCTCTATTGCTCTGGAAAGACCTGCTTTAGTTACTGGTACAATAGTCATATTCATACCCAACGGGTCACACCTTTCAGATATACATATTCTCATTTTTTAAATGTGAAAGCAAGCGTCCAGTGCTTACGCATCTTACAGTGAAGCTTTTAACTGAATGCGTTCGACATTTGTTTCAATTTAAAATCGTGCTCAAAAGCACAAGGTACCATTTTTATCTCATATGGTTGGTGACACATTGAGAGCATTAGGGTTCTCCAGGCCTATGAGTCAGGAGCATGTGCGTTACCTGGTGTAGAGCCAATGAGGCGGCCGGACAGGTCGGCCCCCGGCAGCTTCTTCTTCAGGATGGGGACAATCTTCTCATCGAAGTACTCCATGGCCATGGAGGAGATGTCCCTCAGCTCCTGCAGGACCTCGTGAGCTCGCTGGGGCGCTCGAGTGGAGTTCACGTAGCGCAGCACGCGGTAAATCTCATCGATCACCTGACAACACAGTGGCACGAGACAGCAGAAATAAGACGGGAAAACAGAACGCACAACAGATGGGGCTGGAAGAAGACTGAACGCACAACAGATGGGGCTGGAAGAAGACTGAACACACAACAGATGGTCTCCGTGGGCTCTCTGCTGGCCAGGTCTGTGAACGCTGCATGGGCAGCTGAGAAGCAGGAGGCTTTGTGATTTGTCTTCTTTAAAAAAGGTCCAGTGTGTTAGGTCTAGATTTTGCAGCATCTAGATGTAGAGTCAGAGTTTGGTTCGACTGTTCAGGGCGTCACAAAAGGTAATTATACACTAAAGAAAGTAACTAATATCATATTCTACTTCTACCAATAGATCCATCGATTGAACATTGAGTAGACTAGACCAGTGGGGCTCTACAGCCCTGCTTGAGTTAACCTCTGCCCCTGAATGCCCCCTTCCACTGCCAGGTGCAGAGTTGACCAGTAAAACGATCCCTGCCTCGTGCGTTTGATTCCCTTCTCAGAGCGTCTCTTTAACCGGGTTCATCCACATCCGTTCGTGACGATGCTTAAAGCCGTTCCTCTGGAGTCTGGTGGTTCAGCAGTTGATACTCCTCCACTGGGCGTGATCTACGAGTGGATCAGGACTCTGGAGGGCTACTGATGCTGCCCCTCTGGGCACCGGAGGCAGCGGACCTCACCTTTCCGGGGATGAAGCAGCAGAGGTTGGAGTCGACGTATTTCATGAAGGTCATGTTGAGCAGAGAGAGGCGCGTCTCCACGGCAGCCAGGATGTCAGCGTGGCGAGCCAGCGAGTGGTTTCTCCTCTCCGACTCTCGCCTGCAGACAAGTTCATGACAAGCACACGGTCAAGAGGCGGGCCTGGTTTCAACAGAGGTGGTCCTCCCATCACACTTCCCTGGTGGCTTTACTTTGAGGAACTGAAGCTTCTTCCTGAGCTTTACCACAATGCAATATGAATACAAATCAATAAAAAGAGAATCACAAATTAAGAATATTGATTCTCTCTTTAATGATTCACACGTCAGAATTAAGAGGGTTTGGTTCCCAAAACACTCAGTAGGTCAACGGCTCATTTACATTACATTTAGCTGAGGGATGGAACAGGAATCGAACCACCGATCCTCTGATTGAAAGACGGACCTGCTAACCACTGAGCCACAGTCGCCCATTTACTTTCCAGAAGTGTGTGGATGTGAGATGGCTTGTTTGTATTGCCAACCCGACTACAAAGACATGTCTGACTTTTATAAAAAGACTTGTCACAATTATAAATATAAACCTTTAATACCAGTTATCCCTTTAGTCTTACTCAAACATGTGAAAACAGGTTCTAGGTTGAACAAGTCCAAAGTCAGGCCTATACAAATTAAAATCGCATTTTTGTAATTGAGTCATGCCGGATTAAAATATTTATTCAGGTTTCTTTAGAGCTTTGACTCGGATACTCAAAGTGCTCAAACCCACTTTTGCCACTTTATTGGATTCAGAAAGTTGTGGTTCTTCACTTCTGCAGTCGGAGAGTGAAGGAACCAGCACAGCTGTGTTTCCTTTACAGTCCTAATGTCTGTGACCCAAAGCATTCTGTCAGGGGGCGGCCATTTTTGTTTGACTGCTGCATTGGGCCGTAAGCTGCCAGTCGATGTACCGGACACATCCAGTGTGGAGAAGACTGTAGCTGCTGCTGACGTGCTGCCTTCACTCGACAGACTCGTTTCACTGCTGTCTGCATGACTCATGAGAATATATGTGAGACACACATTGGGTTCCTTTTTTAATCTAATAATGGTTATGTTAATGAGAAGAAACATAGTAAACAGATCTATGTCTCCTATTTAATTATTTAAAAAATGGCCATGAGGTTGATGTTTAACCCAGTCTTTGAAATTTGCCTTGCAAATGCGTAATGTCACTGCCAATGTTATTCCACATGTTGTGGCTGCAACATCTGTGAACACATTTCTTCCAACACAGCTTGCACTGGTGCGATACTGACCTGGGCAGCTGGGCTTTGACTTGCCTCTGGCACAGACTGTGGTAGCGCTCCACCTTCAGGAAGCCCTGATTCAGGACACGCTGGCAGATCACGTCCATCCGCTTACACACCTGGAGAAGACGGATAACACAAAACAGGTTCTCCGAGTACGTCCATAAAAGACACAAAGTTGAAAAGTCCTCCAGAACTACTACTCCAGCTGTCAATCATGAGGCCACACCCCCTTTTCAATACATCTAACACATTAGAAGCAAATAAATGAACAACTGAATACATCAGTGTGATAAAACCTGTACTTGACAGTTGGCCCATGTCCCTTCTGCTCATGTGAAGGGGGCGGGGCTTAACACCTAAACTGCAGCCAGCCACCAGGGTAATCAAGATGTTTTGGCTTCGCTTGGGGAATGGGGGGGGGGGGGGCATCATGTCATCCAGCTCTATTTACAACCATAAACTGTATGGTCTCCAGTTCTGTAATTTTGTCTTCACCATCTTGCAACCAATGAACCAATGAACAGAAGTAGATACACTCTATTAGAGACCTGTCAATCCCCCTGTAGCCCCGCCCTAAAGCATCCCCTGCTTTATGGTCTGTTTGACTCTAAATGACCATAATTTACTAAATGAACATCATGCTGTATTGAAGAAGACTTGAAACTAGAGATTGAGACATAAACTCATGTTTACAATGTTTACTGAGGGAATACATCAAGAGAGAAGTAGAGTCATGTATATAGACTTCTATACAACCAGAGGAGTCACCCCCTGGTGGTCAGGAGAGAGAATGCAGCTTTAACACATGAAGCATATACTTCTATACAACCAGAGGAGTCACCCCCTGGTGGTCAGGAGAGAGAATGCAGCTTTAACACATGAAGCATATACTTCTATACAACCAGAGGAGTCGCCCCCTGGTGGTCAGGAGAGAGAATGCAGCTTTAACACATGAAGCATATACTTCTATACAACCAGAGGAGTCACCCCCTGGTGGTCAGGAGAGAGAATGCAGCTTTAACACATGAAGCATAGACTTCTATACAACCAGAGGAGTCGCCCCCTGGTGGTCAGGAGAGAGAATGCAGCTTTAACACATGAAGCATAGACTTCTATACAACCAGAGGAGTCGCCCCCTGGTGGTCAGGAGAGAGAATGCAGCTTTAACACATGAAGCATAGACTTCTATACAACCAGAGGAGTCACCCTGGTGGGGGTAAACAAACCATGGTTTCAACAACAATACGTGTTTATAATACTACGTTTCAGTAAACCTGCAAAATGCCAGGCTTAAACATGCAATCAGTCATGAACAACAATGTGGAGGACGGGGCCAGGACCCCCCAACTTGGCCCAGGGGCCCATTTGCTCTTGATCGCCCATGTCATACAGGAAAGGCACAGACTGAGGCAGAACAAGTTGCACAGCGAGTAATACAAAGCAACACGACTGCTGCCACAAAGTCGAGGTGACCTTGAGGACCTGAAGCCTCGTCAAAAGCTCTCACTGTGCACGCGACGCTCCGGAGGAGGAGCGGCTGCTCTGAGAAGCAGCCCGGTGTGCATGCGACCGGTGGCTGCGTCCAGCTAACCCCACCAGAAAGGGCCGGCGATGTCTGAACTGCACGCAGACCAACCGCGACCAGCTCGGTTCATGCCGTCTCTTGTCAACATGCATGTGTTGTCGTGTCGGCGGTGAGCCGCGCGCTCCGGTGCCGGCTCAGCCGCGCGCTCCTGCCGGTGAGCTAACAGCGATAAGCCCCGCGGGCCGTGCTGCAGTCACGCGCTGCACAGCGACGCGGCTTCAAATACCAAACTACCGCTGCGGTGTCTGCGGAGAGTCCATGACGGGCATCCGAAGTGAGTGCATGTGGCTAGCATTAGCTTCGTCCGCCTTCCAGGCGGCTTGTTTTGTTCTTACCGAGCGCAGCAGGCTGATCTCATCGTACGACAGGAAATGGAGAACGGCCTCAATGGCCACGATGGGCAGCCCCAGCAGCGGGTTGTTCTGGTGCTGCTGGTCCGGTGGAGGGGAGGACTGTCTCGGCGACACCGAGTCTGAGTCCAAGGACCCAACACATCCATCAACTCTCTCTACGACGGTCGCCATCTTGCTTCGCCAAGGAGGAGACGGAAGTGACGATTCAGAGAGAAGCGAGCGAGCCAAGTGGCGTTAAAACCGGGTAGAGAACCAGAGGGAACCCCGAGGGAGAACGATACGGTTCTGCTGGGACGACAACCAGGGGCGTTTCTAGGATTCAGCGAAAGGGAGTTTGGTTGGGGCCCATTTGGGGCCGCGGATATCCACTGTTTCATTTCATAGATTGGTTCAATCAGAAGAGGGATTTTGCTCTGTAGTTTTACTTGCATGCAGTATAATAACACAAGAGACAGAATTTCAGGGTCATAGTGAAATGTGACAACACAAATATGAACTTTTCTCAAATAGAGAAATACTTTTCCTGCTTGTAAAAGACGGATAAACTAACTTTCATATCCACTTCACTCCCAAATCATAATTCTTAAAGGGACCACACAATGGATGGAGAATGGACCTGACAGTGTCAACCTTTGAGTTGTTTACTTGTTTTATTATGAGCAGGAGGGAATATGATTTTGATCCACATTTACATCTATTTTGTTTGTTGTGTAAGAAAAGTATTTTTTATGGTGCTCCTAGTGAGAGCTAGTGAGTTTATGTTGGAGGGTCAAGACTGTATGGATTATCAAATAAATTACACTATGTATTACACAAATGTATTAATTAGAATTATGGAATGTATTAAGTGATTGTGGAAGGAATCCAGAAAACATCAGGAGCCCACAAACAGTTACACAGCCTGAAGATTGGAGCAGATAAAGAGGACTGGATCTCTCTCCCATGGGATATATTTTGTATATTGTGTGTAGTTATTAGTGTGATTCAAACTGTAGGTCTGACCCAGCTGCAGACAGCTGCATTGAAGCGAGGTGCATTTAAGGACCGTAGGACGAGCTGTGGTGCTTTCAGAACTTTCTGAATTTCCACACTTCTCAACATGTCAGAACTAAAGTAATTATTAAAAATACTTAACTTCACTCAATCAACTCCAAACTTCGCACATATACTCCTACAATATTGAGATAATTTATGTAGTAATTACAGTTTTTTATGTAAAGTTAAGATACAAATAATTAACTTTAAAATGTATGTAACCGTAGAATGCACTTATTGTAAGTCGCTTTGGATAAAAGCGTCAGCTAAATGACATGTAATGTAATGTAATGATTCGAGAAATAAATTATTTTCTTTTTTCTTTTCTGTGTACTATCACAGGGGTTCTTAACCTTTTTGACCTCAGGGCCCAAATCTTCAAGTACAAAGTGGCCCAGGGCCCATTCAAATAGTAACACTATATTGGTTTATTAACTAATTGATCTCACTCTTGGTTTGATTTACATCCAATAACTAAATCAAATCTACCTACAGTTTAACAAGCAAAAACCTTTAACTGTTCTTGGTACCTTTTAAAATTCACGAAACATTTAAGAAATCTCTTCACGATGTGTTAATGTTATAATATATTATAATATAACAATCAGAATTTCAACTTCTTACCCTCTGTGTGACTTTAACCGTTGTAGGGATTCTTGCGGAGTCAACCAGATCCTCCTCGTTTGGTCCCTCCTCACGTGTCTGATGTGGTATTGGGCAGGAGAGTCCTCGACGAGTCCCGAAGTGATCTGCTTTCCCAGACGCCGGTGGAGGTCCAACGGACCCTCGGAGAAACCCACTTCTGACACCAAGTTGTTGTCACGGGGGCAGAGGCAGAAGAGTTGAGAATTGAGGCTTGTATAAAACAAATGTACTTAACAGACAAAGTCTTGTTGGCACACAAATTGTAAAGAGAGTTCTTTTATTTCTTCATTTGCAAATGGGAGCTGTTCACACACTACGTATCAAGTAGCATGGGAAGGACTCACTCAAACTTAGGTTTTGCATGCTGTATTTGTACACACAGATGAAAGAGAAAAAGGAGTAAAACTGATCCCGCCAACCAGAGTATGCCGCACGCTAAGTTTGACCTTCGTGCATACAGGTGGCCAATTTCAGCTCATTATAAGCTAGAAGATGTTTTTGAAGTTTGAGTTTCTATTGGCTGTTCTGGGCTAGATTCCCTCCCTCCGAAAACTTGGAGACTGACACAAGATTGCACAGTACGATAAGCTGTGTGGGCTAGATTCACTCCCTAACTTAAAGACTGGACAGTAGAAAAACAAAGACATAAGACTATGGCATAGTTATTTTACCATTACACACATTACCGCCAGTTAGTGGTGAGAAGCTATATTGTAACTGAGCGTCTCATGGATAATAGTAATATCTCTGGTGTCTTCAATTCATAATCCATGCGGTCCTGCGGCCCTCGCGGCCCACAGGTGAAAAACGGAAAGTTTTTGGCGGCCCTCTAGGTGACGCCCTACGGTTAAGAATCACTGCTTTAGATCATGCATATTAACCCGCTGTGACAAGACAGCACACAATTTCACATTACCACACATCATCTACAAGGGCTCAATGATGGTTGTGAGACAGCTATATCGACCTGAATCATTACCAGGTAGTATGGGAACTTCTCTAGTCAAACGATGCCTGAAGTCGATCCTTTTTGTGCCCAGATCTAGAAAAAAAAGACTATTCGTATGGTTTCGCTTGTAGCTAACCACCGCAAAGTGACTTGTGATGCCCATAGTACCATAGCAGCTACAGCCATACAAATTACTAAGGGTCTTGTGTTCTACAATAACTTGAAATTGTCCAACTTGATCATGCTAGTAGCCCTTTATCGTGCAAGTAACCATACATGGTAATTGTCCTCACACGTATCTTTATTACGGCATGTTGAATAAAAAAAATGGGGAAATGCTGAGGAGAAAATAACATTTTGTAAACAGAAAATCTGTCTGTTTCCCTTGAATGACTTAATGTTTTCTGGTGAAGGAAAGGGAACAAGTTGAGAGGTTTAGTTGCAATCTATCTGAGCTGTTACATTACATTACATTTATCTGAGGCTTTTATCCAAAGAGACTTACATGATATACAGTATACCGTAGACACAGCAACGGTGAGCAATGAGGGTTAAGTGTCTTGCTCAAGGACACAACAACATGGACTACCGGAGGCTGGGATCAAACCACCGACCCTCTGATTGAAAGACAGACTTGCTAACCACTGAGCCACAGTCGCTGTGTGATTGGCACATTTTTTAAACACAAAGCTTTTCTATCTCACTCACCTGACGGTCAGGTACTTGTGTACAGTCGTCAACCACAGTCTGTTCATGACAATGTCAGCGATGCCTCGTGACCCATTGACCTTCATGGGTGGAGCAGCTTGAGTGTCCTGTAGTGACATTGATTTATCATAGGAGAACCCAGCTGTTCTTGTTCACCACATGTCAGAGTCAAAGCCACAGCTCCTGAGAATACGTGTTTTTTATTTTAATAATAATATAAGTCTGGTTTCTCAGCTAGAACTACTACCAAGAAAATGATAATGTGCTTATACACATGAATGATGCGATCTGTGCACCTTCAGCTCCTTGAGGAGTTGGGTCATGGTGTCAGCAGCCGCAGACTTTTTTAGTCATTTACAAAACTGAAGCATTAACTGTGTTGAAGCCAATACAAAATGCTCATTTATCAGTAATAAAATAACCCTTGAATATTGTGCATGCATTTTGTGATAATCGGGGTACTGTCCCAAAATCAATACGTTTTTACTGTGTGGGCTTACTTGATGGAATGTGTTTATATGTGCAATAATAATAAAGTGTAATACTATGTTCTTTGACAGACTATTTCCACCACAGTAGGCTACACTGCTAACGTTGTTCAGACTTTACTCAGCACTGATATACAGAGAGAGGCTAGCTTAGCTAGCTAAGTTAATGTTAAACATTATACTTTCATAGCATTATGTTAATTGTTAACAAGCTACTGACTTAGCGTGAACTTGTAATGCCTCTTTATGATTATGTAGCTACACCAACAAACAAAATATGTCCACAACAACCCTACTGTAATTATGTTGTTATCTGATGTAGAGAGTAACCTACTGATCAGTAAGAACTGTCCCGACGGGTCAAAGTGAAGTTCACATGCAGCCCTTGCACCCCAGAGGGCTCCGGGGTTCAGAGCCTATCAATAGATACCAGCCCTTAGCAGAGCCACTGATGTGATATGGCAAAAATAATGGCACATCTTGGCCTCACAAGTCAATATAAGTACATTTGTCATGTTTATGACAATATTACATAATAAATATGAACATAAACCATAAGTATGACTCAAAAGTGACTCAAGAAAGCACCTAGAGTTGTGAAAATATGCCATCTTAAAGCAATAGCAAGAAGCTACACACGAAAACAAAACCGTCAAACAAAGCCTCACAAAGATACGCACAACAATGCCATTCATGTCCAGCAAAAAAAACTAAAATTGATTTACTTATGGCTGAAATATGATTAAGATAATAATACAAACAATTTCATTTCATTAATTTTGTATAGCCCAAAATCACAAACTACAAAGTTACCTCAGAGGGCTTTACAATCGGTACACATCCAAAATCCGCCGACCTTTGACCCTCACGACGAGGATCGTGGTTATCTCGATTGTGGTCCATGCATACCACTCATTATATGAATCATATCTGTCATATTCATTAAATGTGCTGTAACTCTGTTACGTTGTTCATTCTGGTCACATGACATCTATTGCTTCTGTCCATCCTGGAGAGGGATCCTCCTCTGTTGCTCTCCTGAAGGTTTCTTTCTTTTTTCCCTCTGAAAGGGTTTTCACTATTCTTTTGGTAGTTTTTTCCTGATCTGATGTGAGGTCCTGGGACAGGGATGTCATATGTGTACAGATTGTAAAGCCCTCAGAGGATAATTTGTAATTTTGGTCTATACAAAATAAACTGAATTGTATTATAGAAGAGCATGTTTTACTTGTTCTGTATTGTTCTCACTACTTGCACTACTCTGACTTCTGTTGTCTTATATTGTATTTTTTATATTTATCTTTATTGCATATTGTGGATGTATACAAGTACGAAGAGCTACGTGAAACCGGAGTTAAATTCCATGTATGTGTAAACACATAAAATAAAGCTGATTCTTAACCCTCTCGTTGTACATATATATATATATATATATATATGTATATATATATATACATATACATATCCCTCGCCTTGTCCTGGTGTCAAACTGACCCACGTCCGAGTGTGTGTCTCCCCCAACCCTCCGATTGCCCCGGGGTCAAAATGACCCCCGTATACACCTTGCTCGGGGATCACATTGTAGCGCTACTCTAATAAATAAAAATAAATATACATTTCCTTTTCCAAAACGTACGTCTCAGCAGCCTATTTGTTTCAACAATGTTATTTCGCCGATCACAAAACGTTGAGGGTTATGAAACGTAAAAGCCTCGCACACATAAAAACCTGCAAGTCGCACAAAGCCTCGTGGGCCTCCCAATGATCACAGGACACGTGCAGTTGTATTATTTGAAACGTTTGATTTTATTTAGTCATCGGCTCCAGTGTTACAAGCAACGACACACATTTCCCACACGGGGTCAGGGATTAAAATGCAGGTGGCGGAGAGTATATTCAAGTGTGTCTACGAGCTCCTTGGTTCTCCGGTGACACTGCAAGCCGTGCTTCCCGGGTGATTTTGGGCTGTACAGAATAAACTGAATTGAATTGAACATCGGTGAGCGTCTCCGAAGGGTCCGATGTGCTTTATGGAGCCCGGCTCGCCCAATCATGCGAACCGACCTGATATCGACCCCGAGCCCGTGGATCTATTGGAGTAGACATGTTCGTACCACCACCACCTCTTTGCCAGAGCCCGAGCCCGCGAGACCGTGATCGGGTGCAACGCTCGGCGCTCTCTGCGGTTTTGGTGATGGTGGTTGCATATTCGAGCCTCCGTCCGTGGCTCGAGCCCAGTCGATACATCTGGACATGTTTCCCCCCCAGTCCGGATAGATGTCAGCGGGGTAGACCGTGGGTCTGTCGTTTACCACCGGCGCCACCTCTTTCTTGGAGCCCGGACCCGTGGGGCTGTCGCCGGATAAGACGCTTGGCGGCGCCGGTAGTGTAGCGTCGACACCGGCTGCTTTCTTCCGAGAATCGTCACAAGCTATTATATTCTTGCCTCCGTTCGTGGCTCGCATCCAGTCGTGAAACCCGGACGTGAGTGCTTCCCAGCCCAGATCGATGCCACTGGCCACGCGTCTTCCGTTTCCATAGACGGCATCGGGGTAGACCGCGGGTCGCCGTCTGCTATCTGAGAAAGCAGCAGCATCAGTCGGACTTCAGACGAACAAGGAATTGTCACCAGTCGGAATATTTTTGCCTCCGTTCGTGGCTTCCATCCAGATAAAACGCTTGGACATGTTTGCATCAAAGTACGGATCGATGCCGGTGGCCACGTATCTTTCTATAGACGATATTGAAGTAGACCGTGGGTTCGTCGTTTACCACCACCACCTCTTTGCCAGAGTCAGAGCCCACGAGTCCGTCGTCGGACGCGACATTCGACGCTCTCGGCGGCGGTGGAGCGTAGACCCGGGCTGCTTTCTGAGAACGCAGCCGCTTCCGTCGGGCTTTGTGGCCGAACACGGGATCGCCACGGGCCGGTATATTCGTGCCTCCGTTCGGAGAGGACATGTCTGCGTTCCAGTGCGGATCAATGACAGCGTCTATGTATCTTCCATTTATGTAGCCGATATTACCCCTTCCCACAAGACTGTACCTCGCCAACCCTCTCGTTTTCCCCCGTGACACTTCTCGAGTCCCGGTGCACTCTGACCCACTTGTATGTGTAGATGTCCTTCCCATTGTCATCAGTAGGTATTTTCCACATCCTCCTGTCGTCCTCAAGTCAAAATGACCCTGTGCACATCTCCCCAAACCCTGCCTCCGTCTCCAACCCCTGCAGTCATCCTCGGCTCAAAATGACCCTGTGCACATGTCTCCAAAAGCCTGCTACGCGACGAAGCTTCTCGAGCCAGAGTTGAAATGTTCTCGAGTCTGAGTTGGCTCACAGTCCCCGATGAAAGTTTTCAAGCCCACGGCGGCTCCAGAGGTTATATCGTGGTTGACTTTACTTTTTTTTAAATATGTTTTGACTGATGTGTGTTGGGTGGACATTGGGTGTTTGCGGTCGAGTAGGCACGACCCATCTGCCTAGACCGAGCGCTTTATAAATTTATTTGTATAGCACATTTCAACAACAAGGTGATTCAAAGTGCTTCACATAAAACCATTAAAAGCATCAAAACATAATGCAAAAACAACAACAACAATTAAGAACATTCATTAAAACATAAAAAAACTATTAAAAAGCAAAAAATACAGAATTGAATAAAAGTTGCAGTGCAGTTGAAGATATAAAATGCAGTAGTGAAATGTAGAATCTGGTTTAATTAAAGGCAACAGCAAACAGAAAGGTCTTCAGTCTGGCTTTAAAGAGGCTGAGGGTCTCAGCAGACCTGCAGCTCTCTGGGACCTTGTTCCAGATGTGTGGAGCAGAAAAGCTGAACGCTGCCTCTCCGTGATTAGTTCTGACTCTTGGAACAGGAAGTAGACCCGTCCCAGACGACCTGAGGGGTCGAGTTGGTTCATAAGGTAGCAGCAGATCACTAATGTATTCAGGCCCTAAACCATTCAGGGCTTTATAAACCAGCAGCAGGATTTTAAAGTCAATTCTTTGTTGGACAGGAAGCCAGTGCAAAGACTTACTGCTTTTATTATTATTCTACTATATTCACTGCTGCTGGTATTTTTGGTAGTTGTAACTTTTTCATCATGCCTACTACTCATATGAATAATTTCTGCCATATTCATTGAATGTGCTGTAACTGTTATGTTGTTCATTAGAACTGGACGCAGAGAAAGTCAGGAAACGGTGTTCACGGAACCTATTTGTAAATATGTAAACTATTTTAATCAAAATAAAGTCAAAAAAACAGGAGAAACTCATTGAACATACAAATTCACCTTCAAATTAATAAATAATATGCCAGAGATTTTGCTCCCAAAAAATGCAGTGTCTTTCTGGTGGTGAGGTTGCATATTGCAACCTCTATCTAATCAGACAGCTTGTAGCCCTCGTCTATGAAAACACAAAACATGTAATCGCTTTGGTATTCAAAATCGCTTTGGAAGACAAAGTCTTCTTCTCAGTCATTATCTTCTTCCTCTCCTGGATGTTCTTCTATGGCCTTGAGCTGGTCTGCTTTGTCCGTTAGTGTCACATCTGGCAAAGTAACTGTTCCCTTTAAAACCCTGGTGTGGCACCACTTGGCTGCCAACAAAGCATGTTCAACTGGCACTTCTCTGACGAGTAGTGGCACCTTTCTACTGGTGGCAAGTCTCTGATGCGTCGTGGCACTTCTGACAACTACATATAAGGAGAGGACAAGTGGTGATTTTATCCAACTTAAAAAAACAAAAAATATTTAACAAGTGGCCGAAATGAGTTTCCTCCGTAGGGGGGCCGGGTTCAGCCTTACAGAAAGGGTAAGCAGCTCTGACAAAAGCAGGGAACTCCTACTACTCGCTACTCCTTTGTGTCGAAAGGAGTCAGCTGAGGTGGCTCCAGAGACTGCTGGGGCTCCCGGAGACTCAGAAGCGTGGAGCTCCGGGGATTCCGGATACAGAGATGGAGGCTCTGGGGATTCCGGAGACTGCTGGGACTGCTAGGGACGGGGCGGCCCGAAGGCGGCAGCCGGGACTGGGGCTGCTCTGGGGATTCCAGAGACAGGGGCTGGTGAGATAAGGGTGCCGGTGCAGAATATATATACACACATATATATATATATATGTTTATATAAAAATGTGTATATATATATATATATATGTGTGTGTATATATACGTGTGTTTATATCTATACGTGTATAGATATTTACGTGTGTAAATACATATACGTGTGTATATATATATATGTATATATTTATATATATATGTGTGTATTTATATACATATATATATATGTTTATATATATACGTGTGTGTATATATGTGTATATATACGTGTGTATATTTATGTACATATATATATGTGTATACATATGTATATATATATATATATATATGTGTATATATATATATACGGGTGTGTATATATATGTGTATCTGTGTGTGTGTATATATATGTATATATATATGTGTGTTATATATATGTTTGTATATATACATGTGTATATATATATACCTGTGTGTGTATATATATTTGTGTGTATATACATGTGTATATATATGATACATGTGTATATATATGTATATATATATTTGTGTCTGTATATATACATACGTGTGTGTGTGTATAAACGTTTATATATACACGTTTATAAATATATACGTGTGTGTATATATGTGTGTATATATACATATATGTGCATATATGTATATGTGTGTATATATATGTGTATATATATATGTAGTACCCAAAAGCCATACTTGAGTAAAAGTAAAGATACCTTATTGGAAAACTACTCCAGTAAAAGTGAAAGTCACCTGTTAGAATACTACTTGAGTAAAAGTCTTAAAGTATCTGATATTTACTGTACTTAAGTATTCAAAGTAAATGTACAAGTAAATGCTGATAATAAAAAGAAAGGGTCAGAATTTTGAGAATTATTGAGTTTATTCTTTTAAGTGCTGTACCCACCATGACCAAGGAGTTGTGTTGAAAATAACTAGGTTGGCTGTGATCCATCCAGGAGCATCAATGTTCAATAAAATGTACAGTATATATATGTGTGTACACATATATAAATGTTTGCATATATATGTGTGTATATGTGTATGTATATACTGTATGTATATATGTGTATATATATATATACATATATATATGTCTATATATGTGTATGTATATGTATAATACCGTTTCATGGGTCCCTTGGTACCGGACACAAAGAATAAAAGAAAAATATATATATATATATCGTTTTATTTAGAAAAATGACCGGATACATCTGTCTGTGCATAGACGGGACATCTTGACGCATGTCAACAGGGTTAAATGATACATTACCATAAAAATGATTCTTAAAAGTCTGTGGCTGTGGGCGACTGTGGCTCAGTGGTTAGCAAGTCAATCTTTCAATCAGAGGGTCGGTGGTTCAAACCCCGGCTCAGCCAGTCCATGTCGTTGTGTCCTTGAGCAAGACACTTAACCCTAATTGCTCACCGTTGCTGTGTCTACGGTCTACTGTATATCATGTAAGTCGCTTTGGATAAAAGCGTCACCTAAATGAAATGTAATGTTTCAACTCTGTCGGTGTTCTGGATTAAAACCAAGGAAGAGTATGCTGAGATCGCCAAAAAAGCTCTGAAACCTGCTTCCATTTCCACATCCTGTCTTTGTGAAGCGGGTTATGGAGTAGACTGGATATAAAGGTTTAAGTTACGGAGTAGACTGGACATAAAGAACACATGTCTCCCGTCAAACCCTCCTGCATATCTGGACATATTAACAATATACTGGTATAAATATTACTGGTGATGTTAATTTGATTCAGCTTATTTATTTGAGGAATTGAGAGTTGTTCACAAAATACTGGAGACATCAGTATATACATACTTACAAGAAAGACCATGCAAAGCTGCTTTTTATCAATATTGCAACAGAGCCACAGGGAGCGCAACAACCACACAACAACCACACAACAACCACACAAGCCCCGACAGACGCCTCCAATGTGGTGGTTCTGAGCATGCTCAGTCATTACTTCACTCCAGGTCAGTAGAGTCCAGCTCATTGAGGAACCTCTGGCACTTGACCATGAGGACTTTGATGGCCTCTGTGACCAGGACATCTGGAGGCAGGATGCCAGTCGACTCCACGGTAACTGTGTGAGAAGAAGAGCCCCATGAACTAGAGTAACACAACCTGCAGCAAGGTTGCTCCTTTTGAAAACAACGATCCAAAGAGTCGCATGAAAACATTATTATTGCCACACACACACACACACACACACACACACACACACACACACACACACACACACACACACACACACACACACACACACACACACACACACACACACACACACACACACACACACACACACACACACACACACACACACACACACACACACACACACACACACACACACACACACACACACACACACACACACACACACACACACACACACACACACACACACACACACACCGATTAAAAGCGGTTCTGTGTCGAGTGACTGTTCTCTGACCAATCAGTGGTCTGCAGTGTTTAACTCCTCCTCCTTTTAGTGTCCGCTGGCTTGGAACCTCTACCCCCCAAGAAATACCCCTAACTTCTGACAATGGAAATGGGAAAATATGTGAAAAGTATGGAAAACGTGCTTCGTTTATTTCTGTTTTACACAACATGCAAAGTAACTGCAACTTTCCTGAAATATGAACAACCTGGTTATTTTTCTTCAGATGATATTAAATAACCAATAAGGGTTTGAGAACATTCTGCTCTGATGGCTGATTCTTACACTAGCTTCTGCTTCAGCAGGTCGACCCTGTGAGCTCTATGGTGGTTGAGCCGTTTGTGCCTGAACCAGGTCTGTGAACTTACAGATGAAATGGTCTCGAAGTCTTCCGAGCTTTACCACATTCTTCAGGTCGTCATGTCTGAGGAACTCCCTGCTGCATGTATCCAAGCGACTGTTCACTACTTTGGCAACCTTTTTCCCTGAGAAGGGAAAAGAAGTCAGATGTTTACATTCACAGAGTTAACAGACTGAACATATAAATGATGAAACTGCTGACAATTATATTTATTTTCTATATTTCACTGAAGCCTTCCTTAACATACAGCATAACTGGGCATGTGTTTAAAAGCTTAGATTTAGAAAACATGTGCTGCATGCTTGCTGAGTAACAGATTTATAGTTTTACGTGCTTTCATTATGCCCTCTGAAGAGCAGGTGTTTATTTGATTTCTGAGGTTCTCTTACCATCAACGTCTTGTATGTCTATCACTCCTCGGGAGAAGCAGCGTTTTAAGCGCTCGGCCTTCTCTCCCTCCACAGACTCCAGCAGGGTGATGTCTGGGAGGAGGCGGTAGCTGGCTGTGGCCACTGGAGAGAACTTAGCATGATCCTTACCTGAACAGAGAACAAGCGTCAGTATCAGGCAGCATAAAATACAGACTGCAGAATGTAAGGGTGCCTGGACCAGGCGGCACCCTCCGGTTCTGAGGAGCGAGGCCGATGCTTCATGTGTTAAAGCTGCATTCTCTCTACTGACCACCAGGGTGCGACTCCTCTGGTTGTATAGAAGTCTATGCTTCATGTGTTAAAGCTGCATTCTCTCTACTGACCACCAGGGTGCGACTCCTCTGGTTGTATAGAAGTCTATGCTTCATGTGTTAAAGCTGCATTCTCTCTCCTGACCACCAGGGGGCAACTCCTCTGGTTGTATAGAAGTCTATGCTTCATGTGTTAAAGCTGCATTCTCTCTCCTGACCACCAGGGGGCGACTCCTCTGGTTGTATAGAAGTCTATGCTTCATGTGTTAAAGCTGCATTCTCTCTCCTGACCACCAGGGGGCGACTCCTCTGGTTGTATAGAAGTCTATGCTTCATGTGTTAAAGCTGCATTCTCTCTCCTGACCACCAGGGGGCGACTCCTCTGGTTGTATAGAAGTCTATGCTTCATGTGTTAAAGCTGCATTCTCTCTCCTGACCACCAGGGGGCGACTCCTCTGGTTGTATAGAAGTCTATGCTTCATGTGTTAAAGCTGCATTCTCTCTCCTGACCACCAGGGGGCGACTCCTCTGGTTGTATAGAAGTCTATGCTTCATGTGTTAAAGCTGCATTCTCTCTACTGACCATCAGGGGGCGACTCCTCTGGTTGTATAGAAGTCTATGCTTCATGTGTTAAAGCTGCATTCTCTCTCCTGACCACCAGAGGGTGACTCCTCTGGTTGTATAGAAGTCTATGCTTCATGTGTTAAAGCTGCATTCTCTCTCCTGACCACCAGAGGGCGACTCCTCTGGTTGTATAGAAGTCTATAGAAAATGACTACTTTCTTGATTTATACCAGGGGTATTCAACTAAAATTCTGCGAGGTCTAGTTCGAGAGAATTTCCTCATGCAAAGGTCCGGAACATCACAATTATGTCAAATTTGCGCTATATGATTTTGTGCCATATGTATTGAAGTATCCAACAGTTGCAATAATTAACATCTAAAGAATATTTAATATTACAGATTCCCTTGAATAATTATAAATACATACTCTAATAATACATACATTATCTTCTCTTATTTCAAGTCAAATAAAGGCTGGATTTAAAACGGAAAGCTTTTGAAAAATGTGACTATATAAATTAAATGAATAAATTAAATAAATTATTTTAGAAAAAATGTATTTAACTGAATTGTCCTGCAGTTTCAAATTCAGTTTATTCGGGCGTCAAGTGATGTCAATCAAAAGAGCCAAGATATTATATTCTTATATTATAGTCATCTAAAAAGAGAAATGTGAGTGCAGGGACTTTGCCTGGTTATTAAACCAATTGTTTCAGCTCATTTCTCCTTTCTGTTAACATTGTAGTTGGTCAGTTCATTCATGTGTTAGCGTTCTGATCATATTAGTTCATGTGTTAGCGTTCTGATCATATTAATTCATGTGTTAGCGTTCTGATCATATTAGTTCATGTGTTAGCGTTCTGATCATATTAGTTCATGTGTTAGCGTTCTGATCATATTAGTTCATGTGTTAGCGTTCTGATCATATTAGTTCATGTGTTAGCGTTCTGATCATATTAGTTCATGTGTTAGCGTTCTGATCATATTAGTTCATGTGTTAGCGTTCTGATCATATTAATTCATGTGTTAGCGTTCTGATCATATTAATTCATGTGTTAGCGTTCTGATCATATTAGTTCATGTGTTAGCGTTCTGATCATATTAATTCATGTGTTAGGGTTCTGATCATATTAGTTCATGTGTTAGCGTTCTGATCATATTAATTCATGTGTTAGCGTTCTGATCATATTAGTTCATGTGTTAGCGTTCTGATCATATTAGTTCATGTGTTAGCGTTCTGATCATATTAGTTCATGTGTTAGCGTTCTGATCATATTAGTTCATGTGTTAGCGTTCTGATCATATTAGTTCATGTGTTAGCGTTCTGATCATATTAATTCATGTGTTAGCGTTCTGATCATATTAATTCATGTGTTAGCGTTCTGATCATATTAGTTCATGTGTTAGCGTTCTGATCATATTAGTTCATGTGTTAGCGTTCTGATCATATTAGTTCATGTGTTAGCGTTCTGATCATATTAGTTCATGTGTTAGCGTTCTGATCATATTAGTTCATGTGTTAGCGTTCTGATCATATTAGTTCATGCGTTAGGGTTCTGATCATATTAGTTCATGTGTTAGCGTTCTGATCATATTAATTCATGTGTTAGCGTTCTGATCATATTAATTCATGTGTTAGCGTTCTGATCATATTAGTTCATGTGTTAGCGTTCTGATCATATTAGTTCATGTGTTAGCGTTCTGATCATATTAATTCATGTGTTAGCGTTCTGATCATATTAATTCATGTGTTAGCGTTCTGATCATATTAGTTCATGTGTTAGCGTTCTGATCATATTAGTTCATGTGTTAGCGTTCTGATCATATTAGTTCATGTGTTAGCGTTCTGATCATATTAGTTCATGTGTTAGCGTTCTGATCATATTAATTCATGTGTTAGCGTTCTGATCATATTAATTCATGTGTTAGCGTTCTGATCATATTAGTTCATGTGTTAGCGTTCTGATCATATTAGTTCATGTGTTAGCGTTCTGATCATATTAGTTCATGTGTTAGCGTTCTGATCATATTAGTTCATGTGTTAGCGTTCTGATCATATTAGTTCATGTGTTAGCGTTCTGATCATATTAGTTCATGTGTTAGCGTTCTGATCATATTAGTTCATGCGTTAGGGTTCTGATTAGGGATGCACCGATACCGATACCGGTATCGGGTCGATACTGCGTTAAAATACTCATACTCGTATTCGTTTTCAATTGCCGATACCAAGAACCGATACCACTCAACAGTATTTCACTACAACAAACTGGTCGCGCTTTGTGGAGAAAAAGATTTGTTGTCCTACCTGACTTCAACGTCTAGGGCAGGGGTCGGCAACCCGTGATCCAGAGCCGCATACGGCTCTTTCGTCGCTCTCTTGCAGCTCTTGCAGCAAGGTGTGTAGAGTAATGTGCGTCGCGTTCACACAGTAAAAAATGACTGCCGTCCTGCCGGTGTGAATCAAACGGCTGTTGATCCACCTGAAGTAGCGCTGGCAGCGGCCTCATTCAGACGCTGTTGTGCGGCTACGGATGATATTATTGTAGCCGAGTGTCTGTTGTGTGTCTATATTTTAATTCTAATAAAATGAAAACACGCTGCAGGGTAACTTGAACCACTTTTTTATCTCCTTCACACACGTATATCCCACAATTCCATTCCTCTTTTCCTTTCCGTTTCTCCCTCCACAATAAAAGCACCGGAAACATAACTTGGAACACAGCTTCCTATATAATTGCTCGATCCCTAATATTATCGCTTACATTATGAACCCGGACACGGGGCGTTTTATGGTCCGACATTAGAGGGACTTCCACAAGAAGTTTAAAGCTTGGGATAGCCTTCTGTTGATTTTGTACTATAGGCTTGACATAATCTGCAGAGGATAAAATAAAATCTGCCTCCAAATTAATTGCACTTTCCAAATCTAAGAAGTATCGGTATCGGTACTCGGTATCGGCAAGTACACAAATAAAAATATCGGTATCGTATCGGTTTGTAAAAAATGGTATCGTTGCATCCCTAGTTCTGATCATATTAATTCATGAGTTAGGGTTCTGATCATATTAATTCATTAGTTAGGGTTCTGATCATATTAATTCATTAGTTAGGGTTCTGATCATATTAATTCATTAGTTAGGGTTCTGATCATATTAATTCATGAGTTAGGGTTCTGATCATATTAATTCATTAGTTAGGGTTCTGATCATATTAATTTATTAGTTAGGGTTCTGATCATATTAATTCATTAGTTAGGGTTCTGATCATATTATTTCACGTGTTAGGGTTACGATCATATTGGTTTATGCCTTAATCTCAGATGTGAGTCGGTCTGTTTGCTCTAAAGATCTGAGCTTTGTCTCGTGATGTCTTCACATCGCTGCTTTTAATATTGCTGAACATGAGACATACTGCTCTTGGTTGTGGGAATAATAAATATCACTTCTCTGAATCACTTTTTCCAACTATCAGGTCTCTCTCCTGTCGCTCCATGTGTGTGAATATCTCACTCGAGTCGAGGGCGGGGCTTAACGGAATACACACATGTGATTGGTTGAGTAGGATCATCAGGATTTACAAGGCCTGATTGGTCGGTGCGTTTCCTGGACCGCTGAACGAGAGCCGTAAATGCAGGAAAAGCTGTGCCGGTGAAATAGAAGCGATCCAGCAACAGTTAATAATTCGGTAATAATAATTGGTTTTCGAGCCAGGGTCCAGAGACAACGGCATCTGGGTCCGGACCCGGACCGTGGTCCGCCTGTTAGGGACCCTTGATTTATACCGTCTGTAAACATGAGTTTATGACCCATTTTGAGTCAAACAAACCATAAAGCTGTGTCGTTGTGTCCTTGAGCAAGACACTTAACCCTCATTGCTCACCGTTGCTGTGTCTACTGTATATCATGTAAGTCGCTTTGGATAAAAGCGTCAGCTAAATGTAATGTATGTTTTAGAGCAGGGCTACATTTTGACTGACAGGTCTTTACCATGACGTTGGGTCTGGGAGGAGTCTGTGTTACAACTCTTTCATTGTGTGTTTTCACTTCATGAAAAGTTAATTTTAGCATTTTAGTTGCCTGTTCGGTTGTACTACGGCGGAAATGCGGAACGCCAGGCTTGAAAATGTCATTCCACAAACCAATGGGTCCATGGGAAGGCACCAGTTACATTCCACCACTGCTCGAACAAGAGCACAGTGTTCTACGGTGAACTGAACTCTTAATTTAGATCTCAAAGTGCAATGCCGTGGAATTTGGGAATTTATGAAAACCAGGATGTCCCTACATTATAAGTGTTTTTCACATAACCTAAGCCCAAAAAACAATGCTGTTATACTTTGGTGTCACAAGCACGCACGCAAGCTGCCGTTGGCTCGGAGGCAGCTGTTCAAAGACGAGAGCAGGCTCTCCAATCATATTTGATCTGTCAGGAAGCTGCAGCCGATGCCTGCTAGTCATGCAAGAAACAGGAGAAGTCAACGCTAATCGCCAAGTTTTGAGCAAAAGGAAGGAATGTTTTATAATTGTATTAAATCAGTTTCTTTGATTAAAAAATTGCGCAAACTGTTACATCAAATGAATTGATATAAATAACATTTTGAAAATGTTATGAGAAATGGAACACTGGGGTCCCTTTCCCAGCGGCTCGTCTTTCATCCAGACTTACCCAGTCCTTTGACACAGTGCATGACGATGTCCAGCTCCTGTCCCGGTCGCAGCTGAGCGATCAGGATGTCGTCGTGCACTGGTCCGATGATGGAGTCTGCAAAGACGTCAGCCTGGTTCCCAATGGGGACCCACTTGATGTCGCTGGAATAAACTGCCACGAGACAGCATGTGGCAGGGGAGATCAAGAGTAGCCATTAATGTTAAGATTCTACACAAATGTTGGTCCTCGTTTGAGCATCCTCAACAGTCTGGTCTCAGCTCCTGTTTGTGATTCAGTGTCTGCAAACATCACCAGCAGCTTCTCTTCATTCGTGTCACCCGAAACCTACCCATGTGGTTCAGATACAGCTCTCGAGGGTCAGCGGAGTCTTTGCTGGCTCTGGGGTTCCTGCTGCATTTAATCTTCAGCTTCAGTTGAATTGTGTCGATTTCTGAACAGTCCTCCTCTGAAGACTCTTCACCTGGAATAAACAAAGCATAACCAGGGTGTGTAACTGTCTGCCTCAAGACTATGGCCCATGGACCGATGTACGCATGTGATAAAGTTAGATTTCCTACTTTGATACAATCTGATTCATCACATATATTCTAAAGCAATATAGCTCCCTGCAGCTCATGGGTTGTGGTTGTTATTTAATGATAACATCTTTTAATTCCAACTGTTTGCCATATATCTGTAATGATGTGATGAATACTATGAATTATTGATGTGGTGTCCCACATAAACGCTTCAGTGCCATCTACTGGTGAGTTGCAGATTGCAACCAGCTCCCTTTCCATAGAGAGTGTGTTTAGGATTGTATTACTACAATGAGCTACTATATCAATACTCTACTCTTATTCCTGACTAAATGTTGTATATAGAATTTTTAAAATGTAAAATCAGAACAAGATTAGGAGTTATTTATAATTTAGATATTGAGCAATCTATGCTCTGTACGAGGAAAAATTGTCAGCAGCATCAACACGAGGACCTTCAGATGAAGACAACACATGGTTTCAAGGCCATTGTTAGAAGTGCCATGGTGTTAGGAAGTTTTGGTACAAATGTAAGTTCTTGATCTAAGACCAAGTCGAATTGGTGCGTCCCTAATTATAAACTCAACAACTCCAGTATTTAGAGCAAGTGGCTGGTTGTGCCATACACATCCATCGACTACAAGTCGTCAACCTGCAGAAAATAAAATGGGTTTCTATACTTAAACTGAATCTTTGAGTTTCTGGTCTTTACACCTTCAGTTACTCTCCAATGCTGAAAGCTAAACGTATTTAGATTCCACAAGTGATAAGAGAATTCTGATTGGATAAGCAGGTCGATACAGGGTGATGACTATCCAACCACAAAGCCCTTCATGAGGCTTTAAGGTGGACCACTGCAGCTGAGTGAAGGGGAGGCTGGCTCTCCTGTGGTCCTTTACCAGGGCTCCTGTACTCAAACAGACGGGGGTCAGCTTTGATAGGGACCAGGCCTAATCTTTGGGCCAGCACTTCATCCTGGACGATGGACGTGTTGTTATAGATGAACACCTTCTCTATGGCCATGGTCGGCACCTACAACCAAGAATAATGCAACTTATATTAATGGAAATGTCAAAGACTCCTTTCTCTTAGAAACTGCCACAAAAGCACACTAGGACTAGAAACTAGCCCCAAGTAGACCTGAAGAGACTTGTTGAGTCCACAACCTGTTGAATGGAAGTCCTACCTCTGCTAGTAAGATCCTTCTGAAGGCATTGGCGATGGCTGCATCTATCCCCACCATGTCGAACTCCATACTGCTCTCATCCAGATGCACCACGTCAATTCTGAAGTTCTGCAAAGGGAGAACATCTGCATTGAGCAGGACTGTGACCTCACAGCAGTTCAGAGAGCTCATGTCTGACTGGAAATACACTGAAAGTAGGAACTTCATTAGTTCTTTCTAGACAAAAAACATGAAATTATGTTTTAGTTTGACCATTCTTAGCTTCTTAAGTTCTTCTTAGCTTCTCATTTCATTTCTGTGACTTGTGTCGGACCTTGATGAAGACAGGAGCCGAAATATATATTTCTTTACAGACCCAAAACACTTTACCGATCACCAGCAGACATCCTCAGGTCTAAATATCAAAAATTTACCTTTTGAAATTTCCGCATATCCCAGGTGTCATCATAGCCAGGGTAGTTGCCAGGATAATCTGATGTGTGAACCTGAAGGCAACACATGATCATCCAATCAATATTATCTGGATATCTATAATATATAATTATCTATAATCATACATCTGAATGTTCCAATATCATCAAAGTGAACTGTGCATTCTGAGTCAATGGTAGATTTTATGTAGGTTAATGTTCAGTGTTTACTGGCGAAATTGAGACATTAAGATGCGTTCATGTTCACAGTGTTTACTGGTGAATTGAGACATTAAGATGCGTTCATGTTCACAGTGTTTACTGGTGAAATTGAGATATTAAGATGCGTTCATGTTCACAGTGTTTACTGGTGAAATGGTAACGTTAAGATGCGTTCATGATCACAGTGTTTACTGGTGAAATGGTAACGTTAAGATGCGTTCATGTTGATAGTGTTTACTGGTGAAATGGTGACGTTAAGATGCGTTCATGTTCAGTGTTTACTGGTGAAATGGTGACGTTAAGATGCGTTCATGTTCACAGTGTTTACTGGTGAAATGGTAACGTTAAGATGCGTTCATGATCACAGTGTTTACTGGTGAAATGGTAAGGTTAAGATGCGTTCATGTTCACAGTGTTTACTGGTGAAATGGTGACGTTAAGATGCATTCATGTTCAGTGTTTACTGGTGAAATAGTAACGTTAAGATGCGTTCATGTTCAGTGTTTACTGGTGAAATAGTAACGTTAAGATGCGTTCATGTTCAGTGTTTACTGGTGAAATGGTAACGTTAAGATGCGTTCATGTTGATAGTGTTTACTGGTGAAATGGTGACGTTAAGATGCGTTCATGTTCAGTGTTTACTGGTGAAATAGTAACGTTAAGATGCGTTCATGTTGATAGTGTTTACTGGTGAAATAGTAACGTTAAGATGCGTTCATGTTGATAGTGTTTACTGGTGAAATGGTAACGTTAAGATGCGTTCATGTTGATAGTGTTTACTGGTGAAATGGTGACGTTAAGATGCGTTCATGTTGATAGTGTTTACTGGTGAAATAGTGACGTTAAGATGCGTTCATGTTCAGTGTTTACTGGTGAAATGGTGACGTTAAGATGCGTTCATGTTCAGTGTTTACTGGTGAAATAGTAACGTTAAGATGCGTTCATGTTCAGTGTTTACTGGGGAAATGGTGACGTTAAGATGCGTTCATGTTCAGTGTTTACTGGTGAAATTGTGACGTTAAGATGCGTTCATGTTCACAGTGTTTACTGGTGAAATGGTAACGTTAAGATGCGTTCATGATCACAGTGTTTACGGGTGAAATGGTAACGTTAAGATGCGTTCATGTTGATAGTGTTTACTGGTGAAATGGTGACGTTAAGATGCGTTCATGTTCAGCGTTTACTGGTGAAATGGTGACGTTAAGATGTGTTCATGTTCACAGTGTTTACTGGTGAAATGGTGACGTTAAGATGTGTTCATGTTCACAGTGTTTACTGGTGAAATGGTAACGTTAAGATGCGTTCATGATCACAGTGTTTACTGGTGAAATGGTAACGTTAAGATGCGTTCATGTTGATAGTGTTTACTGGTGAAATGGTGACGTTAAGATGCATTCATGTTCAGTGTTTACTGGTGAAATAGTAACGTTAAGATGCGTTCATGTTCAGTGTTTACTGGTGAAATAGTAACGTTAAGATGCGTTCATGTTCAGTGTTTACTGGTGAAATAGTAACGTTAAGATGCGTTCATGTTCAGTGTTTACTGGTGAAATAGTAACGTTAAGATGCGTTCATGTTCAGTGTTTACTGGTGAAATGGTGACGTTAAGATGCGTTCATGTTCAGTGTTTACTGGTGAAATAGTAACGTTAAGATGCGTTCATGTTCAGTGTTTACTGGTGAAATGGTGACGTTAAGATGCGTTCATGTTCACAGTGTTTACTGGTGAAATAGTAACGTTAAGATGCGTTCATGTTCACAGTGTTTACTGGTGAAATAGTGACGTTAAGATGCGTTCATGTTCACAGTGTTTACTGGTGAAATAGTAACGTTAAGATGCGTTCATGTTCAGTGTTTACTGGTGAAATAGTAACGTTAAGATGCGTTCATGTTCAGTGTTTACTGGTGAAATGGTGACGTTAAGATGCGTTCATGTTCAGTGTTTACTGGTGAAATGGTAACGTTAAGATGCGTTCATGTTCACAGTGTTTACTGGTGAAATGGTGACGTTAAGATGCATTCATGTTCAGTGTTTACTGGTGAAATAGTGACGTTAAGATGCGTTCATGTTCAGTGTTTACTGGTGAATTGAGACATTAAGATGCGTTCATGTTCACAGTGTTTACTGGTGAAATTGATATATTAAGATGCGTTCATGTTCACAGTGTTTACTGGTGAATTGAGACATTAAGATGCGTTCATGTTCACAGTGTTTACTGGTGAAATGGTAACGTTAAGATGCGTTCATGATCACAGTGTTTACTGGTGAAATGGTAACGTTAAGATGCGTTCATGTTGATAGTGTTTACTGGTGAAATAGTGACGTTAAGATGCGTTCATGTTCAGTGTTTACTGGTGAAATGGTGACGTTAAGATGCGTTCATGTTCAGTGTTTACTGGTGAAATGGTGACGTTAAGATGCGTTCATGTTCACAGTGTTTACTGGTGAAATGGTAACGTTAAGATGCGTTCATGATCACAGTGTTTACTGGTGAAATGGTAACGTTAAGATGCGTTCATGTTGATAGTATTTACTGGTGAAATGGTGACGTTAAGATGCGTTCATGTTCACAGTGTTTACTGGTGAAATAGTAACGTTAAGATGCGTTCATGTTCACAGTGTTTACTGGTGAAATAGTAACGTTAAGATGCGTTCATGTTCAGTGTTTACTGGTGAAATGGTAACGTTAAGATGCGTTCATGTTGATAGTGTTTACTGGTGAAATGGTGACGTTAAGATGCATTCATGTTCAGTGTTTACTGGTGAAATAGTAACGTTAAGATGCGTTCATGTTCAGTGTTTACTGGTGAAATGGTGACGTTAAGATGCGTCCATGTTCACAGTGTTTACTGGTGAAATAGTAACGTTAAGATGCGTTCATGTTCACAGTGTTTACTGGTGAAATAGTGACGTTAAGATGCGTTCATGTTCACAGTGTTTACTGGTGAAATAGTAACGTTAAGATGCGTTCATGTTCACAGTGTTTACTGGTGAAATAGTAACGTTAAGATGCGTTCATGTTCAGTGTTTACTGGTGAAATAGTAACGTTAAGATGCGTTCATGTTCACAGTGTTTACTGGTGAAATAGTAACGTTAAGATGCGTTCATGTTCAGTGTTTACTGGTGAAATAGTGACGTTAAGATGTGTTCATGTTCACAGTGTTTACTGGTGAAATAGTAACGTTAAGATGCGTTCATGTTCACAGTGTTTACTGGTGAAATAGTAACGTTAAGATGCGTTCATGTTCAGTGTTTACTGGTGAAATAGTAACGTTAAGATGCGTTCATGTTCAGTGTTTACTGGTGAAATAGTAACGTTAAGATGCGTTCATGTTCACAGTGTTTACTGGTGAAATAGTAACGTTAAGATGCGTTCATGTTCAGTGTTTACTGGTGAAATAGTAACGTTAAGATGCGTTCATGTTCACAGTGTTTACTGGTGAAATGGAGACATTAAGCGACATCAACTGGACGTCTGCCTATCCAACGCGTTAGAGCGCGCGGCAGTAACGTTCAGGGTCCAGCTCTCATGAGCGGACAGTGAGCAGCTCATAGGACCCTGAACGCCGCATAGCGCATGCTGTTGTAATGAAGCCACTAATAAAAATGGACTTACATTCTTCACGCTATATTCCCCCAGTATTACTCGATTCCGAATTTCTTCCACGTTGCTCATGGACGCCGCCATTTTCATAATACTTCGTTTAGCTCCGCCCACAGTTCCGCTCCACATTTGAATGGCCCACTTTTGGTCACATGGTGCAATACTGCCACTAATCGGTAAGGAGTGTAATAATTCATAAAACGCACTCTCGTCTCCCTTTTCATCTAGTTCTCAGTTCTCCCACTTTCTTTGAAATGCTTCTTTTTCATTAAACCCGTATTTTACCTTATTGAGATTTAAATAGAGCAAATAGAGTTTCATATAAAAGGCCTAACAACAGAAAACAAACAGCAATGGGACACTGATGGGAGGTGTGCATTCATGTGTCTGTGGCTTATGCTATTTAAGTTTTCTCCACTGCTCATCTCCTGACTTCACAAGCTCCCCACTGTGCATATTCATCTTCACGTTCTTTAAATTTGTGAACTCCTCCATATTTTATCTGACAGACCATAATGATATGTCCATGCCTCCTCAGTTTATTCTCCTCAGCTCTCGTCCTTGACACTGTTTGAGTTTTTTTTTTACAGATCCTCGTCAACAGCCCAAATAGGAATAATTTACATACATCACATATTTTCAACATCTAATTGCTCAGCAGGAGGTGTACTTGTAATCATTCCCTAGTTACTTTATTCTGAGAACACATCTCATTGTTTTATTGCAAATGCTCTAAATATATTTCTCATTTTTCACTTCACTTTACAAACTTCCATCTCCAATCGCCGACCACCAGAGCATCATCTTCATCTTGCCTTCCTCTTTCTTTACCCGTCCTCTTCCTCGAGGAGTGGCTGTTCATGTTAAAACTGCAGCATCACATGTGTTCACTCTTTTCTTTTACCTTTTGCACGTCTGTTAAACAGTTGCTCTCTGCAGTCCACGTGACGGTGATGTGTACGCGCTGCGGCCGCTAGCTCTCAGGAACTTTGCCACATTTGTGTCTTTATTATTATTATTATTATAATTTTTGTCCTGTTTCCCACTATTGACAGAATACATTCATCAACATCTGAAAAGGAGGCGTGGGAGTAAAGAGCAGCAGACTTTGAGACCATCACTGGCCTCACACAGACCTGGATCCATCGTGGTGCAGGATCAAGCTGCACAGGGATCAGGACTCTGGGGGGGCAGTGGAGGTGGACTCTGTGTTTACATCACAATGTTGGTGCTCAAACACAGTCAGAGGTCATGGACAATGTTTTCCTCATCTTAAGTGTTTAATGTGAAGATGTTGGCCGTTTTATCTAAAATAGTTTTTGTTGCTGCTGTTAACATTCTTTATAATGCTAATTTAAAAAGATGCTGCTCCACAGGAATGTACAACTGTTTGAGTTTTGCTTTGTTTGTCATGCGTTGTGTTACAAACAGGCAACAACTGCACTGTGGCTCAGTGGTTAGCAGGTCTGTCTTTGGCATACAGTGGACCCAGCAACGGTGAGCAATTAGGGTTAAGTGTCTTGCTCAAGGACACATTGACATGGACTAGTGGAGCAGGGGATCAAACCACCGATCCTCAGATTGAAAGACGGACCTGCTAACCACTGAGTCACAGTCACACCTTGAAGCCTTGAATCCTCCTTGAATGATTGAAAGCCTGGCGTGTCGCATACAGCTGCTCCGTGCATCGATCTCAAGGCCCAGCAGTCGTCACAGACTCTTCCTGTTCATGTCGGCTAGTTTATGGCTTCAGCTGTACTGAACCATCGGATTTCACAAATTGTTCTTCACGTGACGTAGTGGAAATTTTGTTTGGGAATATTTGACCTTTGCACTCATCCACCGAGACAAAGTCACCACAGAGTTTCAGTAGTTTATTGCTGGCATCAAGATTTGGACACTAAAATGGCTCCACTCAATTTAGACAACAATACTTTCAACTGACGAACACTCAGTGACATTCTGTGTAGAGCCTGATATCACGGAGGCCTCTAACAAAACTACGGCTACACGGCAGTGATTCTCAAAAGCAGCAACAATGTGTGAAGCAGAGGACCAAGAGAACAGGGGCGACTGTGGCTCAGTGGTTAGCAAGTCGGTCTTTCAATCAGAAGGTCGGTGGTTCGATCCCCGGCTCCGTCCATGTCGTTGTGTCCTTGAGCAAGACACTTAACCCTCATTGCTCACCGTTGCTGTGTCTACTGTATATCATGTAAGTCGCTTTGGATAAAAGCATCAGCTAAATGAAATGTAATAATAATGTAAAATAGAAGTGAGTTTCACAGACGTCATCATCTCGCTGGACACAGAGAGGAGGTCCTCATAACGTCACATACCAAAGGAAGGTAAACACGTAACAGAACATATTGTGTGTCTGCTGTCACGCTAATGTGATTTTTCAGATGAGCATATATCAGTTTCATCTCTATTATAGAGAGGACAACCTGTTTCTCCTTTAATGGATCGAGGCCTGCAGTCTGTATGCTAAGCTAGGCTGAACACCTCCTGAACCCATCCATCTCTCTACTGAACGTATGGAGATGAAACTGATATGCATCTTCTCATCTGGGGGAAGATGGCCAAAGAGTTCCCAAAACGGCACATCGTCCATCGTCCATCGTCCATCGTCCATCGTCCACTTCCAGAAAGCTATTTGTGTGTTCAGGCCCCGACACACCAGGCCGAAGGTGAGCACCAGTCGGCCCTGGTCAGCACCGGTCAGCCCTGATCGGCCCTGGTCGGCCCTGGTCAGCACCGGTCAGCCCCGGTCGGCCCTGGTCAGCACCGGTCAGCCCTGGTCAGCACCGGTCAGCACCGGTCGGCCCTGGTCAGCACCGGTCAGCCCTGGTCGGCCCTGGTCAGCACCGGTCAGCCCTGGTCGGCCCTGGTTAGCAGCTTTTCCACCGATTGAGCGGGTTGAATCTGCCCTCCGCTGAGAGATGATGGCTCTGATTGGCTGTTCAGCTGAAGCAAATCAGAAGAGAAATGGAAGCAAACAACTGCAAGAGGTCACACACAGAAGGCTCTTCTCCTCTTTCATCTTCATCTCATCCCATCATTCCAATTCACAGCTGTTTTCACAAAGAAGTCCTTCTGGAATGAAGCCCGGTGGTCGCTGCACGCCGCTGAGCGTCTGTGTCCTCACTGAAGTGACACCACAGAGTGGATGACTTCACATTTTCTCTGGCAAGGAATTTAACTCCACACAAGTGGAAACAAACAGAAAGGAGACATGGATGATGGGGCAGAGGATCACTGAAGGAAGCAGGAATACATTCAGTGTATATCTGTAAATCATTTCTATACAGTATACAGATATATAAAGTTAACTAAAACATATTTACGTTTTACACAAAATAAAACCGGATGACTTCACATCATTCATTAATTCAAGGGTTTTCTTCTGATAAAAAAGTTATGGAATCACGAACAAGTCTCTAGAATATGATGTTTCACCAGTAGGACCAGTGTGTTAGACACTTAATGCACGACCACGATTCATTCTTAGGCTCTGCTTCAGTCCCAGAGGACGCTGATGAATCTCACAGTGGTTCACTGCTCCACTCGGAGCTCTATTGTCTCTGCTCTATGACGTGAAAAGGTTTGATTTACTTATTTCATATCACTTAAATGATGTATTTTCCAATGTTTCTGATACTTGACTGGCCGATGCATCAGCTGATGCTTCTTGCTGTATTACATTAACATCAGTTACACAGTTGTGACAAAGAAGTGGAATGACTTCATGAATCATGTCTAGATCATATAAACATGATTGAAGTCTTCATTTCACCCCACGATGAATACTAAAGTCATATTGTAGATCAGCGCTTCCCAAAGCAGTTTTCTGGGGATCCACTTCTCCACTTTTTCCCTCTCATCAATTAAACAAACATAATGTATGCTAGCCTTCCATATTAGATTCAATGTTATAAGAATAATATAAATACTCCCCCATGAAGCTGTAGATAGAAATGGGTAAATTAAAGATTATGGATCAAATTCTGCTCATTTATTTGGCGACCCAAATAAAAGCTCCTGCGGCTCACCAGAGGGTCCCGACCCAGTGTTTGAGAATTCTGATCTAGGTGGTCCCAGAGCCATGAATACATGAAGACCTACTGGCATGTGCCACTCATGCTCTTCTAGCAGGTTACACTCATTGGAGGCATACACTGTGTGTTACTGCTGTGTGCCATTTAAAAACATGTCACATCTCATGTTCCACAGAGAACCCCACAGAGAACCCCACAGAGAACCCCACAGACAACAGAAGGCTGGTGCTTTAGGTGGTGTGGTGATGCCTGGACCGTTGGGTAAAGCCTCCACAGCCATGTGTCCAGTGCACATCACCAGAGGACAAACATGGTGTGGAGGAGCTGGGAGGAGGAGCACCAAGACGACAACATGGTGCGGGAGGGAGGTCAAGGAGAAGAAGGGGTTAAGACGAAGGGTTCGGGTTGACTGTTGTCTTTGTGATGACATAGATCACATCCCTCTCTACAGGTTCATCATCAGCTTTACAAGAGTAGCACGCATTGCAGGGCTGTTGTATGGGACTGGGTCACACAGCACAGGTGACCATTAAGAGTTTATAATGCAGACACACCTGAAGGCTCTCTGGAACACGGGCAGTGCAGCTGCAGGAGTCATGATTCAAATTGTGGAAACGTTAAACCATTCGACAAAAAAAGTTTTAAATATAACTCTGCTGTTAGTTAGTTAAGTTACTTCTCGGCACTTTTTCTTTTTCCCTTTTTCACACCAGGCGTCTTTACTCGTCACGTCATATCAAGCTTTTCCATTGGTCCTGATATGCATACTATCTTAGATGGGCCTTCATGGCCTCACCCGTGACTGAATGCTGTTTAGGTTCTGTCCCGTTAGTCGACAGCCGTGGTGCTGCGAGTGCAGCAGGCCGGGGTTCGGATGGAGCCCATCATCCTGCTCCTCTTCCTCTGACAGACGGCGTTCCCGCCCTGCTGGGAGGCGTCGGTGTCCTGGCGCGCCAGCTTGGCCGCATGGCTCGCTGTCTCCTTGATCTGCAGCTCCAGGTGTTTCTGGATGGCCACGCCCAGCTCCTCCGGGTCCACAGAGGCCCCGTACACCTCCCACGTCATCCCTTCTGCATCCCACTTCACCTCCTTCACTGGTGACTTGGGAGCACTGCCTTGCTTCTTGAGAGTCTTGCTGCAGGCCTCCCTCCTGCTCTCCTGTGACAGGCAGATCTGGGGGAAAACATGGGCCGTGGTACTCTGTCCTGTCTGCACGCCGACATCCCTCAGCTCTTTGTGGGCCGTCATAGTCCCTGTATCCCGGGTTACGGTTCTGACACGGTTAACGGGACTGACGCGGACCTCTTCCCCACTAAAGTGCTTTTGGGACTGTGGCCCGGCACCAGGAGGCAGCAAGCTGATCCAAGAGCAGTTGAGGTTGCAGCAGCGCAGCAGGTGCTTGGCATCCAGGCCCGTCTCACTGACGGAGGAGATGAGGCGCGGTAGGGTGAGGTGGTCCGTCGCTGAAGGAGGTGCCACCGCACACGGGCCGTCATAGTCTGGCTCTACGCCGGCCGGGCGTGGCAGCAGCAGGGAGGGGGTGGGGGTGGCAGTACTGGGCTGGGGGTGGCAGTACGCAGCGAATGTGTCCTCATAATTGACATGATGGTTGTAAGGGCCATAGCAGAGGGCCATGTCACATGTAGGGGGTAGAGGACCCCTTTCCCCAGCACTCGGCCCCTTGGCTGCTGCCTTGGGGGACGAGACGCAGACACAGCGGCCGTGAGGCTGATGAGCACCTCCTTCTCCACCGATGGCTGCTCTGCAGACGGTGGTGATGATGTTGCACTGCTGCAGCGGCATGGGCTGCTTGCAGGCTAACATCTCTTGGGTACTTTTATCTCCCCCGTGGTAAGCAGGTTCACGGGTCCCGCTGACTGGAGCCTGTTGAACCAGAGGCGAGGTGTCTGAGTGGCTCCTGTGAACAGGGAGGGAGGCCGGCTTCATGCTCTGCTCTGGACCAGCTCGAGGGCTGTCATTGATTGCGTTCACAACTTTCTCGTGGTGATGTGAGGGTGTGTGCGTCTCAGCCAGACCATGGAGGTGGCCTGAGGCCCTGGGCGGCCCGAGGCGTTCTGATTGGCTCGGTTCTTGGTCGCCCGGCCCCCCGCCGATCCTCAGACTACTGCAGTTGGTTTCTCTGGTCGGGGAAAGAGCTGAATGATCTTTACAGACCTCTCTGATGACTCCGTTTGGTTCCTCCTGGGAGGTGTTGCCTGGTACTCCTGCCGGTCTGGAGGCTGTTATTGTGTATATGGAGTCAAAGAGAGAAAGATCAGAGAGGGTAGAGTCCACGGAGGCAGCTCCTCCTGCTGGGAGCTGCTCTGACGCAGGACGCCTGGCCTCTGCCATGAGAGACCTGGAAGAGGAAATGCAACAAGTGAGTGTGGATGTCTCACACTAAACACAGAACAAGTTTAAAGTGACAATGTTGTGTCAAGAGTGTAAGTCTAATTATGGTTCACTGGCCTTTAATGAGGTAATGATAACAAATAAATCAAAATGATAATACATCATGGACTACTTTTTTATTATAATAAATGCTATTTTATGTATAGTTGATTATTGTGACATTCAAATTATAAAATTGTCAACTATAAAGACCCGTTTAACCCTAGAACACCAACATTAAAAATAGTCACACCATCACTAACGTTTATTTCACCCGACATAATAAACCTGATAAAATATACTTCTCATCAAAATATATTAAAATACAACAATACAAGGCAAATTGAAGTACTCTTCTTTTATTTTACAATATAGAACTTCTCATAAAACAAAAAACAGGGATCATGGGGGGACCCTGAAAAAAGGTTCAAAATCAGGTGAAAAATTAGGGAATTGTCAATAAAACATGATTAAAATATAAATAATGCAGCTATGAACTTGTTCTTTGGTCCACCCATTCCTGGGACACATACATGCATGGCCATCTATATATATATATAGATAGAGATATGTATTAATGACGTCCCTTGACAGTGTATGCAGAGGACACTGTAGTAAACACACGTGCATAAACAGCTACGTCAATCGCTGCAGATCAATGGAGGTCACAGACTTGATCAATAACGTCTGAAATGAGTTTTCTTCTTAAAACATGGAACAACTTCCTGACGCTGATGTGCTCATCAAGATGGGAGGATTGACCAAGTCACTGTTAGAACTATCTTACGGTGGTACTGCAACCAATTTTGAGCTTTAAGAAAATTAATAAAACCACCTTTTGGTGCTGAGTGCAGCCAAGATAACGATGCATGCCAGATCCCTTATGACCCTTTATTTTATTGTGTTACATACGCATGTAAGAGCTCTTGAGTCCTCATACAAACAATCTCTGAAAGCTCTGGACGAAAAGCCTTTTCCTCACTAAACCAAACCCAAGCGACTCTACAGACCATGCTGTTATGTTACCTACTGATATGTGCATGCATTTGTTGGAGAAACTTATATCCTAATAATTTGAATTGTTTGTTTTATGCAAAACACTGCTATAGATAGCAATAATTGTTAAGGGGCCACATCTCTGCCCGTCACAATCCTTTAGAATTTGAGTCCAAACACTGAACAAGCAGACGTTTTGATGCTGGCAGCAGTTTTAAATCAACGTTTAACGCCTCAAACTCTTCTGCGTGGTCGCGGCAAAGCTCCACTCCACATGCCTATGTGTATTTAAATATATTTATTACATTTTGTCGATGAAATCCTCAAGAATGTCTGGTTGAGATTGTCCCACAGCGTTTTGGGTTAATCAGCTTTTCCTGTGAAAGACAGTGAGAGGAACCTGGGAGGTGTGAGGTGTGTGTAGCTTTGTATCTTGTGTTCTTTTTTATATAACTATAACCTTTTTGCTCTCTTTGTTTTCACTCCGGATGCGAGTTAGCTTCAAGCTCCAATCTGGTCAAGTGGCAACATTTATGTTTGAAATACAAATAAATGAAAAGACAAATAAATGTTGTACTTCTCATCTCATTGTTAGGGGGATTCATGTTGAATCATTATGTTAAAAATATCTGCAGTGTGATTCTGATGGCTGACGTGCAACAGGTCAGCTCAGTGCTGACGGTGATGGAGCCTCTCGGGGATCTGAATCTGGATTTTATAACTGGATTTAAAAGAAATAAGCTTTCGGAATTTAAACTTTTGGAAATAAATCTTTTTAAGATGCTTTTTTCCAATGCCAGATTTACTAGATTACACTTCAAAACCTGATGTACTAATTTCTTTACTTTAAATGAGAGTGACCAGATCCAGGTCCACATAGCATGGGTGGGACCCCAGGAGGGGGGCTGCACCCTGTGAACCAAAGACCACATCCTGCTGGACACCATTCTCACAATCAGATTCCCGTGGACACAGAACACACACACACACACACACACACACTTTCCTCCACCAGCTTACCTTTCACAGAGCCTCTATCTTCCCCTCTTTCCTTTCGGATGTTTCGGGTGATGGGTGCAGTTCCTTAGAAAGCCCTCCTCTTCCTCCTCCACCTCCTCACATCCACAGGTGACCTCTCCCCTCTCTCTCTTTAACTACACTCCATTCACTGAGCTGCACGCACTCCCTTTTTGTCTCAGCAGCCCCCTGGCTGTGAACAAGATGGAGGAGACCTTAAGATAATCCTTTCCTACATCTGATTACAGATGTGAGGACGCAATCTTCAAATCCCTGTTCTGTAAGGGAGAGCCGAGCCGGTTAGCGGCTGGCTTATCCAGCTGTAGTGGGAGACGGATGGAGGGGGTGGGGAATGATAATGAGGGAAGATAGTCAGGCAGGCAGCGTCATCGTGCCTCCACCTGGGAGGCGAGGAGCAGGGCGGAAGAATGAATGAGCGCGTGCACGAGAGAGGAGGTGAAGAAGAGCACCCTGTCTCCACCCACCTTCTTCCTCCTCGCTCCTCACACCTTCAGTCCCACTCTGACCAGTTACCGCTTTAGTTTCACACCCTCGCTCCACTTCCCCGCCCCCTCTTCCCACATCACTATCCCTGTTGCTATGGAAACTGCACTACTCAGTGGGCCTGTGTGGTTGTATTTGTATTTTGTGTTTTGTTTTCATACAGCAACTCGTCTCTTTTCATTTGCATATAAGTCAGAAAACAGTGGCCGTGATGACGTCATGCGGTAACAGATGGCGAGCATAAGCAGTGACTGGAGAACATGGCGTAGCCCCACAGCGTCAGGCTCACCACCAGCTGACTTGTAGGAGCTGGGAAATCTCCATTTGGTGAAGTGGGAGGGAACGTGGGCGGGGCTGAGCCGGGGTTAAAGGCGTGGCGACCGCCATGGCTGACTGTGATTGGCTGCAACACATCCTGCGTTCTCTTAGGTTAACCCTGGGTTAATATTGAGTGTCAAAAGGGACTATGTTTGCCCAGGGTTAAGACTTAGCCCAGGGTTAAGTCTTACTTAACCCTGGGCTAAGACGTAAGTCTTACTTAACCCTGGGCTAAGACCTATTTACTTCAGCCCCGTCTCTCACTGGAAACTTTGAGCCCAGAGTCGATTTTCAGGGGATAACATTACAAACTCAGTGCTAACCCAGCTGCTGAGGGCCGGCCAGCCCTGGGCTAAAGTCAGGGGTCAGCCTCTTTGGAGTGAACCAGGACTGTGCCTTAGGAGAAGCTTCCTTAGCCCCACGCTGAGCTCCCTTATTTCTGGGCTGAGTGCACTTTGGAGAGCTTGAGTGTTGCTGGAGACCTGTCTCCTTCTGAGGCCCAGCTACTTGTGAGGGATGGAGGGTACTGGAATACCTCCGGGACGCCACAGAGGAGTGACTCAATGTAATCTCTCCTGGGAGGTTAGCTTTACCCTTAGCAACAACATTCATGAATGCATATTGCTTTGTTTGATCTGCTCGTGCCTCTGGGTGGTGACTCACCTCGAGCACCAAACACCCACATGGTTTGTACCTCGTATTCAGCACTTTTAACACAACATTTTCACATGTTCACATTTAGATCTTTTATTTTCTTTCATCATTCATCAATCAGTGAAATGCCAGGATGAGAATATGGCCACTGCCTGAAGCTCATACGCCTCGCTCTGCTGAAGAACGTTCACACATATCAACACCACGCCGGTCGTGCTCCTATTTGTAGCTGCTTGTGCTCGACCTCCTGACACAGAACTGTTCATCTGGAGCGTTAGATTTAGAAATGGCAAATTACTTTCTGGATTTGGTTCAACTGAAGATCAGCGTTTGTTGAAATGGGCTTTGACCAGAGCATGATGGTTCTCTGGTGTTTCACACACAACCACTTCAAGGCAGCCTCCATCCTTTTGGAGATTTACAGAACTATGCAGAATACTTCAATGGTTGGCTGTGGTCCATCAAGGTGCAACATTTTTAAATTTAAATATAGTGCCATAAGCTCTATGAACATATTCGGCAACACCGCACATCTTTAGTTTGAGTAGAACTGACCAATCACGTTGGAGCGCTGGTTGTGCTGATAAACAGTCCAAGTGGAGAAAAGAGGTGGAATGTGATCTGAAGCCAGCGGCTCGTCTGTGTTTGAAATGAGATTTAGAGTCGACTCGTCTCTCAGCTGTGAACAAACAGAGAAGCGAGAGAGAGAGAGAGAGAGAGAGAGAGAGAGAGAGAGAGAGAGAGAGAGAGAGAGAGAGAGAGAGAGAGAGAGAGAGACTTCATACAGTCTGCATCACCAACATGCATCTCAGGACAAACAGCGACTTGCCTCAAACACTTCAAACGTATTCTATAATGCTCTCTGGACCAAAACATCTGCAACACTTTTCCCTCAGAAAGGAAATTTAATGACTTTCATGATAAAAGAGGAATGACACCTCTTCACTCTGTTGACTGCTAAAGTTCATGAAACCAGAATGAATCAGAAGTGCAGCCTCAGCAACAATCTGCTTTATTGTGTTCTACCAGCAGAACCTCTCAGAGAACCTGGTCTGAATGAGGGTCCAGTTCCTGCTCTTCCTCTCCTGCCCACCAACCCTCCTCCTCCTCCGTTTTCAAACTGAATCCTTGTGAAGCCGTCCCCCTTTTGTCTGTTTGTTATGAGACTCCTGAATGATTATTATTCATTTTACTAGCAAGATGTTTCTATATCGTTGAGTGTTAGCGTTTGAAAATGTGCTGCAGACAAATTGTTCTGCAGGTGGTTCATGAGAAAAGAAAAGACTTCATGGATTTTAGAGAAGGTGGTCATTGAATGTGTTTTATATGACGTAATTATAAATAAAAAAACGATTCAGATTTTGGTCCACGTAGACTTCCGTCTCACTGACTGACGGTAACTATCCCTAACCATGTGAACGTCGTCTAGAAGCCTTTAAGGGTCAGAACACCTGGTACGGGAATTGAACCCAGTGGCGACGAGGCCTGTCGGCTACTGCGTGCAGCTAACAGCTGGGCACAGATTAAGATGTCTCGGAGCAGCTCTGTTCTTCTCTACAATGTCATGCTTGTAATCCACAGTATTACGGTATATTTGTATATTTGTGTGTTTGCGGTGAGTGTGTGTGTGTGTGTGTGTTTGCGGTGTGTGTGTGTGTGTGTGTGTGTGTGTGGTTGCTATGCAGGCGCTGCCCTCCAGTGTGGGCGGCCCCCTGTGTCAGGGTGGAGAAACCATCATTCTGCTCCTCCTCTGACACAAATCTCTTCATGGAGTCCTGCATCTTTAAAGTGTAAGATGTGTACGATGCGTGTGCAGAAGGTAAGCTGATGGTATTGTGTATGTATGGAAAAAAAAAAGCACTTCCTGGAACTTCCTGGTGAGTCTCAGACCCCCCCACATTCTGCAGAGCTCTTGGCGCACCCCGTTATGCCAACCTGCACAGCGCCACATGAAGGAGGTAAAGAAAGACGTGTTGCCATGGTTTCCAACTTCTCTGTTTATTAGAGATGATACAGTGTTGGCCTTTTTGACATTTATACAAAACAAACAACAAGACAGCAGCTTCTGATTCGTCTCCATACGGGCCCCGACCTCCGACCTCTTGTCCTCGGATTGAGACAAGAGAGAGTGTGTGTGTGTGTGTGTGTGTGTGTGTGTGTGTGTGTGTGTGTGTGTGTGTGTGTGTGTGTGTGTGTGTGTGTGTGTGTGTGTGTGTGTGTGTGTGTGTGTGGCAGTCTGTGTTGCTTTCCAGCAGACGTCCGACAGGTGGTCTGCTCTCTGGCCGAGGTGCTGACCCCCTCACAGCGGGTCACAGTGGGTCTATCAGCTCTGGTCCAGGACTGAGCCTCAAGACCGCATCACGTCAGGAGCCCTGTGCAGCTGCCGGCTAGTCATCTCTATCAAACGGGTGAAAACACGTTCACCGCTCCCATAGTCCAGGTAGGTCGCTTCCAGGTGCTAGTCGGTCGTGGGTCTGTGGAAAGTCAAATGAGGTCTGTGGTTCTGGAGGAGCTTCGTCAGTGATGCTTTTCTCAGCCTGGAGACTCTGAACACAGACTGGAGTTATTTACAGGAAGACTATCAGAACTATCTCAGCAGGCCGTTAAAAAAATAAATCTGTCTCTTGGGAGTCCCCTAACTTTATAGAAGTGCAATCCTATAAAGATGCGAGAAAGCCCATTAAAGATAACCTTTGTCTCATGACAAATGGAAGTTGGAGGTTTTCTGTGATAATAACGGCTCGCCAGAGTCATGCAGTCAGGAACACTGCTAACTGTTGACATGGACCCTGGCGGCCCGTAAACCAGACCCATTCATTACATCGTGATGTTGGAACAAACCTCAATGTTCTGGGCCAGAAGCATGAAGACTGAAACCCAGTGCTCAGCAGCACGGTCCAACATGGATGGTGGGTTAAAAGACACTGATCTTAGCCAACATGGAGAACAGCGTTTACCTGCTGCTCACTGATAGGATGCCGGTGATGGGCGGAGCCTGGACCACACCTGGCCTCCAGTCACGTACCAAAATATGATATTTACACGGCCTGTCATCGAACCCTTTATACAGCATCCGTCACCCCGGACGAGGAAACAACTGCAGGTAGACGTGTGTGTGTGTGTGTGTGTGTGTGTGTGTGTGTGTTTCCTGTGTCCACTCAGACACTCCACATCAGCGCACTCTCTCTTCTCATTGAGGCCGACTGATCTGTTCTTCATGCTCCAAACCTGCTGGTCACCCAGTCCTCTGGATCGGAAACAAACTTATGCATTCAGTGTCGGTGTCAGCTGCCCCCCCTCCCCCCAGCCCCCCATCCAACACACACTGGCTGAGGCTGAGGGCTGCCCAGTGCTGGCAGGAGGTTGGCAACAGATCAGGGGTTGCAGGGAGTCGGCTCGGATCCTTTTCAAACGGTGACCGACACTTTGAGGAAGGCCTCGTGTTGAACAGGAGCCCCAGTAACATCCGCTCTTTTACTGCCGTTGATTCCAGACCAGCTAGTCCAGTTTAATCCAGAGCCAAGTGCGGGCTCATCCAGACTCCGGTCCTGGCTTTTCCTGTGGTGTGTTTGTCCGTCTGTGTGAGTGAGGGGGTGTGGCCTCAGCTCCAGCTGGTGCTCTGGAGCTCCTGGCGGAGCCAGGACGGCAGCGCATGGCCCAGCCGATTCAGCAGCCGCAGCAGCTCCAGGTTGTGCTCGCGGTAGTGCTCGGCCAGAAAGGCACGTGACTACACACACACACACACACACACGCACGCACGCACACGCACACACACACACACGCACACACACGCACACACGCACACACAGAGATTGGGAAAGGTCAGAAATCAGAAGAAATAGAGAATAATATTATAATATATAATAGTTGATATTCTGCTGCAGGGTTTCTCCAGTGCTGTTATCATTTTATTCGTATTGTTTCTCAGCAACACGCCCACTGGTTCCTATTGAAGATGGAAACCTTTAGGAGCAGCTCAAGTTTCAGTTTTAAAGAGGCTCAGCAATTTCCTCAAAAAAGCTGGTCACTGTAGTTTTTAAGGGAACGTTACTCAAACTGTCGCAGCAGGACGTTTGTTCTTATCCCTAAAAAGTATAATTTGTACCTAGGGCTGGGCGGTATGGCCAAAAATTCATATAACGATAACCTAAGATAACCTAAGTCCCTCCAGGTTCAGCTTCTATGCAATAAATCCTTTTCTGATCTACGTCGGACTTTTCAAAGCCCCAAAACCTCCAGACAGCAGACATTACATTTATCTGAGGCTTTTATCCAAAGTGACTTACATGATATACAGTAGACAGTAGACACAGCAGCGGTGAGCAATGAGGGTTAAGTGTCTTGCTCAAGGACACAGTTTGACTCACAAACTGTTGTGTCAGCCCTATTTGTACGTACACGTTGCTTCAGTGAGTGATGCAAGGTGAGGCCCGTGTGAAATGTAGACGTACCTCAGGGCTCATGTCCGGGTACTTCCTTCCTTTACTCTTCCCCAGACACTTGGCTCGACTTCCTTCCACCCGCTGACACCAGAAACCTTTGGCATCGTCGTACCTGCAGACACATGTATGTTCACACGTATGTTCATTTAACACCTTTCACATGTTATGCGTTAACGTCTCTGTTAAAGGTCGACTCCATCTGCATTCTTATTCTGGGTTTTTACAATTGATAAACTAGGTAACAATGATAAGCTCATCAGCAGCAGAGATGCATTTGAGCCATCTAAAATAAAAATCGATAGAAGTTTAAGGGGACCTGGTGCCGTGGTGTCGCTCTCCTCAGAGCCACAACTTGCTGAGCTCCAGCACCAGATTTCATTTCTACAGTCAGAGCCAGAAGTCATTGGACTGGAACACAAGTGCTCTAGATCTGCCTCTTTGCATGAGAAATAAAGCAGTCAATATGTGGCTTTCAGCTTTACATGAACAGTCTAAGAATTACAGACATGTTCACGCCATCTTCAGACATATACCCCATATTCACAGGCTCACAAGTCATTGGAAAAACTAACATAATTTTCTGAATTTAAGGATTATCTTTAATACTCGGAGGAAAATCCTCCTTTGAGATGCTTCGCAGGTCTTTACTGCTGCCTGTTTGTGGGTCTTTCTGCTTCACTTTTATCTGAAGTAATGAAAAGTTCACTTGACTTGGCCATTGAAGAATATTCCATTTCTTTAATGCAATCTTTTCTTTAATATTATCAATTATAATATTATCCACTGAATTAAAGATGAAAATCTATACCTCAAACACATTATGATGCTTCAAATTCACTGGAGTCGTGTAAAACGTCAACATGTGTGAGTGTGTCTGTGTGTGTGTGTGAGTGTGTGCGTTACAAACATTAGAGCCTGGGTGTAGTTGAAGATGGGAGTGACACCGAGGAATCTCTGGATTCCCTCCATCACCAGCGCCGGGTTGGAGCGCAGCAGAGCCCCGTCCACGATGTGCAACTACAACACAGAGGCAGCTTCATCAGGACCGTCTCCACAGGCGTACATGTACATTGTTGCTACTCAGACACACACCCATCCAGACACACACCCATCCAACAGCACCACGGGATAGAAAAGGTAACAGCTGACGTCATAATTCCTGATCAGAGAAAAAATCAATACAATTGAGGGATACTCCATTCATTTTGCTGATTTGATCGTTTATTCATGTATTTTCTGTTATGGAGTTAGTTTAATAAATATGTGTTGCCTGTTTCAGATGTTGTATTATTGTATTGTTCCCTATGGCTCATGTTGTGAAAGTACATTGAAACTTTACTCATTTACCGGAAGCTGGAGTACACACATCACCACCGATGTTCTGGACAGTAATACAAGTAATATCTTGCTAAAAGCTTCTTCATTCAGCACGCCAATCATCCACAAAGTAAACACACACAAATTACTTCAAATGAGCATAAACACGCTCTCTGAATCATTAATATTGCACCACAATGGTGCAATTCTGAAAATCCTATTGGTTTGTTTTTCTTTGTAATACTGAAACATTTGAGCAATATTACTGATGGAGATGGAAACCAGCCGTTGACACATAAGGTGGGCTGGTGTCCACGTACCTGGCTGGGCTGGTAGTGTTGCAGCCAGCGCTCCAGGTGAGGAGCGTAGAACCCGGGGTGAAGGCAGCGTCTCTGGAGGGCCAGCAGGTCTCTGGAGCCAGAAGGGCCCGCGGTCACCACGGCGTGGAACGTGTTGTTGAGGGCTGCAGGGTCCTGGTGGGCCCTCTGGTGCTGTGGACACACACACGGACACAGACACACACACGTCAGTCGATAGACATAAATAGAACAAAAATGCATAAATTTATGGATTCATAATTAGTCAAACTAAATACTAAACAACACATTTCCAAAGACCAACCTGGCTTTAAAATGATGGTTCACCACCTCAGAGTGTCACTCAGAGATAATCAGGACATTATGTGTAATTTCAAAATAAAAGCCCTCGGTGAGCTGTGTTCTCTCCAAATTCAGATGAGTTGAGTTAATGTGTTGCATCACCGGGTTAAATCAAACAGTGACGTTTTTTTAGAGGCATAGCTGACACATGAGGAGATACGATCCTAACTGTGGAGGGAAGGTTCCCACCTGGTACCAGGAGTAGGCCCGGTCCGACGGGTTGATGAGCACTGCCAGGACTTTGGCTCTGGGCAGCAGCGCAGCAGCTCTCTTAGGCGCCGCCTCTGTGTCAAAGTAGTTGGCACTCTTTTCAAACATGAAATCGGTGCTGACATTGGAAGGGAATGGGAAGAAGTCCATGTACCTGAGGATCCCAAAAGAAAACAGCAAGGACTAGTTAGCTTGTGTGTCCTCCACCGTACGTTTGGGGTTTGAATGTCAGACTGAAAACAGAACTTCACGCTAAGCCAGTATTGGAAATGAACCTCCGTCTTGGACTACAAAACCCAGGTTTAACCCCCAAATCCTGCCTCCTGGTGCAGGATCCGGGTCTTTCCTGGCAGCAGCTTCCCACAACAAGCCTGCATGAGACTACCAGGAGACCCCCTCAGCCAGGAGACACCAAGAGGGACTGTGGATGTGGTCCCCATCTTTTATAGAGCAAGCATGAGGAAAGATCACTTCACTGCCACGTGGGGGAGGAGGAAGGGTTACCCTCACACTCATGTTCGTATGATATCGACTTTATCTTTTCATATTTAAGCCCCCCCCCCCCCAAACCCCACCCCCTTTACCAGTCAATCCCGTTGTCATAGTTTGCTCCACTGAAGAACTGGATCTCCTCAAAGGTGGTGGGGCTGGGGAAGGAGCTGGTGACGGCTGGGTGGAGGCTCAGGAATGAGTGAAGTGCGGTAGTGCCTGAAGTAAAGACGAGACAATCAGAGTGAGCAGGAGGGAGAGACCCACAGACACAGATGGAGAGAATGGACAGAGAGAGAGAACCTGTTTTCTGTGGTCCAATGACGAGGAACTTGGGGAGGCGGTCACAGGTCTTCTCTTTGGACCAGATATCTTTGTGTCTCTTGTCATGACAAGGGTTCTGAAAAATGATCACAACAAGAACACGTCTTTTCCTTTTTCTCAAAAGAACATCGGGATTCATCTGCAAAGAGAGCGAGCTTCCAGAAACCAAAAGGAGTGTCCTGACCTGCCACAGGGGGTCCCTCTCCTCAGGAAAGATCTGGAAGTACTTCTCAGCGAGCCGGACGGGGGGCAGCGTCTGCAGCCGGAGGTTGGTCCAACACTGGACAAACTTCACCAGAGACTCAAAGGTGTACAGACCCAGGCGGTCGTTGCCGTAGTTCGACAGGTGAGTCATGAAGATGCTGATCTGGATGAGAGGACACCGTGTACCAGTTAGTCCAGCACTGACCTTCCAGCTGTGGTCGGGGCAACAGGTCCCCAGCTCAGACCAGCAGGCGAGTAGACCAGTTACCAAAAATGGGTTGATTGACACTTCAGACCTAACCAGACCATAACAGCTGGACAATGAGCAACCATGAACTCAACAGAGGAACATGGTGGACTGTGAGGACTGTGTGATGAGCACACATATAGAGGTGCATTGAAACATGCGGAACAATACAACTATGGCATCACATTACAATGAAATACTAGAAGAGGGCAGAGCGACCCCTAGTGGTACGAAGCACGACTGGACCTTATGCCGAGTCATCTCTTGTCATCATTTTACATTTATTTTATTTGTCCAGTTTACTCTGAGTTTAATATTATAACTAATGCACACATATTGCACGTTATTCAATTTTCTTGTTGTGTCTCTTTTCCTTTCCGTTCTCTGACAGTGGGGATACTGGACTGTGTAATGAGCGCTACTGACATCCAACAGGAAGTAACATTGGCCTCATGGACAAAATACCCTGAACGGCAAATTGATTGGCGTGCAGATTTCAGTTGTATTATGAATAACGATATCAAGTATTTGCCAAATGAAAACTGAGTTCCCTGATAACTGAAAGCAGGGCGTGGCATATGAATACATGAATGGTGTCCCGGCAGCAGCGAGGAGATGGGCCACATGTTAGATTGGCTCATATAGACCCGCTGGTCTATATGAGCAGCAGCTGACTGTTTGGCAGAGCTCCAAAGTTATGATAGCTTTGACATTTTAATTAGTTTTCCTTGCAGTTATGCTTTTGTTTCAAGTAACGCAGGCCGTGTAATAAGTTACTTTTACTGCTTTAAAAAGTCATACTATTACTTTACTTAGCACTTGGTATGAAACGTAATTTATTACGCTACTCGTTCTATTACTATATTTATTTAGCATTTCATGCAGGAGCCCTGCAGTGTCCGGTTTAATCATCGCTCCGGTTCCTCCTATGAGATGTAATCACCTGATCACACCGGCTGATCAATATTCAGCACCCCGGGTCCCGAGCGCACACGAGCCACCAGGAGGAGCCACCAGGAGGAGCCACCAGGAGGAGCCACCAGGCGGAGCCACCAGGAGGAGCCACCAGGAGGAGCCACCAGGCGGAGCCACCAGGAGGAGCCACCAGGAGGAGCCACCAGGAGGAGCCACCAGGCGGAGCCACCAGGAGGAGCCACCAGGAGGAGCCACCAGGAGGAGCCACCAGGAGGAGCCACCAGGAGGAGCCACCAGGCGGAGCCACCAGGTGGAGCCACCAGGAGGAGCCACCAGGAGGAGCCACCAGGCGGAGCCACCAGGCGGAGCCACCAGGCGGAGCCACCAGGAGCAGCCACCAGGAGGAGCCACCAGGAGGAGCCACCAGGAGGAGCCACCAGGAGGAGCCACCAGGAGGAGCCACCAGGCGGTCCACACAGCGAGCGCCTGTCAGCTGGCAGCCAGCGAGCACATTTCATCTGAGGCGGTGTTAAACTGATGAGGTCTTTCTGTTTAAATGGGTCTTTGGTGCGTTTGCTAGTTCTAGTTTTTTCAGACGTGGTTTTAGTGAAAACTGAAAAGATATTTTGTATTCTTTTTTTCTACCACTCCATATCGGTTCAGTTTAGTCTATTTTTTTAGGATATTGATTTATTTAGTTCACAATAATATTTACACGCCTCATTTCAGTTTTAGTGTACGATAATAATAGAAGTACTAATCACAGCACATCTACGGGGCCAAGCTCCCTTCCAGTCCTCAGTCACTGGGGTCTCACAGCTGACCAGTGTCAGACTTACAGGGTTCAGGAGGACCGTGAGGAAGAGCTCTCCTCCTCTGATGCTCTTGTCCAGCTCCTTCGAGCCTCCTGGGTATTCGTTGTAGAAGATGGTGTGTGTGAACAGACCACAGGTCTGCCTGGGCAGCACCTGGAACACACAAGATAGTAGTTGTTGCTGTACTCCATGTGCTTGTTGTTTTCATGATCAGTAGGTACAGCTGAAGCCTTCAATCTGCTCCGAGTGCTCTCACAGGACTAAACCCTGGAGCTATAAACAGGAACCAGCACTCTATGAAGTTCTGCTCAAGAGACACAATGATCCTATTCAGCAACCTGCTGCTGTTGGGTCATCAGCATCATATTCAGTATTCGCTCGTGCTGGAGATCAAAATCTGTGTATACCTTTACTTTGGGTACTTGGAGTATATTTTCATATACTTTTGTACTTTCACTTAAGGAACTGGGAGCCTACACCAGCGTAATATGTTCAGTTCATTATGAAACTGTGGTGGGCTGCCACACTGATAAATGGGAAACCTGAACCCATAAACCACTAATTGTACTTTCATATGATCCTGAGCATAACTCAGCTATGTCAGCGGGCAATATCAACTGTTTCGGGGAGTTCTGATTGATAGCATAGGAGTCTCAAAGGAAATGTTTAGATACACTTCCAGGACCACACAAGTTATCGAGGACATGCTGCTCAACGCAGCCACGATGCACATTGGAGTCGCTCTCACTGACTTTCAGAAACAAAGCTGCTGTTGTTCAGGTGAAACTGTTTTCTGCTACACCGTCCACATGGAGCTTCAGTTTGGACTGAAGAGTGTGTCTTGGTGGCCAGAGGCTCAGGAATGGCTACATCACTGCAGTGCAGACTGACCTGGATCCCGTTGTGGATGAAGCCGCGGCGGTAGCGAGCGGGCCTCAGGTGAGGGTATTCCTCAGTGCTGGTCACCTTGATGCCCCACACAGACTTCCAGGCCTCATAGAGCTGGCTGTGAACGGGGTAAACCCCGGAGTGGTGCGGAGCCACTGCATAGCCCATGTCTGTTGGGATGCCATGCTCCTGGAGAGGAAAGAGAACGTTACAGGCAGGAGGGAACAGAGTATACGTCAACATCTCTTTAGCCGGTCAGGGAGCCCAGTGTCACCTATCCTAAAATGGATTTTTCTGCATACGTCCCTAGACCAACGGCCCCTCCGCCTCAGTCCCAGTTGCTCTGGAGTCCATCTCGTTCACAAGCTGGTCTCAGGAGCCCGTCTGCTCTTTCACAACCAGCTTTCACAACACTTCAGGGGTCCATTGACATAGTTGTCACCAAATCAACGAGCAACAATCGCCATTTTCTTTTGTTTTGTTCAGCGTTGGTTCTACCCCTTTTCTATTTATATGGCCTGAACTGCATGAATTGGGTTTGCCTGGAGAGTTGAGGCTCTTCTGGATCCAACGAGTTTGATTCATGAGGGATGAAGTCAGTCCACACAGGACCCATTTCACATGGGCTAACTGGACCTCCCTTTAGAAAGTGACCTGTTGTGACCTCTAGGATATATATATATATATATATATATAGGCTTTCCTATATAAATGGGTACTGGCTAGAATATAAGGGGGTTTCTGAGCAGCTCACATCAGACGTTATCGCCATCTAAATGTCCCAAAAAGCTGCATGTGAGCTAGAGGTCATTCCACAGAGGGAGTTTTGATCATTCTTATCATTCTTAGTGGTACATTTTCTTTTTTATTTAACGTCAAATCTGTTTAACACATATCAACCCAGATAATACTAATAACCCAACAACTTATGAGGCATAATCGAACATGGGGATGGCCATCCTAATGTTCTCGGCCTTTCAACACATTTATTTTAACTACTTCATTTATTAGTTTCTATTTCAATGGGGCAGCGACTGCTGAGCTGCTGTCTCCCCTACACATCCCTGCCCGTCTGCAGAGCGGTGGGATGGGAAGCGGTTGAAGCCGACCCTCCTCCCGGAGCCGTGAGGCCCCTCAGGAACACGGTGCCACACACGCTCTGTTATCATGCTCCGCTCGCCCTGCAGCCACACTCTGTCTGCATCATACAGCCGCCTACCTGAGCAAAGATCTTGTTGAGCCTCATCTGCTCTGCCAAGACGCTGACGTTGTGAAAGAGGTGAGGCTGCATGTGGCTCCACATGTGAGGGAACCACCAGAAGTCCATCCTGTGCTGCAGCAGCATGTCGTCTCCCCGATCCTCTTCATCGGTTCCTAAAAACACACGTACACACACATTTTACAGGATGAGTATGTGGCCCGATCCACAATAAACATCCTTTCTATGTTGACGTTGTTACTTTACATTAAGGACTCCTAAGACATCCACAGGATAAAGACAGATGCCTCATGCATTTAATTGTATAACGTCTGTCGGGTGGAGAAAGAAACTAGAAACCATCAACATCATGCATGTACCATGTTTAAATACATGTAATGGTGACGGCCACAGCGGATTCTGTGAATCCTAACTAACAGCTTTGTGTTTGCTTGTTTGACCAGCGGACCGGGCCATGCTGTTGGAATACACATTTATTTTTCTTAAATGATTTACTTATGTTGTTGAGGTGTTGTGAAGGTGAAACAGAGGGTTAGGGTTAACCATAGGGTTAAGGTGAAACAGAGGGTTAGCCCTACGGTTAAGGTGAAACAGAGGGTTAGCCCTACGGTTAAGGTGAAACAGAGGGTTAGCCCTACGGTTAAGGTGAAACAGAGGGTTAGCCCTACGGTTAAGGTGAAACAGAGGGTTAGCCCTACGGTTAAGGTGAAACAGAGGGTTAGCCCTACGGTTAAGGTGAAACAGAGGGTTAGCCCTACGGTTAAGGTGAAACAGAGGGTTAGCCCTACGGTTAAGGTGAAACAGAGGGTTAGGGTTAACCCTAGGGTTAAGGTGAAACAGAGGGTTAGCCCTACGGTTAAGGTGAAACAGAGGGTTAGGGTTAACCCTAGGGTTAAGGTGAAACAGAGGGTTAGCCCTACGGTTAAGGTGAAACAGAGGGTTAGCCCTACGGTTAAGGTGAAACAGAGGGTTAGCCCTATGGTTAAGGTGAAACAGAGGGTTAGGGTTAACCCTAGGGTTAAGGTGAAACAGAGGCTACAAAGATGGGTTTATTTTAGCACTTCGACAGAACGCTTGTTTCGAGTTGTTGTTCACACTTATTGTTCACACAATTTGTTGCAGTCTGGAACATTTCTTCCTATTATTCTCACACCACCGTGAATGCAGCACAAAGCCCCATCAGTGCCCTTAGTGTTAATAGTTGTGAAACGTGTGTACAAAGACACAAACCAGCTGAACACATAACCTCGTGGTGGATGTTGATTCAACGCCAGCACATGTGATTTCTTGTTGAAATGGGATTGTGACGGGCCGGTGAGGGTTTAGGCAGACAGCTGCTGTCCCTTCTTCCTGGTACTGCATACTAGTGGGACCACGTACCGGACTACTTTCACCCTACTTGTGAAAGATTCAGATTGGTACAGCCCGAAAAACTGAGATGACCTCTCAGAATGAGTACATACATTTCTTTTAATTGTTCCACTCAGTTTAAAAGAGCAAGTACGTAAATGAGAGGCAGTGGTGAGTATTTCTACAGGAGCCAAGAATATCTACAGTTCTAGTATCAGGAATCTGAACGCTCAGTCGGGCCCTTTAGGCCCTTTAGGCCCTGAATGCAGCCATGCATTCATGCAGTGAAGAGTTTAGCCATATCTATTTAGGGTTTATCCTTAAAAAGGTCCAGTGTGTAGGATCTATTGACATAAATGTAATATTCATGTTTTCTTTAGTGTATATTGACCTGAAACTAAGAATGTTGTTGTGTTTTTGTTCCTGCAGAGCGAGACGCTTATATCTACATAGGGAGCCGGTCCTCTTCACAGAGTTTGCTTTCAGGGTTCTCTCTTTTCTAGAGAGCGTTTCCAGTGGTGAGTGAGCTTGTACAGAAAGTTCCTGCTCAGCTAAAGGAAAATAGGAGAATGTTGAAATCATTTTCCAGGACATTTGACTTTTTCCTCTCATGGCTGGTTATGTGGTCAGCCGGTCTCCAGGTTTACCTCCATGTTTGTACGGTAGCCCTGAACGGACAAACCAAACACTGGCTGTGGAGAGCTTGTGTTTGAGTATCGGTTTGTCTTAGTAATTTGGAATCACATCATTTTATGTGGTTAATATTAGAGTTCAGTTAATTCTCCCAATTTTATCTTTAGCTTTTCCTAGATAAATAAAAAGCAACTAATTGTTCCAAATCAGTCATCGCAAACCACCAAACATTGTGGTGTCGAGGGCAGAGATGATGGCCCCCATCGAGTCCCTTTGATAGAGGCCCAAAGACAGAGATCCAGAGCTGAGCTCAAACATCACATGTCAAACGCAAAGCTTTGATACAAGATGATCCGTACCTGTGTGATAGAACTTTCCAGAAAATCCCAAATTGAAGGTGAAATTAGGGACCAGCGCTCTCAGCTTGCTTTGAGTGTTGAGCAATGCCTGTTGAAGGATGAAAAACACAGCTCACGGTTACTCAGTAGCAGCATCATTTCATTTGGTGCTTCCTGAATGAGTTAACGGGCGTTACACCTCTGACAGGGTTGTCTTTTCATTCACTGGAGGAAAGATGAACAAAGACAACAAGGAGAACACCAAAACCCACAGAGAGAACCCGGGCCTGGGAGTTGAACCACAGACCTGACAGGCCAAATGGTCTCCTGTGCTACCTGATAACCACTAAGCAGCACCGACGTGTTCAAGTGGAGAAGGCAGGACGAGTGTTGGATTAGTATTTAACAAACAGGACCAGATCTGTTCAAACTGTTTTCACAGCCACAAGATAAGAGCCGTACGTTGTACCTCACTACCAGCAGCTTCCAGGCAGAACTCTACATCTCTGTTCTCTTGAGCGGTCGGTCCACATCCAGCTGCTTTAGACTTGTTACGTTGGGTGTTTCTCTGCTCAGTGTTGGGGAAGCCTTTAATGTGGGCGTCAAAGCCCATAGGGTGACAATTTCTCAGATCTCAGTGCAGCAATTAACAAAGTAATAGCCTACAAGAGTGGAACTGTTATAGGACTAGCTTCTCCCTTGTGCAGACACCAGTCCCCCCCCACAGATCTCTCTATACACATACTTAAAAGGATCATATCAGATTTGCACAACAAAGCCTAGTAAAACTGTATGTGCTACCAGCTTTCTGAGTGACAACCCTTTCTTAATTCATGCAAGTGATGCCGACATTTATACTTCACCCACAAAATCAGTAATGCTGTGTTCCCTTGAATTATTGTGCTGTATGTGAACAGGCATGTGTTTGTGAAGTAGTGAGCATTGGACTGGATAAAAGACACTCGGATTATACTACAAGAGCTGTGTGACTGTTTGTAAATATATATACATTTTTGGGGTTCTGTTATCCGCTGTTATCCCTCTTTCCTTTCACTGCTCATTGTTTACAGCACAATGAGCAACTAGAGATGGGAGACTGGAGCAGGAGTAGAGTGAAGCCGATGCAAAACTGTTTTAAAGCTGCATTCTCTCTCCTGACCACCAGGGGGCGACTCCTCTGGTTGTATAGAAGTCTATTCTTCATGTGTTAAAGCTGCATTCTCTCTCCTGACCACCAGGGGGCGACTCCTCTGGTTGTATAGAAGTCTATGCTTCATGTGTTAAAGCTGCATTCTCTCTCCTGACCACCAGGGGGCGACTCCTCTGGTTGTATAGAAGTCTATTCTTCATGTGTTAAAGCTGCATTCTCTCTACTGACACCAACTGTTGGGCAATAAATTACAAAAGCCAAAATATGGCTGCCTGCTCTGGGAAGTGACTGGCTCTGATGGAAGGGGTTGGCAGACAGCAGGTCTTAGGGATGGCCCTTAAAGCTGACAATAACAGATTTATTCTGGCCACTACTTGTTTCAACACAACCTTGGTGTTACATCTTAAGTTGATCTTATGGCGTGGTATTTGTGTGTCTGTTTTAAGTCTTCACCAATTCCTCAATAGGTTCATCCTACAAGCAACCCCTTTCACATTATCATTTGATACATTTACATGATAAACATATTAATTATGGCTCACCCACCTCAACGTCTGACACCTTCATACGGGTTCCCTCCTTGCCAACGAATATATCGTCCACGTCCACCAGGATGTGGCGGTCCAAGGACAAGCACAGTCTCTTCCCTGTCAGGTAGGCAATGGAGTCCACAAACACTAGCTTGTGAAGCCAGTAGTTGAGATTGTTTCCAAAGAGAACCCTTTGAATGCCGTCGTGGAGCCCCAAGTCCTGGACCACGGTGGCGTGGAAGGCCCGCGAGGGGCTGGGTCCAAAATGTGCCAGTGCATCAGAGGACTTGGTGCTGGCCAGAAGCACTGGTTCATAGGTAGAGTGGTTGGACTGGAAAATGGTCCAGTCATCCCCTGGTAGAGAGCCCTGCTCTACCTGGTTGGGCTTGGTGATGTAGAGTAGAGGAGCATTGGGGTTGATGCGGTAGTCCCTGAGTCCCAGGTGTGAGTGTAGAAAGAGGGGGAAACCTTTGAGCTGTGCACTGAGGAGAGAGTTTTCATTGGCTTTAAAAAAGCCAATGACGCCTACTCCATACTCAGCACAGTACTTGTCCAGCAAGTCGCGGTTCCATGCATCCAGATTGACATATTTCAAGACATTTTCATAGATGATCAGTGTGTAGCGCCCACGGTTATGCTCCGTCAGTGTGGGCATGTCTCCTTTACCAGGAGCGATCTCTGTCCGGTAGTGGAAGCGGCTGGACTCTAATATGGCTACGATCTCCTGGCCCAGCTGGGAGTAGATGCTCTCCACGAACACCAGAACCACGGGCTCCGTCCTGGAATTGTCCACCGCCTTCACCTGCCGTAGTCGTCCCTGGCGCTGGGGGAGGAAAAGCGGTGCCCTCTGGACGCCTGGCCCTCCTCCGGCGGCCCCGGTGCTCGCTCCCAGCGACATCCCCCCTCCTCCACCGCAGTCACTGAAGGGCAAAGGGGGGGCCTCCTTGATTTTGGGGCTGTTGGAGACGTAGTAAGCTAGGAAGGCCATAGACAGGAGGCAGAAGATGATAAGTGCCAAGATGAGGCGGTGGAGCTCCAGCTGGCGGACACCTCGCATTAGCTTCCACACGCCCAGGCCTGCACCTACCATGGTGTTGGAGGGGGGAGGCGGGGCCGGGCAGCGAGCAGCAGCGGTGAACAGGGAAGGAGAGCAGAGAGGTAGAGGAGGGGTGGGAGGAGGAGGAAGATTGAGCAGTAGATGCTGGCACTGAACTGTGCTGAGGAATAGCCATTTACACTAGGTCACCATGGCCAGCATCATCCGTTACCTGCTCTCCACTTCTAGCTCTGCCGTGCATAATGCACTGGAGACCACTGAATGGAAGGAGGGAAGGATGGATGATTGTTTGATGGATGGAATGTCAAATATAAGGCGATTGAAGAGGGAGAAGTTTGCCGATGGGTCTACTCTCTCTCAAGCAGCCGGGCAGAGGTCTCTACACGTGGATGGGTCCATCTGTAGAGGCTTGTGTCGTCTCTCAGCCGTGGGATTGTCTGTGCTGGTGGTCTGTGCTTCAGGGCTGAGCCCCCTCCGGCCACCTAGCCAGGACATCCCAGAAAGACACCTAGAGGATGAACACAACAAAGAGTTAAAAGGGGGGGGAGATCCTTATTATGGATGAGCATGTTAAGCAAAAACACTATTCCATAATCACTGGAAAAACTATTCAATCAAGATGCGGAAGTAACATTACTACCAGGCCATTCCTGTGATGGTAAAATCGATTTATTTAAGATGAGACAATTGTCGCATAAACTACTTGATTTTTTATAATTGAATTTCTATATAGAAAACCAGGAGCCATTCCTGGTTCTTACAGCTGTCTGATGCTAATTCTGACAAATGGCAGCGAGAGGTAATGTTTACATTTTGAGAACGCTTTTAGTTCAAAGAGACCTCCACCAAGGATGCAAAGGCAACCTCTCCCTCTGGAAAAAGAGATGATTCATGGGTCAGAACGTCTCACCTGGAAAACACTGCAGATCTGAAAACCCTGTGATCCAGATCCAGAGGACCCCTGCACAAGAGGAAGGTAGATAGAGCAGAAGGGGAGGGAGGAGGAGAAAGAGAGAAAAGAAAACATGTTGATTACGCTGTATTTGGTACAACATTCAAAAGGCTTCATACAATATGACCTCGTCCATGTATGGAGGAGTCCTTCAGGGAGGCCTGGAGGAACATTCAAACAGTCACATGCATTGTCTGCCTCGGTGGCTGGCAGACAGCTGGAGCAGTTCAAGGACTAGAAGGACATGAACAAATAATGAATAATCAGTACCAACAACAACTGGTTTGGATGCATTTGGTAAAGTAAACAATACAAGTATGTGGGAGTGAGAGTTGACTTTTCCCCTTTTTCAGTCCAAAGAACACTGCTGTACGAAAGCTTGTGGCGCTATCGCTGAAACTAAAGATTAAAGATAAAACACTCAGCGGTTTACATGCGTTCTACACATGCCTCTGAAGGACTTCTCCTCCACAGCAACTGCAGCCAAGGCTCATGGGTAAACGATGTAGACTGAGAGCTGCCATACCAAACAAAAGAAAAGCACATGCACCAACATGCACCAGTGATATAACCTCCATATCGCTGAGGAGAACTGTCATAGACGATAGCTGCTGATGAGATCTTATGATCTGAATGTTAAGTAGAGAACCTGAACGTTGTCTGTGTTGAGGATCATTGAGGCCTCATTAGAAGAGGACGCTGAGCATACAGCGGACAGCGTGTTCACAACATGTAACACAAGATTATGTAAACCTGTTAAACACATAAAAAGTCAATATCCTGCTTGAAAGAATATCTAATACCTCAAAGAACGTGACCCAACATTCCTTTGTGCCAGTCTGAAGGAGAGCATCGAAGCAGGAGAACAAAATGCTGTCATACACGTCACTATTATTAATCGTCATCAAGTACGACGATATGAAGGTTATTGACACGATGAAATGTAGTTTTTTTTATCAATAAATACAAATTTTCACAATAGAATTGTGTCTGCACATACTGAGGCGGTTGCTATGCAGCCAACACTAGCAGCGAGCATACATCACAGCTAGCTTACTTCTGATTTCCTGATCGGGCTCTGTGTGTACGGTGCGTTTGAGGAACCAGTGGGATAATAGGACGACTGATGACTGCTTGTGTGAGCGGGATCTCCAGAAATCACAGTTATTCTGGTCCGAATCAGAGGCCCGCCGTGTAGTGTACAGTAACCAGCGCGGGCCCCTGCTGGCCTCAATGCCTTTGGCTAAGTACGAGGAGCTTCCTGCAGAACACTGAGGCCAACGAACCAGTCAGCTGGAGACCTTATTGTTTTTTTCATGGAGACGTAGAACCCCCTCCTCTTCCCCCTCAGGTAAACACGGTTAGCGCTGTCAGCCATGAGCATCACCATACTGAGAGTTGATCGATTGGCCTGAGACAAATGTGACACACACTTCGAACAACATCTTGTGGGCAAAATGTTGGGACATAGACAAAGATTCCACCGTTTGACAATTTCTGTTAAATATATTATCAAAGAAATTGTACTTGATTTCTTCTATTCTATTTATGGCATTATGTTATTCTCTATTATTTTTCCCGATGAGAGGGTCCGAGGACCGAGGAGGATGTAGTGGTACGGACCGTAAAGCCCTCAGGACAATACAAAGACATTAAGTCACCTTACCCCTCCCCACCCACACTAAAAGAGAAGTGCTCCTAAAGAACACAACCGATATTAATAATGCTCCGTTATGAACAGTACCCTTATGTATTGTAGATTACCACGGCCCTGCTGGGTACCGCCAGCAGAGACAGACTGACTGGGTTGAAGGTGAGGATCATAAAGGGAGTCCAGGAGACTGCGGTCCTCATGAGATCGCCTGTTTAATGGATTACTGAGCCGGGCTGAACACGCCCCTCTGGGTCCAGATGATGTGGTGCTGAGCAAAGAGACATCCTGTGGGGGTATTCAATACGTTATTATACCATATGCAAATTAGTACATATCTGATACGATAATGCCTCATTTGCATATTTAAACATAACTTGTAATAGAAGGAGGTGCATCTGGGGGAGTTTCTCAGAGTTTAATATTCCTCTGGGATGTCTCTACTTAAGCCAACAGTACGCTGGGCTGTAATTAATATGGAGGGTTATGAAGGGGGATCAGATATAAACCAGAGTAGAGACATAAATCCCTCAACTATCAAATATTCACTCTTATTCGCGCTGGAGGAGCAGCAGAGTGGCCGGGCTGGAGGCCGGAGGCTGATGCTGTGGTGACCATGTGCTCTGCTCAGGCCACGACGGGTTCAGAGCTGGACCATTCCTGAAGGCTGGCTTCACCATTCAGGGGAACGCAGTGAAAGTAACCTTTAACCGACTGTCTGATACAGAAAGCCTTTCATTCAAAGGTCACTGGAAATGGAGCCACTGAGTAACGGCTCTATTGAAAACTGGATTCGTAAAGAGAGAAACGGAGCTGATCTCAGACTGTCACACCTATCAGTGTGTGAACAGTAGTGAAGTCATTTCAGTGTCTCTCTCACACACACACACACACACCTGTGTGGAGTTTGCATGTTCTCCCCGTGTCAGCGTGGGTTCTCTCCGGGTTCTCCGGCTTCCTCCCACAGTCCAAAGACATGCAGGTTAGGTTAATTGGACTATGATATGATATGTATGATATACATGATATATATGATATATGATATGATAAATATCAGCATAGGTGTGAATGTGAGCGTGAATGGTTGTACCCTGCCTTCCCCAAATGACGGCTGGGATCGGCTCCAGCGCTAAACAGGATAAGCGGTGCAGATAATGGACGGATAGACCTATCCTGCCTGTGGGTTGAGGGGACTAGAATAATAATTACTGACAAAGGGCAAACACTGACAGGTAGGGATGGTACCGTCAGGCTGGAATTGTTCAACCAGGTCCAATGAAACGCTGCCTGGTGTTGAATGTGGCGGCAACGCAGGCTGAGACCTGAACAAGGAGGCCAGCGTGTGACCCGTATCTGATGCTGCCGTTCAACCAGCGCCCCTTGGATTGTACACCCGGATACTGCCTGCTAATGGTTAGGTGGGGAGGCTATAGGGCTGTAGCTCATGGGGATGAATGGTGGTTCTGAAACCTCAAGATAGTTGGTTCAATCCAAAGCTACATGTCGAAATGTCCTTGAGCCTCTAGTTGCTCCCCGGGCGCCTCACATGGATGGGTTGAATGCAGAGAGAGAAAAGCAGAGGTTAAATATCTATACCATAATATAAATATATTTCTAAGCATAGTAGCATTCTGAGTTAGGTGACCTTTCACCTCTCCTGAGACAGTGGTCACATTGTATGGATGGCCTTTACTCCTGGCTGAGATCCAGCCACAATGTGGGCCAGACCAGGTGAGCACGTTGTTGATAATAACAAACATATAGAATATATAGAGAGAGAATTAAAGGAGGTAGATTAGCATGTGGGCATCAAACTCCACTGCTCAAAACGTTACTCAAGTTATTCAAGTTAAACTGCAACACACCATCTGACCTGCAGAGGGCGCACGCCTCTATCAACTCAGCAGGAATAACAATCAGCTGACACAAAGTGTGTTCATGTAGCTTCAGGAGGAGCTTTGATCTTTCTGAAAGGAGATGCTTCAGTGAACAGTGCAGGAATCTTTCACTCACAACTCGTTCACCCGTTATGAGCTCAAGCAGCCGCCCACCTGCAGAACCTCAGTGATGGGGAGCAAACAGAAAGCTTTGGTCCCTGCTAGTTCTTACAAGCATCCCGTAGGTATGCACTCACACATCCTGCACTCGGCCCAGACACACCGTGGTGTGAACAACCTGGTTTTTCAAGTTGTGCAGCAAGTTCAAAAGAAAGGCGGGCTTGGAGACGTGTTGATGTATTATATGGATACTGTGATACGAGACTACATCGCCTCTTCCTGTTTTAGAAAGCTGCATTACAGTAATGTCCTTTTCTTTACTCACTTCCTCATATCAGCATTACTGGCGATTACTTAGCAAAAACGTCACTATGTAAATATTTTGTGAAAGCACCAAAAGTCAACCCTACAGTCTCGTTGCAATATCGATAGAGAAGTCAAACGTATGTTTGATCTTCTCCATGCGGCCCAGCCTCAGGTACAAGGGAGCAGAGCTACCGGTAGAGTACAGGTGAAACCCATGGCACCAGAAGGAAAGCACGTCCTGCCTCCATCACTCCAGAGACGGCTACAGAAACGCAGCGGGACTGCACACGGACCAGCACTACAACTCTGCAAACTTAACGTGAACACATTGAAGGCAGCGTGGCACCACAGGCTGGTCACTGGAGAGCTGCTCTGAAGCTGTGCACCGGGAGGACCGGATCAATTAGCTCCACCCGAGGCAGCTGCTCCGCTGCAGCTGGAACCCACTGAAGATGTGTGTGTGTGGGTTCTCTGTTCTTATGGTGTTGGATGTGTTTAATATTGCTCATCTGTTTAATTAACAGTAGACGTTTAGCCTCCTCATCCCATGAGGAGTTGGACTGTTTTTTCCTTGCTCGCCGCCCCCAGAGCTCCTCCTCCGAATTCCAAATTTGGCCACTTCTGTTCATTGGTTACAAAAAGTCCAGACGGCGACGTCGAAGTCACCGAACTCCAGGCTTCAAAACATCAGGCCACTAACCAACGGGAGGCGTCTCCATGACGACGTCCACTTCTCATGTACAGTCTATGAGGATCACTGACACACAGACTGTACAGTTCACTTCTATACACCGTGGACACAGCAACGGGGAGCAATGAGGGTTAAGTGTGTCGCTCGAGCCGGTCCTCTGATTGAAGGAAGGAAGGAAGGAAGGAAGGACGGACACGCACGCACGCACGCACGCACGCACGCACGCACGCACGCACGCACGCACGCACGCACGCACGCACGCACGCACGCACGCACGCACGCACGCACGCACGCACGCACGCACGCACGCACGCACGCACACACGCTCAGGTCGACTCTACTCCTCTAGATCTTTATATAGATGAGCGTTGTTCAATTTTCTGAGGCAAAATGGCTCGAAAATAAACAACTTTCGACCGAAACAGCTGCCAGACTGCCATTGGCAACCGTTTCTGGAAATTGGCAAACAATTCTTGGCCTTGAATTGTTGCACATATACAAATAGAGATGGCAAACAGCAGAACGAGCGTCCCAGTCTGTTCAGACGTACGTGGGAGGATTCAGCCGTGTCAGCAGAATCCAGACCGACTGGAGGTCGTCTCTGAAAACACAGATGACGGCGTCGAGAGAGAACCACACGGTGAGACTTCAGTGCCGGAGAGTAACAAACTACTGATGACACTAACGTGTCAAATTATGGAAAATAATTCTGTTCAGTTACTGTAATAAACAGGTTATGACACATTTCATTATTATGCACTGCATGATGTCTTAAGATATGAGGTAATCTTTAACATTTAGTGTTGAGCCCTGATAACATGACAGATCTCTGAAAAGGCATCGTTTAAAAGCCGTGGTTTTACAAAAGTAGGTTATTTCATAGATAAGAAAAGACAACCACTGAAATGAGTAGAAAGAGTTTCTATCGCGGTGGCTCACTGGTCACTGACATCCTCTGTGAATTTAATAAAGAAAACAAAGATAAATATACCAAATCAGAGAGCAATTGATATTCTACTCTCAACTGCTTCTTGACAATATCCATACCAGTGTACAACCCATCAGAATGAACCAGTCAGAAGAACTTCATCATCTATGGAGCTACACGTCTCCCCAGCTCCATGAAATTAAAGAAAGCATCGTCCCAAACCTCTAAAATGAGGTGTTTAAGAGCAACACTTTCCCAGAGCGAGACCTGAGAGGACAGTCGGCTTCCTGAACAAACTATTCATTACAGCCTGCCCGTCGTGTCTCCACTTGTTCTAACACGCCCTCCCACTTCACCCTGTAGCCACTCTTTCCACAGAAACCCCCACAATGCCCTTAAACCAAGTGTCCGAGATAAACATGAGCGTTCAGCCACTCGGCTCATCTCAGCCGCCCTAAAGCGTCCCAGTATGTCTGCAGGACTTTAAACCGTACACATGACAAAGTGAGAAAATGTAGTATTTAAACTAACAATGAGGATTCCAAAGCATACAGCATTCCTTAAATGACTCAAATGAACGACATGAACATATGAATATAACACATTTTACATGACTTTTACAAAACTTTTGGGATTTTATTTTTTTCAAGGTCTTTTCCAGGCCTGGACATTTTTTTAAATTCCATGACTTTTCCAGGTTTTCCATGACGGTACAATCCCTGCGTCTGTGATGTCACAGAAGGGCTAAAAGGTACGGATGAAACACAGCATTCAACTCTTTATTTCTATCCACTTTGTACACACACTGTTATCCATCATCCTACTTTCTCCCAATGCCAGTGTTCAGATGCCCTTTTGCTCTTTTCAACAGGTTATTGTCCTCAGCTTCTGATAAGTGTTGCAACCTTCATTCAACGATGCAGCTCAGCCAGCACAGAGCATCGCGGGGAGCGCACATCTTGATTCGTTTTAATTCTCTTTGCAAACAGCAGATATTCTCATTTGTTTAGATGTTTGACGACAGAATTGCAGAGCATGTTGATCACAATCACTGTAAGCTGTGACATATACAGGGATGTTTTGATTTTACCCGTCTCGCTCACACCTGGCTGCTGCATCTAAAAATAGGAGCATCCATCAACACTGATGCGTCAGCATCAAACCACCGGGACAGACGTCAGTCTGCTGAAAATGGAAAGGACGTGATAATCAGCCTGGTACAATGAGCTGGGAACACGGTGTAACGGTCAGGCTGAGGCCAGAAGATCAACTTCAAGTCTCAGGCAAAGTCTGCACCAAGGCAACAAACACTGAGGACGCTCTTATTATTAAAATAGAGTCACCACCTCGTAGCGGTCTGCTTCTGCCAACTGGACAGGTCTGTCCAAAATGTCCTCGCTTCATCATCATGTGCTATTAGACATTTGTGGGAAATTGTCGTAAGCGGCCTAAGAATTCTTGATTAACGGCGACCTTTCTAACCAGTTCATCCTTGAGCTTTCAGAAGCTCCCTGCAGGCAGTGCTGATATATCGAGCTTATGAGAGCAGATGGACCGAGGAGGCCGTCACCGGCACAGAGGCACGATCAAGAAATATTAAAAAAAAACATGATGGACGGGGTTCACCCTGAATGTTGGTTTTTCACTTGCCCACAGTCTGTTTTTACTCACCCCTATACGAGTACCAAATAACAAGAAAAGACCAAAGTGAATTGTCACATATAAACTTTATTATAAGTAATATAAGTAAATATATTAAATTAACTCCTGTGCTGCGCCCATCATCAGCTCTGGGTTGGAGTCTTTCCTACCACCTGCCTGACCGGGCCGGTGAGTTGCTGGATTTACTAGCGTGACGTTTCCTTTGTTCTGGGTAATTGCCGGTAATTATTTTCATAATGCAATGCAGAGCTATAGTCAAGTTATGGTGGAAGGTATAAAGGTATAGAGAGGACACTAGTATGAATAAAGATCCAGCAATCTTGCATTTTACATCCATTCCTGTCTTTCTTTACATTACATTTCATTTAGCTGACGCTTTTATCCAAAGCGACTTACAATAAGTGCATTCCACCATGAGAACAAACAAGAATCAGAACAACAAGAATCAAGAAGGTACAATTTCATCAATAAAGTTCAACTACAAAGTGCTATCAGTAAGAGACATTCCAGTGCTACTATAGTGCTACTACGGTGTGTGTGTGTGTGTGTGTTAGGGTCAGGTCTAAGTCTGTGTGTGTGTGTGTGTGTGTGTGTGTGTGTGTGTGTGTGTGTGTGTGTGTGTGTGTGTGTGTGTGTGTGTGTGTGTGTTAGAGTCAGGTCTAAGTCTGTGTGTGTGTGTGTGTGTGTGTGTGTGTGTGTGTGTGTGTGTGTGTGTGTGTTAGAGTCAGGTCTAAGTCTGTGTGTGTGTGTGTGTGTGTGTGTGTGTTAGAGTCAGGTCTAAGTCTGTGTGTGTGTTAGGGTCAGGTCTAAGTCTGTGTGTGTGTGTGTGTGTGTGTGTGTGTGTGTGTGTTAGAGTCAGGTCTAAGTCTGTGTGTGTGTGTGTGTGTGTGTGTGTGTGTGTGTGTGTGTGTGTGTGTGTGTGTTAGAGTCAGGTCTAAGTCTGTGTGTGTGTTAGAGTCAGGTCTAAGTCTGTGTGTGTGTGTGTGTGTGTGTGTGTGTTAGAGTCAGGTCTAAGTCTGTGTGTGTGTGTGTGTGTGTGTGTGCGTGCGTGCGTGCGTGCGTGCGTGCGTGCGTGCGTGCGTGTTCATCGTCAGAAATCAATAAAATGCTCTCAGGACAGTGCAGCACTTATTGAGTCTCCAGTCTAGATGAAGTCAGAGGGGAAACTCATTTTAATTCTACTGGGATACCAATTATTAAGATGAAAATAATACAGCACAAAACAATTATTAGTCAAAAACAATACAGCCAAACTGACTGCTGCCATGTGTTTGATGTGACGGGCGCTTCATGGTTTCCTCAACATGGGATCCCAAGCCTCCAGATACTTCCTGCAACAACCCCGGCTGAATTCAAATTGATTTACTAGATATGATCATAACATGTACCACAGTCCTTCAGAGTATTACCTTTAGTTAGTACCTCTCTACTAGATATGAGCATAACATGTACCACAGTCCTTCAGAGTATTACCTTTAGTTAGTACCTCTCTACAAGATATGATCATAACATGTACCACAGTCCTTCAGAGTATTACCTTTAGTTAGTACCTCTCTACTAGATATGATCATAACATGTACCACAGTCCTTCAGAGTATTACCTTTAGTTAGTACCTCTCTACTAGATATGATCAGTGTGGACCAGAGGTGGAAGATCCCTGAGAAATCAGCTGTGTGACGTTCTACATAACAATAGCTTATCTGAGGACTTTCAGTCTGGATTTAGAAAACACCACAACACAGCTGAACATCACTAATGACCTTCTAGTTGCTTCAGATAAAGGACTCATCTCTGTTCTGGTCTTGGTAGACCTTCGTGCTGCATTCAACACCATTGACCATGACATCCTATTACAGAGATAGATCAATCGATTGGCATTAAAGGAGCCGCACTAAACTGGTTTAAGTCCTACTTATCGGATGAATCTCAATTAGTAAATGATGAAGCCTCCACGCACACCAATGCTCGTGGTTAGAGTTCCACATGGTTGTGTGCTCACTTCTATTCACCCTCTATGCGTTTCCTTGAGGGCCTTGGCGAGAAGGGGAAGAGGCGGGCTTTACCAACGATTTCCTGCTTTGATACCAGTAGATGTGGTTGGAACGAAGATTGATATTCTGAATACTAAATCATCTTTCCCCATCGTCGTCCTCATTCAGCAGCAGAGCAACAGCAGGCGCTCCACGTCTGCATGGAGCCCGTTCCTCCCCGCGGTAACTATGTGATCACCCCCACTGCAGCGGGTTATCAGCCGCTTGGGCCGACCCGCTTTGCCAGGACGCGTTTCTGAAGCGGCCGCTCCTGTTGGGACGCGTCTCGGTGTGATCGGGGCCTGAGGCCATATTATCAGAAAGCACCTTGGACTGGTTTTCCTGGCGTTGCCCTGACATCCAGCACCACGGTGAACAATCTCAGAGTTATCTCTGATCAGGATATGTCTCAAAGCCTTTTTTCAACTCTGTAACATTTCAAAAATCAGGCACATCTCGTGTCGAAGCGATGCAGAAAAATAAGTTCATGCAGTTGTACTAGACTGGACTACTGCAACTCCTTATCATCTGCTCTAATAGGTCTCCTCCAGAATGCTGCAGCTCGTGAAGTAACAAAAAACAAAACCGATCACATTATCTTATATAATCTCATATGATCATATCCTGGATTAGCTGCTCTTCACTGGCTCCCTGTAAAACAAGAATGGAAGAGAAAACCATTCTCCTCAACTGCAGAGCCCTAAATAGTCGGAGCTCAAAGTACCAGATCACACCACTATAACGACCAAGATGCAGAACATCAGTCGGTCCACAAGCCAACGGGTGAGAATTGTGATTTTCATATGAGAAGCAGCCTATGACTAAAGGTCTGACTAACTATATGACGAGACATGCTGACATTTTTCTGGCTGTCTCTCTGTCTCCCTCTCTCTAAATTAAATTCAATGAGGCTTTATTGGCATGCCCTTACCATCAGACAGCATTACCACAGCACATTGTTATGTACAAGGCGTAGAAACAAGGAGCCAACACGTGTGTGTGTGTGTGTAGGATGCCCTGCATGCTTTCTCTCTCAGGTCATTTGTTGCTCACAGCTTCCAGTGGCATTTACTTTCAGTCCTAAATAAATGTAATCTGTGCAGTTGTTGTGTATGTGTTCTTGTTTACTGTCGGGGTCCAGGTCAGGTGGTACTGCTCTAGCAGGTCCAGATTCTGCTGTAGGCCCTAACGAACGAGTGTGTCTCCGTGTCCGTCTCCCTGTCTGTGTGTGTGTGTGTGTGTGTGTGTGTGTGTGTGTCTCTCTCTGTTTCTGTAAATTCAATGAGGCATGCCCTTACAATCAGACAGTATTTTCTTTCTCCCTCTCTCTTTCTCTCTCCACTAAATACAGTTTCCATCACTAATGGGGACGCCAGTTCACCAAAGCCTTTAAGACCTCTCACATGGTTCACATGAACATTAGCCTGATCTGAAGTCAGCCCTGGTTGTGAAGCATGAAGACAAACCCTCCTCCAGCACGCAGCCAGTTTGAATCCACAGCTCGGGAGGCGAGGAGAAGAACCAGCCAGACTGAAGCTCTGTTTACTAGAATACGGGTAAACATCTACAAACCGATCAATAACATCACGTAACACCTGATCAAAGGTTAGGTCAACAGAACCTGGCCAAGCATACGTGTCCACTTTTCATCTTTTTAAATCTCATGCTGGGTCTAAATTCAGACGCTACTGTAATATTGAGGTTCGTGTCACGACAGGAGAACCACATGAGGATCTGTTCCCTGCAACAGTCCTAACCCATCCTCTGGGCTGCTGATGCAGACCCGGACATGCATGTGTGATCTGTCTGGTCCAGGTCCAGCTCTGCCTCCGGGCTTCATTCAACAAGTCCCTCTTCCCTTGTTTCTACATACTGGACAGTCAGTCCGCCTTCACCCAGTGCTGGTCACTGAGCTGCCACTCCACCAAATCGGTGAGATGGTCGCCATCGTGCAGTGCTCCGGTGGTTCCGACTGTAGCGGGCAGCCAGCGGCCGAAGAATACGACCTGGAGGCCGGCCGCCCCGCGACACAGCTCCCGGTCTGAGCCCCGTCCTCGACTGTCTCGTTGCCTCAGACGTGACGTTACACTGTTGACAACACAGACGATGAACCGGGCTGAGTAAGGACAGCGGATACGGTAACGAGCTCCCGGGTGTCGCTCCGCGCCACTGCCCCCCCACCAAGCACACGAGTGTCCGGGGGAAGAGGTCCGGTCCCAAGCAGCAGCTCGGCGGGGGACCGCTAACCGAAGCAACAGTCTCACATGAACGCCGCTAACGCTAGCATAGCTGACGGCTCGGGGGCACTCGGACCCGCACCTGTGGACCCGAGCTCCGGGTCCTGTTCCCTCTAGGGAGCGGACCTCTGCGTATGATGCGGACCCCTCGGTCCCGTCACGTTCACCACTGGGATAACTGGGATAACTGGGACCTGAGGTATCGTTAGCTGCTGATGCTACGGCAGCTAACTACCGACACTCACCGGACGCTACCTTCACGTTGACACGGTGTCACAAACACGCAGCGTGTCCGTGCTAAAGGACTGCTTCAGGGCCGGTTCTGGACTGGGTCGGGACCGGTTCGGACTTACCAGCGTTCGCTCTCAACACACACCAACCCGACGGGAGGAATGGAGGACAGCGAGCTCCAGCGTTAAAAGTGAACTTCAGCACATCTCCGCTTGGTCTGCCATCTTGGATCTACGGGAAGTCTGGACTCAACCAAATCTGGCATACGGGGGAGGGCTCACCACAGCCCCGAGACCAGGTCCCACGAGCTGCTGTCCTCAGACCAGAGGGAGAGACCCGGGGACGTCAGTGGGGATGATGACGCACCATCATGACGGCTGACGCCACAGTGAAGCAGTTTGAAGCCTGACAGATGTACATAACGTCACAAACATGTGGGAGTATATATATATATATACACATATATATATAAATATGTGCAGTGCACAAATCTATAACGTTACCAAAATATCGGAGTATATCTATGTATATCTATATCTATATAGATAGATATAGATAGATATATATTATCTCTATCTATCTATCTATCTATCTATCTATCTATATATATATATATATATACACACACATAAATATATATACACACACACAAATATATACATAAAGAGAGGTAGACCAACCAATGCTCCCATCAGCACTGATTCAATAAATTAATTCTGAATAAAAGTCACTATGACTCCGTCTAAAGAACACTGGAGAAATTCAACCAAAAGCCAAAGTAGAATACGTCTGTATTTGACTCTAAACAGAGAACATAAATTGTCTGAATGTGTCAACGATAGCAAACAGAGACTGATCCTGACCAAAGACTGTGGTCAGTGGTTAGCAAGTCTGTCTTTCAGGTCGGTGGTTCAAACCCCAGCTCAGCCAGTCCATGTCGTTGTGTCCTTGAGCAAGACACTTAACCCTAACTGCTCACCATTGCTGTGTGTATAGCATGTAAGTTGCTTTGGATAGTGTCAGCTAAATGTAATGTAATGTAAAGACCGGCTCAGTAACCACCAACTGGCAGCAGAGACAGACCAGAGACCAGCGGGGGAGGTCAGAGATGCACTTCCTCCTCCTCAGTCATCACTTCCCTGCACTAAAAGAGATTTCCACTTTGGGGAAACAAAGAAAACATTCTCATGTTGAACCAGAGTGAAGGGACAGTATAGCTGTATATCTGGGACCCACAGTCACTAATAGATACAGACAATTAAGTAGCTGCATTCATATTGCAATGTGCAGTATTACATATAACATATAGCAATGTGAAGAATTACATATAACATATTGCAATGTGCAGTATTACATATAACATATAGCACTGTGCAGTATTACATATAACATATAGCACTGTGCAGTATTACATATAACATATTGCACTGTGCAGTATTACATATAACATATAGCACTGTGCAGTATTACATATAACATATTGCAATGTGCAGTATTACATATAACATATTGCACTGTGCAGTATTACATATAACATATAGCACTGTGCAGTATTACATATAACATATTGCACTGTGCAGTATTACATATAACATATAGCACTGTGCAGTATTACATATAACATATTGCACTGTGCAGTATTACATATAACATATTGCACTGTGCAGTATTACATATAACATATTGCACTGTGCAGTATTACATATAACATATTGCACTGTGCAGTATTACATATAACATATTGCACTGTGCAGTATTACATATAACATATAGCACTGTGCAGTATTACATATAACATATTGCACTGTGCAGTATTACATATAACATATTGCACTGTGCAGCATTACATATAACATATTGCACTGTGCAGCATTACATATAACATATTGCACTGTGCAGTATTACATATAACATATTGCACTGTGCAGTATTACATATAACATATTACACTGTGCAGTATTACATATAACATATTGCACTGTGCAGTATTACATATAACATATTGCACTGTGCAGTATTACATATAACATATTGCACTGTGCAGTATTACATATAACATATTACACTGTGCAGTATTACATATAACATATTGCACTGTGCAGTATTACATATAACATATTGCACTGTGCAGTATTACATATAACATATTGCACTGTGCAGTATTACATATAACATATTGCACTGTGCAGTATTACATATAACATATTGCACTGTGCAGTATTACATATAACATATTACACTGTGCAGTATTACATATAACATATTGCACTGTGCAGTATTACATATAACATATTGCACTGTGCAGCATTGCATATAACATATTGCACTGTGCAGTATTACATATAACATATTGCACTGTGCAGTATTACATATAACATATTGCACTGTGCAGTATTACATATAACATATTGCACTGTGCAGTATTACATATAACATATTGCACTGTGCAGCATTGCATATAACATATTGCAGAGAGAGAGAGAGAGAGAGAGAGATCATTGGTTGGAAAAGAGCAGTGAGGGGAAGTTCTGAGTATAAGTTCTATTTTCCATTTCATAACTGACAACAGTAGATTAAAGTTAATTTGTGACTAAACACTAAATCAGTTTCCCGACTTCACACTTGATGACATCACCAGTTTGAGACTTCCGGCTTAGAAAGACAGCATTGACAGCACTCTCCTGACAACTTGAAACATCATCTTTATTGGAAAGTTCCAATTAAAAACAACACAACAGAATATGGTTTTGAGATAACCTTCTTCATAGAGGGGTCCACTTCCAGCTTTGCCAGAGATTTTAGTCTCATCGTCTTCATCAGCTAATCTAATTGGCTCAGGTGCTCCCATGACTCCTGGTCGATGACCCTTGACCTTTCCGCGGTGGCTACTTGGTTTGCTTGTGGTTTCCACAGATGGCTGATGTTATCTGTTCCCCTGGTTCATTCCGTCCCTTCTTCAGTCCTACACAGCGTATCAAACATTATGCAGTAGATGTTCATTCAGAAAATAAATACATACACAATTGTTTCTTTGCAGACGTCTTAAAATACACTGGACTCAGTTCTATATATATTTTCAGAAATTGGTTGGTTGGTTACTTTCCTATTATGTTCAAATATGCTTCTTTGTTGGTAAACAAAATAAAATATATATTTTAACACGGTGGAGCTGTAGTCCTGCAGGGTGGACCATCAGAGATCTGGACACGGCCCCGGTCCAGGGGTTCCACCGGGTGCTTCTGGTGGTGCTCCTAGCTCGTCATCCTCACCTCTCAGCCACTGAGCCATGCTGCAACCCCCCTCTGTCCTCAGGCCTCGTGGACACTCACCTCCGACCTTACACATGGTGGAAGTGGTGTTTCGACTTCAAATGGAAATGCGAGTCTGTGTGAGTGGAGTCACTAGATGTGGTCAACGATCAGCTGGTCCCAGTAAAAGCTTTAACTCATTACATTACATGTCATTTAGCTGATGCTTTTATCCAAAGCGACTACAATAAGTGCATTCCACCATGAGAACAAACAAGAATCAGAACAACAAGAATCAAGAAGGTACAATTTCATCAATAAAGTTCAACTACAAAGTGCTATCAGTAAGAGCCATTCCAGTGCTACTAAAGTGCTACTTCCTTTATTCAAGGTATAGTCAGAAAAGATGTGTTTTTAGTTTGCGATGGAAGATGTAGAGACTTTCTGATGTCCTGATGTCAATGGGGAGCTCATTCCACCATCGAGGAGCCAGGACAGAGAACAGTCGAGACTTTGTGGAGTGTTTAGCTCTCAGTGACGGAGCTACAAGCCGATTGGCAGAAGCCGAGCGGAGTGCACGAGTTGGGGTGTAAGGTTTTACCATGTCCTGGATGTAGACTGGACCAGATCTGTTCGTAGCATGGTACGCCAGTACCAATGTTTTGAAGCGGATGCGGGCGGCCACCGGTAACCAGTGAAGGTCGCGGAGGAGCGGAGTAGTGTGGGTGAATTTCGGGAGGTTAAAGACCAGTCGAGCTGCTGCATTCTGGATGAGCTGCAAAGGTCGGATGGCACCAGCAGGTAGACCCGCCAGGAGGGAGTTACAGTAGTCTAGACGCGAGATGACCAGAGCCTGGACCAGAACCTGTGCTGCCTTCTGGGTGAGAAGTGGACGTATTCTCCTGATGCTCTAGTTTATTGGGCTATGGATTTCAGTTAGGCAACAGCGGTAAGACAGGGTTGTCCTTCAGAAGATCGGCGGTTCGATCCCCAGCTCCGCTAGTCCATGTCGATGTGTCGTTGGGCGAGACACTTAACCTCAAATGTCTCCTGCAGGCTGTGCCTTAAATGAAGGGTGTGATTGTGAGTTAGTCCTGATGGGCAGGTGGCACCTTGCAAGTTTATTTATAGCACATTTCAACAAGGCACTTCAAAGTGCTTCACATGAAACCATTAAAATCATCAAATCATAATGCAAATTAAATCATATTTTAACAGTTAAAAATATTAAAAAGCTAAAAATCTCTCTCTGGGCACCAGCACAGAGCGGGCAGCCTATACAGCACTGCGTTGTGTTTTCTCCATCACGTCTCCACTGGAAGGCAGAGGGCCGATCAGATATCACTTCTTAGCATATCGATGACACGGGAGCTGCTACCCGATCACCGCGTAGACAAGAGAGAAAAGTAAAGTTAACTGGGTGAGACTTGACGTACAAATCATAATTGTAGGAACAAGGAATAGAAACGTGGAGCACCAAGTGTGTGACAGAAGTGAGGGTTGATGACGTGACAATGATCCGGCTCCCTCTAGTGGCCGCCGCTGGAGCGTGCAGGCCGAGCGCCCCGCTGCCCTCGGAGTAGCACACATTAGTCACAGAAAGTCACTGTTTGGAGTTATCTTTATTAAGTAAACTCTACACTTAAAGTATTGCTTTTATTTTTATATTTTTTTATTATTATTCTTTTCACTCTAAATTAGAACCTTTTTTCAATCAGCACATATAGAACTTTTCAATCAAGCTACACTTTTTGAGGAATACAAAAATATCACAGTACATTTTCTACTACGTTGCCTTCACCTGTGAGGTCCAGAGCCAATCAGAGTCAGGATCAGAACCCCAGCAGCTGCCCGGCCAGAGACGGGCCGTCCACACGTCTAGTGTAACAGCCCCAGGTCTCTGAGCTCAACACTACACCAGGTCTGGGCAGCGGGGCCCAGAGCCCAACCCTCTCCCTTCAGGGGCAGTGCCTTAAAGACCAGGGCCCTGGAGCTGCTCGGCCCCCCTGGGACAAATTAAAGAGGATGCTCTTCTTAGCTGCATTGAATAAACTAGCGTTTGTTCAGTTTCAAAGTGTGAACTTTGAAAAGGATTGAGAGTCCTGCGTGGGACCGTCCCGGATGCTTCAGACCACCCGCCCTCTAACCAATCAGCACAAACCTCCACTCACGTTTGTTTGTTTGTGGGTCTCATGGCTCATGTCACCGCCTCCTGACAACACCCCAGTGGTGGTCGTAGTGGGGGCTTGGCGTTGGTATGAACAGAGAACGCTGCCCCCAAACAGATACGTGGACAAGCTGAACCAAGGGAAGAATCTGTTGTGGAAGTCTGGCCTTTTGTACACGTGTAAAGAGCAATGCACCGAGGCATCTGGGTCGGTCTCTGCATCTCAACTAGTCAGTGATGAGAAGAGCTGGGTATGGATCTCACTGAGAATCTAAAAGCTGGCTTCCTTGTCCCGTTAACACACCCTGTGCTCCCTGTGATGTAATATCCTTTTGTATTTTAGCTGATATTTTGCACAAATAAAAAACCCCCAACCACCATCAGTTCATGTGAAATGATACCCAGTCCCACTGACCAGTCAAAGACTGGGCGACCTGCAGTGGTCAGGCGGCCTCTGGTTTTGGTCTGGAGCTGGTCTCATGTCACTCCTCAGGCAGGCTGAAATGTTAATATGGATCCCACAACGACAACAACAGCACCTTTAACGCTCTCTCGTCCCGTTCCCCTCTGCATACATGTCATATTCTATACAAAGTATCAAAAGATTAAACAAAATACTGAAAAATCCTCACCCGTACCCACAATAGATTTTCTCGTATTAAACCTTCCTCGCCCTCCCACGCTGCACAGATTCAGATCCACAGTGGCCCCGCTGCAGGTGGAGGCGGCCGGCCACTCTGGACAGGAAGGTTGCAGCGTGAAGAGCAAACCAAACACAAAACGAAACAAAAACACTTGGAGGATGGAGGGTGAGAGCTCCCCGGCAATGTCTTCAGTTTCGGGGGAATGGAAGAGACGAGTAAGATGAAGAAAGGAAGGAGTACACTTTAATTTCCACAGTTACACAAACATGAACCATGATAAAACGGGGAAGGGAGGAGTCAGTGACCCCGGCTCCTCCTCTGAGCTCCGGGTGGACCGACACGCGTAACGAGTCTCTGTGGGTCGCACGGGAGCCGATAGTACTGCCTGTGTGCTGTGTTTGTTAGTCAGTCCACATCGTGGAGAGCGGGGTCCCGACGGAACAGAACCGGACGGCGCGAACGCGGCCCGCTCGGCGCGGTGGCAGTAGCGATGCTGGAGGCTGGGTGGGGCTCCTCGGGCCGGCCCAGCGCACGCTCCCCGTGAGCCTGCCGCTCAGGGTGAGAAGGTCGCCATCTCCAGGGAGATGCGCTGCCACAGCTCCTTGGTCTGCTTGCCCCTCTTCAGGTTCTGCAGCACGTCGTTGAACTGCATCATGCCTACGGGCGTCAGGCAGAAGGCGCCGCGGGCGCTGCGGATGATGTTGACGAAGTCGTCGTAGTCGGCGGGCGTCAGGTGGATGAGCCGGTGGTGGATGTACTGCAGAGAGAGAGAGGGGGGTGACTCCACAGGCAGCACTGCATGACTCATGATAACAAACATGGCGGCCCTCTCAATCTGGGTTTTTATGTTCCATCTTTAATGGTGTGGATCGGGCCCCTGGGCCGGTTTACCTAGACCTCCTAGTGGGATCACAGCTGCAGTGTTTCATAACGACCCGAACATATTTAAAACATGTTCTATGGCACATCTCCCTCAGCTTAGCTCGGCTCAGAGTGAAAGAGACCCGTGTTGCTTCACATTTATAAGTAAACATTTAATGTGATTATTAATTACTAATGCTCTCAAAGTGAAACCACGTTGATGTATTTCACGTTCTAATAACTACAACTAAGGTGGAGCAGGTGAGGATCACCCCGCCTCACTGGACCCTGTGGCTGTTGGGATTAGATTAGTCAAAGCGTTCAGGGAGCTGGAGGGTGAGCCTCTCAAAACGTGGCTTTTGATTGACGTTTCTGGTTCCTCCCCCCATGAGGACACTTTCCTTCAATGAGAAATGGCAGCGGGGAAAGTCGTGAAACGACCACAAATTATTCAAATCACTTGATGTCTCACTAATATCATCGTTTGCTCTTCATTTGTAAAACATCCGCCCCTCAGAGAGCCGCTATGGGCTGCAGCCTACCTGCAGGTAGGCCTGTTGGCAGCGCTGGACCAGCTGGTGGAAAGCAGGTGTTCGGAGGTGGGCGTGGATGTGGGCGGGGTTTAGCCTCTGCAGAGCCTCCATGATGATCTCCTGCAGGACGAACGGACTGAGGACACCCTTTGCTGCTCCGACACAGAACTGGTACACATAGTTGACTCCTGAGGAACGCACAGGCAGAGGGAAGACAATGGGAATATTATATTTAACTTAACATTCAGAAGTGTCAAATAGGCGGCTTGCTTTTTTTTTTTGCTGTCGCCGTGTTGCTTTTTCTGTATATCTGATTACATCGATGTCAAAGAGTCCATAGTGCTCATGTATTGTGTTCAGTTGGGATCAGACTCCCGGTCAAACTCCCGGTGGGTGCCGTGCGGCTCACCTAGCCTCGCAGCCAGTCCCAGCAGCCATTTGACGTCCTCGGTGTAAGGCGGGCTCCTGGAGAAGTTGTTGGGGTGGTCATTGTGAGCCCTCCTGCCCAGCATCTCCAATGCCAGCATGCCTTCACACACAGGAGACAGGAGGCGTTGCTCAGAGGAGCTCAGGGGTCACAGTGAAATACAATCAGCCGGGCAGAGGCTGCTCACCAACTCTGTAGGCAGAATGCAGGTAGTGCAGGCCCTGTTGGCTGATTGGCTGGCTGTGCTGCTCGTCCTCTGCAGGGAAAGGGGTGCCGACCAACGAGCCGGGCTGGCTGGAGAGGGAGGGCAGGGCCGTGGCCTGGATGGCCTGGATGGTGGGGCCCGAGTGCACGCTGCCCACTGTAAACACGACAGGCACACACGCGTTAAGGTCACACACACGTGAGCACCCCGGGGTGCTGCAGCGCACCCCCCCACGAGAGGGGAGACGACGCGGAGAGCGACATCAATGGCTGCTGGTCTAAACAGCGTGTAGGCCTGACCTGCTACGGTGGTGCTGAGGGGCAGGCCCGTCTCAGCGAGGTAGGGGTGGACGGCGATCTGAGTCATGGACGGCATGGGGACTCCGGGGAAGGTCACGGCTGTGGCTGCCATCGGAGGCTGGGGGCCAGTGGCCACTGAGAACGGGTACTGGGCCCCGATGAAGGCTGGGTGCATTCCCTGAGGACGGACACAGAGACACACACAGACACACACACAGTTAGCTTGAGTAAACTGCTCATACCAAAACCATCTAACTATAAAGAATGTCTGTCGTTCTTCACACATCTGGAGACCCGGTCGTCTGCTCTACAGAGTGTGATGTGTGTGTATATAACAATATGTATTTGACAAACAGATTGTTCAGCACACACTGCTGTTCTAAAGTTAGTAGTCTGCCTCCACAGAGCTCGACTGTGTGCAGTCAGATGACTCTTTATGTCTGAATGATGCTTTTTGTCTCTGCACTTATAGACGTCATCTAGTTTAGTAGCTGGAGGACGAGACGTTGTTCAACCAGACTGACGACAGAAAGAAAAAGATCCTCTGAGCGACAGCTGATGGAGGAGAAACCAGCTGTCACTGGTCAAAGCAGCTGGAAACAGGAAACAAGAACAGCTTCCTGTTTCAGTGTCAAGCATTCAATGAATCGGCAGATGTGTGAAGGAATGGAGGTCATGGACACGCAGCCTTCAGTGAAGACAACATCCAAACTGAGCTTCTAAGTGTGTGCACGAGGAGGAGCTCTGACCTGAGGGTACGCGGCCCCCGCTACAGGGAAGATGGTGGGTCGGGGGACATGCTGCAGAGGGTGTCCCAGGTACTGCGGGGTGCAGACGGTGGGGAGGTGGGCCTGAATGGTGGTGTAGGGGTGGAGGCCCTGGCCGTGGGGGTGCGCCATGGCCTGGCCCGGCATGGCGTGGGACTGATAGATGGTGGAGCCCACGGAGATGACGGGCACGACGGCCGCCGTGGTGACCGAGGCCGTGACCGTCGCCATCCCCGCGGACTCCATGTTGCCGCCGGCGTCGAGGATAACGCAGCTGGACTCCAGGGGCCTCCTGCCCGAGCCGCCGTTCGCCCCGCAGCGCCCGGAGGTCTCCCGCTGCTGGCCCGAGCCCCCGCCCACTGACTGCTCATACAGCCAATACCACTGGTGAGCCACCTCGAACAGGACCTCGGGGTACACACCTCCGCCCTTGGCCGCCTCCTCTACGGCCATGCAGGCCTTCTCCAGCATCACGTTGTCCTGCAGGGAGGCGGGGACAGACGTCACAAGGTGTCCATGGCAACAGCGTTCAGCCGGGCTGTGTTGGCGCTGCAGACTGAGGACTGGTACCCGAGGAGCCAGTCCTCAGTCTGCAGCTTACTACCCAGACAAGCCCGAGCTCTCTGCTCAATACACATTTTTACATTTCTAAATGATCAGACTTCAGACTTGATCCAATCAGTTCACGTCTCCTTTCTTGTTTTTCATCCAATGGTAACGAGCCTCACGTGTCGGTTTCCTACAGTAAGCTGTTTGTCCACAGCTCATTCTGCTGCTGTGTATACGCACACTTCCAGCCCTCGCTGCTTGTCTACAGCTTGTCTATGAGATTGAATGTGTTGAGTTGATCTCAGCTCTCTGACCACAGTACCTGCTCTTTGCACTGCACCAGCGCTCTCTGGATTTCATTGGGGTTGAGGGCATGAGCGTGAGGCAGGCAGCTCAGGGCCAGCTCTGCCGCCGCCCGAACCATGTTGGGGTCCCTGGCCCGCGACGCCCGGTCCGCGAGGGACGCGACCTCCGGAGGGGTGAGGTGACCGTCCCAACACTCCACCAGGATGTTGAGGGCGGCGCTGCCGATCTCCATGGCCTGGCCTGAGAGGAGGAGAGAGGATTGGGCGTGAGCAGGAAGGAAAGAAGGAAATGTTTCCGCCTCAAATCTTTTCCCTCACAGCCTCACCCGTGATCCAGGACACATGGGAGGAGTAGGTCCTGGACAGCCAGTTGGGTGAAACAAAGTTGTGGAGGCCGAGCGCGTACAGGCCGATCTCAAAGGCACACAGGTGCAGGTTTCTGTGGGGTCCCTGGTGGCCCCCGCTGGCTGAGGGCTGGGTGAAAATGGAAGTGGAGGAGTTTCCTCCAGCTTTGATCAGCACCGTCTTGGCCAGCTCAAAGTAAAAGTGGGCGGCTGCCTCCGAGGGCTGGTTGGGCACGTGGGGGGCGTGGCACTCAGGACGCCGGCCTTTGTACCTGGACACGGAGAAACACACCACATGGGACTGAGAGTTATCTTTCTTCAGAATAAAGACCCGGTCCAGCTCAGCTCAGCTCACTTACTGTCGTTGAACTACATCTACATTAAATAATGTGGTATTGTATGCATGTAGGATAACACAGTTATCAAGACCTTTAACCTGATAGCTCGGTGAAGGAAGGAATGTTAAAAGGAAGATGAAGAAAGGCTCACTACTATTTTCAGGCACACTAATCTTCATCAACACACCATTAATGAAGTCAATGAAAAATGTAAACAGTCTCTGTGGAGAATCGGAAAGTCTGATCGTAGCACCGTTGCCTCAGAGCAAGAGGGCGCTGGTTCTATTCCCAGCATACACGGGCCTTCTGAGCGTCAGCGCGGGTTCTCCGGCACCTCCCACAGTCAGACATGCTGGGTAAGTGACTCTAAAATGCCCATAGGTGTGGATGTGAGCAGGAATGGTATCAGCCCTGTGATGGTCTGGCGACCGGTCCAGGGAGAACCCGTCTGGAAGCCAACTGTGCTTCTACTCGTCTTTGTGACCCTATGAGGCGGAAGCCTTTGTTTACCTGCTGGTGTCGGTGCTCTTGGCCCTGGCCCCGCCCCCTGCCCTGCGAGAGCCGCTGGAGGAGGAGGAGCCTAGCGAATCAGACGAGGAGCTGCTGATGCTGTCACTGTCCTGGCCCCGCCCCCAGGATGTAGCTGCCCAGCCGCCCCGGAGCGGCCGGCGGCTGAGAGTGGGCGAGCTGTCCGAGGTGGTCTCCGGGGCGCTGCTGTCGATGCTCGCCATGCCTGTCCGAACATCACATGCACATCACTATCACTGATGTGTGTTGTTTCATTCTTATGGGAAACAAAGTGCACGGCAGTGGGATGGTGTGGATATCTGTGGAGCTCAGCCTGCGACATTATTCAGTCACCTGTGTGTTTCTTCTTCTGCCGGACAGGAGAGCCCCAGCAGCGCTGGTTGTAGCCACAGCGCGCCCCCAGCGCCAGCCGACTGGGCACCGTGGCCTCCAGCTTAAATGGAGCCGTCTCATTCTGCTGCTCACTCGAGGAAGCCGGCCCATCTGACGCTGCAAGGGAAGAACATGCACAGGGGTCCATCTCCATGGCGTGATCACCGAATGTCTGGTAGCACAGGACATCTTTGAAGGGGGGGCTCACCGTGCTCCTTGGCCTCGGCAGTGCTCTCTCCTGTGCCGTTGTTCTGCACTGGGTTCAGATCAGCCTGATGAGCAGCCTCGTCGCCAGCCACTGCTACGGCCGAGGAAGAGCTGGAAGAAGACGGCGCCGCTGCGGTCGCGGACGAAGATGAGGGCGCGTGTTTGGACACGCCCCCGCCGGCCCCGCCGTGGCTGGCGGCGGTGTGTTTGGACGGGCTGCGCTGGCTGCCGGCCGCCGGCTTGCTTGAGTAGAAGGAGCTTAGAGTCTGGGGCTTGTGGGTCTGACTCTCCCTGTCCAACAATTTATCCAGTATCTGAGGATGGAGGGAGACATGTCAGCGTTAGCGGCGCCACCAGGTTCTCATCAAAGGGTTAGCATGATCACAGCAGCGGGGGCTACCTTCTTGAGCTTGCTCTGGTCGTCCTTGTAGGTGATCATGAGAGCCAGAGCCAGGTCGCCTTTCACCCGTCTGGTTCCTTCACACAGCAAAGGATGCTCCGCCTCACTGACTGTGGTCTTCATACCTGCAGCCGCACAGCAAGAGGAGAGATTACAGCAGGGAGCGCTGAGGGGGGTGAAGCAGAAAGAACGGGACCAGAATTCATTTACCAAGAGCAGCGACGGCCGCCTCGAAGCCCAGCTCCTCATCACCGGGCATCTCGTTGTTGCGGTTGCGGCTCGGTGGCCGGGAACCCGTTGGGGACACAACTGCACAAACAACATAGAGAAAAGTGAAAGTGATGTTAATTCTGGAAGTCACCATTGAAAAAGACTTGATTTTGGATGGAAAACAACGCCATTGCGGTTTGCTCAAAATCAGGCAACAGCCACCTGATTCCCGTCCCTATGGCGTCTAACACACGGTGTAGTCATGCGTGTTCACGTTTCTTACCCAGCAAGCTTTCGTTAATATTGTAGCGAACTTTACCCAGCATGCCGTTTGAGTTGATAAGGCTATCCTCTCAATACACTACACAGTGTGCACATAACGAAAAACAAAAACACTGTAAGTATCTTATTACATTACATTTAGCTGACGCTTTTATCCAAAGCGACTCACATGATATACAGTAGACCGTAGACACAGCAACGGTGAGCAATGAGGGTTAAGTGCCTTGCTCAAGGACACAACGACATGGACTGGCTGATCCTCTGATTGAAAGACCTGCTAACCACTGAGCCACAGTCGCCCCATTACAGCGTATTATTGGTAAAAAACAGCCTTCCCTGTAAAACACTGAGCAGAGGGTCCGGGCTCACCTGGGGTGGGTTAGGGTTAGGTCCGGGCTCACCTGGGGTGCACAGCACATCGAAGATGAAGCTGGCCAGCATGAGCGGCAGCACCGGTCTGTAGTCACAGAAGTTTCCGTCTCGGAGCTGCTCGCCTCTCTCTCTGATGGCCGACATCTCCACCAGGCCCAGAGGAATCTTCTTCAGCAGAGACACCACCTCGGACTCCTGGTAGGCCAGCTTCACCTGGTTGGACACACACACACACACACACACACACACACACACACACACACACACACACACACACACACACACACACACACACACACACACACACACACACACACACACACACACACACACACACACACACACACACACACACACACACACACACACACACACACACACACACACACACACACACACACACACACACACACACACACACACACACACACACACACACACACACACACACACAGTCAGTATGTGTGTTAACACCATATGCATCAGACATACTTGGAGTTTACGCAGGAACTCTGTGTTCAACTACATTCGTGGCCTTGAAGTCCTGATCAGAGTGTCTTTTAGGGCGAACCTGCGCAGGGCAGGGCGACTCAGGGCAGGGTGATGCAGGGTGACGCGGGGCAGGGCGACGCGGGGCAGGGTGATGCAGGGTGACGCGGGGCAGGGCGACTCAGGGCAGGGTGATGCAGGGTGACGCGGGGCAGGGCGACGCGGGGCAGGGCGACGCGGGGCAGGGTGATGCAGGGTGACACGGGGCAGGGTGATGCAGGGTGACACGGGGCAGGGTGATGCAGGGTGATGCAGGGTGACACGGGGCAGGGCAATGCAGGGTGATACGGGGCAGGGTGATACGGGGCAGGGTGATGCAGGGTGATACGGGGCAGGGTGATACGGGGCAGGGTGATACGGGGCAGGGCGATGCAGGGTGATACGGGGCAGGGCGATGCAGGGTGACACGGGGCAGGGCGATGCAGGGTGATACGGGGCAGGGTGATGCAGGGCGATGCAGGGTGACACGGGGCAGGGTGATGCAGGGCGATGCAGGGTGATACGGGGCAGGGTGATGCAGGGCGATGCAGGGTGATACGGGGCAGGGCGATGCAGGGTGATACGGGGCAGGGCGATGCAGGGTGATACGGGGCAGGGCGATGCAGGGTGATACGGGGCAGGGTGAGGGTCTGACATCAACGCTGATACATTTCCCTTGAAGTGAACTGAAATGACTTGTAACACGTCAGGGTATGCGTGACTATCCTGGGCCTTTTTTTTTTTTTTTTAAAAAGGCTTTTTTTAATGGACACAGGTCCTAAGTTAATCAAAAAACAATTACTATGTTATGAATCATTCATTTATCCATTGTATCTCTAGTAAAAACAAAGGTGAGATCTGTTTTGCATCATTCTAAACTAAATGTCTTGGACTAAACAAGACATTATGGACGTCTCCTTCTCTTTTGTTAGTTGCATCCCTCCATGAAATAATGACGACAACAACAACAACCACTCATTGCCTAAGCACAATGTCTTGAGGTCAGACGGTTGGATCATCCGGGAAAACCCTCTCAACGAAAGCCAGGAGCTTCAAACACTCGTTTACTTATTGATCATTGTTAATCAATGCTTCACAATGATTTTCTTTCATATCATTTAATGTAGCTTTCAGAGCATTAAGTGATAAAAAACACAAATAACAATAAATGTAACTCTGCAACCATTCAATGCAAATAACCTGTGTGTGTGTGTGTGTGTGTGTGTGTGTGTGTGTGTGTGTGTGTGTGTGTGTGTGTGTGTGTGTGTGTGTGTGTGTGTGTGTGTGTGTGTGTGTGTGTGTGTGTGTGTGTGTGAAAGAGACCTCCAGAGCTTTGGTAGACGCCGGTGGCCTCTGGAGCTCCAGGGAGAACATGCCGGTGCTGAAGGCCAGGTTGTGGAGCTCCAGCCGCTCGCTGAGGACGGTGAGCAGGAAGGCGGCCTTCGACAGCGTGTTGGTGGCGACCTGCGTCTGGCGGGTGGTTGACACCTTGCTCTTCTTACCCTGCCCGGCAACCAAAAGGATGTCAGGACATGGGACGCTATTATTATATGTTACGTCTGACAAGTACAACTGAGTAGTCCATATTTGTGGCTCATTTACAGATTGGCGCTGCAGAAATTGTGTTATGAAACAGAAATGGAATTCGATCAAGAAAGGCTTAATATCCCACGACACAGTTCAAGATGCTGACTGGTGAGTTTGGAAACAGAGAAGCAGAATGAAAAGACATGAGGATGTGTTGTGGCTACCTTAGTCTGGGGCTGCTCCACTTTCAGGTCTGGAGGATTGGCTAACAGGTCTCTGGCCAGCTCCACGGCCAGCCGGCACGCCTCATTACTGTAGCCATGAGCATAGAGGGCCTCGGCACACGCAAACAGCACCTGTACACACACACACACACAGTATTCAGGTCAGTAAGACCAGACAGGAGGACACCCGGTTGTTACAGAGCTCAAAACAAACTGTGAAGGTGCTTTCCAGCTCCTGATGTTTTTATTTTATAGTTATGACAGCGTCGGTCTGTACCTGCAGCCCATATCGGTAACTGTTACAGAAAGACTCATAAGATTACATCTTTTGGTAAATGAAACTGTGTTCTGTGTTTTGAGTACGTTATGTTCGTGGTCCTCCCTCCTCACCTCCATGCGTCCCTCCTGCTCCAGCGGCTTCATCCCTGCGAAGATGTCTGGCTCCTCCTCCTGGTGGTGGTTTTCAGCCAGCGGTCTGTCTGCTCCCTCCTCCGAGGCGGCACTCAGGTAGTATGCTTGATAGTCGTCCTCGCCCACGGCTTCCCCCCCGGCTGCGCCGCTCGCTGCCTCCGCTCCCTGGTTGGCCAGCCCACCTGCTGCCCCGCCCCCAGCTCCACCGGGCGCCGCCTCTCTGCGGGCCCGCGGGGGCTTGGCAGACGGTTGAGCGGTGCCCGATCTTACCGGAGTGGTCGAGGTGGTCGGCTGGTTACTGCCAGCCGAGTCCACATCTTCGTCTTTGTTCTGGACCGGCGCCGCCTCCAGCTCCGCGTCCTTGTCTGCGGCGCCGGGCAGGTCCATGACAACCACCACGGTGTTCGGCGTTGCCGGCTCTGCGGCGGGGAGGGCTGCCGAGGTGTGGGGGACGCATTTCGCCTCAAACATTTTGCCCCCGCCGCCGCTGTTGTTGTACTTGCGCGAGTCTCGCAGCAGCGGGCTCGGGGAGGGCAGCATCTCTGGCGGCGGCGGCAGAAACTCAAACGTGTTGCTGGCCTCGGCCCCCAGAGCCAGACTGCAGCCATCGTCCAGGCTGAGCTCGGCCAGGTCCGGCTCCAGGGAGCTGTCTTCACTGCTGGTTCTCCGCTTGGCCCCTGCGTGCTTACCACCTCCTATCCCTCCACCTCCTCCTGGGCCTCCTACCGACGCCCCCTTCCCGCCTCCCTGTGTCAGCTTCAGCTTCCCTCCAGAGGAGGACGAGGAGCCCGGCCCTTTGTACAGGCCCTTCCCTCCTCCGTCCTCCAGGGACAGAGCGACGCTCCCGCCCAGACGGACCAGCATCCCTCCCCCTCCGCTCACCGACAGACCTTTCCTCTTGGTCAGTATGGTCTCCTTGGGTCGCACCGCCACCTCCTGTTGGGACGCGTGACATCTTCCTTTATAATCTCCCGCGGCGCCGCCGTCCCCTCTGGCCCCTCCCCCTGGTTCAGGGGGCTCTCCGCCCGCCCCCGCGGCAGCCTTGACTCCTCTCTGGTGCTGCACGGCCCTGGACCAGCAGAATGTGGCGCTCTTCTTATCGGCCGTGCAGTAGGTGATGCCGTCCAGCGGGTAGGCCACCTCCCAGTTGAAGTAGCAGGACTCCACCGCGGGCTTGAACCCCTGGAACAGTTTGTCCAGGGACTTGCGATGCTGTCCACGCTTCACGATCTCTATGACTTTCAGGTGCCACTGCTTCAGCTGGCCGGCTAGTTCCAGACGCCTGGAAGAGAGCACACACATACACACAATATTTACTCCCATCTTAGAAATGGACAGTTAATCCCACAATACACATTTTCCCCTCTTACCTGAAGGGCTTTTTATCAATGGAGATAGTTTTGGTGCGAGTTGCCTAGTGTTGGATATTTGGGCCGTAGATCCCTCCAACACTCGGCAACTCACCCAAAACCCATCTAGAATGACGAATAGCACTACAGGGGAGAGGAAACGTGGATTTTAGGGTGAGCTGCCCCTTTAAATATGTTGCGTGACGCAATCATTAAGTGATTAATGTGACTGCTGTTACATAACATTCCCAATAATGACCACATTCTCTGACAGTCCAGGAGGTCTGACCTGCAGGGGCTCATGGTGGGGTCGAGCACCGCCAGCCTCCACAGCACCACCATCTCGTCGCACATGCTGGCGCAGGCGTGAGCCGCCACCTCCGACTGGCCGTTGCTGCGTCCGGTGTGGCCGCTGGCGCTGCTGTGGGACGCCGAGGTCCGAACGCTGTACCACCAGCTGATGATCTACACACACACACACGCACACACGCACACACACACACACACGTCAAAGAATGTTCAGTATATAACAGGTTTCTTTGTTATTAAAAGGTCCACATATGAATTCTATATAAGAGGCCCAGTCAATGAGGTTATGGACAAAGTGAAAGCAAGCATGTTGTATGTGACCCCTGACTGGGAGCATGTCGATCCACCATCAAAGATCCAGTATGTAACATCACACCACTAACCATTAGAATATATACTGCATGTAGTGATGAAGCAGCAGCTCATTTTGACGCTAAAACACACCAAAATGTGAATGCCCAGATTTGAATGAATAAGGAACACCACGAGGAACTAGAGAATGAAAAGTTATTATTATTAAGAAGTTACTGAGTCCAGATGCAGACCTGCCCTGGTATATAACCTCAGTAAATATTCCAATCCTGTGTATTCTTAATGGAATTAATGGAATTGAAGATAGCATTGAAAATGAGTGTGTGTGTATATTTTGAGTGCATAGATAATATTCTCAATTCAAAAATCCAAATAACAAGGTATCACAATTCTCACTGTGAGGCTCAGTGGCTGGTTGAGCCCTCTCCCCGGTCTACAGGCTCTACCTCCACCCCTCACATGTGGTGTTACGGGCCTACCTGCTCATAGGTGAGGCACTGCTCAGTGAGGATCTCCAGCAGTGGGGCGGCGTTGCTGTCTCGTCTCTTGAACATCTCCCTGACGATGGACAGAAGGTTCCAGATGCCCTCAGGCTCCCGGCCCCTCAGGGGTCGCAGTAGACACGCCCACTCAGCGGCGGCTGGCGGCTCCGTGGACGACAGGTACATGGAGTTTACGTCACTGTACGAACACACACACACACAAAATGAAGACAAGTCTCACTGCGGCTGCAGTTTACAACCCCCTGAAGACCCGCCTCTCTTAGTTTCAGGTAATCTTCCACTCATGAAAACATACTTATGAATATGATATTCCATGTCTAACAGATCCCCTGGAATGGTGCACACTGGCCCTTCTTAGGAATGCGTTACAGAGCACCACGTGAGACGTACCTGAAGACGACCGGTGAGGGCCCACAGAACTTGTGCAGAGTCTTTTTGATGTTGTCGCTGAGGGTCGACTCGTCCAAATACCAAGTACTCTGATCAGATGCTGAAGGACCTGCTGTTGGGTCTACACACACACACACACACACACACATCATACAGTGATTACTTGAGCTTCCTCTGAACAAGGCATCTGGAGGAAATCTGTCCTGCTAAATAACAGAGTTCATTTGTATGTTTTAGATCTCACAGACTGTATGAAGGTTTAAAAGAAAATCTCCTCTCCTCAGGTTAAAGCTTGTGGATGGACAACAGGTTGGAGAAGTGGAGTGCACAACAATAAGCAGCTCTCTCCGTAGACACCATGCTATCTCACGTAAACGGATACTCGCTTCACAAAAACGCACACAGGAAATACGCTGCGACATCGCTGCAGAAGCGTGCAACCGTTCAGGCTAAACGTCGTCAGAGAGGAGCGTGAATGAAAGGACGTCCCGTGGTGATGACATCAGCGATGCTACCGTACCTGGAGCCCCACACACGGTGTTGATGGCAGTCGACTGAGAGGACAGCAGCTCATCCAGCAGCCGCTGGGCGGTGGGGAGGATCTGAGGCACAAATGGAGGAAGAGCACGAGCTTCGTCAGACATGTGCAGGGCTCAACACGGACTTGTTAAAGGGGTTGTGGTACCATGCTGTGCCGATATACTAAGGACGGGCCATTAAGCATAATCATTAAATAATACACATGTTGTTTACTGGCTCCTGGCCAGTGAAACGTGTGTCGACCAGAGGCAGTAATGCATCTGCGACAGCCCAGCGAGGTGTTGGAAATACTTTACGTCTAGTGGCCAATTATCTCTTGCCAATGGCAACCGTCACAACCACAGAGATCATACCTGCTGAGGCAGCTCACTGATGAGGTACTGGGCGAACTTCTGGAGCTGGTCCCTCTGCAGCCTGGACAAGGACTCAGAGACCGGAGCCCTCAGACACACCGCTGATGCCTGCACACACACACACACACACACACACACACACACACTGCAATGAGCACCAACAGCCAATCACCTGAACTATGTAGCACCTCTGTGCATTTCATTAAAAGACATCCCATTCGCTCTCCTAGTTGCATTGTCTCTTGTTTATTATCGTATTGATTATTTTTTTCAAATTCCTATATGATGCAACAATAAAATATCATCATACATTCAGTGCAAAGGATGTGTCTTGTGTGAGCAACAGCCTGAATCCCCAACTATCCTACTAACAGCCCAAATAAATAGAAAACATCTGCATTTAAGGAACAATAGCTTGTTGGTATTTTCCTCTGAAAACATGGTGGTGTCCATGTGTTGCGGCCCGTGTGCCCCTGCAGCCTGCGGCCTGTCAATACGTTTGCTGGGTTTCTCATTAGAAGCCGTCTGTGTGGACAGGGACTCACGTTGTGGATCCGGAAGAGGCAGAGTGCCACCACGTGGGCGCACCACTTGGCCCCGGCGCCGCAGGTGCAGCTGCAGGAAGTGATGCGGCAGCGATCGAACATGACCGCCACATTGTAGGCCCCTTTGGACTGACCGGACTGACTGGTCAACACGGTCGCACTGAGGTGGAAACCTGGGCAAAGAGAGACAGGCGGAAATAAGAGGGATGGGTTGGACGAAGACATTCAGAAAACATGACTGTATTTGATTGAACTCACACAATGTGGTGTATTACTGAACTAGTCATCTACATATGTGGTGATGCAGTGGAAGGAGGGCCTTAACATAACATGACTTACTCCAGTGTGCCTTAAAATACACTCAGATATAGGCTATGTTCCTGTATCATGTTGTATGAGCCACGTGTTAACGAGGCCTGTGTGCTCATTTGCATATGGAGTCCCTGGAGACGCCTTCTAATGCCCGGTGTGCCCTGCTGGACAGCATGTCAGGTCTGAACAGCGACACCTCAACCCACCGATCTGCAGGGGGTCTTTGACAGCTCGGATCCTGTAGAGCTGCTCTCCGCGTTGGAATTCATCCGGACTCCCATTAGCCAGGCAGGAATATAACCTGGAGGGAGGGAGGGAGGGAGGGAGGGAGGGAGAGGGAGAGAGGGAGGGAGGGAGGGAGGGAGGGAGAGGGAGAGGGAGAGGGAGAGGGAGAGGGAGAGAGAGAGAGAGAGAGAGAGAGAGAGAGAAGGTGAGGTGAGGCTGAGATCAAGAGAACCACCGGTTCCTTCCTGAGACCCCGTATTCACAGCACCTCTAGCTGTGGCTGTGGACCTTCTGCGGGGCCGAGGGTTCTGGTGCGTGAACACGACATGCAACGCTACGACCGGGTTCCACAGCAGCTTCCTATTTGGATTCAACATCTTTTACAAACACGTGGTGAAGGACTTTTGGATGCAACCTTTCCACCATGTTCAAAAGTACTAATTTGGATTTTCAGTTGTTCAACATATTTTTGACGCCATTGGTTTACGGAAACTTGCCGTACATATCGAACCTTGAGCGATGACACAAGAAATTGTGTTAACTTGATTTTACGTTGTCAGATCTGCCTCAAATATCACATGCTGTATAACATTACATTTATCTGAGGCTTTCATCCAAAGCGACTTACATGATATACAGTAGGCCGTAGATACAGCAACGGTGAACAATGAGGGTTAAGTGTCTTGCTCAAGGACACAACTACATGGACTAGTGGAGCCAGGGATCGAACCACCGACCCTCTGATTGAAAGACAGACTTGCTAACCACTGAGCCACAGTCGTGGTATAAGAGTCCAGGCCTACAGACACCTACACACCCATGTTGCGTTAGTCACAGCACCCCCTACTGACAACAGGCAGCCTCATGAGCCTCCTCAGCCCTCCTCAGCCCTCCTCAGCCCTCCTCAGCCCTCCTCAGCCTCATGAGCCTCATGAGCCCTCCTCAGCCCTCCTCAGCCCTCCTCAGCCCTCCTCAGCCCTCCTCAGCCCTCCTCAGCCCTCATGAGCCTCCTCAGCCCTCCTCAGCCCTCCTCAGCCCTCCTCAGCCCTCCTCAGCCCTCCTCAGCCCTCCTCAGCCCTCCTCAGCCCTCCTCAGCCCTCCTCAGCCCTCCTCAGCCCTCCTCAGCCCTCCTCAGCCCTCCTCAGCATTACACAGAGCTAATCCGGTTCCACACGTCACACATTTGACATAACAGAAGTGTGCAGTGCTGGATGCTCACAGAAATGCAGCCGTGTCAACCGGCCCCCCTCCAGGACCCCGGGGCCCGTTCATTGCTGATGCAGCTTTAATTTCATTCTTATATTGTGTGAGTCAAATGAGAATCTGCCACATGAACAGTTAAAGTAGAGGCACACAGCAATACACAGAATGTCATGTACAAAGAGTTAGAATACTAGCATTTCAGTATTGTTCATATGTTTACCCCATAATAAATCCACTGATATCTAATAAACTCTTTGGGGCCTTTGAGTTGGCCCCATCTCCGTCGTGTTCTCACCTGATGTCCTCCTCGTTCTCGGGGAAGCTCCAGTAGGCGATGCGGAGCTGGAGCTGCTCCGGGACCGGGGGGTAGACCTTCTCCACCACCTCAAACGGGATGTGGAACGCTACCTGCTTCGCTGACAACTCCACCAGAGGAATCACCTGACCGTCTGAGGAAGAGCAGAGGAGGGCAACATGAAGATGATGGTCCTACTGAGAGCCGCGGGTCGAATGAGTCCTACACATTTCACAACCATAACCCAGACGACCCAGGTTCAGATGACGGATCAGTCACAGATCGCATCAGTACGAAAGAAAAGAAATGGACTAAATATAAACATTTAGAGCCCTGATCACGTGTTTATGCCGCAGATACTAATTATTGATGATCCATATCAACAGATCTCTGTGTGGTTTGATCTTAGCAGCTGGTCTACAAAGATACAGACATTATTCTTTTTGGCCAACGTCCCAAAAATATTTTCTATGCTCTGAAGTTTGTAAACATAAATGTATAAATGTATCATAAATAATACATGTTCCTTTTGCTTGGTTATAACCAGCAAACATAATAATTGTAAACATTGTAATAATAATTGTAAACATAATTAATCTCTAATATTTGTTTTATATTCATGTGAAAACATCTCCTTCAAACATCTGGATATATTCAGTTTATCACCAACATTACATTTGAACACATAACGTTATAATTTACGTTAAGACAGTACTCATTTTCACTGAGCAGAGCCTGAACGCATCACAATGTAACAGAACCTCCTTAGTGAGCGTTCAGTGGTGCTGCTAACGTTACAAAGTAACATCAGAGATCGGCGAACATAAATTATCTCCTGATGGAATATTTTACGTCAGTAAATTATATTTCACTCTGTGATGGTTTAAGATGTACTTAAATAATAATAATAATAATAATAATACTGCATTATATTTACTTCAAAGTAGTCGGTAACATTTCTGTGAGGTAAATGTAGTCTTCTGAATCTGGAGTAGAAGTACTCAGTAAGTAGTATACAGTTGAGTTGCATATTTAAGCGCTTTGAGGGCCTTTTCATATTCACGGTACAAGGAGTTAGAATGGTAGCATATTTCAGTATTTTTCATATCTTTACATCACAATAAATCTATAACCAGTTACATAAAACGCTGGCACGTTGAGAGATAACTACAAGCCTGTCTCGCCCGGATTTAATTGAACACCACCTGTTTTGGCAAAGATTGCGACTATGTTGCAGCCGACACTAAATAGTGATCATCTCCACATTTTAATAATTTCAACAGCTATAATAGACAGAAAACCCTTGTGAACATAGATAATACCTTCATATATGTGTTAGTGATATGTTAGTTAGATAATACACAGAAGTTCAAAGAATTTCAACATAAACTTTTATTATCTTAATGATATTTGCAAAGGCTTTTCTTTATTATTGTATAACATAGCTCTACATGTAAGGAGTATCTGTGCAAAGTTTGGCTTTGAATGAGTGACGTTAAGTATTTTTAATAATTATTTTAGTTCAGACATTTCGAGAAATCACGGCAATCGGCCAGCACTGAAAGCTCCCTAACTTCTCCGGGCGTACTTGAATGCGTCTTGTTTCACAACATACAGGTGCTATGTGGCCAGAGCTATTGATAGAGACCAGGCTCGGATTATTCATATTTCAGCCATAAGTAAGTCAATTTGAATTTTTTTTGCTGGATGAAAATGACATTCTTGTGCGTGTCTTTGAGTTGTCGCGTGTAGCTTCTTGCTTTTTTCAAAACTCGGGTGCATTCTCGAGACACTTTGGGGTCACTTTTAGTCATATTTATGTTTATGGTGGAATTGTGTTTCTTTATTCACATATATGTTTTTGACTATGAAGGTCAGACTTTACTGAATCGTTTGTATATTGACATAACAGGTCGGATATAGATTATGGGTTCATATGACCACTTGCATGACTAGAGGTCAGTTTTAGGGGATCCTCACCCCATATGGGGTCCGTGGAGTTAAACAAAAGTTTTATTCCAAATCATTCTTTGTAAACATTTCCACATCCCCTACAGTCAGGCATGTTTCCACCCTGAGAAGACGGAGTAAATCACATGAAAGAGTGGCAGCAGAGCCAGTCGTACTGGGAGCAGTGGGCTGCTGCTGGGAGGAGAAGTGAAGGCTCTCACATTACAGCCCTCTCTTCCAAGCCTCCACTGGTGCTGCGTGACCGTATATGGAGGAGAGCCCTCCACTCACACAGCGCCACAGTGGGGGGGGGACGGGAACCATCAAGACCAGCAGACCCACATGTGTTGTGTGTGCTTGTCACACTACGGCTCATTTAGACTAATGAGTGATGTCACGATACGTCCACTTCTTAAATACCGTCTATGCTTTCAACATAAAATGAAGCCATCACAGAGTTGTTGCGATGCGTTTGAGGTCATTTAGTAACACTGTTGCCACAGAGATGTTCTGTTCATGTTCTTTAATATCTAAAATCAAGGTGAACTTATACATTTGTTAATTATTTACATAAACGGCAAGCAAATAACAATCCAGGGGCATTCAATCCCAACATTTTTTTGTATGACTTTAATACGCAATCGAGCCATTTTGAATGTTAATGCTCAACAGATCTCCACCCATTCATCCATCGTTTTAATCTGGATGTCTGACAGGCTGAGCTAGCACAGTCGAAGTTTTGAAAGAAAAAAGTCCTAAAGTACAAAAGATAAAGTACTTCTTATGCAGCATAGCGCATTTCAGAATAATATATTATTGGATTAGAATTATTGATGCATTAAGGTCTTCATCGCGTTATTGTTGCAGCTGGTAAATGTTTTAATATATTTATATAGTTCATATATTACTTTACATAGCAATTTGTTGCTCATGAATTTAAAGGCCTTAATGATATAATAGTACAATTATGTACTTATTAATTACAGTGTTTCCCCTACCGTTATAATAGGGGGCGGGGCGCCCCCCTGAAGAAACCCTGCGCCCCCTGTAATTTTCTCTATAGCGTCAGATCACAACAGAAGTAATTTAAGGTTCCCGTTACTATAAACAGGTCAACACCTTGTTCTTTTATTAAACTAAATAAATGTTCTTATGTTATTGATCGTATCTACCCGACAGCATCGCCGACATGAGCCACCAGACGCTGCTTCAGACCGGCAGCGGACCAGATCAAAGTCGGACTGCCCACCACGCACCGCAGATCATTAACAATTATTTGGATGGCTACATGATTCAGGTGTATGAATATGGCACCAGTTGTAAACCCGTTTCTCAATCAGCCACTCACTGGACCTGTAGCCTGATGAAGAGCTCATACCTGCCCGCTGCTCACCCCCAACAGGTTTTACAGCTGCTGGCAGATGGTCATCGGGCTCTGCACACACCTGCCCCCCCTTATAAACACAGAGCGCAGTCAAGTCCCGCCCACCCAGAGCACCCAGCCAATGAGAGGAGGCCTCAGCAGGAAGGATCCGGACCCCACGTATTGCTAACGCTACGTTTTTGTCCAAATGTCAGTTTATCTATATTTTGGACAGTTATTTTTATTGTGTTATAGCAGAATGTGGATACGTCAGAAAGCTATTCAGTGTTGTGTTTGCAATTGGCTCACACATTGCTAACATTAGCTCGCTAACAGCTAACGTTGTCCCATTCCATCATCATTGTAGTAGAAACTGCCTCCGCCCATAGACACAGGGCTTAACTAACCTTTGACCTGCTGGCTGGTGTTTCTAGCGACGGGCATTTGGACAGCGGTCCAGCCCTTGGTTGCATAATGCGGATTGTTTTCCCTCCGCTGGGCGTGGTTTTCTAAGATGCCATGTATAGACCGTGTTATGCTCCCTCTCCTTTACAAGAAGTGAAAACATTGCATTTTCTATCCTGGTTATCTGGGTACGGCTTGTGCTTCAGGCTGTGATCCTTCAGTCTGCAGTGTAGGCCACACACTTCAGAGGCCAAAGAACTACATCTGGGTGATCACGGTCAACACTCGGTCTGCACACGTTTCTTCATCACACACTAGAAGTAGTTTCCGTTCCTCGTAGCAACAGTTCACCCAAGTTCAGCCGACGCAGGGTTGACCCCGCGTGACCGGCTACTTCCACACCAACGCATCGTCATTTAAAAACAGTTTCACGACCGTCATTTGAAAGATGATCTACCCCGTGTCATTTTTTACTCCGGCTTACCCCGAATAGTCGCCCATTAGATGATCGTGCCCAAGGAGAACTGGGCTGCCAAACTCACAACGGCATCGTCACAATGTGGCGATGAAAGAAAGGATCATTCATCGTTCCTTAACAACAGCATGGCTATTTCAAAATCAAAAGGATATGCCGACAATTATTCAGCACACAAACATTGAATTCTATCAGAGCGCTAGATATCATTTGAGGAACAATTCTCTGAAATCAGCTGGGAGAGGCACATAGAAACAGCTGTTTGAGACTTGCATCTCTCTGTACCTTCTCTTCCTGTCATCTCTGTATACAGGCTGCTACCATGGGGATGAGAGAAGTAGGACCCCTAGTTCTATTTCTCTCACACACACACACACACACACACACACACACACACACACACACACACACACACACACACACACACACACACACACACACACACACACACACACACACACACACACACACACACACACACACACACACACACACACACACACACACACACACACACACACACACACACACACACACACACACACACACACACACACACACACACACACACACACACACACACACACACACACACACACACACAAAATTGTAAATGAAGTTCTGGGTTGGAACCATGGCTCAATCACCACACTGCATGAACAATGTGTCCGTGTGTGGAACTCTGCGTGCATCTGCACACAGAACTTGGACAGAACCCAGGAGGTGCAGGCCTGCAACGCTCCAGCATTGACCATGAAATGTCCATTTTCCCACGCAGAGAAAAAGTAATTAATAACAGATAAACGTAGCAGCTTTGGACACACGAGGCCGAGCAGCACCAGAAGAACGCTGCAGTCTGAGCCACCGTTTGCCTAAACCCGGTCCGGCCGCCTCCGCTGGGCCTGTCTGTTTGGGATGTTACGGTGCCGTACATTCTTGTTGTAAACGGTAGAATGCACTTATTGTAAGTCGCTTTGGATAAAAGCGTCAGCTAAATGAAATGTAATGTAATGTACTGGGAGCAGCCAAAAGGATGAAGACAGACACCCTTTATTATGTGTCATATGTTGAATAAGATCCCAACAGTAATCTTCTTCAGAATGACCGTGCCTAAACTTCTGAAATAGTTCTGATCTGTTGCCATTTTGACACGTTGTTCAAATGCGACTAACTGCTGCACCGGTCTTTCTGCTGGTCTCGTCTGGTCGCCACTGTTGACCCATCATGTCACCAAACTGCCCCACAATGCACTTCCACTCTTGTGCGTATGGCGCCTTGTCGACACATAGCGTTGATTTCTGAGCACGGCGCTCCAAATGGACGCAGGAGAGCGAGGCCGCCACCAGACCACGCTGAGTCCAAACAGAGTGACTCAAAGTGACTGACAGTCAGCCCAGCTGTGAGACCCATGCAGAGCAACACATGGACAGGGCTGCACTTGTATTTACTGAGCTGTAATAATGTCAGTGTTTGGAATAGTACTACACTAACCAGCACGTTTCACACTCCACCTGAAAATAATAATAATCTCATAATAAAATATCCCATGTGTTCCAGCAACAGGTCATCCTGCTCGTGTACTTTAGCCATGTTGGAAGAAACTTCATGAAAGCCTTCAAACTCAAGTATTCAAAATTAATTAAAGTGTGTTTGAGTGTGTGTGTGTGAGTCCTCCAAACCTTTGATCTTGACAGTGGGGGAGTTGGGTCCCGCGGACTGCTTCCTCCAGCCCCTCCAGTTCTGACAGAGGCTCTCGGCCTCTGAGATGAAGGAGCACAGAGAGTCTTCCTCGAACCGGTCCGAGTCTTCGAAGGAGAACCTCTCCCCATCCTCCCACTCGGCGAACATCAGTTCCATTACATCCACTTTTTAACTGCCTCCAAGTGCAGAGGGCTCTGACTCCAGGCCACGGGCCTTTTTCTTCAATCTAAGAAAAACCCCAAGTGAGCCCCGCGGACGGTGTCCAGCACAGGGGGAGAACCCGGAGCCGAGGCTGGGGGAGGGGAGGCCACGAGCACCCAAACACAGCTGAGAGGCTTACCGCTGGGCCTCAGACAGGCTCCATGACACGGGCGGCACCACTGCCGACTGCTGCCGCGGAGAGGGCGACCGAGCCGGACTCACCAGGGAGTGTTGGGGCTGTCAGGCCACCGGAGGGACTAACGGAAACGGACCAATTGCGCGAATACACCGAATGTCGTTACAGCCGACTAGGGATGGCGCCGGGACTCGACCTGAAGAAGTCCTGAAGTTGTTTCCTTCATCGCTGTGCTCCTCAGCCAATCAGCGGGAGACACTAGTTAGATATGAGCGATTACCGCGGCGGCGTCCAGCCTCACTAATCCTCGTGTTTGCGTCGCGGCTCCAGAAACTAACTTTAGTCAGAAGCTCGCCGCGGGTCGACGCCAGCCGCCCTCTTTGTCCACACTTAGGGTGCCGCTGTGGCGAGAGAGCGCCGCCTGCTAAGGACGTTAGCTGCACGGCTAACCATACCGATAACGACCCGCTGCGGGGGCACAGGGCGCTGTCATCCGAGACTGACGACTATATTCAGGTTAAATTTGTTCACGAACCCGGAACCATGTGTGTTCGGCTCGGGTTACTTCGTGCTGCTTCGGCACCACCGTGTGTTAGTTAAGCTAGACGCGTTAGCATCAGGAAGCTAACCCCGATGGCTACCGAGAGCTAGCTTGGATAGCTGTTTGTTTACATCCACCGGGGAAGAGCAGCCCCTCTCGTGCGGGACGCACAGCGCGCCTCTTTACAGCGCGTGTCTCCTGGACCTCTGCGTATTCCTGGCTTACATAAGCTTCATATTTCGGTATTAATCCCCGCTCCTAGCTCAATGTTTTCCTTTCTTTGTATTCGTTCCAGAGCCTCCTCTCTGGCGTCCAGAGCGCATCTATTCCTCTCTGCTCTGAAGCGGAACCCTGAAGAGTCCTTCAGACGTCTTCCTCCCGACTGACACCGGCCGACCGGCGTCTTGTACTCGCCTCTGGCTCCAAATGACACCGGGATTCCCAGATGATTCCCCGTGTCCCTCTCTGCCAGGCTGGCTCTATTAGAGGATCACTCTGCCGGGGGAAGATGGCTCACCTCCTGGCGGCTCCTCCTCCATCAGCTGATTACAGCTTCCGGCGGCCAGCTCGAGGCAGCGTTTCAGATGGCTTTCAGATGGAGGGGTCACCAAACACTGACCTGAGCCCTGCGATCGGGCTTTTAGAGTGTTGTCTTCGATTTCATTTACATGATCGTACCCATAAATATGCCCCATCCTGACCTCGAGGTGCGCTGCGTGAAAGCGCCCAGCTACAGTCATATGGCGAGTGGCTATGGGCCATGTTATCTGAGCAAGAAGAACTTGTCAGACCCTTAGCTCAAGTAAGGCAGCAGTACCACAATTAAAATGCGGGTATCATTAAGACAATGTAGGGAAGAAAAGTAAATGTATTGATTAGGAAAAATGGTACCCCATCTGGATTTCTTTTGAATATAGAACTGTATTATACTATTAAATTATCACTGTTGAATCTGGAATGTTTAGTCCAGAAGAAGTCTAATGAAGAATTAAATAGAAATACTCAAGTATAGTACCTCGAACGTATACTTACCCTGAGCCGTACAGGCAGCAGTCTCACCACACAATTCATCACCAGCAACATGATGCATTTGATTGTTCAAAACGTAAAATACTGCCAAATACTTGCCTTGTTGGGCTTCAACCTGAAATCCAATATGGTGGTATCAAAGAGTAAACAAAGGGTCGATACTGCCGTGATGCCAGCTGCACGGATCTGTATGCCCACTTTATTTATTTCCATTTATTTATTACAGACAAGCTCAGAAAAACGTTTGCGACCTCTTACAAAATGATTCTGTGAACCCTTTAACGTGTACTTCATTTTCTTACCTGGAGGGCCCAGCAACGTTACAGGGGAGTGGGACTCTAGGCACGCTGAAAATACCTGACCAAAATGTGAGCTTTGAGCAAGACCAGAGCAGGTAAAGAGGTTGTGGGGTCAGTAGCAGGGACTCGTTGGGCGACTAAAGGGTCAGTGACAAATATAAAACAATAGTTTAGGCCGATGGCGCTAAGTTTTCAGTAAGAAAAAGTTACCTGTTTATTAAAAGGGGAACAGGAAATATTGTAAAAGGTTTGGGGATGATTTCCTGTTTCTGTCTATGTATCGTCCTGATAGAAGAAGAAGAAGAAGAAGAAGAATTGATGGAATTAAACCTGGCAGAATGGCTCATATGAGCTTTACAGAAAATAACTCAAGTTAAAAGATCATTACATTTTTTTCATTTAGATTTCATGTAATCTTTTAGTTTTTTGGGGGAATTTCGAAAACATAAAAAATGGCACTTGTTGCACAATTATTGAAAGCTCTGACTCATGTAGCACATGTACCGACCACTCGCTGGTCGGTACATGTGCTACATGAACCACCAGCACAATGTCGGCCTGACACTCAGCTTGAAATTGTAAAACACACTTTTTCCAAATAACTACAAACAGTTATACAATATACACATAACTTAAACATAGACGCTTGTGTGTGTTGTTTGAAATATCACACGCGATGATCAATCACCTGCTCCCAGAATGCACCTGTGAAGACACCTGTTACAAAAATACTTAAAAATCACAGATTGAGCACTATAATTAGGACTTTGGTGTGCACAACAAATACTGTATTCAGTTAAAGGTACAATGCAGTAATAATGTAAAGCGCAAACCTTTAAGAAAAGTAAACTTTATTTTAACGTCATGCAGGCACATATGACATGAACCAATGGAGTCAGTGGAGCAGTGGAATGCTGTAAAGGATCCAGGTTTCTTGGTAGGTCTCACTCAAGGACACTTGAACATGCAAACAGAGGATTAATACTCAATAAACACATTGCATTTGTGTTCATAGTCTATATTTACAGAACGCTACAAAGACTGCTGATAATGATGTTTTTACTCAGTTTCATTTGCCATGGAGAGAGCTATTTATTTGGTGACTTTTTTGTAAAGTTGTGATGAAAAAATACCATTTTTAGAAAAGCTGATGTCGTTAAGCGTTTGCTTTTGCAAAATTATCTAAGATATTTAGTATTTTGAGTGTGTGAAGTGGGCCAGACAAGCCCCCAGACATTTGTTTTTTTGCAGTTGCACATTTTTTGAATTATCAATGAGATAATTGTTCTGTGTCTGACTCAGCCAGCTCTGTATTGTTGTGTGTGCAGAGGGCATGGATACAGACTTTGCTGCAGCACTGTTATTGCAAACGTAACGCTTCCTCAACCGGTTTCACGTGAGAAGCCTTCCAGCTGCCAAGGCAGCGATCCCCTCGTGGCATTGGCTGCCATAAAAAGTGAATTCATGTTAAGGGAGTACAAAGTATAATTGCCAGAATAAAAAAAATCTATTAAAAATAAAAAATCAATCAAAAAAAAATCTAAGCTATTTTGCCCAGCAATTTATTCTCGATATTATTTTATCGAGAATTGATCTTAAAGAATAAAATAATGTGTGAGGGGATTGTGTAGAACTTGATCATTTGTTTTGAGACATGTATTGAATGCCAAAATGTACAAAGGGCTTCAATTGTGAAGAGAGACTAGCCAGCTAGTCTTTGTGGTTGAATATATTTCCTCATAGTGGAATTTGACCAGTTAAAATGAACACTACTTCAATAAATACAGCTTCACAAAGTCAAATAAATTAACTTGATAAAACATGGAAATTGCATTGGCCCATGCAGAACAGAGCATATAAACAAGAAGACATGTAAACTACAGGCAATGTGTGCAGTATTCCAAAGATTAATACACATTATTTTCATTTCAGATTATCCCCACAAAATATCAGCTGAAATTATGCAGGTTTTAAATCTGTTTTTGACACAGTGCCCCCCTCCAGGGCTTATCATATGATATACACATTCACATATCCACACACATACTCGCAGTAAATCAAATGGCTGATTGGTAATTCGGCCTTGGTTATAATTCGTTATAAGGCTCTCTGATTCATGTGTACACAGCCTATTAATGGACTTATTATTACCCTTAATTACAGAATTAGTTACTTACTGAGCAAACAAGTACATTCTGGTGTCATTAATAGTTAGAGTATTATGAATAATGGTTTACAATGGTTTTAGTTCAGAGATGCACAAATGAATAAAACAATTTAAATTTCTACATGTACATATTTAGTGCATCATTTGTCATTTGGGTTCTCATTTACAGGTGAGCCTGTTTTAGTGTGGAGCACTATTTCATGTGCACAATGGGTAAACTTGGTTGCTATGGTACCCGGACCCACAATGGATTGGCACAGGTCTCTATGTCAGTATGTCTATACCGGTCCACTTTGGACCAGGTCCAGAACTCTGGACCCACAGGGACCTGTGTTGTCCAGCCAGATTGCGGTCGGAGTAAAAGTCCAATCTGTCTACTATGAATCCTCAACAGTGGCATAAATGACGTGGAAAAGGAAAGAAATGAAGAGCTTAGTGTTGAGTCCACAGCACAGCAACGGCCCTGAATCAAGCTCCTAACATCGGCCATCGTGTTATTGCAGCTTTCTACGATTGGAAACACATCTCACACTCAGCACAACAGAGGTCAATGTGGAGTAAACGTCTCACTGCTTTGAGACGAGATGCAGGCCGCTGTTGCAAGAGAGGGTCTTAATGTTTCTCAGCAGAAAATATGTGTCATTAAATATTTCAGCATTTCACATTCTGATCAATATGTTTCATATCAACAATTCTACATATGTGTACGTGTATATCAACGTCACAGCGTTTGAACCCCTCGTGGGGCTTTTGCTATTTCCAAACTGCATTCTCAATTAGATTTGAGTTCAGGTAATTCAAGTATTGGTTAGGTTTGGTAGAAGATCTTTGGGTTAAAATGAGTTTCTTACTTTTGGTTTTACACAGTAGAACATCAGTCTACTGGGAAAGTCCTGTGTTTGACTCTCTATGCAACGTATCTGGACTTGGATTAAACATGTTTGTGATACGTCAGAAACAAATAGAGAGAAAAAACATTCTCCAGTTTGCTTTGGCAGCCAGCCAGCTGCAGCCTGCTGGCCGGGCGGCCCCCCTGTGGCCCCCCTGTGGCCCCCTTGTGGCACCCCTGTGGCCCCCCTGCGGCCCCATCCCCCCGCTAGCCAAGCCCAGAAGGCCCCTGTGGGGCAGGGGCATGGTTAAGCGCAGCTGCAGAAGGGGAGAGAGAAGGGCGGCTCAGGGAACAGGTGCGGACAATGAGGGCAACGAGCCGCACCTGGGCTGAGGGGGGTGTGTGTGTGTGTGTGTGTGGGTGTGTGTTTGTGTGTGTGTGCAGGCAGCCTGGGAAGAGAGGCCTTAAAAGGACACCGGAGGAGACGGACGGGATGTCTCGGCCGGAAGCGCAAGCGGAACTGGAGAGCGAGCGGCCGCCGTCACAAGCTAGTGTTGTTGCACAGGGTGTGGGAGCAAATAAAGAGATTGCTAACGCAGCTAAACCGAGTCTGTGGTCCTTGGGGAGACGGGTACGAGAACGAACCACGCTACAGTGGCGCCCAACGTGACTCGTACCGGCAGACGGCAGACAAGATGGAGGCGGCGGGACAGCCGGTCATGGCACTGGGCCAAATGGTGACGAGCCTGGCGGAGATGCAGCGGGCGCAAACCGAAGCAACCCATCGGCTGCTGGGGGCCATCCAGGACCAGGTGGAGCGGCAGACTGAGACCCTGGATCGCATCTCCCGCAGGGGAGCCGGGGCGCAGGGGGGGGCCGCGATGCCGATGGGGACCCTACCCCGGATGGGGGAGGGGGATGACGTCCGGGCGTTCCTCGAGGCGTTTGAGGACACCGCGAACGCCTGCGGTTGGCCGAGGGGTGAGTGGGCCGTGAGGCTGCTACTGGTGCTGGCGGGTGACGCGCTGAGGGCGGCCATGGGGCTTCCGGCGGCGACGCGGCGGGATTACGTCGTGGTGCGCCAGACCATAGTCGACCAGCTGGGACTGTCGGCAGAGGACTACCGGCGGCGATTCCGGGCGGCGAAGCTGGGGCCCGACGACCGCCCATTCGCCTTCGCCCAGACTCTCCGGGACGCCGCGGGCCGGTGGCTCCAACCCGGGGACGAGGCCAGGGCGGTGGCCGTGACGGAGCAGGTCATCCTGGAGCAGTTCATTGACGGGCTGCCGACCCGGACCGCCTCCTGGGTCCGGTGCCACAGGCCCAGCGATGTCGCCGCCGCAGTGGTGCTGGCGGAGGACCACCTGTCGGTGTACCCGGCGGACAAGGGGAAGCCAGGGGGAGCCGAAGGTCCCACCCGTCCAACCGCGGGCCCGAGGAGGAGGTGGACGGGGCCGGCCTCGCGGGACCCGGAGCCGAGTCCGCCACAGGGGGAGGTTCCACCGGGGTCCAGGGACCAGGTGCCAGTCCGCGGCCTTCCCAGCCTGCAGAGGGCCCCTCCACCGTCAGGGCAGGGGTGCTGGAGGTGCGGCCAACCCGGACATATCCGGCAGGACTGCCCCTTGATGGAGGTGGGTCAGGTGGTCCGGGTGGCCGGGCCTCCAGCCCTCTCCCCGGAGCCAGGAGCGGCGTACCGCGTTCCGGTAAGTCTCCAGGGGGGTACATATCAGGCGATGGTGGACTCAGGTTGTTCACAGACCATGATCCACCAGAACCTGGTTCGACACGGGGAATTGGTGGAGGCTGCACGGGTACGGATAAGGTGTGTACATGGGGATATTCACGAGTATCCCATAGTCTCGGTGGAAATTCGATATAGGGGGAAAAAGCATAGGGTTAAGGCCGCGGTTAGCTCCCGCCTTACGCACCCTCTAATTTTGGGGACTGATTGGCCGGGGTTTGGTAGACTGATGGGGCAAGTGACAGAGGTGCGACCACGGCAGCCAGGGCAGTGTGATATGTGTGCGGTGCTCAGCGGCGACGCAGGGCCCTCCGACGCTGCCGAGAGGGGGGGGAGCCGGCGGAGCCGTCTGCGGCGACGCCGCCGGCTCCCGAGATGTCCCCCCTGGAAGATTTTCCACTCGAGCAGTCTCGGGATGAGACCCTGCGGGCAGCATTTGACCAAGTGATAAGCATTGATGGTCAGCTGGTGAGCCCGGACGCAGCGCGGACATATCCACATTTTTGTGTGATCAGAAACCGGCTATATCGGGTGAGCCGTGACACCCGGGCCGGGATAGACAACACCCAATTGCTGGTGCCGAAGAGCCGCCGGGAAATGATTTTCCCGGCGGCTCATTGTAACCCAATGGCTGAGCACATGGGATATGATAAAACATTGCACCGGATCATGGCCCGATATTATTGGCCGGGGATCTGGGCGGATGTGCGCCGCTGGTGCGCATCCTGCCCAGAGTGCCAGTTGGTGAATCCCCCGGCCATTCCGAGGGCGCCATTGCGTCCGCTCCCATTGATGGAAGTGCCATTCGAAAGAATTGGCATGGACCTCATCGGGCCATTTCACCGGAGCCCACGCGGATATCGCTTTGTGTTGGTCCTAGTGGATTACGCAACGCGATATCCGGAGGCGGTGCCATTGCGCAACATTTCAGCAAAGAGTGTTGCGCAAGCACTGTTTCAGGTCATCTCCCGAGTCGGGGTCCCTAAAGAGATCCTGACGGACCAGGGCACGTCGTTCATGTCGCGCACACTGAGAGGGCTTTACGGGTTGCTGGGGATCAAGTCGGTTCGAACCAGTGTCTACCATCCCCAGACCGACGGGTTGGTGGAACGGTTCAACAAGACGTTGAAAACCATGATCCGTAAATTCATTAGCGCGGACGAACGCAATTGGGATAAATGGCTTGACTCTCTTTTGTTCGCAGTGCGGGAGGTTCCCCAGGCCTCCCTGGGATTTTCTCCCTTTGAACTGCTGTATGGCAGGACGCCACGGGGGGTGCTCGACCTGATTAAGGAAAACTGGGAGGAGGGGCCGAGCACCAGTCGGAATGAAATTCAGCACGTCCTGGACCTGCGCGCAAAGCTGCACGCCTCGGGTCGGCTGTCACGGGAGAATTTGCGCCAGGCCCAGGAGCGACAGAAACGCCTGTACGACAGAGGGGCCAGGCTGAGACAATTCGCACCGGGAGACAAGGTACTTGTGTTGCTTCCTTCCTCCAGCTCCAAACTCCTCGCCAAGTGGCAAGGGCCCTTTGTGGTCACACGGCGGGTCGGGGAGGTCGACTATGAGGTGGCGCGGTCAGACCGGGGCGGGAGCCCGCAGATATACCACCTCAACCTCCTAAAAGCATGGAGGGAGGCGGAGTCTGTTTCGCTGGTGTCCGCAGTTTCGGAGAGGGAGGAGCTGGGGCCTGAGGTACCAAAATCGGGAGTCCCCGCCTCACTCCATTGCGAAGCCCACCTCTCCGCGGCCCAGCAAACAGACGTGGCCAGGTTGCAGGAGCGTTTTGCCGACGTGTTCTCGCTCCGGCCAGGCTGCACCGACCTCATAGTGCATCCGATTGAGACCACCCCAGGGGTGACGGTGCGTTTGCGGCCCTATCGGCTCCCGGAACACAAAAAGAAGGTGGTTCAGCGGGAGGTGGATGCGATGCTGGAGATGGGGGTAATAGAAGAGTCCCACAGCGCTTGGTGTAGTCCCATAGTTCTTGTTGTCAAGAAGGATGGGTCTATACGGTTCTGTGTGGACTACCGCAAGGTGAATGCGGTGTCACGGTTCGACGCTTACCCGATGCCCCGGATCGACGAGCTCCTGGACCGACTGGGCACTGCACAGTTTTTCACCACGCTGGATTTAACCAAGGGCTACTGGCAGATTCCCCTGTCGCCAGAGGCCAAGGAAAAGACGGCCTTCTCCACTCCGTACGGTTTGTTCCAATTCACCATGCTTCCCTTCGGGTTGTTCGGGGCGCCGGCAACCTTCCAGCGGCTCATGGACAAGGTGCTGCGTCCGCATGCTGCATATGCTGCCGCCTACCTGGATGATGTGATCATCCATAGCACCACGTGGGCGGAGCATGTGCGGCGAGTGGGCGCGGTGCTGGAGTCGCTGAGGGCGGCCGGCCTCACCGCCAACCCGGGGAAGTGTGCGATTGGACGGAGGGAGGTACGGTATCTGGGGTACCACTTGGGAGGGGGGCAGGTGCGTCCCCAGGTGGACAAGACGGCGGCGATTGCGGCCTGCCCGCCACCCAAGTCCAAAAAGGCGGTGAGGCAGTTCTTGGGGCTGGCGGGCTACTACAGGCGGTTTATTCCCGGCTTCGCGGAGCTGACCAGCCCCTTGACCGACCTCACCCGTAAAGGTGCTTCAGATCCGGTCCGGTGGACGGAGCAGTGCCGGCGGGCGTTCGAGGCGGTCAAGCAAGCCCTCTGCGGGGAGCCGCTGCTCCATACTCCTAACTTCTCTCTCCCATTTGTTTTGCAGACTGACGCGTCGGACAGAGGGGTGGGGGCCGTTTTGTCCCAGGAGGTGGAGGGGGTCGACCGACCCATAGTCTACATCAGCCGCAAGCTATCGGAGCGGGAGGGACGGTACAGCACCGTGGAAAAGGAGTGCTTGGCGATTCGGTGGGCGGTCGACTCCCTGCGATACTACCTCCTGGGGCGCCAGTTCACACTCTGTTCGGACCATGCTCCGCTCCAATGGCTCCACCGCATGAAGGATACCAACGCCCGGATCACCCGGTGGTATCTGGCTATGCAGCCCTTTCATTTCACGGTGGTCCATAGGCCGGGGACGCAGATGGTTGTGGCTGACTTTCTCTCCCGCTCCGGGGGGGCGGGGGGGGAGTTGGCTAGGCCGGTGGCTTCCCGGCCTAAGTCGGGCGGTGGGGGTATGTGGGGCAGGGGCATGGTTAAGCGCAGCTGAGCTGAGAGAAGGGCGGCTCAGGGAACAGGTGCGGACAATGAGGGCAACGAGCCGCACCTGGGCTGAGGGGGTGTGTGTGTGTGTGTGTGTGTGTGGGTGTGTGTTTGTGTGTGTGTGCAGGCAGCCTGGGAAGAGAGGCCTTAAAAGGACACCGGAGGAGACGGACGGGGTGTCTCGGCCGGAAGCGGAAGCGGAACTGGAGAGCGAGCGGCCGCCGTCACAAGCTAGTGTTGTTGCACAGGGTGTGGGAGCAAATAAAGAGATTGCTAACGCAGCTAAACCGAGTCTGTGGTCCTTGGGGAGACGGGTACGAGAACGAACCACGCTACAGCCCCCTTCAGCTTCACGTATTTGTTAGGAGACTAAGCTGGTATTTCTACAACTGCAGCTGTCCTTTACAAGTGTAATCGTGTGTATTCTTTTTAATTTAATTATTGGATGGAATTTTTTTGTTCGTTTCGTGCATTTAGAATTATTCTATGCAAAAAAAGCTAATTGAAGCCTTGTGGAGCATTTCTGGGACACACACGGTGAAGAAGCCTCAGTCATGCAATAAACAAGCACCCATATTTGTGTTTCAGTGGAGTCTTGGTTTACACTGAATAAATTAATATATAAATCCCTCTTCACTACAACAGGGATACATAATGTGATGCTACCTGCCCATGTAGGTCATCATGTTTCTGCGTGGAGATGAGCGTTGGTCCTCTGGCTCTCAGCTGCATGTCAGTAAAGAGAAGTGTGACCATTCCTGATGAAAAAGCGGTGTTGTTCCCCGTGTTCAGTTGTTGTAGGGTTTGTTGATGACCTTGTCAATCCATCGCAGGAACCTGCTAACACGTGTGTACACGCCAGGGAATGCGGGGTTCCCACAGCCGTGACCCCAGGAGATGACTCCTGTCAGCACCCAACGGCCCCCTTCCCCCTGGCAGACCAGCGGCCCCCCGCTGTCGCCCTGGCAGCTGTCCACACGGTGGCGCTCTGACAGGCTGCCGGCACACAGCATGCGGCTGGTGAAGCGGTCGCTGTAGCGCCTCTTACACTTCCAGGCTGGGAGCAGGGGGACCCAGGCCTGGAGCAGGGTCCGGGAGTACTCAGAGTCTGGGAGCAGGAGAAAAGAACACCAGTACATTAATGTAATAACTCCCATGTCTACAATGTATCATAAACAGACCAATATTGCATTATATTCTGCATATAGTACTATGTAACTATTATATATAGTTATAAAGCGATAGGTGCTACACAAGTATTCTGCACACCTCTTGGAGAAGTTTCCCAGAATCTTGTGTTCCTTATTCTATTTGTGAGATCAGTAATAGGTCAACAATACATAATAGAAAAAATACTAACAACAAAAATACTTCATTATCAAATGTTGTATCCTTTTTTATATTTGTCATAAAACATTATGCATATTTATGAGGGCTTTTAAAACTAATATACAGTGCTATAGGCATATTATAATACATTATGTTAATAAGGCATCATGGTCAGTGTTACCAAAAGCTGAGATTACATATTACCTGAGTCCTCCAAAACCTCCATTAGCTCCCCATACAGCACAGAATCCAGTTCAAGATCCTCCTCATCACCTACAAGCCCTTCACAACCCTGAACCCCTTCAGACCTCTGACCTCCTGCACCGACACACTCCACAACCTCAGACCTGCAGATGCCAACCTCCTCCCTCTGTCCTCTACCCTCTACTCTCCTCCCTCTACCCTCCTCCCTCTGTCCTCCTCCCTCTGGCCTCCTGTCCTCCTCCCTCTTCCTCCTCCCTCTACCCTCCTCCCTCTACCCTCCTCCCTCTGTCCTTCTCCTTCTACCCTCCTCCCTCTGTCCTCCTCTCTCTGTCCTCTGTCCTCTGTCCTCCTCCCTCTTCCTCCTCCCTCTACCCTCCTGCCTCTGTCCTTCTCCCTCTGTCCTCCTCCCTCTGGCCTCCTGTCCTCCTCCCTCTTCCTCCTCCCTCTACCCTCCTCCCTCTGTCCTTCTCCCTCCGTCCTCCTCCCTCTACCCTCCTCCCTCTGTCCTCCTCTCTCTGTCCTCCTCTCTCTGTCCTCTGTCCTCTGTCCTCCTGCCTCTACCCTCCTGCCTCTACCCTCCTGCCTCTGTCCTTCTCCCTCTGTCCTCCTCCCTCCGTCCTCCTCCCTCTGTCCTCTACCCTCCTGCCTCTGTCCTTCTCCCTCTGTCCTCCTCCCTTCTCCCTCTGTCCTCCTCCCTCCTCCCTCTGTCCTCTGTCCTCTTCCCTCTACTCTCCTCCCTCTACCCTCCTCCCTCTGTCCTCCTCCATCTGTCCTCCTGTCCTCCTCCCTCTGTTCTCCTGTTCTCCTCCCTCTGCACATTACTCTGCTCTTTAATAATTTAGCACCAGGTAAAGTTGAATGTTCAGGTAAAAACATGAATGTCTCTCTATAGAGCCATCATTCAGTTTGTCCTTCATGAGCTACTGTAGAAACAGGCTGACTCCATGAAGAGGACCCGCCCCCCATGTAGATATAAATGAAACACAACCAGTCTTACGTTCAGGTCATTATAGACTAATAAAAACATACTTATGAATATTGTATTCCATTTCTGCCAATAAATCCCACTAAATGCTACACACTGTCCCTTTAAGACATTAACGGTGAAGTGTTTGTCACGTTGAGATGAAGCTTCTGTGTTTACCTGTGATGCCCCAGCCAGTGATCACACAGGCAGCGGGCCTCTTCTCCCACTTGTTGCCCAGCACCGGCAGACACACAGGGCCAGTGTGAGGGTTGAAGGCCACGCAGTTGCCCTCTGTGCCTTTGAGCCTCAGCAGGGCGATGTCGTGCTCCCAGCCCTGGCTGTGGTACTTTCTGTGGATGACGATGCGTTCGGGTGACAGGGTGCGTTCAAAGTCATCCTGCTCCTCAGTGTGGTAGTCACCCAGGCGCAACACGTAGCGGGTCGGGTCTCTGCCGAATCTGGAGCAAAGCAAATTTGTAAATGATGGTTTTGATAAATGCCCATCATTAAACACAGTAAATGGTCTTCCCACCACTCAAAGCCTGATGGGAGGGGCTACCATGCAAGGTGCCACCTGCCAATCAGGACTCACCCATTCACACCCATTCGTACAACGTTGGCCTTCTGGAGCACCTTGGGGTCGAGTGTCATCGACATGGACTGGAGGAGCCCCGGTATGCAATAGGTATCCATGGTGAGGACCATTAAATGTTATTGAAAAAAATCCAAAGTGCTGAAAATAAAACACTGCCAAAAGGTGAGTTGATTTGATTCCACTGATACACTTGAGAGTAAATTAAACACTTTTACTTTGTTTTGGTATCAAAATAAAATGCACAGAGTAAGCTGTGCATTTTTTTAGTTACATTACTACATATGCTTAAACAATAATAAAAAAAAAATGTTGCGTTAATTCAGATTCAGCAAAATTCATTCAAAACTCTAGCAGCTCTTTTATAGTAAGTGGTATTTTTGCAAAATTAGAAGCTCTCTCCACATGCCACACACATGCTACACAATGATGTGCTAATTTAAAACGTTGTTATCTGAAGTCTTTGCGTTAAATATAATCACACATGTACAACCCAAACTAGGACTTTAAGGTGGAGCTGACATGGACACTGCTGCTCTGTTATACTGATAACTAAATACAGTATTTGTTGTGCACACCAACGTCCTAATTATTGTACTCAATATCAGATTTTTAAGTGATCTAATTGGTAACAGGTGTTTTCACAGGTGCATTCTGGGTGCAGGTGATTGATCATTGCGTGTTGTATTTCAAACAACACGCAGGCTTCTTGTTATGAATTGTACATTCTAGATCAGTGGTTCTCAAATGGGGGTACGTGAAGGCACTCCAGGGGGTACTTGAGATAAAAAAAAAGAAGTATAAATGAGCATCCATTCAAAAATCCCTTCAAATTAGTTATTTAATAAATATGCATTAAAATATAAGTGTTAGTAAGATAAATGTATATATATGAAATCAGACACTAATGGGACAGTGTTGTGTATTACATATTTGTTTCAACCAAAAATGATACGTATGGGGCAACTGTGGCTCAGTGGTTAGCAGGTCTGTCTTTCAATCAGAGGGTCGGTGGTTCGATCCCAGAAACCCCAGCTCAGCCAGTCCATGTCGTTGTGTCCTTGAGCAAGACACTTAACCCTCATTGCTCACCGTTGCTGTGTCTACGGTCTACTGTATATCATGTAAGTCGCTTTGGATGAAAGTGTCAGCTAAATGTAATGTAGCTAAACACTTAAATACATAATATATACATACATGCAGTAGTAGTAAGTGTTTTCCATAAGTGCCAGTTTTTCTGTTGGAAATTCCTCCCCACAACTATAATGGATATCTGGAATGTGACGTCAATGAAAGGGACACATGATGACAGAGACCACTAGAGGGAGCTGTCTCCTACCTCTTGAAGCAGTGGGCGGCGGTCACAACCCAGCAGGGGTTGATGAGTGACGCTCCACACAGAGGATGACTTCCTTTAGACTGAGACCTGAGCCACAGAGACACCTGCCAGGGCCACTCCCCCCTGAAAACACACACACACACACACACACACACACACACACACACACACACACACACACACACACACACACACACACACACACACACACACACACACACACATCACTGCAGGGTAAAAAAAGGCATACATTCTAACATTAATTATGACCCTGTTTCATTTAGGTGGGCCAGGGCCCTGGTATTGTGCATGCTGGCTCACTGAAATGACGGTTACACACTAAATAGAATGAGAACATAATAATTTGATCAACTATACCTGTGTTAACCCTGCTGAAATTACAGATCTATATAAAACTGTACAGTGAAGTAGGTGTTTCATTAGGTAGAACAACAGAATAAATGACTGTAACACCCGTGTTGGTGCTCCATGGACGTGCAGGTGCTTAAGAAGACGGTCAACCAAGCACTGACACGTGTAAGTGTGTGTGAAGCAACTTCCACTGGAGTGTTGAGTGTGTATGCAAACCTCAGGGTCTTGTCTCCTCCGACGATGCGGCGTCGGCGCCGCTGGTTATTGAGTCTCGTGCCACAGGTCTGCATCGCTGCAGCGGCGTCGCCCGCAGGATCCAGAGTGTAGTCACAGATGACGCCGGCGTCCTCACTGTGGCGGCAGTCCTGACCGTCTTCCCCCACAGCTGGACACTGGCCCAGGGACACCTCGGTGCCCGAGCATCGAACGTTGTCCAAATGGATGGGACCCTGACCCTCACCGAAGTACGCCATGGATCGAGCTTTAGCAACACCGCTGGGAGGTGACGCACAAACGCACAGCATCAAGATGATTGTTCCCGTTTTGTATGAATAAATACATACTGTACATTGCATGTGCTGAATATCTATCGGAATTCTCATAATTTTCATCAAGTTTAGTCCTTAAAACACATTAAGTTGTAGAGTTGTTCATGAGGGGAAAGGAACACGTGAGCACAAGTCTACCTTCTGCTACTTTCTCGCTGTACCACTCTTGTTCCTTGGAATCCTGACCACACAAAATGATGCATCTCTAAGAACTCTGAACAATGTACTCCAGCTACACGTGCTGCCGCCGGCGCCCGGACGACTGAAACTCCAGCGCCACCGGCAGAAGCCACAACTACTGCGCTTGTGTCTACATCTATGAACGGCCTGTCTGCGAAGGGAGGAAGTCTCTTTCCCGATCCAGGAGTTCTCTAGACAACAAGCCTCACCGGACTCACCACAGGAGGGAACTCGTTCCTGAGCCGACTAAATTCCGTGGAGTCGCTAGCCGGCGACAACTTTGAACGTTTGAACGGTCCAAACCGCTCTCTTCTGGACCACCTTGAGAGCCGATCTCTGTATCCTGCATATTCCTGAAGGCAGTGAGAACGGAACAGACCTGCTTGATGGGGCGGGTGTTAATGCAGGTGATGGGTCCGGTCTGGTCTGCACCCTCTGAACTGGAGACCCCACTGGACCCGGACCTTCAAATCCAGCCAAAACAAATCCTATGCACGTTCCTGGTGTGTTTTTCATCATCCAGCAGAAGGAACCAGAAACCAGAAACTTAAGAACCAAGGAGCCGTTATAAGGATCCTCACAACCTCAGCCACCGGGTATAACTATATATATTGTGAGTGAAAAAACATTTAAATATATACTATATGTCACTGAGAAACCTTTTGGACGGCAAAATTTAGAGGATGCAACAGACGTGTTTGGGTGCAGCCAGCAGCTCTGATAGTCTAGTTCTAGTTTTTGCTTGGGATGTGGGAAGTAACACCCGAGATCTTTGAAACTTGTATTCTGTTTAGTTCTCCCGAGAGGTTATTTATGAAGCTGTCACAACCCTTTCTTTACTTTATTACTATCTTCATTATTATTATTATTCCTTTTATGATTACAAATGGGAAAAGTATGAAAGGCTAGAGTATGATTCATTAGCTGGAATGTAAAAGAAATAAATGGGACTTAAAATAGACAGAGAACATTTAATCATCTTGAATATTTGAAATGTGAAATTATATTTCTTCAAGAAACCCACTTATTAGAAAAGATCAAGTATGACTTTTGCAAAGCTTGGTTGGGACCTTCTGTTCGGTGCCACCAGTTATTTTGGACCCACGGGGACCCTTTGTTCTGGTGTCATTTTGGTTAATATATATACGCCCCAGATTGGGCCGATAATAAAAAAGCAATTATCTTATTAATAACAGATTCAAACTCCTACCAACTGATTTTTGGTGGCGATCTTTTACAATGAATCCAGTTTCGGTCCTTTCTATTCCATCCATCCATAATGAAGTGGATGCTCAGTATTTCCACTTCCCTTGAACTCTATCAAAAGGAGCTTGACCTCCAAACTCAATGTAATTGGTTGAACTGGAGGCAGAATGAGTCTTGTTAGAAGGCTGGTCCTTCACAACACCAACTTCAGTGAAGAGCAGTTGCTCAACAAATCCCACAAATAAGAAACCAAATGTTGAGTTAACTATCGAGCCAGGAGACATTGATGACACATTTACCTCCTTCTATTCAAACTTATATATGTCAGGAATATCAAACGACAGAACTGATATGGAACATTTCTTCAACAATCTTTGGGCTCCGTCTATAAACACAATGCTGAGACTGAATCTACAATGAGCAGAAACCATTAATGCTGTAACGGCAATGCAAAGTGGCCCAGATGGCACCCAATGGGATTCTTTAAAACATTTTCCAACAAATGATCTCTAATTGTACTTGATATGTTGAATGATCGTTTGTCTCCTGGGTTTCTCTCACAGACGCTGACTAGGCTATCAGTTATCCTCTGATCTCAATCCGGAGAAGAGAAAGCAGCTCGTATTGACCCAGCTTAACTGTGATGGGAAGACTTGAGCCAAGGCTCTTTCCCTACGACTACAAATCACCAGGCATGTGATCTCAGGACGACAGCATTTTCAAATAGGAGTCGGCTTTTAAATCGTATCCACTCTCCTGCTTCCAGTGAGATACCAGAGGGGTCATCTCCCAGGACGCGGAGAGAGCTTTGACAGGGTTTAATGGGAATATCTATTTACACATTTGAAATAAATGGGGTTTGGCCATAATTATATCTCCTGGATTAAACTCTTATACACTTTGCCCAAAGCTTGTGTAGTCACAAATAGTCAGCCAACTCTAGCAAACTCTCATTCTCTAACAAGATCTCATTGAACGTTGACAGTCTGGCTCATGCCCTCTGACCCTCTTGTTTAATGTCTTTCATTCAGGTTTAGTGTTTCCAGCTTTTATTTTGAAGGTAACTGCTCATGGGTCATTCCTGTGATCGTCTGCCCCGCCTACATTACTGCCCCCTGTCTGTCAGCCCTGTACCTGTGCTCCCGCTCACCTCTTCACCTCTTGACTTTCCATTTAGATGTTTTAACACTGCGTGAGCTTTTGTCAAGCTTCCTGAGGCTAAAACATCAGTGACGGTATAATGATACTAACGTGAAGCCCAGCTGTCTGCAAACCACAGCTGCATTGACATCGTTCCAGTCATCATCACACACGCTTCCCCACTGGCCGTTGATGAAGACCTCCACTCTGCCCTCCTTCCTGCTCTCTCCAGCAACCAAACGCACCAGAGGGACTGCAAACAAACGTTTAATATGTAGTTATTCATGCGCTGTCGTTTTCAGATACCTTTCCGAAGGTAATACACACAAATGTCACAAGCGGGAGAAGTAAGTGCCTTTCCTCAAAAGCCACCAATGTGGGTACTTACCAACAGGAGTCAGAAGGCCTGGCATCTCGTTGGTATCCCCTCCCCTCTCACAGAGGACCCCCACATCCTCACTGTGGGAGCAGTCATGCTTTCCCAACTCAGAGTGGCGGCAGGCCAGTAAATTGGCCTCCGTCCCCCGACACTGCACCTCGTCCAGCAGGATCAGCCCGCGGCCTTCTTCAAACACCCCGTCAGGAGCCACCTCAGCCTGGCCCCTGCAGACACGGCCCACATCTGGCTCTCTTTGGACACTCATTGTAACGGTGCAAAGAACAACAGGCTCAAAAACTCTGGTACATGTGAGAAACACTTGGAAATATAAAAATAAAGTTTTCTAAATCTCTATTTAGACTGGTCTGGAATAACAGAAATCATTTCCTATAAATTGCAGATTCAATTTGTAAAAATTGAATGATTTAAATAAGGTTTTCTATGGACTTAATGAGTTGTAGCTTAAAGCAATGTTGTTCAATCTTTGTGTGGTGAGGAAAAATACTTTCATTACAATACAAGGCACAGAGGTAGTGATGCACTGACCTGAAGCCCAGCTGTCTACACACTACCTGGGCGTTGAGCTCAGTCCAGTTGTCGTCACACACAGTGCCCCATTCTCCCTGCTGGTAAATCTCCACGCGACCCTCCCAGTGGCTGCCTGCTCCCATCAGACGGACGGCCCCGTCTGCTGCCGCCAAGGGGAAACACGGGTACTTTACTAGATCACACACTCATGTGAGTGCATTACACATCTCGTAGTATTGCTGTCTCTTTCAGCTCAGTTAAGATCACAATATGCCTGGAGGATTCAGGTCTGGAAGAACGAAGTCAAAAGAAACTCAACTTGCTGTAGATCCCACGCACGGCTTTTTTTTTTTTATGAAAGAAGGCGAATTTAGTAAAGTTTGAACTACGTTTCACACTTTCAGCCATGTGACTCTCAATGTTCCTGGGAATCCCCACCAGTCAGTCAGACCTGAAGAATCTTTGAGGACAGAAAGCAAAATGCCTTCGATGATCTACAGCGTGTCGGATTGCCTTTGACGTCGCACTTCACAGTGACATCTGCTGTTTCCTGCCCCAACAACCACAGTAGACGTGTTGCTGCCCTCTCCCCTGGTTCCCCTGGCAGATCCCATTGGTTCAACAGCAGGTCAGTCGCTTCCAACAGCATTGATTACGTGTTGTCAGTGTGTGTTTGCTGCCTCGGCTCTGACCTGTGTGTGGGTTGCAGGACACCCCTGCGTCCTCTGTGTGGTCACAGTTGTGTTGCTCCCAGATGTTATGAGGACACTCCTCTAGAGAGAGTTCATTGCCTGAACACTGAACCCCATCCAGGAAGATGGGACCGACACCCTGGCCGAAATGGGCCCATGTCCATGCCTTGGCCACACCCCTGTTGGTCAGGACACAACAAACTAAACACCACGTTTTAAGAGTACAGAAGCACATAAAAACATGTATGTTTATATTGATAACACCAGAGCGAATGCTATTATGTTGCTTGTATGCAGTTTATAATACTACGGCTCACAATGTACAGTTAGGTCCATAAATATTTGGACATTGACACATTTTTCATTATTTTGGCTCTGTACACCACAACAATGGAGTTGAAATGAAAAAATCAAGATGTGCTTTAAGTGCAGACTTTCAGCTTTAATTTGAGGGTATTTACATCCAAATCAGGTGAACGGTGTAGGAATTACAACAAATTAAAATGTGGCCACCCTCTTTTTAAGGGACCAAAAGTAATTGGACAATTGGCTGATCAGCTGTTTCAAGGTCAGGTGTGTGTAATTCCCTCGATATTTCATTTACAAGGAGTAGATAAAAGGGTCTTGGGTTCATTTCAGGTGTGGTATTTGTGTTTGGAATCTGTTGCGGTCAACTTTCAATATGAAGTCCAAAGAGCTGTCACTATTTTTCATTACAACTCCATTGTTGTGGTGTACAGAGCCAAAATAATGAAAAATGTGTCAATGTCCAAATATTTATGGACCTAACTGTATGTTCCTGCACCTGGTGTTTCTCCTCATGCACGGCTAATTCCTGCTGTAGGGTATAGGCTCGGGCCGTGCTCCACAACGTCATCGGGGCTTCCACGCCATGCGGTCGCAGCACTTAAACATTTATATGAGTTATGCGTTTACACTGAATTCCTCCTTGGCAGTGAGGAGTTTGGTTTATGGAGTTTTGCTCCTTGCCTCCTTGGTTCTTCAGGGTACATTTTGTTTGTACGCCATCTGGCGTTTTGGAGAATATTTCAACAAACAGCTCGTTAAGCATGAAAGCCTTTGTGCGTGCTCATATTCATCTGTCTGTACACTGATCTCTGGTGATCTGAGAGAAGGTCGCTCACAGTATATCGATGCATGGCGTTAATGTCTTGTGTCTGCAGGCAGGTCGACTGTCTACATGCACGTTACATGCTCAGAATGACAATCTGTTTTAATGGCCAGGTATGAGTACACATGCCTGGAATCTCTCTCTCGATGCTCTAAGTGTACACACACTGGACAAGAATACTTCTGTTCTCTCTTCTTTTCTAAAACCCTTTTAGCGCAGAAGAGATGCCACTAGTTGGACCCTGACTCTTGTTCATTGTGACAGTAGCACAGCGTTGTTTCGTACCCGAGGCCCAACTGTCTGCACACCACCTCAGCATCAGTGTCATCCCACCGATCATCACAAATGGTTCCCCACTTGCCATCGCGGTACACCTCCACACGGCCCTCAAAGTCCTCCAGGCCTCCCGCCAGCCTCAGAGGGATGCCAGGGCCTGAGAGACAGAAGGTGGAGCAACAACTTCAGACACTGGGTCTCTGCAGAGGGGGGCACGCGGTCTTAGCCCAGTGCCCCCCTCAGCCGCACATTAGTCACGAAAACTACACTGTCTGAATATATGTATCACTTTCTTCCCAGGCCCCACGGAGTTTATATAACCTGAGATGACACCCTGGTCTCACCTTCAGGTTCAGCACAAACCACCCCTGCCTCGTTGCCGTGGTTACAGTCGCCGGTGACAAACTTCCTGCTCCGGCACTCCAGTAAGGACTTCTCATTTCCTCTGCAACCCAGACGCTCGTAGTGGAAGACAGCACCCGGGCCGAAGTAGGAATGCTGCAGGGCCGTGCCGATCTCACTGCATGGACGACACACAGAGGCTCATGGCGCTGCTGTCAGGAAACATCATGCGTCACTAAAGACACGCTCTGTCTACACTGCTCCCAAAAAGGCTATAACATAATTAGACTTTTCCATAAAAACTGGATTAGGATTAGGATTGTATTAAAGTAGTTAAATATGAGGATTCAGGAAAGATTGGGTGATGGGGGTGTTTGGTGGGACCAAAGCAGTTCTTAAAGTGGCCTCTCTGAAGCTCTTAGCTCCATAATGTAGTCACATCTCTGAAGCTCTTAGCTCCATAATGTAGTCACATCTCTGAAGCTCTTAGCTCCATAATGTAGTCACATCTCTGAAGCTCTTAGCTCCATAATGTAGTCACATCTCTGAAGCTCTTAGCTCCATAATGTAGTCACATCTCTGAAGCTCTTAGCTCCATAATGTAGTCACATCTCTGAGCAGTGCAGGAGCCTCCACAGCTGGAGCCTTGGCAACACTTCACCCTTCACTCATTTCACTGAGCAGTAATAACAAGGGTTTTAGGTGGGAGACAATGTAAATATATCAAAACAGGTACATTTGATCTGATGGTCTCTGAGCTGAGGAGCAGTGTTTCCCATCATTTTCTATAAGGCAATGTCAGATGAGCATTGAGGAATAAAATATTTACAATATTTACCTCAGCAAAGTAGTTTATTGTAGTATTTCAAAAGATAAAACCTAACTAAACTAAACCATTCTTCCTCCCTCTGAACTCCCCAAAGTAGAAGCAGTGAGTCAAACTGCATGAGCTGAAAACAGTCCCATGGTTGACCACCAGGGTCTCACTAGCCTTAATGTCATCACGCCTCTCACGCTGCCCTCACCCCAGTCCGAGCTGTCTGCATATGACGCTGGCATCCCGGTCGGTCCAGTGTGTGTCACACACTGCCCCCCACTGGCCATTCAGATAGACCTCCAGACGCCCACTGTTGCCTGAGGGCCCCCCTGCCAGTCTGGCTGCACCTGCAAATGACACACAAGTAAACCTGGTACAGTTCACGGAGAAACATGTTTTAACACCATTGGTAACGAGTGCATTGGTCATTGGTGCTCTTGCTTTATCGCTCTGTCCTTACTTCCATCTGACTGCCCATCCATCCATTCATCCAACTGTCCATATGGCCTTCCACCTATCCATCCTCCGATCCATATTCCCTTCTATTCATCCATCCATCCATTCATGTCCTTCCTACCATTTATCCATCCATCCACATGTTCTTCCCGCCCTTCATCTATCCATCCTCAGATACCTGGGGCCCTCCCTTGGCTCACCCTGATGGCAGTCGCAGTAGGCCCAGCCAAAGGCACCGGAGCTCTGCCTGATGAAGCACCAGGGGTTGGCCTCTCGGTCCGGGTTTCGGCAGAAGCTGTGGTCCCCCAGGCCTCGGCCCGGGTACTGCCGCATGTAGTCTGGGAAGTCTGTCCACTTCAGGCAGGCAGAGCCGGAGTCCGTGTGGGAAACAGAGCCGTTATAGTAGCCTAGTTCTGTAAATCCTTCTGAACAGGAGAGGTGACCTGCAGACACAGACCATCACATGAATATGAATAAAACAATGAGCTTCAAGATTCAGTAATAATAATGAAATACACATACAAGACGTGTAAATTATGATACAAGAGAACTAGTCTGCACCGCGTGCCGTGTGGGGGAGGGGTTTCTGAGCCTGATCCGACTCTAATCTCAAGTGATTGTTCAGTGTGTGCTTGTTCAGTGTGTGATTGTTCAGTGTGTGATTGTTCAGTGTGTGCTTGTTCAGTGTGTGATTGTTCAGTGTGTGATTGTTCAGTGTGTGCTTGTTCAGTGTGTGATTGTTCAGTGTGTGCTTGTTCAGTGTGTGATTGTTCAGTGTGTGATTGTTCAGTGTGTGATTGTTCAGTGTGTGCTTGTTCAGTGTGTGATTGTTCAGTGTGTGATTGTTCAGTGTGTGATTGTTCAGTGTGTGATTGTTCAGTGTGTGATTGTTCCGTGTGTGATTGTTCAGTGTGTGCTTGTTCAGTGTGTGATTGTTCAGTGTGTGATTGTTCAGTGTGTGATTGTTCAGTGTGTGATTGTTCAGTGTGTGATTGTTCAGTGTGTGATTGTTCAGTGTGTGATTGTTCAGTGTGTGATTGTTCAGTGTGTGCTTGTTCAGTGTGTGATTGTTCAGTGTGTGATTGTTCAGTGTGTGATTGTTCAGTGTGTGCTTGTTCAGTGTGTGATTGTTCAGTGTGTGATTGTTCAGTGTGTGCTTGTTCAGTGTGTGCTTGTTCAGTGTGTGATTGTTCAGTGTGTGATTGTTCAGTGTGTGATTGTTCAGTGTGTGATTGTTCAGTGTGTGATTGTTCAGTGTGTGATTGTTCCGTGTGTGATTGTTCAGTGTGTGCTTGTTCAGTGTGTGATTGTTCAGTGTGTGATTGTTCAGTGTGTGATTGTTCAGTGTGTGCTTGTTCAGTGTGTGATTGTTCAGTGTGTGATTGTTCAGTGTGTGATTGTTCAGTGTGTGATTGTTCAGTGTGTGATTGTTCAGTGTGTGCTTGTTCAGTGTGTGATTGTTCAGTGTGTGATTGTTCAGTGTGTGCTTGTTCAGTGTGTGATTGTTCAGTGTGTGATTGTTCAGTGTGTGATTGTTCAGTGTGTGCTTGTTCAGTGTGTGATTGTTCAGTGTGTGATTGTTCAGTGTGTGATTGTTCAGTGTGTGATTGTTCAGTGTGTGATTGTTCAGTGTGTGATTGTTCAGTGTGTGATTGTTCAGTGTGTGATTGTTCAGTGTGTGATTGTTCAGTGTGTGCTTGTTCAGTGTGTGATTGTTCAGTGTGTGATTGTTCAGTGTGTGATTGTTCAGTGTGTGATTGTTCAGTGTGTGATTGTTCAGTGTGTGATTGTTCAGTGTGTGATTGTTCAGTGTGTGTTGCATATGCAGAGAACAGCTCTGCATCAGAGGGAATGTGCCGGTAACGGGTTGTGTTTGGGGCTTTCTGAGGAGTTAGGTTCTCTTTTTCACTAAAAAATGTTTCTTTTCTTTTTTCTTTCTTTCTTCAGTGTAGTGTAGAAAGGTTTATTGCAGTGCTGTAACAACATGCAAAACACATGAGCAGCTTATAACATATGATACCCTGTTAAATTAGCCAACAGTGTATACAGTAGTTTAAGATGAGCTCCACATCTAACAGCTGCTTTAAATGCTGCTCATGGCCGAGCCTGCTGCTGGCGCTGAGACGTCCTTTAACAATGGCTGGAATGTTTCATTTAACCTCATTAACAATGTCATTAACACTGAAGGGATTTAAGGTAAGTAGTGAGTTAAACATGATATATATATGACTTGATATATATATGTTGTTGCTGATGATGATATATAGTGGAAGGAAAATGTTTTATAATAATGCGTAATTATTAAGTATTGTGTTTAGATTGTTTTATGCGTAACAGTACAACTGCAATTCATCCCATCAGAGCACATTTAACATAACCTGTCGGTGTGACAGGTGGACAGGAGAGCAGCCCATAATATCCAGTTAGTAGTCGGCCCGACTAGAGACTTTAATGTGAGAGGTCACTGATTAAAAGGGAACATTGAGCATAGATAGTCGCAGTGGCCTTGTTCTGTTCTAGTATTAGCCGGTAGAAACTAGGCTTTAGGTGCCAGAGAAACCAGGACCGGAGGTCTCAGACACAACAACTGTTAGTGGAAGACGTCAGTGATAGCAGCCACAGTCCTTAAAGTCACCGGCTTGAATTAGTATACATGAGAAGAGGACGAGGAATATGAAATCAGGGGTTGGGCGGGGGCTGAACCTGAAACTATTATGTATAAATACTGGGTCTGTTGGTTCGTTCAGGAGTTGAGAAAGACAGACGTCCAAGGAGGATGCTGTCTATATTCCAGACCCAACAGTTTTATTTGTAAACTGTGTTACAAATAAATCTACGAGAAGTGAACTCTGATCCAAACTCTGTGTGTTCTGTGGAGGGAGGTCGAGTACTGAGGTGTTGTGAGTGAGTTCCCTGTGGTGTCTCATGAGCAGCCAGATAGGAGATAGAGTATATATTATGTTCTACAGATGCAGATATCATAACTGTAGTAATGTTGCTGATGATCTCTTCCTAAACCTAACTAAGTCTTTTACCTGTAAAGACGAATGTTTATTTTAAAATGACTTCATGCATGTAACGAGCTGAAATGGACACTTGTTGCTGCACTTGAAGGAAAACGCACAAGAAATGAGGAGGACATGCTACACTCTGGCCCTGTAAGGAAACAAAGGAAATGCAATACTTGTACTTGTCACAGAACTGTTACACTGTGGTATTATTACTTTCACTGAAGTAGAGGACGGGAGTGCATCTTTCCTTTCTACCTCTCTGTTTCTCTGGCATGTCCAGCTGATCATCGCTTTAATGCTGGAAAACATTTTGAACAGTACCGGACCTCAACCAAGAGCTTACACAATCCTCTGAGATGAAGCGCTAACCTGCTCAAGGGATCCCTGCTTGTCAACTTTGGGATCTTTATGTTTGCTACAGTAGGATCCTCAATCGCTGACTTCCTGTTTCCACACTCAAACCCCTCGTTGGGTTATGGGGTCCTGGAGCGGTAGCTTAAAACAAGTTCTATGAGTACGTGTCAAGCCTCACACATGCATCTGGTGGGCAGATGGTGGTTTAACAAGACAATGCTGAAACGCAGGGAAGACACTTAATAGCAACCAGAAGCACCGGCAACTAAAAAAACGCATCCTGGACACACACACACACACACACACACACACAACCCTGATTTACTCCTACAGACTATAACTCAACACGGGCACATGTAGATTCTTGTCGATTGCAACACAGCTGCCAAGTATAAAACGCTCAACAGTCAACTCATCCAGTATCTGACAGGCATGAAGTCCGTGAGGCTTCACTCCCATTAGTGGTGACGCCTTGTTGCCATAAGTCATGAAGCATGAACACCAGGTAATCTACAGGGACTCCTGCTTTAACTGTGACCGTGAGCTATCGGCACAGGATGGGTACTGGCTGCTGCTGGGGGTGGAACAGAAAGCGTACTGGTTCCCTGTATGCAGACATGCTGAGACTGGAAAGAACAACGGACAGAAGGAGCATAAAGGCTGTCCTGTCGGCTGCCGCCTTCATTAGACTGTCTGCTGAGGGGGAAGAGAGTCAGAGACTATGGTGAGACTGAAGGGAGGCCGGATGAGAACAGAACCCACAACACGCTCGGTCAGCGGTCTCGTACCTCCAGAGCTCCACAGGACGTTAGGTTCAGACGCCATCGTGCACAAACTCTCAGCCTGTGTCTGCTACACTCACAGGTTTGATACAGATGATTCACCTGTTTTTGAATTTTCATTATTTTTACCATTCAATCACTGTGGATGTTATTATTACTTATTACTGATGAACAGGAACAAAACCTTTCAACATCAAAGTGAAAGCAGATCTCTCCAAGCATCTATTGCCTCCACACGGCTCTCAACCTGTGATGGCTGAGCCAGTGGTTAGCAGCTAACAGTGCTAACAGTGCTAACAGTGCTAACAGTGTCAACTGAGGGGGAACCAGAGGGCGCTACATCTCGGAAAAGGCGTAATCGGTTGTAGATGCTGTATGAGAGCAGAGCTGTGACCATGAGCTCACAAGTGGGGCACGCTCACGTGCACTAACATGCACTAGAAGGCACGCTCACATGCACTAACATGCACTAAAAGGCACGCTCACGTGCACTAACATGCACTAAAAGCCACACGGTCGGTCGGCTCTGTGAACAAAGACAGACGCTCTGATATCAACACAGAGAGACTTCATTATCTGATCAGCTAGACTTTACTCCTCTTTGTCTTTATATGATAGTTGATGATGAGATATTAACAATCTCAATGTTATATTAAGATCATTTAAATCACCATAAATCTAAAATAGAAATATATGTAAATTATTCTTGAGACATAGCCTTCACGAGAATTGGATGATGTGAACTTTGACCACCAAATTCCTCTCAATTCATCCTAAAGTTGAAGTGGATGTTTGTGGGATTCCTAAGATATTCCCTAGAATGCACCGGGTGGTGTAACATGCAAACATGTGCTTTGGAAAAACATTTTTGACAACAGATAGTAATGAGACATCACATTAATAAAGACTTACCTGCACTCTGCACAATATCCAAGTGTCCACCTTCAGTGACCTGTGAACATTTAAAAAACAAAAATCATGGAGCAATTATAGTTTTCTTCACGAGCAAAATGCAGAGAAGTCATTAAGCAGTAAACACGTGTTACTGTGTGGCCAACTGCAAGACCCGTACACTGTTTTCATGTCACGCAGCCAACGTCCATCCAAGGTACTGACGACCATGTGCGAATTTCTTGTTGTTAAAGTTTCCTCAACTACATCTATAAGTTTGTGTCAGCAGTGTTTGGAGATGATGTGTCATTCACAATGCTGAGTCTCTTGTTTCCAGACTTTCACTATCTAAACCTGCAAATACGACACAGACAAATCAGCAATGGAGAAGGAGTTCATCATCTGTGCCAGGGTTAGTCTATGCATCCGTCTGTCTGTCCGCCTGTCCGCCTGTCCGCCCGCCCGCCCGCCCGCCCGCCCGCCTGCCCGCCTGCCTGCCTGCCTGCCTGCCTGCCTGCCTGCCTGCCTGCCTGCCTGCCTGCTAATCTCTCATTCTGCTGGACCCAGCAGCCGGATAGTTATTGTGCTCATGTATGACTGTATGCTCAATGCCTCTCCCAGTTAGGTAGGTAGACAGGTAGGTAGACAGGTGGTAGACAGGTAGGCAAGTAGGTAGACAGGTAGGTAGACAGGTGGTAGACAGGTAGGCAAGTAGGTAGACAGGTAGGTAGACAGGTAGACAGGTAGGTAGGTAGACAAGTAGGTAGACAGGTAAACAGGTAGGTGGACAAGTAGACAGGTAGGTAGACAGGTAGGTAGGTAGACAAGTAGGTAGACAGGTAGGTAGACAGGTAGGTAGACAGGTGGTAAACAGGTAGGCAAGTAGGTAGACAGGTAGGTAGACAAGTAGGTAGACAGGTAGGTAGACAAGTAGGTAGACAGGTGGTAGACAGGTAAACAGGTAGGTAGACAGGTAGGTAGACAGGTAAACAGGTAGGTAGGTAGACAAGTAGGTAGACAGATAAACAGGTAGGTGGACAAGTAGACAGGTAGGTAGGTAGACAGGTAGGTAGACCGCTATAGGTAAACAGGAAGGTATACAGGTTGTAGACAGGTAGACAGGTAGACAGGAGGTAACTCACCTGAAGGAGCTGTTGAACTGTGTTTCAATAAAGAGATATGAATCAAAACGAGTGCAGACTTTGACCTGCTGATAATATGCAGCCAACAGAGTACGCCAACCACTAATGAAATAACAGACAGACTGCAGTATTTGCACAAGTTTCATGTACTACATGTTGGTTGATGAACTGAAACTATGAGAATGACCCTAAAGTGCTGACTCTCATCTTAAACTAGTTGAATTTGAAGCTGTTAAATGCTCCTGGTGAAGAGGGCCCTGTCACCGAGGGGCAATGTTTCAAAATGGGTACATGTCCCACACCGTGCACCCAGTGAACAATGTGGCAACCCCTCAAAATACTCAAGAAACTATGCAGTGTGTGTGTGTGTGTGTGTGTGTGTGTGTGTGTGTGTGTGTGTGTGTGTGTGTGTGTGTTTGTGTGTGTGTGTTGCAACAGTCAAGTCCATAGTTCTGTAAAGTAGTCATTTGCTTGTTGTCAGTCCCGTCTGTGTGATCGAGGGTCGTGTTGGACCACCAACAACAAAAGTGAAAATCCTCTTTGGAAGCAGATCACAGAGTCGATACTCCTCAATATGTTGGTATCCGAGCTATGGCTCAAGACTATAAATAATATGAAGTGAGCAAGCAGATACAGAGAGAGGGGGGCGAGGCAGATGTGATGAAGTGTTATGCAGGTTCCCACTGTCCCTGTTAGACTTCTATTCCATCTGTCCAATGCTGAGGGGACGTCTGATGTGGATCGGTGTGCTGCTTCATGTTTAAAGTCTGGGACACTGTGTGGATGAGGTTTCTATGGCCTGTGATTTTAGAGCTCTTTTAGTTTCCTCATAATGTAGCATAAATAAATATGTCTTATGGTTCCTGAAAGGCCGGTGTAATTCATTCAGCAATCAGGTAGAGTCTGAGACCTCAGCGTGACTTAAAGTGCACATTAGTCCACACGCACAATCTATTCGATATTGTCTATTGAAACAAGCACTGGCATCTTTTTTATTAATTTTATCTCATGGTCTATAAGGGGGACTGTTGGCTGGTTGATGTTATTTCAAGGAAATCCTCTAAATTAAAACAATCAACAACTGTTAAGAAACTCAAAGTGCCAAAGTTATTATAATTCTCAGGCAACCGAAGTTATTTCCAGGCACCTCCTCGTGAGGAAATGACAAAGTCCTAGAATAAAGCCGGTCCGGCTCCGGGCAGCTCGTAAACAGCAGCTTTATATAGGCGGCAGCCCGCTTACCTCTGCAGACACGCACAGGGCCAGTAACAGGCAGCAGCGGGACGCGAACCCGGGCGCGACGTTGTTCCGGTCCATCCTGCTGTCGGAACCATCTCCTCCACGCCCTCCACGCACACTTTCCACGGCTTCCCCCGCCGCTGGAGAAGCGTTCCCCTCCGACCGACAGCTAGTTGACGGGTAAACACACCCGGAGACACCGGCCGCGATCCGCTCCGCTCTGAACTCAAGTCCAGACATCCAACCCGCTCTGGAGCTAAAAATGACGCGCTGTTGGCGAGGAAAGACTCCCCCTCTCTCCCCTCCTCCCAGTCCCTCTTTCTCACACGCGCGTGCCGCTGAGAGGTTGTTTCACTTAAATGCGCGCTGTGACGCGCTCAGCACGCAACGATTACCAACGGAGCCTCTGTAAATAATTGATCGTAACGCGTTACAGTCGCCTTATGACATCCTTGAAGTGCCCGGTGCATAACACATAACACAGAACACAGGCTGGTTAGAGAACACGAGAACACAGGCGAGCAGCAGAGCTGTCAGCAACAAGGGGGGCACGGAGTTCAGGTTCTGATGGAGAAAACCAAAGAGACTAAAAGTTGCTGAGCATGTAGGATCCAGGACTCATCCAGGACTCATCCAGGACTCATCCAGGACTCATTCAGGACTCATTCAGGACTCATCCAGACGCATCCAGGATTCATCCAGACTCATCCAGACTCATCCAGGACTCATCAAGACTCATCCAGACTCATCCAGGACTCATCAAGACTCAACCAGGACTCATCCAGACTCATCCAGGATTCATCCAGACTCAACCAGGACTCATTCAGACTTAACCAGATTCAACCAGACTCGACCAGGACTCATCCAGGATTCATCCAGACTCATCAAGACTCACCCAGACTCATTCAGGACTCATCAAGACTCATCCAGACTCATCCAGGATTCATCCAGGATTCATCCAGACTCATCCAGACTCATCCAGGACTCATCCAGACTCATCCAGACTCATCCAGGATTGATCCAGACTCAACCAGGACTCATCCGGACTCAACCAGGACTCATTCAGACTTAACCAGATTCAACTAGACTTGACCAGGACTCATCCAGGACTCATCCAGACTCATTCAGACTCATCCAGACTCATTCAGACCCATCCAGGACTCATCCAGACTCATCCAGGGCTCAATAAGACTCATCCAGGACTCAATAAGACTCACCCAGGGCTCAATAAGACTCATCCAGGACTCATCCAGACTCATCCAGGACTCATCCAGGACTCATCCAGGGCTCATCCAGACACATTTAAATACATCTAAATACATCAAAATACATCAAAATACAGCCAATCATCTCATTAAGTGAATGTATATGATTAATTTAAACTGGAGGTGACACCTGTGCCTCTTGTGACCTCACTCAAAGGTAGGAAAACAGGTAGGAAGACAGGTAGGTAGGTAGGTAGGTAGGTAGGTAGGTAGGTAGGTAGGTAGGTAGGTAGGTAGGTAGGTAGGTAGGTAGGTAGGTAGGCAGGTAGGTAGGTAGACAGGTAGGTAGGTAGACAGGTAGGTAGGTAGGTAGGTAGGTAGGTAGGTAGGTAGGTAGGTAGGTAGACAGGTAGGTAGACAGGTAGGTAGACAGGTAGGTAGACAGGTAGGTTGACAGGGTTGTAGACAGGTAGGAACATATACAGGTAGGAAGACAGGTAGAAATGTAGACAGGTAGGTAGACAGGAAGGTAAACTTCCTGTCTAAACAGGAAGTAGCAGTTAGCTGTAGCAACTGGCATTCAGCCAGCAGAGAACCTCTGCGCCCGGAGTCACGGAGGGCTGCTGGATCTAACCTGGTGGGAAGTCTGGGCCGGTCGCCCCCCCACCTTTAAAGGAGTAATGAGGAGGTCATATTAATTGCCACTGCTCCTTCAGGGCAGTCTGGCCTTTAAACCCTGATAGATGTAGGGTGTGGTCTTAGCTTGATCAAGTCATGTGTTGTCTGGGGAAGGTCACACTTACTGATAGTGACGATCTGCCACCCGGGACACAATGGAGTGGCACTGGAAGTCAACATCCTGTCACTGTAACACTGACCACAGACGGAGATAAGCAGGGCGAGTCCACCCTCTCGCTTTAGATCAGAAAGGCCTGATTGGCAGGATTTTGGAGGCGCTGATTGTTTTTCCTGGCGACCTCTCACAAACACAAATGATTGTAAAGCTTGATCTTCGATCCTATCATCAAACCTCGTGTGCCTCTTGGGACAGAGGCCTCAGATGCTTCTGGACTCAGGAGACGGATGGCAAAGATTGGGGCAGTTTCTCAGAACAACCCTGCAACAACAGCACCGATGCCAACAAAGGCATCAACAGAAACAGAAAGCACCTCCACTGGGGTGCTTTCCAAAAGCCCTCTACTAACTAGCTATTTGGATTTTTGGATGTACCAAACAAATCAAATGTAAGGTTTATGAACAAGAGAATGTACAGTATGTGCAATGCATGTGTGGAATTACTCGGGATGGATTGTCGTCTTGTGCAGTATGTAGGTCAACAGAGTATGTTGATGTAAATGTTCTACAATTACAGCCAACTGTGTGTTAGACAGAACAGACAACACAACAATGTGTTTGTATCCTCAGGATTTGTATCTTACTAGTGGTGGAGAAACACCAGCTCAGACCTTTGTCCCCCATGTCAAAAGAGTACTTCCCTAAACTGGTTGGACTTGTTGGTCAAAGTCAGAGAGATATCCAGATTGTTTTTATCCCTGTAGTCAAGCTCCAAAACACTGGATCCTACACTTCCCATCATGCAACTAAATAGCATGTCTTTTGACCCTTCCTGAATATCCACATCTTTACAAACCCCACACACTTCAAGCCCAAACTGAGATGCAGAAGGGTTTTCGGGGCCTTTTAATCGCTTTAATCTGGCCGCTGGTCTTTTAAAATAGGCTATTTGGTTCAGCACCAGGAGCTGTCCAACCTGTTCCATACTGTCGCCTCACAGCACCAGTGTGGGTTATGGCAACTAGCTGGTGGCTTCCTGTCGATGTGTTTGGGATGGAACAGGGAGTTTTTACATTGTTTTGATGCGGGGACAGATCTGGCCAGTAGCTGATGAGATTCCTTGCTCTAGAGCCAAGTGGCCCAGTCTGCAGTCTCTCCATCATCACGAGCAGACACACTACACACAAGCAAGAAGTGTTGTTCTCAGGGAACATAGCACGTAAAGTTACAAGTGTTTTCACTTCAAACCTGTTTGCCAGCAGCATTTCAGTTCTCAAAAACTCACCATCCATCATTCTTTCCATTGCTATATTTTGTGGTGTGGTGAAAGGGTCTTTTGTTCTTATTTTGAAAACAAGAAGTCAACGTTTTAAGATTTAGGGAAAGCCCCTTTTTAATAAATGCAACAACGTGGTGGCCCCCGAGGAAAGGATCTGAACTATGTTGCTGTGATGGGCGCCTCACAATGCTGCTGGAGACGATACGCACTCATCATTTTATAAGAGGTGATCAGTTCAATTGGCCTAACTGAGACTATTGTTTACATAGTGAATAATGAGCATGTGGTGTGACGGAAGCCGTGTGTTGGCCACAGCGAGTGATTGCTGCGGGCTGTGGAGCAGTTTCCTCTGAGGTCTGCATGTTTGGGAGGAAGTGATAAGCAGGGTGGAAATGGTTATTTAATGACGGCCAGATACACAAAAACACCACTTTCGGACAATGGGATGTGCCAGCATAGCACAACATCTTTCCTGATCCCAGACAAAACACGGAATCCAAATCCACACTTTACGGCTTCACTATCAACACGCCAACGTGTCTGCCAGAAATAAACCAAGGGAGGTCACTAAAAAAGGCATCAAGCGTCCAAGGAACTTCAAACACGCTTGCTTACCCAGTAAGATGAGAGTGATTGTATGTGTGCGGTTTGCATCCGGTTCAGTCTGGCTGAGCACAAATAACCAGATGCTATGTCACATTTCAATATACGGAGTGGTGGTACTTGATATTTAGCAGTGGGAACTGGATTTCATAGCAAGTCAGTTCCACATCAACACAGCGACTCCTCGTGCGTGGTCACAGACTCACTGTAACAAACATGATGAAGCGATGAGAACTCTGGAGGCTCGTCCAGTTCCACGAACCACGACGAGTTCAAGAGAGGTCACAGGTTCAGTCCTCATGAGCGGGAAGCAACACAACCAGTTTACATCGACAGTTTGAAAGATATGAGACGGTCTGTTAAGGATGAGTTGCATTGTGGGAATGTAGGATCCAGTGTTGCTCAGAGGGGAGGCTCAGTGGATGTCACATTAGTTATTACACGAGTTATCAAAAGATAGAATAGCCTCAATGTGTGCGTGTGTGACTTGGTTAACCGTTTTTACAGAATGAGATTTTTGTCAAATCTCACAGCACTGCACTATTATTATTCACATCATTCATATGATCACCCCCAAAGGAATGAAAACAGAACTATAATAAACACAATTAAAAGCCTGATATTAAAATATATATATATACTGTATGTGTCTGTACCTTTAACTCACACACTCACTCGTGTCTCATATTAATACGTCAATATGCAAATGTCCACGGTGGGGGAACGGTCAACTATAGCAGCCCGGTGTACCGTTACCACTCTGGTCAGGAACCAATAAATACCGAGGACTCCTCAGTCTGAGGTTGTCCAACAGCAGCACTGGGCTTGGCTGCCGAGTGTCCATGGGATCCAAGCTGAGCGGGGGGGCCTTTGAAGTGCTCACTGTATTCATAAGTACAAAGTGAAATGTCAGCACACGCCCTGCTCATTCAACTTCCTCAAGACAAAACTACAGACTTTGTTCTCCAGTTCCTGGAGCTGATCGGCCAGCGTTCAGTCCTCCATCTCCTTTGTGGATCGCAATGTGGGAGAATCAACGCACTGACTTCATTAGTCATACAGACTTTCTGGATTTTGTCACTATACTACAGACTTAAAAACCTTGAATGAACTGACTGGGGGCAGTTTGAAAGAAAGACATCCATCAACAATCCCTTCAGGAACCACACTGAGTAATCCTGACCACACCGGTAAGCTATCGGTCTGATAGGCTGCTGATTGCATTTCAGCCTCTGCTAGGGCAACGATCTCGTTTCCACAGGAATGACGAGGCATTTAAGTGTTCAGAGATTACAGTAAACTCCCAGCCAGGAGCCATGAAACCCAAGAAGAAGAATTCCATCACGTGCACTCGTGGGACCACTCTGCTAAATTGTATTGAGACAAAATGGCATCGTGCTCATCAGAGCCGATTGAGGTCTGAAGCATGTTGTGAATATGAAGGCTGAGAAGTGACCGGAGGAGCTCACGTAGTGAAGGAGTGGTGCAGTGCGGTTGTTTCTGCTCCTTCCTTTATTTATTCAATACATGTATATAGCATCGTGTTGTTGAATCATACAGTAGCTGACAACTCCTTCACACAATCACATCCGGCACATTTCAGGTCCGTGTTAAAGGTAGGCGTTTAAAGAGTCTGTCTCCTAGATCTCCGTGCGCAGGTTGGGATATCTCTTCAGCAGGGTGGTGGCCTGTTTCGGGGGCAGGCGTCCTCCCTGGAGGCCGGTCTGTTCAGATCTACTCTTCATCGCAGCCTGTGAAAGAGGAAGAAGACTTGTTACCAGAGCTTTTTGATGGGTGATGTGTTTATTAACTAGGAAAGGACGCTGGCTTCACCGCTCTTTTCAGAGGAAGTCAGCACACTGTGATATCTAAATGTCTCATGTGAACGACGAGGGGACAGGAAGCCATTGTTGGTGTGTACCGAGCACACGCTCATCGTTCCCCCGTGGAGAGACTTCTGCAGCTCAAGGAAACGGTGACCCGGTTCCATATCTTCACATCATTCATCAGCTCAGTGACGCAGGATCAACCTGCTCCCTGATACCCACCTCCTGCCCGATCGCCACTGTCCCTCATCACGAGAAAGAAGTGAGCCGGCTCACGCCTGAGTGACTTTCATCATCAGCTCTGGACAAAGCTGACGATGACGAGGGAGCTGTCTCGCTTCTTTCTCTTTTTCCGCTGGGAGCTGCACATGCTCAGTCCAGATCTGGGACTATTTTTATACTGGAAACCGTCCCGCTAAAACAGTGACGTGTTGTTCTCAGCCGATACGGTTCAGCTAGTTCAGGCATCAGAAAAGAAGTAATGGGATCAGAACATCTCTACTTCTGTTCTGAACTTGGAGTTTCACAAAAAACAAAGACTGACGTATAAGAAGCCTAACATGTTAAGCATGCAAACTCAGGACTGACGGCCATGTTTTCATGGTAGAAATCAGTGACGCCTGCTGACTACAAAGAGGAAAACCTGGCTCATAATATATTGTTTGTTAACAAGGTTGTGAGGAGAGAAACGAGAGGGGTCAGAGTTCAACAACCAGTAGAGAATACACAGCAGTGAGGAGATTGAGCTCTGTCCTATCAATGCTTCCATACTAGAACTTAGTTATAGTGGATCAGACAACGTCAACAACATGTCAAATCAATACAATTATTATTTGTAGAGTTGGAAGTTACCGGAGAAGAATCAGCGTACGGAAACAGATTTTCCTGCAAGTTGATGGTTAAATTGTGTTACATGTTGAGTTGTAGTAGTTTATTTTAACTTGCACATGTATATAAAGAATGTCTATGTTTAAATTGCAATACTTATGAAGGATAATAATATGGAATATTAATTAAGATTATGAAGATGTGTATTGTAGCATAGTAGAAAGACACTGTGGGTTTTATGTTACTGTGAAATCGTTTAGGTGTGAATGGAATAAATTAAAGATGGAGGGCATAGACACGTGGTGATAGGTCGTAAAGCACAGGATGGCGGAAACACCGGAAGTAACAAAGCTAGCAGGAAGTAGGACTGTTTACCTGAGTAGGACTCCGCCCCTGTGAAGGGTTTAGCCATTAGCATGCTATGTTATTGCTATGTTATCTTGCATGCTGGGAAACTAACCAATGGAGAGGCCTTAAGCTCAGCGAATGAGAGTATTTAACAACTCGCGTGGACATTTGTACGGGGTGAAATGTTCCTTCTCGTGGAGAGCACAGACAGCTAACTGCTTACAGCATGGCTGAGAGTGGCCTGTGGACTGCTTGAAGCGAGACACCCCCGGCCGGGAACTATATTCTGATCATCATCATCATCCTTTTTATTAAATACTTTTTTATTATAACTAAATGAATCCTTGACTTCTCTTCACGCGACCGACCGAGGTTTCTGAACTTAACATACATCTGAGCCAATCAAAATATCTTCATGAATCCACTGTTAAATAGTAACTTAAACCAATTTAATATGACCTGCCTGTCAATAGAGTGAGTCCGGGGCCTTGTAAAACATAATATCTGCTAACAGTTTGAGTTTGACATGCGTCGCGAGACTAAAGCGGCCACCTCGCTCTGCTCTCTTATGCAGATTGAAGACGAACATTTTTAACAGCGTACCTTCAAATGAGATATCCAGCTGCTAAAAGCACCCACACAGAAGGAACCGATGACCCAAGGATGCAACAATAATATTACACCAAATTTGAGCTGTCAGTTAATATATGCTTGACGATAATATTCATCACAATAACAGTAATATGATATAATAATATTTTATTTTCCCGGCTAGAGAGAGAGTTCCTTGCACAGTTAGATAAATAAGATTGGACTGATACGGGCAACTGCTCTTCAGAGGAGCCGTAGAATGGTGCATTCTTCTATTCAGCCTAATTCAAATTGAAGCGCGTGTCATCTTAAGCACCGTTTGAGTGTCGGCTGTGTTGCTGGGCAGACGAACATACCTGAGCCTTCTCCACACAGGAGTAGAAGGAGCTCGTCTCATTAGAGCACAGACTGTCCACAAAGTTGTTCTGCTTCCAGCAGGCCATCAGGACCGACATCTCTGTGATACAGGTGGCCTCTGTGGAGAGACAGCGTCATGGTTACCCTGTGACACCTCGTCCATGTGGGACCAGCATGACCAGTGGCTCAGCTAACTAACTACCAGTGGCTTAACTAACTACCAGTATCTAAACTAACCAACTACCGGTGTCTAAACTAACTAGTTGACTCTTTTTTAACAAACTAACTGAAGTGTGTGGATCTGATCTCACCAGAGTCAGCTACCTGGTGACACTCGCTCCGCAGGTGGTGGAGGAAGGCGCTCAGACACCAGGTTATGTTTTGCTCTGGTGAGATCAGATTTGGCTCGACACAAATATAACAAAAATATATATTTGTGAAAATGTCTTCTTTCGTATGTGGTGGTAATGTAGTATTCACTTATAAATCATATTCATATGAGATGCAGCTTGACATCATGGGTGAGGACCACAGCTGCTGATGTAAACACAAGGAAGGGAACCAGTTAGTTTGGAAACCAGTCGGGACGTAATACTGGTGGGTCTCACGCGGAGGAACTTCCAGTGATGGGGTCTACAGTAACAGCACGTTATAGTCAGATCTTCGTCTCCACCCTCCTCTTCATCTTTGAACTACTTCCTAATGCGCTCTTCAAGAATATAATCGCACTACGGTGACCTTTGACCTTCTTCAACCTGGTGGCTTGTAGCAATCAATAAAAAAAGCCAAACAATAACTAGTGCACCAATGAAACGTCCGTGTTCCTCTATCCGAGCCAGATGCCTCACGCGGGTCATGATGACGTCGCGTGCTTTGACTTTATTGTATTCTCTCCTGCGGACCTCACGGAAGTCACCCAGCACCGGGAGACACCAACCCCCGCATATCATACCTCCTTTCTTGGGCTTGCGGTTCGCCACCGCATCTTTCAGAGCCAGAGTCCGGTTTGGCTTCAGGACCGGTTTCCCGTTGTGTCCGCTGAGCAGCCTGCTGACCTTCTCCTGGAACAAGATGCCTCCCTGCGCCGCCATGTCTCTTCACCGGCCGCCCCCCGCTGCTCACGAACCGTGCCGGGCTTCACGAACCGTGCCGGGCTTCACGAACCGTGCCGGGGCTCAGAGGGAGAGCTGTTACACAGCACCGCGTGGGCCTCTCCGAGAGCGAGAGGAGGACGAGCGAACAGGCTGCAGTTCAATACCTCCTTCCTTCACCGGCCTCAACAGCGCGGCGCCATGTTTTGCCGTAAGTCAAATTTCAGTGTCGTAAAACACACCATTTACGATAACCAGCCACTGCCACATTTAAGTGCTGTCGTAACTCTCACTACTAACGTCAATTATGCACAAACTCCCGACTGAGACCTGAAATTGAATTGAATTTGGTATGAAATTGTGTTATCCCAGCTTCAGTGGTGAAGTGGTGAGAAGAAGCTACCAGCTTCTGATGATAGCACCATCAGATACAACCCAAGAAACAACTATTCTCTTCCGTTAATGCAGGCTATTTGTGGTTTATCATTATAAGAATTAGTCCTATATTTCAAATTAATAAGAGAAAAATAATGAATGGAGATGTTTGATTTATGTATATGAATTTGACCTGGCAGATTTATGTTTGAGTATGTGATTTTTTTATGTTAAAATAAACAATATTTTGTGATGTTATTTTTTGTTTTGCGTTTCCGTTTAAAATGAAATCCATCTACATCCACACAGGCTTTTTAACATCATTTTAAAAAGGATTTCCGTCCACTGACACGCATGAAACCGACTATCACAGGACCATTCATCTACACTGCGCGTGCGGGTGTAAACAGGAAGTAGATTGGTTGCTTCGTTACAAAAAAGACAACATTGTAACACTTGTATAGTTGTGCTAGATAGCTCTTCCTCTATAATCTCTATAATTTTGTGGGGGAAAAGTAAAAATAAATAAATAAATGTTACAGGGCTGCAGGTCTTGCTCTCTCTCACACTCACATCACATTTAAAGAAACACTTTCAAATCATAGATTACGAGATTATGGGTCAATAAATGTGGTCCACACGTCTCTTGTTCCCTCTCGGGTTCGTTGGCGTCTGTTCTCACACTCGTAGCTCTGCAAATGGCTGAAGTCCCGGTAGTACTGGAGAGCATTTATACTTTTGTTCATTTACAGTTTATGTGTGAACTTCACAATAGTTGTGCAGAACAAAACAAGCATTAATGATAGTAATGCTATTAAAGATAGTCTTCTATTTGGTGTCTGCCGTCCTCAAAGCCGCAAACCGTGACCCCGTAGGCCCGATAAAGCTCGCTAATCGCTCCAACAACAGCGGCTTCCTCCGCATGTTGTCAGCAGTAGAATTACACATTTTCTCAGTGTAAACAAAAGAAATGCATTTTAAAATGTAAACGTATAGGTACTAATTAAATGTATTAGCTCATTACCCTGAATCAGACATTCATCTATTTAACAACACATGCAAAGCGTAAAGAAATAGCTTTCAAATACGAAAAATACACAAATGGTGTCCCTGTCAAGGCAACACAAATCTGTGTGGACGAAATCCTTTAAAGATACATGACATACATACTAAGTAGTGTGCAGTATTGTATTGTAGCAGTGCAAACAGTCGCCATTTGTCATGAAGAGAGAGAAGAAAGACTCAAAGAACAACCTGTGGTAGAAGAAGACTAATGCCTAAAATACAATCTATATATGGACCATGTATTTCAGACCACTGTTGGTGCATGATATTATTCTGTGCTACCAGCTCACTGACAGTGATACAAATAGTTGTGTTCAGTTTTCCACTGGAAAAAATTCCTCTGCACTGCGTTCATCTGACACATGGCCTATGGCTACAAGACATTCAGGGAGAATGCAGGGCAAGTCGTAACATCAGCACGGCGTTCCGCGTGTTGCGGCGGCGGCACGTCTTAGAGTTGGTACCATGACAAACTGAGATCAGGTTCAGCTCTAAAGCATCAGTGGCTGCCAAAGCACAAAAAGCTTTTTGTCTGAGTTTAGTTTTCATCGTTACTGGAACGGTTGTGACATATGACAGACCTGCCGCACCAAACGCCCCAGAAAGGGAGGGAGATGGAGGCTAAGCTAACCCAGCTATCTAAGGCTACTTCACTACCCAGCATGCTCCTGGCTCTCTGAAGTCTGGTGGCAGGACCTAAGATGGATAAAGACTTCAGGCGAACCCAGCAGCAGGAGGTTGATGTTACAGAGGCCGGGCTCCGTCGTGACATCCAGAATCATGTTACACTTGACGTGGAGCAACATGGGGCAGAGTGCAGGGCTTCGGCTGGACAAGAGGAGGCAAACCACCATAGTAGTGTTGCTAGGGTGCAGATCGACCATATGTTGTGAATAATCACTAACAGGTAGAGACAAGACTGTACAAAAAGCCCTGTGCTCACATTTGACTGAGTTAGAGGCGTATTACCGGGGGATCACCGTCACACCCTTTTTAATAAGCAAAGACATCAGTTTCAACAGCTTTTGACCCTTTAATAAGGGAATATGATCACATGCATACCTGCTGATTTATATAAATAGGTTACATTGCTTTGTGAACAGATTTCAAGCTCAATGGATTTAATTAGCTTTTGAGATCATGCTAAAATCACCCGTCTGCTTTCATTAACAAACCACCATCTGACCCTCTTTTTAAGGTAACCAGACTGGTTAGGTGTGAAAGCTTGATATGAGCTGAAACACACACACACACACACACTTTGTTTGTCCTCGGGTTTCCAGAGGTGAACACGCCGGCAGATTCCTGCCACTGTCTGTCTGGAAGCTGAGTCTCTGTGTCTCTGCACGTTCTTCACCTGGAGGAAAGGTGCTGTACCAGCAGCTGTCTCTGCACTGGGAGAAATATGGGCTGGATTCTGTCCCAGGATCAGTTCCTCAACAGTGATCTGACTCTGCTCACATTCCTCACAGTGTGGTGGGCACACACCACAAATCAGGTCCACTAGTCTTCTCTCAGCAGGAGGTGTATGTGCATGTGGCAGCAACGCTTCGATGTGTGTAAGCTTTTATTTTGGTATCTCAACAACACTGGGTAAAGAAGCCCGAGTTGAACTCTTAACCTTCAAGACCTCTGACACAGAAAGACCAAACAGTCAAAGATGTTTTCAAGTCTTTTGTGAGTGGACTCATGACTCACGCTGACAGTGTTTGATCATTCTTTCAGATGTCCTGAAGAAGCCAATAACTTAATATGTTAACCCTTCACAGGAAATGCAGACAAAACAATACATTTCACAAAGAAGTAAGAAGCCTGAATGATTTCCCCTAATCATGACATCATTGTACACTGCTCAGTTACACAACTATTTGCTGCTGAGTCAGGTTCCACACATGCAAAATATGTTTATATAATTATTACATCGTTTTCATAATCCTGCCATGTAACAGGGGGATGTGTCAATGTGCCAGCTTTAGCCTAGTGACTAAACCATGGATGATAATAAAGATGTGAGAAGCATGAGTCATGGTTGGACATTAGCATATTATCACTATTAAAGTGCGGGTTGAGTCAAATCAGAGAATCGGAGAGAACACAGTATACAATGATATCTGGAAATATGTGGAAAGACTGCTCTACGTAGTACTGGTCTGTGAGTTAGAGCCTGCAAACAACCACAGGACCTTTCTCCAGGAGACCCCTGTTAGTGGTTAACGTTGATGGATTTAGTTTGCTGAATCCATCTGATGCAAGAGAGCAACCATTAAAGTCTCAGTGTTCTCTTTATTTCTGGGTCCTGACAGATAGAAACCATGGTTTTAACAATCTGCCTGAATTATCGTGGCAGATATGTGGGCCTTAGTAAAACAAAGCTTTTGCACCATTTTCTGTTCATGCATCAACACACACACTCCTCCAGTCATCGCCCCTGTGGCCCGTTGAGGTGGACTCTGTGTTGACATCACGATGTTGGTGCTCAAACACAGTCAGAGGTCATGGACAATGTTTTCATCTGTTGAGTGTTTAAGATGTCGGCCAGTTTATCTGCCCAGAGGCTAGTTTTGTAGTCGTTTTGTTGTCCTGGAGCAAATGGACTACACCTGCGTTTCGCTGAGCAACCCTTTGTTGCATAATCACAATAAATTATCTTTGAACTTTGAATCAATCTATTTTTTCATAGATTTCATACTTGATACGATTTTGGAAGAGGAGGTTTTGTTTCTCTTGCAGAGAAAACGTAAGATTTAACCCCTGGCACTCCTCTTCTTAATGCGTGGGCAGCCCGTGTCGCTCCATTGTTGGTCAGCATTCCACCTGGAGGTCAGGTGTGGGTCTCTACGGATGATCAGATGCTCGCCGAGCCAGCTGGATCAGCTCCTCCCTCCTGTAGGTAAAGTTGCCTCACCACTTGCACAAAGTTAAATAATCCAGCAAAGCTCCCAGTTTACATGATGTCAGACATTGTGATATCTCGTTGTAATTGTATTGAAATGCTCATTGATGCCTAAATCAAAAGAAAGAAACAAAGCTCAGTGCCACTCATCCGTTTCTTGGAGGGAAACAGTCTTTTTCCGAGGATGGCAAAGGCCCGACCCGCCCTACTCTGCCTCTGATTGACTTACCCTGATTATTTCTCACCCTAACCAATCTCACTCCTCATGGCTAAACCTGACCAACCCGACCAAACAAGAGTCAAGCAACCACAGTTTGACTCATTTTGATGGCGTTTGGTCCGGCAGGTCCGGCTAGTTGGTCGTCTCAAGGGCCGCTGCTTTGTGTATTCTGTCATATGCCATACGTGCTCCAGTAATATACATCAAATACAAGAAATGTAAAGAAATCAATGAAAGTGGCTATGCAGTCTATACAGCTTACTTCATAGGGCACACGCTGACCCTGTGACACCAACCAAGAACCTTTGTTGACTGACATTCAAAACTGCCACTAAAGATTAAAGCTCCATAGTTTGAAGGGTAGGGCCACTGACCAAAGAGCAGTTTAACGAGTGATACATTATTGATGCACTAAGCAGTATGTTGATGTTGTAGCTGGTACAATAGTCTAACTTATTCATATTCATTTGGTTAGCTGAATTAGTTGTACAGCCTCTGGGTCAGGCCTGGTGCTGAGAACAGACTGAGGAATGCCTTTCAGCATCTCAGCTTTGCCTTGTGTGCGTTTGACCCCTTCGGTCTTGTTTGCCTTCGGTGTGGTAGAGTCTGACTCAACCCTGAGAGCCCCCTGCAGAGCTGCATATTGAGCATTGCAGTGTGTGGGAGAACAGGCCGGGTCACTGTTGCTTTGTTAGTTCTGACTTCTCCAATAGAAGCCAGACAAGCCTCCGCTACTGCAGACAAAGATCTGTCTGCCCACAACTAACAGAAAGCAACACTTTTCATTTATTTTCCTTTTTCAAGCCCTTTTCTCTGCAGGAACAAAAGATACAATGTTCAGGCTTCTGCTTGTGTCCACTGTTGATCTGCCCACAAAGTTCCTGACACCGCTCAGGAGGATGCTGAATCCAGGTTTCAGTTACTCTCAGGGATCGTGAGCAGTTAAATAGTTCATGGTGAATCAAAGAGATGAGATGACATCATAACATTGGCCAACGCACAACACCGGAGTAGAAGGTCCTCAGGACCCTCAGAGGTACTCACACATATGCTGATGCTGTCTGAGGCAGTTCTTGCCATGATGCCAGGTCAGCATCCTCTCCACAAGTGTCCCGCCCACTCTCAGAGACGTCTTCCTCTACTGCTGCCACCCAGAGTGCAAAACCTGCCACCCGCTTTGGATGTTATCAGCTGATTGAATGGACAGTGGAGTGGGTTAGAAGGGCCTGCTACACCTACATTATGTTCAGAAGGCCACCTTCACCTCTTCACACGATCACTGACCCAAGAAGACAACGCCAACCTGCAGGCCGTAGTATCACAACATAGCATGAATAGCAGGATGTCTCCTGTCTGCTCATGTGGGCTGCCTGTGTGAGTCAGCTACACGAAAGAGAAAGCCCCCCTGTGTGTGTGTGTGTGTGTGTTAGTGTGTACGCTGCCTGTCTTCTAAAACTGAAAAATTAATGGGGCTACCGGGTCTGAGGAAAGCAACAGCTGGTATAGTGCAGAGAGGGAAGGAGGGAGTTTCTGTGTGTGGGCGGGCGTGTTTTACCCATCTTGAGGGGACATACGTCTGATTAGAAATCAGATTTTTAGGAACTCCCCTTTTTTGGGCACAATGTGGCAACAATTGCATATCTCCATTACCTAAATCCTTACATGTTAGGGTGGGGACTTGGTTTAAGGTGAGGGGGAAAAAAATGTTAGTCAATGTTATATCCCCAAAAGTCATGACAACATGACTGTGTGTGTGTGTGTGTGTGTGTGTGTGTGTGTGTGTGTGTGCATGCTTGTGCGTGTGTGTGTGTGTGTGTTGGGGTTGGAGGTGAGTCAACTCCCCCTGCCCCCTTTGTTGAGTGCTGGTCCACAAGCACAGCTGTTAGTAACAGAGAGAATGAGTAGTGTGTAAATTGTGTTACGGTGACACAATCTGATCTGGGGACAAGTCAGCTGAGGGTTCATCAACCCAACAGTCATACACCAGTATACTCAGACAGTTACAAGGGTTGTTGTAACTGAACGAACACTTCAGGTTCCCTGTTACAGGTCCAGGATCTGACGTCTCTAACGGGGAAGGTGCAGATTGCTGCTTCCCGTGTGTTGAAGCCGGAGCAGAACTACGGTGGCCTGTAAGCAAGTGGACTCATCCAGAGATGTAATGAGAAGAGCGTATGTCGTATGAGGCAGCAGGGTTAGTTCCACGGGAATGTACGGAGCAAGTTCTGTGAAGGGAACCCGCTCCTGGGAACATGCTGTGTTCTGTGTTCTGTGCTGTGTTCTGTGTTCCCTGCTGTGTTCCCTGCTGTGTTCTCTGTGTTCCCTGCTATGTTCCATGCTGCGTTCTCTGTGTTCTCCACTGTGTTCCCTGCTGTGTTCTCTGTGGTCTCTACTGTGTTCCCTGCCGTGTTCTCTGCTGTGTTCCCTGCTGTGTTCTCTGCTGTGTTCTCTGTGTTCCCTGCTATGTTCCATGCTGCGTTCTCTGTGTTGTCCAATCTTTCAAAAGGGTTCTGACATGTGATTTATTCTTAAAGCTTCCCTTATTTGACTGGATTTGAGAGAAGAACATGTTTATTATTTGAGTATGTTTTATTTATAATTTATCCAGTTCAATTTGAGATCTGATAATAAATATAGTCTTTCTGTATTTGATTTGATGAATAAATAAAGGTGGACGTCACAGTGACGTCCCGGAGCTGCACGAGGACGTTCTCTCTCACTGGACCTTGGAGAACTTAACTGAAGACCCTGGAGCTAAGGTCCCAAAACATAATTTAACTTTATTTTTGAGAATCATCATCATGAGACTTGAATTTTACACAAACCCTTAGGCTTCTCTCTAAATCTGACTGAAAGTAAAAGCAGATAACTAAATGAGCTATTACTAACTGAATAGGACCACAGCCTACTAACAGCGTGGTGGCATTTAATGAGTTAAAGCGCAGAGTCCTTTGGTTACACCGAAATATGCTTCAGGTATTTGGTGGCAGGTTTCCCCAGCTGATGAGGACTGTGTGATGTGGTTGAAAGCTGCATAAAAAGCTAGTCAGTGGACCTTGAGTTAGATTGTTTTGTCAAACTACTTCCAAAGTAAAGAATGAACTTTCACACTCTTTGCTTTTACAGCAGCTTCATAACTGAACTTTATGAACGGCGCATAAGAAGGAAGGACACCGTGAAACAGAAAGAAAGAGAGCCGGAGCTTTTGGGAAATGAGCTGCAGCCAAAGGGAGCCGAAGGACAACGAGGTGGGAAAGACTGCTCGCTGCTGCCCGGCAGACTGAATTGATTATCCCGACAAGACCATTAGCTAATGAAGCGCGTGACTGTCTGGGGAACAGCAGTGTTTTCCTCTGAGAACCCTCCATCCTCACACGCCCACACGCTGCTGCACCACTGAGGCCTTCAGGAGCAACACGGACATCCTCATTCATGGGACGTACTGGCCGCCATGAGGGAACCTCCTGCTCCTGGGATAGATTGGGAGAAGAATGTCCCTCTAATGTCTGCGTTGATATCCAGGTCATTAGATAACACCAGACCTTTAAGCTAATCCCCACCAGACTAATCTCTACATATGGTTTAATGTACATAAATCTAACAGGCGGATCTGCACACTCATGCTCCTCAGTGGAGGATTTTGAGAAATTAGCTGTATGCTTATTCTTCAGTCTTGTCATTCATGCAATAAACCTTGCATTCACAAACTCCTGTGAGTGGCAAATACCTGGAATAAGATTTGAATTGAGACACAGGGGCTTCAATAAAGAGGCCGTAGTCAGTGTGGGTCACATGACACAACTGGCTATGTATTTACGACAGCTGGACAACCAACCACTGACGGAGCACTGGTACCAAACCAAGATCATTACTAATAAAATGTCAGCATCCAAAAGGAGAGGACTCCCCGAGAAAGACCGGGACTAGATCAGCGGCCTGCCTGGTCTGGAGATCCAAGTTCACTTCAGAATCCATGAGGCAGAACCAACCGTGTTTGTATTTCACATTGATCTTCTTGTTCCTTCATTACTCACAAGTCATCCATCCACTGTTCCGTTGGAGACCTAATTGTGTTATGCTAGCAGCGGCTAACGTAGGCTAATGTAGCCTCTGGCCTGCAGCAGAGATGAGCGGCGGCTACAGAGGTCTGCCAGCTCGCCTCCTTCCAACTCTAAGCCTCCACATTTCCTTCGTTTTCAAACTTGTTGTCTTCACACTCAGTAGACGACTGGAGTCCCATCAGTGGAGGACATTTCTCAGATGTCTCACGGCTCCAGAGCTCCGGGCTCAGCCCACCTCGGTACATTGTTTACATGTATTATATTGTGCAATGTATTGTTTTATGGTTTTATATAAATAAAGTAGCCTACTGAGCCGATATATACATATTAGCCCATATTGTCCATTGTCTGGTCCATATATATAACATTTTGTTAACTGTAACTTTTAGCTTTAACACACATTTATACTACTTGTTCCTGGAAACAGACTGATGAGTAAAATCAGTGGAGATCCCCTCTGATTGATTTACTATCAAACGTATCAATCCAAGAGCTTATTATTCCGATCAAATAGATCTTCAATGCCTCAAATGGAAAGTGTGTTTAGAAAGTGATGTGTCAAAAGAGCTCTTCAGCCCATGGAGTACACCGATGGAACCCGAGCACAATTAGATTGTCTGCTGTAGTGATTCAGTTAGCCGGAGGGAAGCAGAAAGTCTCATTGCATTGCATCAGACTGTCAGATTGCAGACTGTTTGATACTCACAAGTATCTCTATACATAGTCTATACACAGACCAAGCCCACAATTTATGAGCCCACTGTAGCGCTGGTTCTTCATCCATATAACGGTTCATTTAGTAGCTGCTGCTACACTAGACTGCAGCAGTGGTGGAAACAGAGCATGTTTCAGCCTGACCATGACCATGAGACCTAAAAGACCCTATGAACTACAGTCAGGGGCCACCACATTTAGCTTATGGATATTTTTAGTTTTTTACACAATTGATAAAAAAACAACAACTGTTGCCATGTTTAGCTATTTCCACATTAAAGTAATCAATTTAGAAAGTGGATGTAAGCCCAGTGCTGTAAGGTGGGGCGTGGTCCTTGTGACTGTCCTCCATGAGCAGATACCGGTAGAAGCGCCCCCCCTGCTGGGCAGAGAGGGAGGCGGCAGGGATCCACTGACCTGGTTTTCCTCCTCTGACAGTGAGCAGTGCTTAAGAACTCCACGACTGACTTTGTGAATTATTTTAATTCATCTTCCATTACATTATTTGTCTTAAATTAACTGCTGTGAACTTCACTGCTCCAAAACAATTAATAAGGGAACAGCTAAATCACACCTGAGATGTCCATACACTAAATATTCAAGTTGAAAATCTTTATTGATTCATTTATATTGTCAACAAAATGAATGTCAACACACTAATGGCTGGATTAAAAATCACATCAACAATCTAAGTGAAATATCGAAATCACAGCTGGTCCAACATGTTGGTCATCATGTCTCACCTCCTAATATGGCTCAGTACTGTTTGGCCCCCGTGAGCCTGTATGCACCCCGACAACGTCTGGGCATGCTCCTGATGTTCAAGTAGTCCGCTGGAGGCCTCCGGTCTCTGTACGCCTGCAGCAGGAGCTGTGATCGTATCCTGACAGTAAGTCAGACACGTTCCCGGTGGGTGTTGTCCTCCGCCAGGGCTGCCCTTTATCACCGGTCCTGTTCGGGATTTTCATGGACAGGATACCGGTGCTACATTGATATGACATTGAGGAGGATTTTAAGCTGAGTACTTAATATCTTCAATTGTAATGTGCAAAGAAGTTCCAAAAAGAAGCAGAGAGTCAACGATGTCGGCGAACCCATTGAGTGGCCAGTGGCGGGCCTGATGGCCCACGGCACCAAGAGAAAGGCAATGGGAGCATGTCCACCTGGGTCACGATATGCAAACATAAGCTGGTAATGTGAGAAAAATCCCCCACTCCTGGCTAGGGCTCAGCCAAGGAGTAGTCCGGAACATAACTCCCTGTAAAAGTCAAAGATGCTTATTTAATACACGGTTTGTACGAATTAAAACAAACCAGATCAAATGTCTTAATAGGTGAGCTTCAGAGGTTCTGGTCAAAAGATTAGCTACTTCCCCCTGCTGACAATCTGCAGCTAAGCTAACCTGCTAATGGCTTCATATTTACCACACAGACACGATTGGTTTCCATCTTTGCCTCTAACTCTCAGCAGAAAAGTAAAGAATTGTAGTTCCCAAAACAGAAAAATATTCCTTTTATATTTTAAAGCAAACCTTTAGATTTACACATGAAGAGTTTTGCGTGCTGTAATGAAAAAGAAGAGAAGCATCCAGCTCTAGAGTCAGCAGAGGGGTCAGATGTTCCTCACACATTTTGTGTTTGAAGACGCGTACCTGCAGCTTGAAGAGCTCGGAGAAGGGGGCTTTGCAACCGTGTATGCTGGGAAAAGAAAGACTGATAATTTACCAGTAAGTATTACGTTGGTATTCTCACATCACACACACAGTGATCGCTCCGTGCTCTAACCAAAGTACTACTGATTCTGTCCTGTAGGTCAGAAACGCATCATCAAACGCATCATCAAACGCATCATCAAAGATGATGCGGAGGGTCGACCAGTCTCAGCACCGACTGTTAACATCATTGTTGAACTTTTTCCGAGTTACTTTTGGGTTGATGAGGGAAACACAAGTACCTATTAGCATCTATTCAAACACTCATTTAGTTCTGTATATTGTTTCCTCCAGGTCTCTCAAAGGAGGACACGGCCCCCATGAAGGGCGCTCCTCCTGTTGAGAGCAGCAGGTGGACAGGCGTCTGTATCATTAATAAACTGGTATGATCTGGACCAAGAGGTTATCCTGATCATGGACAGACCAGTCCCTTGTGTGGACCTCTTAACACACCTCGGCAACAACAAAGGTCCACCGAGGGAAGACCAGGCCAAGGTACTGAAGCTGGTGAAGCCGGCATCTTCAAGCATTTACATTTGTTTCATTTCTCTCTGTCTCAGGACATCATGAAGCAGCTGGTGGAAGATCCACATGCACTCTGAGGAAGTCTTCCATCACGACATCAAGACAGAAAATGTCCTTATTCAAACCACCTCTGATGTCCCTCGAGTGCGGATCATCGACTTTGGCTGTGGCTGCTTCGAGAGGAGGATTCCTTACTTCTACACCCACTACTCTGGTACGCCGTCTGGCTTCTGCTCCATCGGTTGATCTGTCATTTGAATCGTACCCTGATCCTTTGTTTCTTTCCGTCTCCATCAATGTGCCTGTGTCTTGTAGGAACCTCTGCGTATGCTCCTCCAGAGTTTTATTCACTGGGTGGTACGAGGCTGGCCCTCCACGGTCTGGCAGCTGGGGGCGCTGCTCTGTGAGATGCTGGATGGGATGAGCTGTTCACACCTCAGAGTTCCTCCAGAGGAAAATCACCCTCAACAGTGAACTGTCTCCAGGTGAGACGATGCTGGTGTCAATACAGTTTGTTCATTATAATAATGTGCAGAGTTCTTTCGGATCACTGCAGCCTCCACTCCATAATTTCTTTGCTCGGTCTCCTCTCTCCCCTCAGACTGCCACCATTTGTTGAAGAGTGTGATGTCATGTCTCACTCGGCTTCTAGTTCCCATAAACACATCCAGGTTAAGTTCGGCCTCTTCTTTGTTCGCCCAGCTGGGAACGCATCACCTTCATAGCAGCTTTAGTCTCTGGTTGTTTACCAATAGCAAAGCCTGTTAGAAATAGAAGTTATTGATGTAACTCCCCATATTATTATGATCGCTATAGACATTTTAGATCAGTCAAATTCATTATTAACTTTTAATACATTATTAATATGTGTTTTGTCTCTTTTTGGGCAAATTAATTACAAATATGGGTGTAGGGAGGTAAAGAGAGAGAGTCTGTAATAAATTTCGTCATACAGTTTTTTATAAGGCACTGGATTATTTACATGATATTGTCATATATGTATTTTTTTTAATCAATATTTACCACATTATCATCAATACTGGTATATTGAGACAGAACTAAACTGGATTCACACACAGACACACACCCCAAAAGATTTGACCGGGTAGAATATCATATATGTGACACTGTTATAAATGATTTATAATCCAAAAACAGTTCAAATATGTATTATTATCATTACTTTTTGGTTATCACATGTTCGTATAGATGTGTGAGAGAGAGAGAGAGAGAGAGAGAGAGAGAGAGAGAGAGAGAGAGAGAGAGAGAGAGAGAGAGAAGGGTGGAAACGCATCCATGGTGGGAGCAAATGTGCAGAGAGAGAGAACGCAAGCGCAGTGGCTGCAGGGAGGAGGAGGAGGGGGAGGAGGAGGAGGAGGGGGAGGAGGAGGAGGAGGGGGAGGGGGTAGAGAGACGGATGATGGGATTGAGAGAGCGAGAAAGAGGAGGAGGGGTAGAGAGACGGATAATGAGATTGAGAGAGCGAGAAGGAGGAAGAGAGAAAAACACACAGACAGAGAGAGAGAGAGAGACAGAGTTGGGGTACACCTGACCTTAAGAAGGGAGGGTAGCTCCTCTGCTAGCCACATACCCCTCACACACACACACACACACACACACACACACACACACACACACACACACACACACACACACACACACACACACACCTATACGTACACACGTACACAGTGCTAACAGCAGAGGCAGTGAGCCAGCAGAGAGTGTCGACCAGCAGCCATGACAGACACCGGTGAGTAGCTACATATCTAACATATAGTGTGTGTGTGGGTGTGTGTGTGTGTGTCTGTGTGTGTGCGCACGCGTGTGTGTGTGTGTATGCATGGTTTCATATGAGTGATAACATGTTGTACCAGCTGTGGTTATATGGTTCTTGATAGCAGACAGATAGAGAGATAGATAGATAGATAGATAGATAGAGAGATAGATAGATAGATAGATAGATAGATAGATAGATAGATAGATAGATAGATAGATAGATAGATAGATAGATAGATAGATAGATAGAGAGATAGAGAGATAGATAGAGAGATAGATATGTTCTGATGATGAACATAATTGTATCCACAGTGAAGTGATGAGTCATGCATATTTACAGTGATGTCTGATATTGAAACCATATTGTTTGAATGTTGACTGAATATCAGATTTGCAGGTTTCTTTTGAGGTTGGAGTTGAGTTGATGTTCATAAATGAAAAGATGTAACTCTGAGGAACATTTGCTGTATTCATGCAACATTTGTTCTTTTGCTTTCGTTCAATCTGCAAAACTATTTAATGACTTGAATTGAGTCTCTCTCTCCAGTGCACTCCGTCTCTGAATCGGTGAAGGTCAGCTGCATATCTTTTTGTGGAGGGAAAAATAAATAAATAAAAACAATTTAACTGCAGTAGACATAAAAGATCTCAACTTAAAAGATGATATTGCACTAGGATAGTAAACTCAGCGAGCTCAAGGAAAGAACGTCACATTGAACACTGTAAGACAATCTTTCATACATTCTTCATTTGCTGAGTGTCTTTTTTTAATAATAACTTTCTTACGTGTTAAAACCCTTAAAGCCTACGACACTATAATCATTACTAAACAAGAAATCAGAGAATGTTCAATGTTTTGATGGCCAACACACAGGTCATCATGCAGGTTACTGAACACAGTCACTATTAAGTTGTGCCAACATCTTTATAACGTGTCAGGGACCAGATTAAACACCCCCAAATACAGGTCTCTCATAATTCATCTTAATGGAGCTAAAAGGGGGTTTGAGTCTATGTTCAGAGTTTTTAATCGAAGTTTGCAACAAGAAGTCCGGTTGTAAAAAGCCAAGATGCAGCCAGGTGAAGGGCGACTGTTGGTCAGTGGTTAGCAGGTCTGTCTTTCAATCAGAGGGTCGGTGGTTCAATCCCCACCTCAGCTAGTCCATGTTGTTGTGTCCTTGAGCAAGACACTTAACCCTCATTGCTCACCGTGGCTGTATCTACGGTCTACTGTAAGTCTCTTTGGATAAAAGCCTCAGATAAATGAAATTTAGCACTGATGTGGCCATTTCCTCCAATGGCCTTTAGACAAAGTCTTTGCATTGCTAGCAGTTAAACAGATAATGAAATAGCTATCCAATGTTGTGAATCATTTATTTTCACTTAAACGTTAGATGTCTGTGGGACCCTCCAGCTGTGTTAGTGAGGAGTCGGCAGCTCTTACCGTCTTCTGAAGAACTGTTCCTCTAAACCACTTGAACTCACACGACTCTCATCAATCATTCACAGACAACCGTCCTTCTTATGTTAGCATACAAACAATGATGAGCATGACTGGCTTGTAGTGCAAGGGGATCCCAATGAGAATGACATTAACATTAGACATGCTAATGGGGAACTAGCCTAATGCTAGCTGGCATCATTTTTTCCCCGCATCACATTACATCAGGGAACTAGCACATAGACACACACACATATACTGTTACTGGGTCAGATTTTTCTACCTACCAAGACATGGTCAGATTTGTATTTACTGAGTAAACTGACCCGTTGTATTTTTGCTGAAGTATTCCACACATGATGAACTAATGACTCCAGTTTGACTCTGTGGTATTTAACACATTTATGTGAGCGTGTTCTGGTACAGTTTAGCTCAAGTATGGGGTCAGATCGGTCTCATAATTCACAAATGCACACAGAACAATTCACAAATATATTTGATTTACAAATGCACACAGAATGATTTACAAATACATTTGACAAATAGATTTGACTCACAAATGCACACAGATCGAATTACAAATACATTCCAATGCACAAATGTGGATTTGTATGTATTTATTTGTGGATCGCACTGCATTCGTGTGTGAATCGCTACACATTCGTGTGTGGGTTTTTTGAGACTCCTGACGTCGCCAGATCCACAAATGCGTTTTTTCAACATGGACCTATCTGTAGCCAATCAGATGTCGCCCTCATTGTCAACCAATCACATCACTGCTGTCCTGCCTGCTGAAGCAGCTCTGGAAGCGGCCGTCATTCAGAAGTAGTTGTGCGACTACGGATAATATTATGAACCCAAACACGGGGGCGCTTGATGATCCGCCGTTTGCGGGACTTCCACAACAAGTACAAAGCAGAACTAGTGGTTAGTTCAGTGGTGGAGGCTGAAGTGTGTTGAGCACTGAACCCCCAGTTTATACTTGTTGTGGAAGTCCTTCAAACGTCAGACCATCAAACTCCCCTGTGTCTGGGTTCATAATATTATCCGTAGTCGCACAACTACTTCTGAATGACGGCCGCTTCCAGAGCTGCTTCAGCAGGCAGGACAGCAGTGATGTGATTGGTTGACAATGAGGGCGACATCTGATTGGCTACAGATAGGTCCATGTTGAAAAAACGCATTTGTGGATCAGGCGACGTCAGGGGAGTCTCAAAAAACCCACACACGAATGTGTAGCGATCCACACACAAATGCAGAGCGATCCACAAATAAATACATACAAATCCACATTTGTGCATTGGAATGTATTTGTAATTCGATCTGTGTGCATTTGTGAGTCAAATCTATTTGTCAAATGTATTTGTAAATCATTCTGTGTGCATTTGTGGATTATGAGACCGATCTGACCCCATACTCAAGGTTGGAGAGACAGAAATTATTCATTGCATGCTGGGAATCAATCAACACTTTAAATGTCAATATGTCAACTTGACCTTTCCAATAGTTTATTTTTTTAGATGCTATTGCATGAATATGCTCTAGAGATGATTGGATTTCCTAGAGCTTAAGAAATGCATATGACTTTCAACCGGGTTATGCAAACTGTAAATATTCTCTGCCTCTAGTGACCACATTACATCTGGTCAGAGAGAAAGTCTGAACACTCAACATAAAAACCTTAATACGTGATGAGATTTATTTCTGGACTGCTATATGAATAGATGTGCAGTGTTTTATGCCATTTGTATGTTCACGTCAGTACATATGACGTACAGGTTAGTGAAGGCATCTGTAATACGCACCCTGGGGACCCCCTCTGGGTGGGACTGATCAGTAAATTGCTCTCTTGTCAAACACACACACACACACTCACACACACACACACACACACACAGAAGGACATGGGGGTTAGATCCTGACGTACAGCAGGCTGCGTACCTGCCTCTCCACTCAGGCTATTTTCATTCGACTTACAAGGGATTATCTTAGATGATTACCATCTGCAGGTCTCTCGTCGCTGTGTGTTTGTGTGTGTGTGTGTGTGTGTGTGTGTGTGTGTGTGTGTGTGTGTGTGTGTGTGTGTGTGTGTATGTTATGCCTTGTATTGTATGTGCATTTGTTGAAGTAACTCAAGGGTTGTGCATGAGCTTTCTCTGAAAACATTCCTCCCACTTTCTATTTCTGCCCATGGAAGCTAGGGCTGGTTAGGTTAGGAGAGCTTGTGGTTATGGCACATTGCACATTAATGGTGGTTACAGGTCAGGGTACCGCAGCTTAAACACTTGGCTGTGGATGGTTAAAGATTTTGGATACTGTTAATTAAAAATACAAATGTTAACAGCAGGTCCCTTCTTTCGAAAGCTAATCTATTTTGTCTATCTAGATAACCGGCAAGAAGGCCTTAAACCAACCCCCACAATGACAAGGAGGGATTGTAATTTGTAAACTCATATCTCACATTCATGGTCTACTTTATTCCCTTTAAACAAGATGTTTCTAAAGAATTTAAAAGCAAATTGCTCTTCTTTGTATAATCTCTATTTAAATAGTGCTTTTATCAGAAAACTATTTGTTCCAGTCACGTCATCGTGCCGCACACGGAAGAATAAACAAACTATGATGAGCCTACTTTAAAATGGTCAATCCACTTGTACACCTGAGTCACAGCATATGGTGTTTCATTAATGTCCTATAGTGGTGTATATAGCATCCATTGAGATATTGGAGGTTCAGTGTAGATCCAATTTCAATAAACCATGATATGGTGTTGTTGGTGACAGATGGGTTACCCAGAGCACAATACATTCTGATAAAAGACTGGAAATAGATCAGGCTTTGTATATTCTATTATAATCTGTTAAAATGGCTCGATTAGCTGATAAACATCCTGCATATTGAGAAAAAAGACATCAACATTACCCAGATCAGCCCAACACACAGAACAACACGGTATTAACCTGATGTCTCCCTTTATGCATTTCTAAATGTAAAGTATAAATGGTTATGTCAGGAGGAAGGCTTTGAATATGGTATTCTCTTAACTGCTTTGTTAACGTTCTTGTTGTTGGTGGTGATGGTGTATATGTGTGTGTGTGTGTGTGTGTGTGTGTGTGTGTGTGTGTGTGTGTGGGGGTGTGTGTGTGTGTGTGTGTGTGTGTGTGTGTGTGTGTGGGGGGGGGTGTGTGTGTGTGTGTGTGTGTGTGTGTGTGTGTGTGGGGGGGTGTGTGTGTGTGTGTGTGTGTATATGTGTGTGTGTGTGTGTGTGTGTGTGGGGGTGTGGGGGGGTGTGTGTGGGGGGGTGGGGGTGTGGGGGTGTGTGTGTGTGTGTGTGTGTGTGTGTGTGTGTGTGTGTGTGTGTGTGTTTTGCAGACTCTCTGAGCGAGGCCCTGAAGGCTATCAGTGTGAGTACGGAGCTGATTGAAGAGGAGCTCAAGCCTCATTTGGACACAATGCTGGCAGCTCTTATGGAAAAGAGTAAGTCATGAGTCATGTGACCTGCACACACACACACACACACCTTCCACACATGTATGGATGAGTCTTCTGGGAATGTCACAGTCTGAATCCGGCCCCTATGATTGCAGATACCTTCTCGTTTCTGTGGTTCTATTATTGGTTCCATCCTGCTGACAGTAGATCTGTAATGTAATGTAATGTAATGTAATGTAATGTAATGTAATCTGTATGCTCTGCTTGTGTTGCTGAGTTGTGTAGCCCAGCGGGGTGGAAGGGTACTGCACTGTACACATCCCCCACATACACAAATGCACCCACCTACATGCAAACATTCAAACAATTCATAGAACATACAATACATGTGGTTACGTTAGGCTGGGACAGCAGAGCAAAAGAAAAACGATTCACCGCTGTTTTAAAAACGGTTTGTGCTGAGAAACAATCCAGATGCCCACAGCAGGAATGACAGCATGGTGTGCTTCAACTCAGATCACACAGAATCCATCTTGTCAGGTTTCAGGTAATGCCTTTGTGCCCAACCACAGTGGTTCAGACCAATCGGCGCTCTGTGATTGGTCGACTGAAGCTGGTGCAGTTCAGGTACTAACCCTCTTGAAGCTTGCTGCCAGCTACCCAATACCCATACCCATGGTCGTCTGTTGACTTATGGATCTACTACGTCATTTGAAAACGTTTTATAAACAGCCTGAACTGCTTATTAAACTATAAACATGCGCTAGGTGAAGATTAGTCTGCTGGTCTCCTTCCACCACTCGGCCAATCAGGGGAACATGGATGTGCTCAGCAAATGTCATAGAGTGGCGAAGAGTCCCGCCCTCCTCTGCCTCTGACTGGCCTACCCTGACCAATCTCTCTCCTCAAGCCTAAACCTAACCAACCCAACCAACAAAGTCAGCTAGACTTAGCCTATCAGAGGCAGAGGAGGGCGGGTCATGAGGTCAACATCCTCTGCAAAAACCATCTGGCCCACAGTAACCACCGGATACAAGATATGTTGCATTTTATGTCTCTGTGCAAGCGCCCCTGCACTGAATATCCGTTCATACTTTGTCCGAAAGGCTGTCACATGTATTGAGAGAAAGTAAAAGTCTGACGGTGACAGGAGAGGAAAGGTCAGGAGGCCGCCACAAAACATCCGTTACGGTGTATTTGAAATGCAACCACTGGGAGTCGTCAAAGTCTGAGTCCCAGTATCTGGACTCTACTGTGTGAACTAAAAACATTCAGCAAAACTAACTTGGTGGATTTGTGGTGTGCCGGGATTCGATATCCTGTCGTTGTTTTCTTTCTGAACAAATTAATTTGTGTGTCCACAGAGACGGATGCTGCTGTTGAGATCGTCAGAAGTGGGATTCTACCCACGCTGGCTCAAGCCTTGAGGGGCAAAAGCCACCTTAGCTGCCAGGTGGCTCTGGTGGTGGCAGAGATGGCCAGAGAAGGTGGGACACTGCTACTGTCGACATTCACCCATTCACACACACACACACACACACACACACACACACACACATGGCACAGTCTCCAGGATCCCAACTGACATTCAAGAGTCTTTCTCTGAGGGGGCATTTCAAGAGGTTCAATCCTCCTCGTGTGTGTTGTAGCTGCAGTCAGGGAGCCGTGCATCGAGGCGGGCCTGGTGAAGGTGCTGGTTCCCCATTTGAGCAGCAATAACCAGGAGATGCTGCTGAACACCGGCAGGGCCATCGGACGCATCTGCTTCGACAGCTGTGAGTTGGTCTGACATCGCTGACCCAGTCAGCGGGGCTCGCTGATGGTGAGGCCGAGGCTCCTCTGAAAGGCTGCAGAGACAAGCAGCAAGTAGATGGCTTACGGTTATTACATGTGAGAGGATGTGTATAGGAATCATGTATGCAGTAATCAGCCCAGTCGCCGGGACAAAACATTGCTATTTTACATTTCTGAAAATCACGTATCTGTTGAATGACGACATTTTGGTATTCGGTTAGAGCAAAGTGACAGCTAAACGAACGTTAATCATTTTTACTGCCGATTGGGTTGGATATCATTTCCACGTCAGTTACCAGATCATAATTTCAGCAAAACCTGTGACAGCATGGCATGAAAAAGTCGAGTTAAAGTGTCTGTATCTGACTTTAAACCACTTCCTTCTCTCTCTCTCTCTCTCTCTCTCTCTCCCCCGCTGACCTCCACCCAGCATACCAACAGGACCAGTTAGTCCAGAGCGGTGTAATCCCCAGACTGGTGTCCATTATAAGGGAGTATCCGGAGAACGATCCCCTGGTCAATGTCTGCCTGCTGGCCCTTTGTAACCTGGCTGACATGGGTGATTATTTAGTTGTTGTATTTATCTTGGTAATTCATTATTAATTAGCTGTAATTATATTTAAATAAATTTGTCTCAGTATTTAGACACATCCCTCACAACTACACGGTGACCTCTGGGTTGTTTTCACATGTTCTCCTTGTACTTGTTTCCTCGTCAGCCATTTGAAACCAAGCTCAGATGTAAAGTCACAAACACACTGTTTGTGTACACGATGAATCAGTGGGAAGAATGCAGCTTGAGGGGGCAACTCTGTAATCAATGGTTGTAAAGGAATCTACAGATAGGTAAACAAATAAACAATAGACCTCATCATGGAGGTTCACCAGTTGATATTATTTAATGCCAACTTTTGGTAAATTTAGGAGAAATCGATAGATGTAATGAGAAAAAGTAATAAAATAAACACCCTAAATGTGTATTATGGATGTTTTATTTCCAGGGGTCTGAAAGAAAACAAGTTATGGAAGCAAAATAGCCGAAAATCGAAAGTCTCTCATGTACAAAACCTTTATTAAGCAGAGAGCGGGAAATTCATCATACGCTCACTTGGGGTAACGAGTCCCCACCACATAGTATCAGCTACCATAGTTACGGAGCCCTCTGTCTGCAGACTCTGCGAGGGATGCCCTGACAGATCTGGATGTGGCCGGTATACTGACCTTTCAGCTGAAACGGGCGCCGGATGCAGAACGCCGGCACATCATCCTGGAGATACTGGGCTCACTGGGCGAGAGCGGTAAGACAGGGAGGAGGCTACAGTAAGAAAAGAGAGGACTTGTAGAAGTAGGACTTGATATTTCCGTTGGACCCATTTTTAAACCATGGGCTTTGTTTCATTATAATGAAATATAATACATTGCAGTAAGGCTCTTGGGCATTCTAAAAATACTTTCAAATATGTATTCTCCTATACACATCAACTGGGCGGCTCATGGGGATGAGTGGTCGTTCTCAAGCTACATGGTTTGATCCCTGGTTGCCCCATAGTTTGCATGTCGAAGTGTCCTTGAGCAAGACACTGAACCCCCAGTTGCTCCCTGGGTGCTTTTCAGCAGCCCACTGCTCCTGCTAAGGATGGGTTAAATGTGCATGTTGCACTCATTCACCTCAATTATAAATTAATTTGTTTTGATTCATTTAGTCGTACCTTAATTGGAAGATAATGTTCACTGATGATAATGATGCAATGAATTGCTTTGGACCACCAGATACACTGAAGCTGCAGTTTGCAGAGTCCGGAGTACCAGAGGCTTTATCAGAGATGATTCAGGGTCTGCAGGGAGGGTCTGACCCACACGACCTCTGCAGCATCAAGATCGCCTCCAACCTCATGGTGTCCCTGCTTTTGGGAGGTGAGTGGTGCAGGTGCAACTGCAAACTAACAGGAAGTGGATGATGAAATGAAATGTAAGTGGACTAAGAGGGGTTTCTGTCTGTCTTTCACCTATGTGCATATTCCGCTGCGATTGGACATTTCTAATGGCATCAGCAGTTGTCCTGTTCTGTCCTCCATCATTGCTTTCAGACAGAATGCACCATAGTTGTGGTGTTGACTAACTAAGAAATAGAGGAGATTCAAACTTGTTTTTCAATATTAATAAATCATATCATCCTGTATAATGATGCAAGGGGCGACTGTGTCTCAGTGGTTAGCAAGTCTGTCTTTTAATCAGAGGGTCTGTGGTTTGATCCCAGGCTCCAGTAGTCCATGTCAATGTGTCCATGAGCAAGACACTTAACCCTCATTGCTCACCGTTGCTGTGTCTACGGTCTACTGTATATCATGTAAGTCACTTTGGATAAAAGCGTCAGCTAAATGAAATGTAATGTAATGTAAAGGACCAAATAGCTCAAACTGGAGACTAATTTATCAGAACCCTTTGCTAAATCCCAGCCTGCGAAAGCAGACAGGTCAATCCTAGGGTAGCATTGTCCAGCTCTGACATGTGTGCCTGTGTGTCAGATGAGTCCATGCAGAAGTGTTTTGGTGAGGGATCAGGTCTGGTGTATCAGGATGTTCTGTCCTGGCTGCAGAGCCACAACACCCAGCTGCAGCTGTCCGGAGCCCTGGCCATCGCCAACTTCGCCAGGAACGGTGAGATATATTTTCAGATAAGAATACAGATCTCTGTGACCTCACTTATAGGTTGGTGAAAGTGCCGGGTGTCAACCTCCGGTTCTGCAGAGTAAAGTCTATGCTTCATGTGTTAAAGCTGCATTCTCTCTACTGACCACCAGGAGGCGACTCCTCTGGTTGTATAGAAGTCTATGCTTCATGTGTTAAAGCTGCATTCTCTCTCTCCTGACCACCAGGGGGCGACTCCTCTGGTTGTATAGAAGTCTATGCTTCATGTGTTAAAGCTGCATTCTCTCTCTCCTGACCACCAGGGGGCGACTCCTCTGGTTGTATAGAAGTCTATGCTTCATGTGTTAAAGCTGCATTCTCTCTCCTGACCACCAGGGGGCGACTCCTCTGGTTGTATAGAAGTCTATGATTCATGTGTTAAAGCTGCATTCTCTCTCCTGACCACCAGGGGGCGACTCCTCTGGTTGTATAGAAGTCTATATACAGTCCCCTCCAAAAGTATTGGAACGGTAAGGCAAATTCCTTTATTTTTGTTGTTCACTGAAGACATTTGGGTTTAAGATCAAAAGATGAGTATGAGACAAGAGTTCAGAATTTCAGCTTTTATTTCCTGGTATTCACATCTAGATGTGTTAAACAACTCACGACATACCGCCCTTTGTTTGAACCCACCCATTTTTCAAGTGAGCAAAAGTATTGGAACATGTGACTGACAGGTGTTTCTTGTTGCCCAGGTATTGCCTTTTAGGTTGATTGTCCAAACATTAAATAGCTCTGCATGACTAGTCTAAGTTTTCACCCTTAGTTCAAACCTATCAAGACTGCATTTCCTGTTAAAGAGGATAAACCAACATGAAGACCAGAGAGCTGTCTATGGGAGAAAAGCAAGCCATTGTCAAGCTGAGAAAAGAAGGAAAGTCGATCAGAGTCATTGGACAAACATTGGGCATAGCAAGCACAACAATTTGGAATGTCCTGAAAAAGAAAGAAACTACTGGTGTACTGAGTAACAGATGTCGAACAGGTCGGCCAAGGAAAACAACAGTAGTTGATGACAGAAGTATCGTGAGAGCTGTGAAGAAAACCCCCAAAACATCAGTAAGTGAAATCACCAACGACCTCCACAGTGCAGGGGTGAAGGTATCACAATCCACTGTTCGAAGAAGACTCAGAGCAGAAATATAGAGGCCACACCACAAGATGCAAACCACTCATCAGCAGTAAGAATCGGAAGGCCAGATTGGAATTTGCAAAGAAGTACAGAGATGAGCCGCAAAAGTTCTGGAACACAATCTTATGGACTGATGAGACCAAGATGAATCTCTACCAAAGTGATGGAAAGGCCAAAGTGTGGAGAAAGAAAGGAACTGCTTATGATCCGAAGCATACAAGCTCATCTGTGAAGCATGGTGGAGGTAATGTCATGGCTTGGGCGTGCATGGCTGCTTCTGGAACAGGCTCATTGATATTTATTGATGATGTAACTGATGACAGTAGCAGCAGAATGAATTCAGAAGTGTACAGAAACATTTTGTCTGCCAATTTACGGAGAAATGCATTGAAACTAATCGGGAGGAAGTTTATCATGCAGCAGGACAATGACCCAAAGCACACTGCCAACAAAACAAAGGACTTCATCAGGGGGGAAAAAGTGGAAGGTTTTAGACTGACCAAGTCAATCACCTGACCTTAACCCAATAGAGCATGCATTTCACCTCCTTAAGAGGAGACTGAAGGGAGAAACACCCCGAAACAAACAAGAACTAAAAGAAGCTGCGGTAACAGCCTGGAATAGCATCACAAATGAAGAATGCAACAGTTTGGTGATGTCGATGGGTCGCAGGCTTGGGGCAGTTGTTGCAAGCAAGGGTTATGCCACCAAATATTAAATGTTATTTACTTTAAGATTATTTGTTCCAATACTTTTGCTCACTTGAAAAATGGGTGGGTTCAAACAAAGGGTGGTATGTCGTGAGTTATTTAACACATCTAGATGTGAATACCAGGAAATAAAAGCTGAAATTCTGAACTCTTGTCTCATACTCATCTTTTGATCTTAAACCCAAATATCTTCAGTGAACAACAGAAATAAAGGAATTTGCCTTACTGTTCCAATACTTTTGGAAGGGACTGTAAATGACTCTACTTCTCTCTTGATGTATTCCCTCAGTAAACATGAGTTTATGTCTCAATCTCTAGTTTCAAGTCTTCTTCAATACAGCATGACGTTAATTTAGTAAATTATGGTTATTTAGAGTCAAATAGACCATAAAGCAGGTTATGCTTTAGGGCGGGGCTCACTGTGATTGACAGGTCGCTGCCGCTACCAGAGACGTATATGTACATCACTCCATATTCCAAATATCTAAAATATATATTCTGTAATCCAAAATGGCGTCGTCAAAATCGACAAACTCAAACCTTTCTAACATCAGTCAACAAAGAGACATTCAAGGTCAAATGGCCCAGGGGAAATCGGATGACTTTTACCAGAGGAAGGTGGCCTAAAATCTGATACAATATCTCCTTAACAGTTTACTTACTATTTTCGGCCCTTTTCCAAAAGGCTAAGAAGCGGAAATTACACCTGTGCTATCGTCTCGACCTATGTATGCACTGGTGTGAATGGCAGTGTGAGAGCACGGTCTCAAGGCCCCCCGCTTCCCTGTCCCTGTCCCTGACATCGGCGAAAAAAAAGAAGAAGAAAAAAGTCCCAATGGAATTCCGCTGACTTTTACCCAAGGAAGGTGACCCAAAATCGGGTACAATATCTCTGTAACGTGCCCTATTTTCAGCCGTGACACCATTAAACGTCCACTTCTTATATACAGTCTATAAAAGGAACATTCCACTGAGACATTTATCAATCTAGCAAACAACCCAACATAGTCAGTAGTTCTCTTTTAATGTGGCTGTAACCACTATTCATATTGTAACATTTGGTCAAATGACTATGTGTAATGTGGAAGCTGTCGCTCGTTGCGCCACAGATAGTTATCAGCAGCTCTGCTCTTCCTCTCAGCTACTGAGCTACTGAGCCATGCAACACGATAACTGCACTACCAGAAGGTTCCAGGTATCATGTACTTGTCTGACATGTCTCATTATATACCACGGCGTATTAGTACCATTGTAGGTAAAGAGTGCTGCGGTCATACGGCAGTTAGCGCTGTGAGCGCTGTCCCCCTCAACCTACAGCACTGTGTTGTCGCCGAAGCCCACCCTCCGATTCCCCCTCAGGTTAACATTGTTAGCTCCGTCAGCCCTGTTGCAATGTAATGTAATAGTATATAGAAGTATGTAATCGCATGTGGCAGTGTATGTAGTGGAGTACAGTAATCAGGTCTTGAAAGTGTCTCTGTTGGCTGCTGTGTTTCTGACAGACAGTAACTGTGTGAAGATGCTGGACCTCGGTGTGGTTCCTCACATCCTGACCTTGTTGGAGCAGCATGTTGACGAAGGAGACGTTTCCGTTCAACACGCTGGACTGAGCGCGCTCAGAAACCTGGCCATCCCTGGTACTGATCAAAACAAACAACCATATACATGTTAACACATAACACTCAGTCATCTCCAAAACAAGTCAGAAAAATGCATCACATGGATAATCAGGAAAAGAAAATAATTTCAATTATATGTGGATGCTCTGTGTCTTTCAGCCAGCAACAAAGTGCGAATGCTGGAGGACGGAGTGACTGAGAGAATAAAGACGCTGCTGCGCTCCGACATGCCGCCGGTTCAGTTCAAACTGCTGGGAACGCTGCGCATGATGGTGGACGGACAAGGTGAGCACGAGGAAGATGCATCGCTCACACTGCTAACGATGGCTAAAAGGCACCCTCACATGCACTAAAACGCACCCTCACATGCACTAAAAGGCACCCTCAAATGCACTAAAAGGCACGCTCATATGCACTAAAACGCACCCTCACATGCACTAAAAGGCACCCTCACATGCACTAAAACGCACCCTCACATGCACTAAAAGGCACCCTCAAATGCACTAAAAGGCACCCTCACATGCACTAAAAGGCACGCTCACATGCACTATAAGTCACCCTCACATGCACTAAAAGGCACCCTCACATGCACTAAAAGGCACCCTCACATGCACTAAAAGGCACCCTCACATGCACTAAAACGCACCCTCACATGCACTAAAACGCACCCTCACATGCACTAAAAGGCACCCTCAAATGCACTAAAAGGCACCCTCACATGCACTATAAGTCACCCTCACATGCACTAAAAGGCACGCTCACATGCACTATAAGGCACCCTCACATGCACTAAAAGGCACCCTCAAATGCACTAAAAGGCACCCTCACATGCACTAAAAGGCACGCTCACATGCACTATAAGGCATGCTCACATGCACTAAAAGGCACCCTCACATGCACTACAAGGCACGCTCACATGCACTAAAAGGCACGCTCACATGCACTAAAAGGCACCCTCACATGCACTACAAGGCACGCTCACATGCACTAAAAGGCACCCTCACATGCACTAAAAGGCACGCTCACATGCACTAAAAGGCACCCTCACATGCACTAAAAGGCACCCTCACATGCACTAAAAGGCACGCTCACATGCACTATAAGGCATGCTCACATGCACTAAAAGGCACCCTCACATGCACTAAAAGGCACGCTCACATGCACTAAAAGGCACCCTCACATGCACTAAAAGGCACCCTCACATGCACTACAAGGCACGCTCACATGCACTAAAAGGCACCCTCACATGCACTAAAAGGCACGCTCACATGCACTAAAAGGCACCCTCACATGCACTAAAAGGCACGCTCACATGCACTAAAAGGCACGCTCAGTTGCACTAGAAGGCACCCTCACATGCACTAAAAGGCACGCTCACATGCACTAAAAGGCACGCTCACATGCACTAAAAGGCACGCTCACATGCACTAAAAGGCACCCTCACATGCACTACAAGGCACGCTCACATGCACTAAAAGGCACCCTCACATGCACTAAAAGGCACGCTCACATGCACTAAAAGGCACGCTCACATGCACTAAAAGGCACCCTCACATGCACTAAAAGGCACGCTCACATGCACTAAAAGGCATTGTTAAAGATCTGAATGTCGTATAATGCTCTTTAAAGAATAGCCCGAGATATGATTCCTCTTCTGTCCATTAGTGCTACAATCAGATTGGCATGATTGGATTAACCGTACAACACGGGTTAGTTTATCCCAGCTCTATTTACATTCGGCTTTGTCCCCTGGGACGGCAAGCCTGTTATTTTCTTCATAAATAGATGAATCATTTGGTCTGTAACTATGGGGTCAGATCGGTCTCATCCCATATGTAACAGAGGAAATAGTGAAAAACGCCCATCACAGTTTCCCAGAGGCCAGGGTGACATCTTCAAACCTCTGGGTTGGTCCATCCCATCGGTTTGTCGAGCACATTCATGATCCCAGGGGGACACATCTATGTGATTATGATATAGTTCATCCAGCACCATGCTCATCAAAACGTGACCCCTTTCCTCTGCTGTGTGTCAGAGGAGGCCGCTCTGGTGCTGGGGAGAGACGCCGTGCTGCTGGGGAGAGTCATGGTGTGGTGTGAAGCCAAAGACCACGCAGGAGTGCGAGGAGAAGCCAGTCGCCTCCTGGCCGCCCTCATCAGGCACAGCCGCAGCCCCGTGAGCCAAGCTAGCGTTAGCATTAGCATGAGCAACTAGCATTAGTACAATTTCTTCATTTTCTTCAATTTCTTTCTTCTTGGTAATCATACACAGTGTTTGAGTTTAATGTAATGACAGTGTACATACATATATATATATATATATATATATATATATATATATATATATATATATATGTAATATAAATATACACACACACACACATTAACCAACATTTGTAATGAGTGGATGTCCTCTCTCTGACAGGAAGTGGTCCATGCCGTAGCCAAAGCAGATGGGGTTCGGCATCTTATCTCGATGGCAACAAGTGAACATGTCATCATGCAGAACGAGGCCCTGGTTGCCCTGGCAATAGCATCTGCCATTGACATTGGTAAAGCAATTTCAGAGACAAGGTTCTCGGCCCACATTTCAGAAGCACGTCAGAATAAGTCCTTGTTATTTTAATTTTGTGTTAGTTTGAGAAGTACAGTCAATCTCTTTATACCAGACCTGCCTGGATCTTGTCACAAGTTAGTACTGAAACTATACAACTCTTAAAGAGGAGAATCTTATTTCTCCTCCTAGAAGTAGGATACAAAATGACCCAGATGTATGCATCATAGACAATATGATGCATGCTGAACTGCTGCGTTGTGTTTCAGTAATGACTTGACCTTTGACCTTTATTGTGTAAAGTTTCAGTCTATGTTACTTTATTGTTTATCTGCATCTTATTGGCCGGGCACCAGCCTGTCAAGGCCATGTTCTTTAGATCTGTAGTGAGCAGGTCCCTCAAACCCTCTGCAGCCGGCCTCTGTGGAGCTGGTTGAAGGAGCTGAGTGGCTCCTCCTCTGTGGACACTTAAAAGAAACCCTAAGACATATATATTTTAACCTGGCTATTAAGATGCCTCATCATTCATTGTTTTAGTTTTAAAGTCTGAGTCATTAGTTTTGGTACTTCTCCAAGGTCTTGAGCCTATTTTAGTGACTTTATTGTTGACATTTTTAGAGCCAGAGCCAACCACACAAGGTGCCTCCTGCTCCTTAGATGCATCCAGATGAAACCAATGTGCTACACACACAGGATGAAACAATCAGTTAAGGAATGAGACTTGCAGTAATGCATGTTTACCTCTCTGTTTGTTTGTGTGTGTGACTACAGAGTCGGTGAAGGACCCGTTTAGGGAGGCCGAGCTGTTGCCCATGCTGAAGAAGATGTTGGAGGATCCTGCTGGGGCAGTCGAAGTCAAGTTCAGTGCTTTAGGTCTCATCTGCAGCCTGGCCAACTCCAGTATGTTTGATTTTACACTCGTTCACAAGATTCTGTTCCACCACAACGTTCAAGATGTTCAAGCGTATATACTGTATATGTAGAGAAAGACAGACAGAGAGAGAGAGAGAGATATTTCGGCAAGGAATTGTTCATAAGATCAATACTTCCATGATGCATAATAGAAACGACACACAGGAGTTTCATTTTAGAAGCTTGTTGGATCAGGAACAGTTACGTAAACCTAAATCAATGTCGTCTTCTGGTGTTACACGGGACACCAACAGTGGTTTCCTGGGTGAAAGTCTGATGTTTGTAGACCCACCTGTCCAACCCGACCCTCCTCCCTCTGCAGAGTTCACTGCTCCTGACGCTACGTCGCCCGTCCTTGCGTTATATAGAAATTGATTCTGTGGATTATATACGGCTACTTTTTGTAGCTTTATACGAACATTGCTTGAGAACTGTGTGGCCTGGAAGGACACTAGGTGGGACAGTTTTATTAGTCTTCTCTGAGTCTAAATGGAGCTTCAGGGGTGATCCAATCAGAGGCTTTACCACTTCTAGTTGCAATCCGTTTTACACTTCTCTCTCTCTTTTTCTTCCCATCCTTGTCTGCTCCAGGTGTGATGAAGGTGGAGTTGAACTCCGTGCACATGAAGGAAAGCCTCAGTACACTGACAGATCACAGCAACAGTAAACTGGCCTCGCAGGCCAGCTCCATCCTGGCCACTCTCAGTGACACCAGCTAAACGCTCATGATGCAGAAACAATGGATCTCATCTTCTGAATGAATTAACCGGCTTATTCGACAAGGCTTCATCACAACCAACCTGTTAAATACTGCCGATTGGTCAGTGGTTTCAAACTATGATGGTCTAGGTACCCCTCAGCGTTAGTTTTGGACGTGGCGTCAGTTTCTTTGTATAAATATGCATCTTGTCTTTTCAAAATTTCCGTCTTTGCAGGAAGTTAGGTGTAGGCAACAAAACCACTTAGTCTTGAAAAAGATCGTAGTTTACGTTAACAATAACTACATAATAGCACTAAGTGACTAAATGGTTAATGGACTTGCATTTGTAAAGCACCTTTCTCGTCTTCCAACCTTACACTAAATGTAACACCCATTCACACACTGGAATCTAGCGACTTACTAACGAGTCATTTGCCTAAAGACACTAACGACTCACGTGACGCTGCGTATGACAAAATATCAACGTTTACTTTTAGTTACACGAGGGACACGAACATCCGTCTCCTGGACTAAAGTGTGTTTGTTTGACCCGTTTGAAAGTCTGTTAGTTGAAGGTCTGGTTGTGTCGGTATCAGAGTCTGAGGAGCACGGATCAACCGTTAAGAGTGAGACCCGGTATATTCAATGGCATACTTTAATTCAAATTATCTTACTGCACAGACACTGCTAAATATTGCAATGGCTTCTCATAATGTTGTTGTGTGGCAATAATTACTAATTAAGGACAAGCAAGATTGGAAATAAGGGGTTCATATGATCAGGAGCATGAAGTAGCTCAATATTTTCCATGGATATCTACGAAAGGTAGAGCGAGCAAAAAAGCACAGTTCACGTTTTTTGTGTCAATGGAACATGAATGTACTCAGTACATTTCATGGTAAAACTGTCTATTACATTTTGATGATTTAAATGTAGTGTTAACGCCTGTACAGAGTGGGGTAGTGATAACCAATATGCAAATATGTCATTTCAAAACTGTTCATACAGGCATACCTTTTACTAAACATTTGTTCAAAACAGGCAGAGGACAACTACCAAGATCCTACTGAGCCAGAGAAGCATTTGGCAGGCTGCTGTAGATGAATTCCCTCTAATTAACAGTTACGCAGTGTATATGCCAAGGGCTTTTATTGTGAAAGGTAAGAGCTGCCTTTGTCACGGTTGAAATGTGCGATGAAGTTTGACGTCTTGGTTTGGGATGTTGTAGACCACAGTGTATATTTGTAATATGTCCGTTCTGTGTAACTGTAGCCTGACTCCTCGGAGGTAGACTGTGAGTATAAGTCCTTCCACTATCTGCGGTGCATCTATTTTGGAAGGGCACCATCACTGCATCCTGTGCTTAGTTGATTGTGAAGCCAGAGTGTTTTTTTCCCCCTATACCAGAATATTAATGTGTGAAGCCAGACATTTCTTTTGCGCTGATACAGCTGTCTTTTTTCATTGCACAATGATAACACCCTGTGTGTGAAGGCTGTTAGTTGAGGCATTATAGAGCCCAACTAACAGCTCTTGACTTTTGTCAAGGGGTTCCGCCAAATCTGAAGAATTCCTCTTGCAGGGGTTAGGAATCCACATTGTTATGGGAAATCCAGTCTTTAGTTATCAAAATAACTTGTCAAGGAACAAAATGTTGATCAAAGGAAAATTATGATGTGCCATTTTCCTTTCTATTTGACAATGGCTCTAAAAGAGGGTGTGGCCATCAGTCCATTTCATTCAGTGTCCACAAACAGTAGTACTAATAACAGTACTATCCTTCCTGCAGACTTTGATTGAGGTTAGACATTGACTTTGGATGGTTATGGTCAGGCATTGTCCTCCAATTGTTGAGGTTAGACATTGATGTTGGATGGTTGAGGTTAGACATTGATGTTGGATGGTTGAGGTTAGGCAATGACTATGATTGGTACAGGTTTTTTTTAAACTTTACATTTATTTTGCTTAATTTTAATTAATCTAAACAATTTACCAATCATTCAATAGCCTGACCATGCAGCTCCAGCATGACAGTAACATATGTGACTAACACCTCTCTAAAGAAAGTTTCCTGTTTGATGTTATAGCCTTCAGCAAACATGACGGTTCTCCATCACACAGATAAATCCTAGAAGCACAATGTGAAGAAGCCACAACATTATTGAATTTGATTCATTATGTGTAAATACAGTATATATAAGTGTGCTCTAAGCAATTCAGTGTGCATTCTTATTTGAGTAACCAGAGGAAATGATGAGCATGTGTGGTCAACACAACATAAAGGGAATCGTCTGGCAATGGACATGAAGCAGCAGTTCTGCTATAATGTTTTGTGTAATATCTGTATTGACATATTCGGTATACATAACTAGAAATCACTTTAAATTTGTGAACAAATCTATATATTTTTCAGGGAGGGCATTTTTGACATTTTCTGAACTTTGTTCTAGAGAGAAAATAATAAAGTTATGCAATGTCTTCCCCGAAAAGGTGTGTATGGGTCTATTTTTAATTAAATAAATGAATATGAAATGTTTTGAGCTTATTATCATCAATATGTTGACACATATGATAGGGTGAGGGTGACTCATGGATGATTCATAATTAGTTTTTCCTCTGCTGATAAAATAAACCACTAAGCCACACATTAGTGATGAAGAACTGAGCCAACACCTGTGTAAGGAAGGCTTTCTTGGCACTTTCCAAATAGGAATGAATTAAATGCATATGGTGAAAACAAAGCAAAAAACAACAACAACAAATGAGTTAAACGCCTGATACAACTTATTAGCATGTTGGCAGGGCTGCCAAGTTTTAAAATTAGTTTTGAAATGTGATTCTGTAGCCTGTCGATAAAGTCGATGTATTATTTGAGTCGGCTTTCATTTGACATGGCCCCAACAGGGGCCGGGGTAATCCCTCCTCAACTCCAAGGAATGTAAAAAAAAAAGGTTCAGCAGTCCCATTCACAAAGCATTTACAGATGAAAAGCCAAGCCAATAATAATGGTCAATATTGAATACATATGCTGGATTAGCATACCCGCCAACCTCCAGCTATCTTATGCCTAAATGAAGCTGCTTATTCACCAAACTCACTTAAAAAATGCAGCATCCTCCTAAATGGGCATCCGTGACAGCAGTCCTGTTCTCTGGTGACCTTTACAGCCCGACAGCAGCAGCTATCTGCTCCATCTGCAGTCATTAACTGGAGAGATGTTGGGCGCTAACATAACTTCACAACCCGCTGTGTCTGTGTGCACATCAAACATGTCATTTTGATGAATTATTCAACACAGTTTCTTCTGCACATCGACAGATGTTTCCCAAACTGTCAGTGCTTCCTGGTGGGGAAAGCTCCAATAATAATATGATTAATAATGTATTCGTGACATGTGACAAGTAAGCCTGGACATGAAATTACGAAATGTGTGCTTATCTTCCAACGTTCCCAGCGCTCCCAATGTTCCCAAAGCTGCAAACGCTGCAAACGCCCCTAACGCCTCACAACTGACTGCAATGGCCGCACCGCCGGGCCCACGGTGTCCTCTGTGCATTAACGTTGTGCAGATAAGGAGAAAAAGAAAACATTCTTTCGTCCTTTTTATTTCTATTTCAACCGTGGTAATGAAGGGATATTTTACCACATTTGAAACAAGCCTTTAAAGTCCTGCGGTGGGACGTTGGCAGTCATAGGGACAGAGCTTTTGAAGGAGAAGTTTGAAAAATAAAATAAAGATAGGCCTTTAATGCATAATGAAACTTTAAAAGTAACAGTTGAAATCACAGTATTGCACATAGGAAATATTGATATTAGGGCCGGGACTCGATTAAAAAAATTAATCTAATTAATTAGAGGCTTTGTAATTAATTAATCGAAATTAATCGCATTTTAATTGCATATAAATATTTGACCTGAGAACAGTGAGAAATAATTTTTTTCACATGGATTTTTAGTATACCATTGAATAATGATCCGTTGGTTATTTTTTCAGACGTGGACTTAGTTACCCTGGTCCTGAAACCAGTCATCTGGTGGAGTGTGGGTTGGGTGTGGGTCCTTGTAACTTTACTCGGAGTCGGGCTAAGGTCCACGCTAACTCCTATATGTTTTGCGTTCTGGTGATATTTGAGGCTCGATGTGCTGCGGTGATACGCAAATTCCTTGTTGCATAGCTTGCACACAACCATGCTCTTGTCGACGCTTCCATCCTTTCGTTTTTTAAAATAAAATTTCCCATCCACGGGGCCAAGCAAAGCGGTCTCGTCAGCTTCTTCGTTCATGTTCACTGTGGTTTGTTGTTGTCGGAAGTCGAGAACGCTAGTTGGTGCTCCAGTATAATCGGTCTGTCGAAACTCATTCATTGAAAAACGTTCCGCGGTGCAAAAATAAGTGTGGTTAAAATTGTGTTATTTATTTTTTGCGTAATTAATTAACGCGCTAAAGTCCCGTAATTAATTAATCTTAATTAACGCGTTAAAGTCCCGGCCCTAATTGATATTGATATAAATTATTATTGAACAGTTTGTTTTGGTTTGTGCGATATACTGGGAGCAGCGTTGATTGTAGTGTGACAGCAGGAAGAAGGAGCTACAATATCTCTCCTTCTCACGGGTTCTTCCGCCTATCATTGAAGGAGGTCTTTTTATGTTTTATCTTGTTATATTAAGATGATCGGCATATTAAAAGCAAATTACAAAGTATACTTTTTTTCAATGTGTCTTTGATATAGTGCTACCATAATAATATAGCACTGTGGAAGTGCAGTTGCATTCTCTGAGCACTACAGTTGTCTTTTCCTAACTCCTTGTGAATTCTCCTTCAGATCTTATCCAAACCTCACAACGTTTCCCATCGAGGTCTTAGGAAAAGTGGTGAGGAAAAGACATTTTCCACAGCAGCCCAGCTGTGCACGCGGCTGCATTTGAAAAGTAGGGAGGTCGTTGTTGTTCCCCACGAGCCGATCCAAGCTGTGCAATCGATCAAACTTTAGTGAACACTTCAAGGACACATGGTACAGTATTCAAGAACTTGTCGGTGTTGGTGGAATACACAACGGGAGCCCAAGGACAGAGGTCATTAACCGTCTGAGAATATATAGGACATACAGGATTAAACAATCCAAATAATAATAATAATAGGCAAGCAACTGGACAATGCACCCACTGTAATAGGCTAGAAATGGTCGACACTGTCTATACTACCAGATTACAATAGGTATGACGAAGAAAGAAAGTATTTAATATCACAACTGATCAATGGAAAACATCATTTTACATTTACGTTGGGAAAGTGCACAACATCCCAATTAATGACCTAAGAGCTACAGAAATAATAGAGTGTGTTCGTGTGTGTGTTCCTTGTCAATCTACTGCTTCTTCATTAACCTAAACATCCAGTCCAGTAGGTGGCGCAGTGCACCAGTTCCGTTGGTTTGCGATCCGCCAATAAACAAGAAGAAGGAAGCCGGAAGTAAACAACTCGTGCCTGTGCTCACGTGACTCGTTCTGCTAAACTGTCTCGAGGTGAGCGACAGGTGGAACATGAGCAGATAACTAACTGTCATGATTGTTGATTACAGAGAAGTGACTTGACAACAAATGACAAATGGCCACTCTTTAGAGCTAGCACGCGGCTAGCACGCGGCTAGCACGCGGCTAGCAGGCCGCTGCGTCTGTTTCCTGTTGCCGGAGTCTGTCGTTGAGTACGTGACTCGCGGTCATGACGTCACAGCCTCCGAAACGCTTGCCTGAATTAATCCGGTTAAAGATAAATTGTGACGTGGTCTAGACTAAAGCTGTGTTTCTCCTCTGAGCTGCGTTATTCTCCGAAACACCAGAGGGCGCACTAACGAGATGCACGGGAGACTCAGAGTGTAACTTTGGTTATGAACATGGTCTGCAGGTGTAACCCATAAACCATCCTCCACCATGTCAAGGAGGGATTGTTATTATCTGTAAACGCATATCGCATGTTCATAAACTACTGTATTGCCTTCATACTAGTAAATAAACATGTCAAGTATTAAAGTCATTATTAACACAGGTGAACATCCTGTAAACTATGTTACTTGGCTGCAACATATTAATCCAGATGAAGTTTTTCACCACCTTCTGTTTCTAAAGCCCCGAAAAGCTAATTGTCCTACTTTGTATAAATACATAATGTGAATAGGGCTTTTATTAGAAAACTATTTGTTACAGTCACGTGTTCGCTCGCGCCAACTTTCACAATTCCAGAGGTGCACGACCAATGCAGATGTGACATTAGCGAAAAGATGAGACTTTGAGAGAAAAGAACGTTTTCCGAGTGATGTAAAGGTGACATCGTTGTTGTTGTTGTTGTTGTTGTTGTTGTTGTTGTTGTTGTGAGGCCCAGGATGACTCAGGTGAGCCATCAGCAGTGGGGAGAGGTGGCCGGGCTGGGCCGTGTGGACCTGTGGGTCCTCCAGTCATCCCTGGTGCGCGTGGAGGTCCTCACCCTGGGCGCCATCATCAGGTCCGTGTGCAGCAGAGGGAGCGATGGACGCATGGAAGACGTAGTCCTGGGCTATGAGGACCTGGAAGGTAAAGGAAGGAACGTGTCTTTTCCTCCGAATAGACTGCATTCAAGAGTCAAAGGGAAAAAGATGTCCCAATGATTGTAAATGCTGTGTTGAAGTGGGGCTACTCTGTAGGCCCCCCTTCTATGTGGCTTTGGGAGTTTAACCCTTTTGCACCGACATCCATGCTGTTTGTAAGATGACATATTTAATATAGATTACGTGAAGCTTGCTACCAGTTGTGTTCATCCCTAGGTTTTTCCTCATATTTGCTTTTATTTTGCTTTGATGATTCCTTTGAAATCACAGAAAATAAGTAGGCCGCTGGCTTTGTTGAAGCAAAGGAAAATAATGTAATGTCGTGGTTTCTCGTCCTTTTTACAAGCACCGTCCTTAACACAAGCACCGTGTGTTCAGGTTACAGAAGTCACGTCTGTTTGTCCTGCTGTTCGTGTTGATAGAATAAAACTGAACTTATCCGTCATCTTACTTTAGGGAAACACACAACGTTCTGTAACACTTCATCAAGCTGCATTTGATAGATCAATAGTGGGAGATGTTCCTGGAAAGAGCTCAGAGTCAACGAGGCGACAGGGCTTTGGTGAAGGAGAACACGGTGTGTTGTGTTGCCAGGTTACGTGTCAGACCGGCGGTACCTGGGAGCCGTGGTGGGCCGCGTGGCCAACAGGATCGCACTGGGACGCTTTGTGTTGGAGGGGAAAGAGCACCGACTAGACGTCAATAACGGACCCAATGCCCTGCACGGGGGGCTGCGGGGCTTCAACAAGGTAAGACTGAGTGCGTAGAATATGTTGGACCTCAGTGCTGCACCTCCATGATGAGGTAGTTTAACAGCTGCTCAGTCGGCCTGAAGGCTTCAAGGATCCTTCAATGGGTGAACTTCTGGGATGCTCTGAAGGACTGATCCAATGTCCTGGATCCTTTCAGTTCTCTGAGGACTGAGTCCTCCTTCAGGGGATTTTGAACTCTGCATGTGTGTGTCCTCTGTGCGTAACACGGTGGCGTTAATCCGAATCCCGCTGCTCCTCTTGGCTAGACCCGCCCTGCAGCCACCCTGTGGTGGCGGGCCTCACCTTCGGCCTTCAGCTGCTGCTCCACAGCGGTGGTCTCCCACTTCCTGGCCCTTTAGCTCTACTCGGTGACGTAAAAGGCATCATGGGACACCAGACAGATCAACTCCAGTAGGCTGTGAAAACTACGGGGAGCCTTCCCAGCAGCGATAAGCTCAATCTGCACTGTGTGAACTGGCTTGGCAAGGGCTGCAATGCACCGGGCGTTCGATTCCCGCTCTCTAGCTTTAACAGCTCTGTGCGTGAATGGATTCTAAAGTACAGCTAAAGCTGATGGAATACAGTCTCAAAACAACACGGTATTTTCTGACGTTTAGTTTTTTTTTTAGGAAACTCTCTTGAGAAACAGAAAGAGAGAATGTTGCACTAAATACACTGCAAGTGGTGAAGATGTCAGACCTCATATTTATTACTATTATCCCTTGCAACCGCTCTGCTTCCTGTAAGAGTAGTATTTTATTGTACATAAGCTGTTGTAACAATGACGACTTCCCCTTTATTATCCTGTATATATGAACGCTGTATTATACTGTATGTGTGGTTTGTGTCTTCAGGCTATCTGGCTTGCTGCAGCAGTGGAAGGTGGTGTACAGCTGAGTCTTACCAGTCCAGATGGAGACCAGGGTTATCCTGGAGAGGTTCAGGTCTCTGTGTCCTACACCCTCCAGGTAAGAACACCTGGCTCATCACATCTTTCTATTCATGGACCAAACCACCTTTGATCAAACTAAACGACCAGAAAATGAAAAGAATGGTGAGTAATTACAGTATTGGTCATAAACACAGGAGCAGGACCTACATTAAATAAAGGACTACATTAAATACCCTACTGTGCCCATCAGTAAAAACACCTACATCACAAGACCATCAGAGAGAAGATTATCGACTTCTTTTGAGTCATTCTTAATGCCTGCTATCAGGTCCGGAGACGGATTTATAGAAACTCCTTCAGCTGGAAATCCAGCCGGGCCTTCGGTAGCAGCCGGCCCGCCGTGGACCGACCCGGACCGGCTCATGGAACACGTTTGCCTTCAGTGCTTTATGCCAGAAATGGTTTCTTTGAACCCAAACCATGAGTTTCCTGAACCTAACCAAGTACAAAGCCCAGTGGGAGGAGCATCAGAGCATCTCCTCTCTGGGAGCCGACGCCCACACCCTGCTGCTGGAGGCCCAGGCCGTGTTGCTGGGCCCGCTGGAGGGAAGGGCGGCACGGGAGAACCAGAACCAGGTCTGGGTGTGGCACACTGTCAGAGCCGGCTGCAGTACATTTAGAGCTTTTCTAAAGAGACTCTGGTGTCAGAGACACTGCCGCTTCTATTCACAAGCAACACAAAATGAAGGTTCCTCGTAGTAGCTTTAAATATTCACAGTTTTTCCTCCACGGCATGAAGTGGATTTTGCATTTAGGTCAAGTTTGCAGAGTCCAGTTTAGTGAAATGTAATTTGTGTGTTCAGGGGGAAACACTAACCACTGAATACCAAGCCCGGTCTACCAAAACCACACCCATCAACCTCACCAACCACTCCTACTTCAACCTGGCGGGACAGGTAGGAGCACCCAATATGTCACTGACAGAAATATGAAGACAGTTTCATTCTGATCATCTTTAGTGTAGCATGAAGGAGAATTAAGATAGAGGACACGCTGAGAGGGAAGTGGGACTACTAGGGGGAGGATGAGGTTACTAGTCAATTAAGATGTATTTCTCATTGAGATTCTTTTTGAAAGAAGGACAAAAAAAACCTAAAAGAAAATCTTTTAAATCAGTAAGAAGGTTTGTTTTCATATCTTGTGTGTGTGTGTCTGTGTGTGTGTAGGGTGCAGCAGATATCTACGACCATCAAGTGTCCATCACGGCTCAGTCCTTCCTGCCTGTGGATGACACTTCCATTCCAACAGGTAAAAGATGTGCGTGTTCTCTCACAGCAGAATGAAGACTGTGTGTGTGTGTGTGTGTGTGTGTGTGTGTGTGTGTGTGTGTGTGTGTGTGTGTGTGCGTGTGCGTGTGATAACGTTTCCTGATGTGAGACAATAATAAAGTTAGTGGTGGAGGAGGACAGGGGACAGAGGATTTCAACAGAATATAGCAAAAGAAAAAGAATACAAATTGAAACAATATGAATGAACAATAGAATAACAATTATTATTATATAAGTGTAAAATAAATAATACTGATAATACCAGTGTAACAGTAGCAATACGAGTTAGGTAAATAAAGGAAGTAAAGAAATTCAACTAAAATTCAACAACAAAGTAAATATCAGCAGTGATCCTAACCCCAGAGCCTCATTCAGAGCTGACGGTCGTCGGACTCCTTCACATCTTTTATACACTGAACGACGAAGAGGAGAACACGTGACCTCATCGCTGCAGTTTGAGCTTCATCAACAACCTGTCCATGTCAGATCAGACTGTAAACGGACACGCCCCTTCCTGCCTTAAATCAGTAGTATCCTAACAGGAAGCTCAGGGTGAGGCTGCTTTTATTTTCAAATTAAAAGCACACAACAGTCACTGTATGTTTACAGTAAAATAGAGATGGATCTAGTTTTTCAAGGTGCAATGAGGTGAGACCTCAGCTGATGTTTGAGCCACATTCCAACACAGAATGAAAGGAAACCTCCAAGTGTGAACTTACTCTCTGTTGCTTCATCCCTTTCCCACTTCATCATCTATTCATGCTGCTTCAGCGGCTTTTTTAATAGCAACGGGGAAGTCCAGCGCTCCGAGCGGTGGACCAGCTCTTGTTTTCACAGGCGTTCTGGTTGTGTGTCTCTGGTTCTGTCTCAGGAGGTGCTGCTGTCTGAGATAACTGCTGGTTCACTGCTCCTCTATTCGGCCTGAATGACGGATCCGTCCTCACCATGTGCTGTAATTATGGTGCTTTCCTTACAGAAGTGTGGAAGCATGAACTGTTGTGCGTTTGTGTGGGAGTGTGTTCCTTCATGCTCCGTCAGACATACAGTCTCATTACTCTGCAATTAGCTTTGGTTTCCCGGGAGACGGAGGAGCTAATGACTGTTTATTTGAATCACACAATCTGTTGCAGAATGGAAATCCACCTCCGAGGGCTGAACATGACTTCAGTCGTGTAACGAGTCGTGTGCTGTGCAGAGTTCAAGCTGGAGGGCTGTACTTGAGCCCTGACCCGTGGGCCTCGTCTGTCGCTGTGCTTTCTGTTTAGAGCTGAGAGATCGGACGGTTCTTTATTGTGCGCACCCAAAAATGGAGCTTCTCCGAAGCAGTAAAAATGAGGAAATGCTGGCTCGGTGTTGTAGTTTGTTCGGAGCATTCTCAAACTGATGATGTAAGCTGCCCACCGAGGGAGCCGTGTGGGAGGTTAAGAGGCTGACAGACTATCGGTTCTCACCACGCAGCCGGTCCTGAGGTTGTGGATCGTACGGCCGTCCTGTACGGCAGTCATCGCTGCTTGTGTTTGAGTTGAATACGCTGTGTTGGTCTACGCCTTACAGCCCACTGGTGTGTCCATTTTATTCTACCCAGTCATGGGGCATTTCCATTCAGTGTTCCCATCCAAAGGTGCACTTTATGGTTCCCTCTATCGACCAGCCTTGGCTAAATATCTAGTAAACAAGCTCAGTAATCGTGTTTGTCAATTCAAACCAGATGGCCTTTTTAGTTTAGGGGTATGATTTCATTTTTTTTCATATTTGTTCTTGTCATTATCTATGATTTTCCTCATCGCCAGTGTTTTGGTACATTTTTGTAAAAAGATTAAGAGGTCAAAATAAAACACCAAAGTATGGTTACTTTACATACTAGGACTTGTACGACCTTGCCATTGGCAAGTGCCTTCATCATTTCAAGTGTCGATTGTGAAAATAAATGGTGTTAGCCAGTTGTGGGTTGTATTCTTTCAGTCACAGTAGATCAGTGGTGGTTGCAGAGAGCCTAGTCACAGGAGGAAGTTCACAGTACAACTTCCTGTCATCTCTGACTTTCAAAATGAGGCCTTTTAACGATGCTGCTTCCAGGCAGCTGGTGCTCATGGGGAGCGAGTGAAAGATAGTGCATGTGAGTGAAAGTTAGTGCATGTGAGTGAAAGTTAGTGCATGTGAGTGCATGTGAGCGGGGCTCCCACTGGCTCACTGCTGCCGCTCTGCACCGCTCTCTCATTGGTGGAAGCGTAGCACCCACCAAGTGTCTCAACCTCTAACCTTTGATCAGTGAACACGTTCACCGATCAGTAACCTGATCCATCTGCAGGAGAGATCAGACGAGTGGACGGCACGCCCTTCGACCTCAGAACGCCTGTTCTGATTGGCCCCCGGCTGAAGGAAGTCCCAGGTCCGGGGTTTGACCACAATTTCTGTCTGTCATCACCTGGGGACGCCTGGACTGAGAGACACGCTGCCAGGTGTGCTGCAGACGACACAACACGTAACACACACTACACGTAACACACACACTACATGTCACACACACAACACGTAACACACACTACACGTCACACACACAACACGTAACACACACACTACATGTCACACACACAACACGTAACACACACTACACGTCACACACACAACACGTAACACACACACTACATGTCACACACACAACACGTCACACACACTACACGTCACACACACAACACGTAACACACACACTACATGTCACACACACAACACGTAACACACACACTACATGTCACACACACAACACGTAACACACACTACACGTCACACACACAACACGTCACACACACACTCTACACGTCACACACACACACACACACTACACGTCACACACACACAACACGTAACACACACACTACATGTCACACACACAACACGTAACACACACTACACGTCACACACACAACACGTAACACACACTACACGTCACACACACAACACGTAACACACACTACACGTCACACACACAACACGTAACACACACACTACATGTCACACACACAACACGTAACACACACTACACGTCACACACACAACACGTCACACACACACTACATGTCACACACACAACACGTCACACACACACTCTACACGTCACACACACACACACACAACACGTAACACACACTACATGTCACACACACACTACACGTCACACACATACTACACGTCACAAACACACTACACGTCACAAACACACGACACGTCACACACACACACACACACACACACAACACGTAAAACACACTACACGTCACACACACTACACAACACGTAACACACACTACACGTCACACACACACACACACACTACACGTCACACACACACACACACACACACTACACGTCACACACACTACACATCACACACACACAACACGTAACACACTACATCGTCACACACACACTACACGTCACACACACACACAACACGTAACACACACTAAATCATCACACACACTACACGTCACACACACAACACGTAAAACACACCACACCGTCACACACACACACCACACATCGCTCACACACTACACGTAACACACACTACACCGTCACACACACTACACTTTTGCATACACTACACGTCACACACACTACACATCACACACACACTACATCGTCACACACACTACGTTGTCTCACACACTACACTATCACACACACTACACCGTTACACACACTACATTGTCATACACACTACACTGTCACACACACTACACCGTCACACACACACTACACCGTCACACACACTACGTTGTCATACACACTACACTGTCACACACTACACCGCTACACACTCAAAGCTTCCTCTTCTTCATCTCAGAGTGTGTCACCCAGCCAGTGGGCGGGTCCTGGAGGTTTCTACCAGCCAACCAGGCGTCCAGTTCTACACTGCCAACTTCCTGGATGGCTCTATGATGGGAAAGGGCGGGGCTAGGTACAGGAAGCACAGCTCCTTCTGTATGGAGACACAGAATTGGCCTGATGCGGTCAACCAGGTATGAGAACGATGATGATAGTAATTGATAGAAATGCGCTGTCGTACATTTTTTTTTATATTTTACCATAGAGCAGTGGTTTAAAAAAAAAAAATCATGCCCACAATGGCCCAGCCACTCCTATAAGGGTCTGGGCAACCCAAACCTAGTCAATCAGTCAAAATGAATATTTAATAACTATGAAAGAGTAACTCTGAGTTGGTCTGCTGCTCCCATTCTGTTTTGCTGCCAGTGGACAAGACAGTTATGGTAATTTAGAGTCAAACAGACCATAAAGCAGGGGATGCTTTAGGGCGGGACAAAACCCACTTCGTAGTCTGTGGTCGCTCCCTGTGACTTTATCGCTATTGCTATTGTTATGAGTAGTAGCTTTGGTGGCGGTAAAGGTAGGATTAATATTAGTACCAGCATTACCTGGTAACCCTACCCTTTTGTTGGTGGGACAAAAATCATGCGTGCATGCGTGCGTGCGTGCGTGCGTGTGTGCGTGTCTCTCTCTCTCTCTCTCTCTCTCTCTCTTCAGGCTTCATTTCCTGACTGTCTTCTGCGTCCCGGTGAGGACTACCACCATGTGACTCGCTTCACCTTCACCACAGTCTGAAGTGACCCGATAGCAGAATCATGTAGCGTGCTGCGGCCAGTTCAGTTCCCTCTGTGATGCCTTCTACTACACCAGTGCTGTGATGTCTTTTGTATGCAGTAGTTATTACAGCCTGTGCATGTGGGTGTGGGGGGCAGTGACACAATGTTCCTAGTCCAATCTGACCAAACTGTTTTTAAATGAAACAGAAAATAAAGAAGGATCTGACTCACACAAGCTGGTTGTTGGTTCCAATGTGTTCTTTGTAGCACCAGATTGGTTTTAGTCCATCTGTCCTATTTATCCTGTGTTAGGAAATAGAGAGGCTGAACACCACATACAGCTTATGTAATTTAGTCTTCACCTGAGAGTTCAACATTCCTGCAACATTTCTAGGATATTGGGTGAGAGGGCACTATCCTGCCAAGAGATATGTAGTGTTTCTATGGCAACCTCAAATCCGTCACTCAAAGAGGCTTTTAACAGCTGAGGTTTCACAAAACGTGATCAAAGGTGTGAGCCTCAGAGCCCCGAGCTGCACAAAAGAGCAGAGGAGTGATCTCCATTAAGCAGCGGCTGTGTGGAGACGACCGGACGCCCCCAGCTTCACAGTCAGCATCGTGAGCCCCTCAGCCCAGTGGCTCTAAAATAACATCATCGACACCAAACAGTGCCAACATGTAGGTGTAGATCTATCAAAGACGTTCCTTCAAAATGAAGGAGGGAGGTGAAGAGAGGGAGAGCCTGCAGCGGGAACAGAGTGGGTGCTGGTGAGTGGGAGGGAAACCTGCTCTCAGCTGGACAGCAGACTTCATGCTCACTCAGCTGTTTGTTCATCACTGCAAAGTCCAGCTGAGAGAACCATGAATGGACTGAAGGTCGTCACGATGCTCCTGAGAAGAGATCCATCTCCTTGTTCCACAACAGGTCACCAGTCCCGCAGTGTTTACATAATATGCACATGTGGATATAGCAAGCTAAGCCGCCTCATCATGTCATCGTCTTGTTTGTCCCTGAGCATCGTCTTGTTTGTCTCTGAGCATCGTCTTGTTTGTCCCTGAACATCGTCTTGTTTGTCTCTGAGCATCGTCTTGTTTGTCCCTGAACATCGTCTTGTTTGTCTCTGAGCATCGTCTTGTTTGTCCCTGAGCATCGTCTTGTTTGTCTCTGAGCATCGTCTTGTTTGTCTCTGAGCATCGTCTTGTTTGTCCCTGAGCATCGTCTTGTTTGTCTCTGAGCATCGTCTTGTTTGTCTCTGAACATCGTCTTGTTTGTCTCTGAGCATCGTCTTGTTTGTCCCTGAGCATCGTCTTGTTTGTCTCTGAGCATCGTCTTGTTTGTCTCTGAGCATCGTCTTGTTTGTCTCTGAGGATCGTCTTGTTTGTCTCTGAGCATCGTCTTGTTTGTCTCTGAGGATCGTCTTGTTTGTCTCTGAGGATCGTCTTGTTTGTCTCTGAACATCGTCTTGTTTGTCTCTGAGCATCGTCTTGTTTGTCTCTGAGCATCGTCTTGTTTGTCTCTGAGCATCGTCTTGTTTGTCTCTGAGCATCGTCTTGTTTGTCTCTGAGGATCGTCTTGTTTGTCTCTGAGCATCGTCTTGTTTGTCTCTGAGGATCGTCTTGTTTGTCTCTGAGGATCGTCTTGTTTGTCTCTGAACATCGTCTTGTTTGTCTCTGAGGATCGTCTTGTTTGTCTCTGAGGATCGTCTTGTTTGTCTCTGAACATCGTCTTGTTTGTCTCTGAGCATCGTCTTGTTTGTCTCTGAGCATCGTCTTGTTTGTCCCTGAGCATCGTCTTGTTTGTCCCTGAACATCGTCTTGTTTGTCTCTGAGCATCGTCTTGTTTGTCCCTGAGCATCGTCTTGTTTGTCCCTGAGCATCGTCTTGTTTGTCTCTGAGCATCGTCTTGTTTGTCTCTGAGCATCGTCTTGTTTGTCTCTGAGCATCGTCTTGTTTGTCTCTGAGCATCGTCTTGTTTGTCTCTGAGCATCGTCTTGTAAATCTGCTGATTGTTTACCGACGTCACAACATCACTTCTTCATCTTATTTCTTCCTCTGGCCACGCCCCTCCTGGCATGGCTCTGGCCCCACACTTCAGAACAACCGCCACCTGATCAGAAGCCATGCACCTGGACATTATGTCCTGATGAATGACTGAATGAAACAAGTCATTTCTCAGTGAAGGGCCAAGAAATTAGCAAAGTGCTCAAATTAATTACAGAAATGGCAAAATAATCCAGAGATGGTTTCCCTGTTCAAATCAACTTAACATGGACATGAGCCCAGCTCAGTTTGGCGCGGTGGTGGCTGCTCGAGGTGAAGAGTCCCTGAACACAACACTGATGTCTGTTCTTCAGGAAAGCTTGTCACACCTCGATCACACATCCAGCCACAGAATCCTGACCTCCTTTGTCAGCCATTGACACGTCAAATAAAGCCCTATACGCCAAGCAGGCAGCAGGGTCGTGCCAATGTCGTGCTCCTGGGACTTTTTTTACAAACACCCACAGCAGCTTTTATTGAGAAAAGTATATTGTGGCGGTCGAGGGAAGCACACATGCACACATAGCCTCTTTCACGGGTTCCATTGGCTTTATTTCATGTAGTTTCAATGTTTCCAACACACGTTACTCCTTGCATGTCACCCACCCCCTACTGCTCTCTCTGCCGGCTTAAAATAACCCTGCTATAGCTCGCTCAATGGTCCCAGCCACAGCTCTAATAACCTGCAGCTGATCCCAATGAGCGAGCTTCTCTCTCTTCTGTCGCAGGTGCGCTAAACCACGCCCCTGCCCCCACATATATTTTCTCTCTATTTTGATGTGAAAGTACATCACTTCCTTTACATGTTAAACCAGAAACCTTTTCTTCCATCAGCCGAAACCAATCAGGTGTTTCGGCCACCATTACTTTGGAGGAGAGGTTTTGTGTTCATATTCTAAGAGTAGGGGATGATGGGTGGTGGTGGATTTGTCTTAGTTTTCAATGAGAGTGAAGCGTTTTACTCTTGCTCTGCTGAGTACCTCACCTTTTTACAGGAGTGATCTGAACGATTCGCGCAGAAAGAAGAACCAACTCAGGGAGGAAAAGATTATTGATTTTTGATCAATAATGGGAAGGATAAAGATATAGATTATATTTTAAAAAGCAGTTTTCTGTGATTATTTTGTGCATATGTGTTGTGATGATAGCTGGATGTTCAAACCTTCACTGTTCACCCTGAATATGGAATAGTACTTTGACTATTGACCCCCATTTTGAGACTTTAACCCTCAGTTTGGTTATTGGTCCCTGCTCCCAGGTAGGTGCCCCGTTTTTGTAAATATATGTAAATAACCCTTTTGATATGAATCATTTTGTTGTGTCAATAACATAATTGTCAAACTTGCTGAATAACCAAACCCGCTCCTGCCAGATCCCACCACCAGGCCATTACAGAGTGGCTGCTTACGTTATCTTCACTCAAACCGTAAATGGTACGCAAGCTCATTTTGAAAAGCATGGTTTAAATTCCTGTCACGGTTACTGACGTCGTACTGCTCCGGGTATCCAGCTAAAGTACCACAATGAGAAAAAGCACTAATCATGCTTTTCCTCCCTGAGTTGGTTCTTCTTTCTGCGCCAGTCGTTCAGATCACTTCTGTAAAAAGGTGAGGTACTCAGCAGAGCGAGAGTAAAACGCTTCACTCTCATTGAAAACTAAGACAAAAAGTCACCCCATGCCAGAAGTCACTTTGTCTGATCAAGGCCTGATGAAGTCCTTCTAGCGACTCAGACGTGGACCACCTGGAAGTGCTACCAGGGACTCAGTGAGAAGAATGAAACCTTCTCAGTTCTTTGTGTGTAAACTGATATAATTACTGACTACACTCCCCATAAACCGATTGTTTATGTGTATGAATCACACCCTTTTGAAAGTATTAAGTGAGCGGATCATCTGAACGTCTCATGTTTCAGCTGCTGTCTTGTCCAACAGGCCGAGCCGCCTGAAGGCTGATCTAAATCAGTGTCGGCCTGAAAACAGGCTGCGTGGGAAAAGACCTGAGCAAGATTAAGTGTGCAGGCTCAGACAGGGAGGACCAGGAACCGGCTCTCTTGCGCAATTGCATTATCACATTTGTGACTCCCAACACACGAGCGCAGCCTCACACAGACACAGAAAGCCTGCACACACACACACATGTAGAAACACGCAGGACGCCAGCTGATCGGTGTCACACAGGTGTGGTGTCTGAACCACTGACTTGTTGAAATGTTCCTCTGAAACATTCTACGCCAGCAAGATGGTGAAGGCTGGAACCAGTCTGTCTTTGGTGAACGGCAGCAGGTTCTCAGATGGTTCTGAAGTTGTTTCATTGTAATGTCTCTATTACCTTCATATGTAAACTACTGTCTATTTCTATATAGTCATTCCTAATACGGTGTCACCGGGTTGGAGTCTGGTGGAATCAGATGAAATCCTGCAGGTTCACCAGGAGCTCAGACCCGCTGCTCCTCCTGGTCCCTGCTGCTGGAGATCCAGCCTGTTGGAGGCGAGGGAAGCACGGGAGAACCAGGACCAAGTGGGGAAGATGGTCAGACCCTGCAGAGCTTACTAAAGGGACCACTTTGGTCCACAGGGACCACCACAATCACACAAAGTGAAAGTTCCTCGTTGTAACTTCTAGATAACAACATATAAACCATCTCACCTTGAACTTGATTCATGACTTCCTTACATCACTAGAACACAGATCTGTGAATGCAGCCTGAAGAGATACGAGGCGATGATAGCAAACACATGAACTCACACTCTCCTGACACAAGACGGATCCTTTCTAGCCATAACCCTGCAGGAGTTCTGAGACCTTTCCGAGACGTGTATCAAACATGGCCGTAGTCTCCGTGTCGTCAGCAAGTGATGCAGCAGACCAGACAGCTGGATGCTGAGGACGGGAATGGAAAGGGACTGGAAATAACCTGATTGCCACCGGTATTTGGCCGAGGCTGGACCGTGATAGTAAATGCTCGGGCTAGTGCCGGAACATCCGGCTCATTTTATCTGAGCTTTATTCTCTTACGTTACTTGCTTCATAAGCCATAGATCAGTTCACTTGCCATAATCAGAACCACTCGGCCTTCCGCAGATGCTCTTATTGTGAAAAGACCCGATCAAGACCCAACCAACATGTGTTAGTCCGTCTCTCAATCTTCCTGACGTCACCATGGTTCCCAGCAGAACGCCCACTGGTTCCAACTGAAGACTTACATCTTTACAACCACCACCACATGTGTAGTTCAACAAACATCACTCAGATAGGATTAAACTCTGTGTCTGCATGTGTATTGTCAGCAGTGGGTTTCTCCACATACGGTGCTCAGAGCGTGGGACTGAGCAGCAACTCAGCAGAACAGAGTTGTGAGTCAGTTCAGGGGGGAGACTGGACGCATGATTAGCTTTTGTAAAATTAGGTCGCAGCAGTTGAAGCTTAAAACTAAGAATAAAAGGAACAGTGCAGAGTGTCTGGCAGGCTGCAGGGAGACAGCAGTCCTGTGGTGACGCAGTGTGTGGGTTTCTATGTGATCTGTGAAGAGCTCTGTGGCAATGCAATTTGTGAACAGCCCTATAAAAATTAAATCTTGACTGATTTATATTTTACTCCTTATAATACATTTTACAACTTTGCTGAACACGGTTTAATGGAAATGAGAGCTCTTATAGTGCAGGTTCCAGAGGAAGAGACGCCACACTGTTGGCAGAAGAGTTGTGGACTGTAATCAAAATGAGCAGCAGGCATGGGAATTAATTCATGAATTCATAATTTTGTCGCAATAGTCACTTCCTACAAATTAGCCAACAGGGTCTGGAAAGTCGCTAAATCTAGAGAGAAGGTCGTCCGGCTGTCATCACTGGAAGTGCCGCCCCCGAGCCTCTATACACCCACTGATGGACTGATTGGCTGCAGGTCCCCAAATGAACCAGCCAATAGCGGGACATACGTAATCCTCTTCTTAGTTTGGAGTGGTCATGCTGCTAGCGCTAAACACAGCGTACAGCTGAAGAGGATGGCGCTGTGGTTGATTTAAGATAACACACACTTCACTGTGCAGCTTCACATCGACACACAGAGCAATAAGCAGCGAAACATGATATGTATTTACAACCTGTACCCTCCAACAAATGCATAGAGAATGATATGAATTAAGGACATATTAAAAACAATCTAAAAACAATGGTTAGACAGACAGTACATAGGAAGAAATACAAGTCTGCCATCTTCAGAAAGCCTTTTATCAAGTGAAACGGTTTGACGGCGCATGCTGTCTCAACCTGTTAGTACATACTGTATGTAATATATATTATATACAAATTACACAAACTGCATACGAAGGGGAAAGTAAATAGTACATTAAGTTTATCGTACCTTTTTCACAGCAAAAAAAAGCCAAAGCCACAGTAATTGTGTGTTTATAGTAAAGCAGTGTATTTCCCTGTAAAATATTTGATATTCAATCAAAGTCACAGTTGGAAAAGTACAGGTGTGAACAATAAAATGAAGGGTGGCTGAATTCCATTTAGCTGCTTCAGCTATTTACTGGGACCCTTTAATAGAACAGAGCCCTGTAAACCTAACTAGGAACATGTGCTTTTCCTCCTGTAAAAAACAGATTAATATGAATGCTTGTAATTAGCTGTCTTAAATTATGATCATCCTCACATGTCATTTATTTCTGATCGTATTGATCTGGTGCATATGACACGAGGGCCCATGTGGCCCTCAGCCCCAGAGGAGAGCTGCTGGCACAGCGTCAGTCTTCTTGCCCACATCGAACCTAGACTGTCCATATTTACAGTCTCTGTTGTAACGTTACCACTCCAGCCCGTGGCTACAATCAAAGCTATCAAAGCTGCAGCTGCTGACATGTCCATTCCAATGTAGCGGCAGGAAGGAAGTACCGACCACTACGATGAGGACATGATCAGATCTCTAACTAAAGCGCCAGCAGGGCAGTTTGGTGTCTTAATCCTCATTCACTTGCCATCCCCACACCAAGTCGTGCCCCCTGAGAGAGATCACTGGAGGGAAGTGAGAACTATTGTTTTTGTGTTGCTTTGGGGAAGTGACCCCTGAACATGCATGAGTATTACTGCTTGTAAATACCTTCACAAGACAACAATCAGATACGTCATTGAAGTTTGTACTGTTAAGTAATCTTTGGGCGATTGTGTGAAGAGAAGTCCCGGATGCAGAAAGTTATAATAAACATTGATTTAATAAAAAGAGGATGAACAGCATTTCAAATTGAATCACACTAATAACTACATAAAATATACAAAATATATCCCATGAGACAGAGATCCAGTGCCCCACATACCTGCCCGGCACCCAGAGATCTGCTGATCTTCCCAGAATCTCTCAGCTTTGCCAGGTTTGGGGTCAGCCCCCCTTCCTCTGGCTAGCAACGTATATTTGATAATCCATACAGAGTTATTTATTTGTCTTGACCCTCCAACATAAACTCTCTAGCTCTCACTAGGAGCACTATAAAACATTATTTTCTAACAGTACCATAATAACTATAAATGTGCTCATAATAAGTTGCGGAGAGCTTCAACAGTAGCCAAGCATGTCTAAATTGCCTATAATTATATATATATATATATATATATATATATATATATATATATATGAATCTGACAACTTTCCACAGATCCTGTGTGCCTATTTTGGGACATATTATTACTCCAAAGAGATAAATCAATTACTATCTCTAACTATTCCTTACTGTACCAGTCAGGGAGCTCCTCATGAAAATATGCTATGGAGTTGCATTTTGGGAATTTTAGGATCCAGCATTTTTGACCCACACAACTGTTTCCATTTTGACCATACCGTCGAGGACGATTCTGAATATTTCTAAATTGAAATAATTAAGTGAAATACAATGCACATTGTATGTGCATTCCCTTTTTAAAGTGTGCATTTGTGTTGTAATAAATGAAAGGATATGTTTCATTAGGGAATTCATTTTTATATTATTTTAAAATAGTGTTATTGACTCACACAGGCTGGTCTCATCCAGTACACTTTAATCACACACCAGATCTCTAACAAAATATTCAAGATGAAAAGTTGTATTGATATAGGATACATCGATAACTCCATTGTGTTATTTGTCAAGAACAAAATTACGTAAGAACGGTAATTGGAAATCAAAATCATGACCCCATCGAGGGCTGGACGAAAATCAAAGTGGAAAATCAAGACGTTGAACCAACTTGGTGACTTTCATCAGGAAACTCCTCAGTAGTTTCTGACTGTCCGACACGTGTTGCTGACCTTTGTGGGAAAACTCTCAAGATGAGGAGGAGAGACGTTTCATAGACACAGGAACCGTTGTATGAGGACACGTTGTCCCATGCCACGACAGAACTCTTTGAAAGGAACAAAAAGCATCATACCATCAGCCAACCCCCCCACACACACATCTTTAGAGATGGATGTGTGTGAGCAACCGATGCTGCATCATAGCCCTCATTGATTGACGCTCACTCACTGGCTTGACCTTTGTTGGGGACATTGCAGCCTATAGAGCCATGTCCAAGGGCCTTCAGCAAGGTTAGTGTTTGGGGCCCTCGACAGCTCATAAATGATGCAGCACATATCCACTTGCTCTCTCTCCCTGTCTCTCTATTTTTCTACGCTCTGCAATTTTGAGTCTGTCCCCTCTGCGCTCACCCAGTCCACCATTCCTCTCTCGGCTTCTTCTTTGCGCACTCCTCTGCAGAGCGTGGAGGGCTGTTGACGCATCGGCGCCGGCCAATCACACGCCGTGTCTCCGAGGCGCAGAGCCCGACTGGCCAATAATGGCAGAGCACGGGGCGGGATGTGTCCGGTCCACTCACACCTCCACACAGAAAAATCACTGGTGTTGGCGAGTGATACACAGACGCGGGCCGAGAGTGCAGGACGCGCACACGGACACGGAGACGCGGAGGCTGCTTCACGAGGACACGCTACGGGATACCTGCTGACATGGAGGTGTCCGTTTGACCCCAGACCCGCTCCAGACCTGCTCCAGACCCGCTCTATCCAACAGGTCCACCGCAACCGCGAGCATGTCGACGGCAGAAGGAGCTGGCCAGCGCGAGGAGGGGGAGTACGGAAGGGCGGCAAAGCGGCAGAAAACAGAGGAGAGGGAGACGGAGACAGAGACGGAGACGGAGGCGGAGGCGGAGGAGAGAGAGGAGGGGGAAGAGGAGCTGGAGGAGGGCGAGGACTCGGACTCCGGCTCGCTGCCCGGTAACGTGGAGTCAGCCGGGGACAACCGGGCCCGGTGGAGCGCGAGCCAGTATGGAGCAGGAGGGAAGGTAAGGAGAGCGACAAATATGATCAAACAACGGCCCTGCAGCGCAGCATCGGTGACGTCCGCGTGCGTGCGCGCGCCCCCGCGTGTTTGCTGCCGCTGTCATTGTGTCAGTGAGAGAGCATCCACCTGACGCACCACCGGTGACTTCAGCAGCTTCTCCTGTGACAGGACACAGCTACACGTTTAAAGAACACGTGGCTGCGCGCGCATTCACACGTCAACCGTTTATACACATGTATACACTGAGCCATGGACTATAGGCGCTGTGGTCCATGGAGGCTACTCTCTTTAAGCATTAAACAAATCGTCATCATCTAGTCAAGCTCCGGTTCCTGTTCAGGGTTTATGTACCTCCACACTCCAGAGTGGCCATAACACTTAATAAATTAAAGAGGCATTGTATTTTTTTTTAAGCTTAGATTTTTTTTGAATCTGCCCATACCATAGACTGTGTATAACAGGGGTGTCAAACTCATTTTCACCGCGGGCCACATCAGCATCATGGTCGCCCTCAAAGGGCCGGTTGTAACTGTAACACTGTATAAATGTAACTACTACCGAACATATTGTTAAATAACTGTCTTTGTATTGTTTATTCAAGTGTAAAAATATTGTACATGCATTTATATATATATATATATATATATATATATATATATATATATATATATAAACCCACATTACTCTATCAAAGATCAAACTTAAAACAGAAGAAAATAACAAAGACAAAGATCAAACAATCGTTGTTATATTAACTTTGTTCAAAGCTTTTTTGTCACAGTTGAGAAGGACATAACTAGCCAATAATAACATGCATGTGGTCTGGGGCAGTGGTTCTACTGGTCTGGCTGCACCATCACCCCTGAATGAACCGAGATCCAAAGCAAGGAAGATGTTCAACTTCTCAAATGGATTTAATGAAAAGATGGAGCAGTTTGAGCCTGAAATGGTACAGAATCTCACATGCCAACACAAAAAAACTAGTTTGAAATATTCCCTTTAACACTCAATTAAAAACCCCAAAGTGCATCTTAAGGACACAAAGTAATACAACACACATAATCATTTTATAACTTCAGCCTTTTTTAACAGACTCAGCAGTGCTTTTATGCACAAACATAAAAAAAGGTTGGGAATGAAGTGAACTATCACAAATAGTGCGTGTGTAAACTCATGCAAGTGTGTTGTGAACGCAGCACTGAGGAGTGTGAAGAGACGCACTCTGCTGCATTCAAAATTCCCTTAAAAATAAAAGCACAATATTTTTATATTGCCCATGCAAAGGTCCGCAACCCACTGAAAACGAGTCCGCGACGAACCGAAAGCGGGTCCGCGACGAACCGAAAGCGGGTCCGCGACGAACCGGAAACGGGTCCGCGACGAACCGGAAACGGATCCGCGACAGACTGAAAACGGGTCCACGGTGGTGATCATGCCTTCCAAGCCGTCGCGGGCCACATAAAATGACATGGCGGGCCACATCTGGCCCGCGGGCCTTGAGTTTGACACATGTGGTGTATAAGAAGTGGACGTATGGTGACGACACCCGTTGGTTTGTGGGCCGGCGTTTTGAAGACTTGAGTTCAGCAATTTTGCCGTCACCATCTGGGATTACAACTGTCAAGTTTTTTTTTTCCCTCAACCAATCAACGAATGTTATACCAAACCATATCTGGAAGGTGGAGTGACGTAGTGGCAGCGACATGTCAATCACAGTAAGCCCACCCAAAAGCACTTGACTCTAAATGACCATAATTTCAGTCATTTATATGGACTTCTATACAACCAGAGGAGTCGCCCCCTGGTGGTCAGGAGAAATAATGCAGCTTTAAGACATGAAAAACTTCTATACAACCAGAGGAGTCGCCCCTCTGGTGGTCATGAGAGAGAATGCAGTGTTAACACATGAAGCATAGACTTCTATACAACCAGAGGAGTCGACCCCTGGTGGTCAGGAGAAATAATGCAGCTTTAAGACATGAAAGACTTCTGTACAACCAGAGGAGTCGCCCCCCTGGTGGTCAGGAGAGATAATGCAGCTTTAAGACATGAAAGACTTCTATACAACCAGAGGAGTCGCCCCCTGCTGGTCAGTGGAGAGAATGAAAGTTGAAAGACACTTGTGCATCGTCTTCACTCGGCAGAACTGGAGGTTGCCGCCTGGTTCAGACACATACAGGTTAGCTTCATGTTTGACTCAATTGCCTGAAGGTGATGGTGGGTGCTTGTCTGTCCAGGGTGTATCGGTCTCTGGCCAAAAGTCAGCTGGGATCGGCTCCAGCCTGAATACGATAAGTGGGTACAGATAATGGATGGAAGCTGTAATGACACAACAAACACACCTTCTCTGTCAAAAATGCAACAGGAGAAGTACTGATACAACTAGTGCATCTCACAATCTGTCCGTGCCTGGCTCTCATAATACACACTGCTGGTGAACTGATAGGACAGTGTGTGTGGGTACCGTCCTTTAGGGTTGGGGTGATGTGGGGATGGGGGGTGTCCTGAGAGCAAGACGCTCAGATCATTCTGAGGCAGAAACACATCCTGATAAAAAAGCAATAATTTACTGACATACATTGTGTCTGTCGGTGCTGTTTTGTCTTACACCCACCATGCTGTTACCTCTCTGGCCAATCAGACAGAGCCCTCGCCGCTCGCCATTGTCTGATAGGTAAGCACCAGGTAAATTAGACCGCTGCTGCCTCATTACTCTGCACGGTTTAAGGAGGACGTGTGACAAGATAAAGGGCTGAATGCCAGAGTGGAACTGGTGTCTAAAAATAGCTGGAGAGACGGCACAAGCACAGGTGATGTGTTATTCGGCAATAACTGAGCACACTTTGATATCTGTTTGCATATTCTGGTGCATATTCCCCTCCTTCCGTGCAGGCCCAGTGTGGTGCACCAACAAAATGCACAGCCACCTTTCTTTTCTTTTTCTTTAAAGTGGCTGTGCTCACGCTGCTTGTATCTACTTGCTGACATATCAGTACTTGAATCTGATTGCTCTTCATGTATTTTCTGCTGCACTCACTCAAATCATTAGGAGCCAAGGGCTAAGTTCAAGGGCTGTTTTTATTTTGCTCTGACAGCTTTGTCACCTGGAGATATTCAAGGAATCAAGGATCATGTATTGTCATTAAGCAACACAGGGAAAACATTGTCCATGACCTCTGACTGTGTTTGAGCACCAACATCGTGATGTAAACACAGAGTCCACCTCCTCTGCCCCCCCAGAGTCCTGATCCCTGTCCTGCTCTCTGCCTGAAGAGCGCAGCTTGATCCTGGACCACGATGGATCCAGATCTCTGTGAAGATCTTATCGTTCTGCCTCTGGACATCAGACAGGAGCATGCTGGGTAGTGGAGAAGCCTCAGGTCCTAGCTTGTTAGCTTAGCTTCCATCTGGGCTCCTCCCTCTCCTCTCTGGGGCAGTCTGGTGGCGTTTGGTCTGGCTGGTTGGTCGGCCGTGGGCGGTGATGGTCTCACGGTCTGCTGCTCTTTAATCTCACGCTTCCTTCTCCGATGTTGACAAATGTATTCTGTCATGTGCCATTAGTGCTCCAGTAATAAACATAAAAACACAATAAATTAAGACAAAGAATGCAGCAAAATGTGTGGGAGCTACCGCAGCATGTACATGTGCCATATCAGGTTTTATGTATCTAATAATATAGGCCGTCTGTTGATATTCCAATATCTTGCATTAAAAACATTGTGTTGACTCTGTAACCAATCAGCAGACATCGTAGAGAACTATACCGTGTCAGTTTGTGCTGAAAAAACTATTGTTATCTGCTTCATTAAGAATTATTAATTAAAACCATAAGGAGGTCTTTCTTTTGGTCGTGTGCGGCTGCGGCCGTGGTGGAAGTTCACAGGAAGAAGTACAAATACACCGTGAGCAAAACAACGGTGCAGGTCAAAACATAGCACCGGTGCATTCACAAAGAGTTGCTTTGCAGGTCACGTGACTCTAGTGGTTTGCCTGTTTGAAAGTCAGGAGTTGGCAAATACATTTTCTCTCTCACTCCGTCAGAGAGAATATGTGGACATCACTCTGGAGCTGCTCAGCTTCTGGTCGGAGGCCAAGGGGTAGAAATAGGACAGTGCAGAGAGAGGAAGCTCTGTGAGGAAGGAAGTCACACACACGCAATATGTATTTTTAACTGCTTTTATAAGTGCAGTGATGATTTCATTCAATTTGATTGAAATCACCAATCATGTTCAGATTCTCTGAGCATGACGATGGAGAAGTGAGACTCTGATGAGATTCCTTGTGAACTCAGAAGGTGAATAAATTGTTACTTAACACACTTAAAGCTGATTGGAAAGATGGGATTTGACTGGTCATGTAGCAGCTCTTAGGGCTAACCTATGGGGATGCAGCACCTCAACTGTCACAGACTGTGTAGAGAAAGAGCCAAAGTGAAACCAGAGCTTCCTGTTTCTGTTCCACAAACCTTTGGAATAAGGTTAATGACTAAAAATCCAGCCCAGCTTTACTCAACATGAGGTCACCCTCCATCCCTCACAGGGATCTGGATTCTTTTATATTTACATTCATCGCTCTCCTCTTCCACTGCCATCTCAACCTCTTGCACGTTAACCGACGTCTACTTCTTTCTTCCCGTTCTCTTTACATGAGAACTGTTCTGCCAAATATGAGTACAATGTTGATGCATTAAAATGTCTGCTCTGGGTGCCACCTAGTGGCCACCTCCAGACATCCCTGGGCCGTCCCAGTTAAGAGTTACTAGAACGCCCGCTGCTCACATTGGGTAGTTGGTTAAATCCACTGATTTACAGACGTCTCATACCCAATCTGGGTTTATGAGAACAATATTTGTTGTTCAAGTTGTACGTCCACCGGTAGAAAGGTTCTGAACCAGCAGAGTAACGAGAGAAGCGAGCTGTTTTGGGGTTTCAGATGAAGGATGTGCTGAAATGTATACGCGGGGCTATCACTGTCAACCACACTGTGTTAGCTCACCGTGTTTCCTTTTCTCACTGTCTCACCATTACAGGATGCACACACAATACACACACACGGGTGTGTATTGCTACCTTTGTGAGGACATTTCTGCACTGTGAGGACATTTGGCCAGTCCAGACTTGGTTTGGGTCAGGTTGAAAGAGAGGCGCGTGTGATAAGCGATGTCCTGTTGTGTGGTGTTAAGGTAAGGCAATGCATTATGTATGTCAATGAGGTCCCCACAAGTACAGAAAGACAAAACATGTGTATTTGCACGACTCCTCCTGAGTGAAGGTGGTGTCACCTTGCTGTGTAATCAGCATGACTTGCGTGTAGTCCAGTTTCCACACACACTCAGGTATGCATGCACATACACAGTTACACACACACATTATCTGATCACTAGAGTGTGATTAAGAAGATAATAAGTCTACTTGGGGATGTTCAGTCCCTCCACCATTTATTTAATCGATGTGTGACACTCCCCTCTTACAATCAATAAACAAGAGCAAACAGAAGATACAGAAATCAGCTAAAACTCTCTTCAATAGCTATCGACCCCTCTAGAGCTGGGACTCTAGAGGGGTCGATAGCTGCAGAACCTTTTTAAACTTGGTCTGGTTGGTTCAGATTAAAATTGCCTCTGTAGCCATTCAAGGTGGCGGTCACTATCAGGACTAAAGCCCCAGTCCCATCGGACCGAAACTCATTAACCCCACTGGGAAAGGTTCCAATCGTCTGCCGTTCCTGGGACAAATAACTCTGCATGGGTATTCATCAGCTCCAGCTCTGATCAGCAGTGCTGGAAACATGACATCCGAGTGGACAGACTTATTTTCGCCCCTGAATGTGAATGTATAATAAATAAACAAAACAAAGCATTCAATCAATATGGTAACATTCTCCGCCAACCTTGACTACGTTTGAGCGCCAAGCATCACCGATAGTGTAAAGACGCTGAAAGGCGCTCTACAAATGCAAGTCCATCCATCCATCATCCCTAGCTGCTTATCCTACTATGATGGTGTGTTTGGTGGAATTTTGATGTGTTCAATGACGCAGGTCACCTACTGGTACTTTAGGCTGTTCGTGTGGTGTCAAAAGGTTGTGTTGCTCCTCACTGTGATACACTGGAGCTGCAAAATGTCATTGAAACAATACAAAGATATGAAACGGACAGATTTACTATTTATTGCCACGCGGCCAATTCTCCTGCCTTTTCCTTCACCAAGGGCTCATCTGGAGCAAGGCTTTGACAGTTTCCCGGCCACGCTTCGGTGACTCAGAGCCGGTTGAGGATTGGCAGAGATTCACTTTGGGGCATTATCGGATCACGTGACCACAGGTGCCTTCGTTTTTCAATCAGAGAAAATGATTTTCTTTTTCCGTCACGATTTCTATGTGCACGCAATAGCCAGCTGGAATCCGACGGGCTACCACATGGCAACAAAACAAACATGAATTTAACGTAGTTTTAAAAATATTTGTCAATGTTGTCGTGTATGAAAAAACCCAATATGTAAGACACTGTTAATAATGTAATTGATTTCTATAAGCAAATTATTTAAACATAATTTGTACAGGATTGATTCTGTCCCAAGCATTTAGATACATAGTAGTGGTTTATCAGTGAAGAGCATTATGCTTCATTATCATTACGTCTGTCTGTCTGGACCAGTCTACTGAAGATACACCTGGAAGGGCATTTCTTCTAATGAAGTGATGACATTTTGTACCGACAGATGGATGACGATGATGATTGGACAGATGGATGTGAACTGTAACATGACTGGTTGGTGGAGGAATACAACCATGAGGTGTTATTGGTATTAGGAGGTATTTTTATCTATAAATGAGATTATGTATGGAGATCAGCTTTGATCAGTATCGATCAAAGCCAGTAGTGAAGAACTGAAAAATCCAGAGTTGTGTGAAATAATCAAGTGAGTGACAGTTCTGTGACCTTATTAATACATGTGACCACCAATCAGAGCTCGCTGGTTCCACTTGGACGTAATGTTTTGGTTTCCAGGACCTACCAACACAAATGGCCACAGCCTCCTGCTCCGATTCCTGCTTTGCTCTTAATGAGAGTCCAGACTTTCAAGTCCAAAACAGGAACACTTTGATTCCCGTTGCTAGGGGAATAAAAGTGTTGGCCATTAGTGTGAATGTGTGATCCGATGACTAAGAGCATGACTTCATGTCTGAGATCAGTGAGAAGATGGTGGCTTAGGGCTGGGCGGTATGGACAAAAATTCACATCACAGTATTTTGTAAGATTCTGGCGGTTTCATGGTATATCACTGTATTTGTTTTTCTGAGTATACACATTAATTTATTGCCACCGAAAAGGACCGCCGGCCAAGCGAACAGCTGTCCGTGACTTCAGTTCTGTCTCTTCCGGTTTTTTCACCTGCATTCCCCTGGGTCCTAAGTCCCTCCAGGTTCAGCTTCTTTGCAATAAAGCGTTTTCTGATCTACGTCGGACTTTTCAAAACCTCCAGACAGCAGACACAGCTTCAAATGTACAATTATTAGTGTTTCAAATTGTTTGAGTCACAAACTGTTGTGCTGTGGTGTTTTACCCTGTTGAAGAGCGTTAGCTGTGAGTTATTCATTGTTGTTATAAAGTTATGACCATGACTCCATCTTCTAGCTTTCACATGAAGACGTGCCAGAAAAGATACTGTGTCAGATACAGACACTGGGACAACATAGGTAATATGTATCTAACAATAATATGTATGTTTCAATGAGGCAACAGAAAATGATAATGCTCTTCAAGTGGTTATTGTATGTTCTTATAAAAAGTACATAGAGGTCTATTGAAATTGATGACTTTGTTGTGTAGTCGCATATGGATATCAATGCAATGTAATTTAATTACTTCCCACTACATTTAATGACCTCAATACCACATGCGCAAATAAAGACCATTCATTTGAATGTAAAGCAGAAAAATGGAACAACATCACAGACAGTGCACGTCCTGCCTTCCAGCTGTGAAAACGCTGCCGTCATCCAAGGACAGGAGGCTTTCGGCACATTAGTGTCACTGGATTTGAACTTGGAGCAGCAGCTGTACCATATAAATTAAATTATAGGGCTGTAATGTCATCTACATTCATATATTATGCTGTCTTCACCCTTAAAAGACTGGGGAGTAAATGCTGTTGTGTTACGATAGTTGTATGACTGCATTGTGCTGTTAGATTGATGCTTGGCCTCCATTAAGACCTCTGTGTTAGAGGGGAAGAGAAGGTGGACAATTGCGCAATATCCCAATAAGGTATTAGTAATAATAATTTGAACGTCAAAGTCATGAATAGCTTCAAACTATTGGGCACAGCCTCGCACATTTCTGGTGCTGCCTCGGTAGCAACCATCAGTGGCATTCCAAGCTTCAACCTGCAGCCGGCGGTCAGAGTGCAGCTCCGACGCCTCTGAAGCAGTGCATCTGCTCCGAGACGTGACGAGTCCAAGAGTGGCGTCTCTGCACTCGGCCTCTCTTCTCTCTCTGTGTGTGCAGTGTAGAGTTCCCTCGTAGTCATGTGTGTGTTTTGTCTCTACTTTTTGGTGCGTTTTGGGGGCAAATTAGAAACCGAATACCTACCAAACAAGCTCAGAGTAAAATAGTCAACAATATTATGGTCCAGTTTGCTCATTTTCTACGGACGGTCTTTTCACGCCTGAATGCCTCACGGCAAAAAGGACACCAGTGAGTGTGAAAACCATCCTGCTCCCCCTGAAGGCCAACCATGTCCTCGTGTTATTGATAAATTAATATGGCTACCGTAGGAACGCATGGTTTGGATGTCAGGAATCAGGATGCAGACAAAAATAAGGGTTGTATAGAGGTTTGCATCGATAGTAGAGATGTATCAAGTAGTAGTAATTGAGGGAAAATAAGAGCAGGTATTGTATTTGAAACTTTGATTTCTGTCATATTCACTATATCAGATTTATAAAAATCTGCAGTTTATCAAAGTACTTACCGGTAATTGACAGATGCAGATAATAGACGGAACACACTGATACACAATGTGAATGCTAGGTGTTGTCTTTTAGTGAAACCTGGACAATGCACACGCCATATGTGTGCAGAAAGAATGCCAATATGTCTGAGAAGCCAGTCGCCTGGTCAGCAGAGACAAAAGTTAGTCTCATGCCATTTTGCTCTCCAAACACTCAGATGAATCTATAAATAGACTGAAAGGAATGTTAATGTGAATGAGAAGGATGCAAAAAAGGAAGATGGGGGAAGGGATAGTGGATCGAGGCAGAATGAGACAATCAGAAGAGGGAAAAGATAAAAGTTGCAAACAGACTGAATAGATAAATGAGATAAAAAGATGAGACCAGAGAAGTGTAAAGATTAGACTTGAATTCCCTTTCACATGTACTCTCTCTCTCCCTCTCCCTCCCTCTCTCTCTCTCTCCATCTCCCTCCTGTCTTCATTTCCTTGATAATACTCCACATTCATAACTGACTGTCCAAAAAAGCCATAGTGTGTTTCCACCAGCGGTGTATAAAGTACCCAAAAGCTATACTTGAGTAAAAGTAAAGATACTTTACTGGAAAATGACTCCAGTAAAAGTTAAAGTCACCTGTTAGAATATTACTTGAGTAAAAGTCTTAAAGTATTTGATATTTAATTTTATTTAAGTATCAAAAGTAATTTTCTGATATTAAATGTACTTGTAAGTACATGTAAGTATTGAAAAGTACAAGTAAATGCTGTTAATAAGAAAGCAAGGGTCAGACTTTTGAGAATTATAAAGTGTATTCTTTTAAGTGCTGTGGCCACCATGACCAAGGACAAGGAGTTGTGTTGAAAATAATTCGGTTGGGTTTTCCATCCAGGAGCAACAATGTTCAACATAATATAATGTGCATAAGTATACTATTGCATCTACTATGAACTTATCATGAGACATGGCACTATAAAGGAGTTGTAACAGTGCGTTTATAAGTATGCTCAACAGCACATAATGGCTGGAGCCCTTGGACCACATAGTACATGACAGCTTTGTCAATGGACCTCTGAGACAGTCAAGGTGTTCACTAATGTGGTCTGCTTGCTGGTGGAGGGCGTCTCAGGAGCCATTTTCCTCCTTGTTGATGTCAGCTCTCCATAGTTTTTAAAGGTGGTGTACATGCGTTCTCTGAAACAGTGACAGAAAGACATTTTGTAAGCATAACAACTTTAGCTAGCCCCACTTGCTACACACACTTGCATCTCCAACTCCGACACGTTTCAAATTGTAATGCTGCGCTCTCACGGCTCCTGTCAATCCTGTGGTGTGGTGGCTAAGCTAACTTAATGTTAGCTAGCTGCGAGAGCGCAGCATTACGTTGGCTAACTTAACAGTAGCTAGCTACGAGATCGCAGCATTACGTCAGCTAACTTAACTTCAGCTAGATTAACTTTAGCTAACTTAACGTTAGAGAAGGTTAAGTTCGCCAACTAGTGCTGCAATGTTTATAGCTAAGACGATTCAAATATAAATTTTTTTACAACTGTCAACAACTGTCGCTCACTAACACGCTAGCGATCTGTCTACTACACTAATTGTCTCATTTGATTTATGATAGCTAGCGAACATTAGCCTAACATACTATAGATCAGACACATGTCTCCCTCCCTCCCCTGCCAAAGATATACTCCAATCCTGTGGGAAACACTGCTAGATATCTCAACAGGTTTATGCTAATTATGATAACTAAACATTAACTTTGCGGCTCATGGGATTAATCTTAATTTACCTTAATGTGTTTCCTGAAGTAGGATGGTGTGTTTTTAAATGCCAATATTTCAGTAGCTTTAGGTAAGCATAAGAGGCACTTCATCAGGTATGAAGAATCTTTAAAGAAAACATTTCTCGCAAATCAGGCCTCAGGTGTTGGTCTTCGTCACCACCATCGCTTGTTGCGGGAAAAGCAGGTGCTTCCATTTCTGCTCCCATCATGAGATCAGTCATCGTAGAGTTTCTACTCATGTAGTTGCTCGCTAGCTTAACGTGATTAACCAATGACTTAACTTCAAGCTAGAACCACTGATTCGCCAAACCTGCTTGCTGGAGTCTGTGTTCCACCACAGTACCCGATATTGGTCTCGTGATTAATTTTTTTTCTAAAGATAGATTTGATTTTGTAGCGCTGATATTTTTGCTGATATTTTTACTCTGATACACTTCCCCTGAAACCATCGATGGTTTCAGGGGAAGTGTATCTGAGTAAAAATATCAGTTTTCTTTGCAAAATATAGTGAAGTAAAAGTCAACAGAAATATAAATAGTATATATAAATAGTACAGTAACAAAGTATTTCTGCTTTGTTACTATACACCACTGGCTACGCAACATGGCCTTTTGCAAGCAAAGCTTGCTCTTTAATGACCACTGATTTCCTGCTTCACCAATGTCTTGTATTTACTCCAACATTGGGAGATTTGGAGCTTCTTCAAACTTCCACTGATAATATTTTCTTCCAGAAAGAAGCCCACTGTTGTGCTAAGCTTTCTTAGCTCGCTGGTAAAATAAGTCGCATCCCTTTCAAACTGGTCTGGGAGGCCTTTCACTCGTAGAGCTCGTCCGATTTGGCAGTTAGCTGATTAATCCAACAACTAATTTATTGAATATTTAAAAGATATTTTTTTTAATTCACGATTAGTATAACAGTATACTCAAAATAGCTTTCAAAACTTGTCGGATTTATATTTCCCTATTTTTATTCACATATCTTCCAATAAAAAAAACAAATGTAACAAGATAATAGACCCTAATTTTTATCAGAAAAGACTGAATTTCAAATTCAACAGGATTGCTGTGACAACCAGATTAATGGATTTATTTCATCACTCAAGTAATAAGCAGTTATGATAACCAAATGAGTTTCCTCCGTAGAGTGGCCGGGCTCAGCCTTAGAGATAGGGTAAGGAGCTGAGTTTCCTCTGTAGGGCTCAGCCTTAGAGATAGGGTAAGGAGATGAGTTTCCTCCGTAGAGTGGCCGGGCTCAGCCTTAGAGATAGGGTAAGGAGCTCGGACATCAGGAGGGAGCTTGAAGTCGAGCCGCTACTCCTTCGTGTTGAAAGGAGTCAGCTGAGGTGGTTCAGCATCTAATTAGGATGCCTCCAGGACGCCTCCCTTTAGAGGTTTTCCAGGCACGTCCATCTGGTAGGAGGCCCCGGGGAAGACCCAGGACACGCTGGAGGGATTATATCTCCCAGCTGGCCTGGGAACGCCTCGGGATCCCCCAGAATGAGCTGGTAGATGTTGCAGGTGAGAGAGAAGTCTGGGTCAGCCTGCTGGACCTGCTGCCTCCGCGACCCGACCCCGGATAAGCGGAGGAAAATGGATGGATGGATGGATAACCAAATGGATTTTTTCATCTAGGAGTAATGCAAAACATTGACCTAACCTTTGAAAAAGAAGGCTGGGGCCGAGACTGTAGAGAAAGTCTACAGAGGCACTTCAAATGCAACAGTGAGAGCCATTTATTCACATAAAAAGGATTAACAAAGAAAACAACAAGCAGAAGCACATGAGGTGTCATAGTGTCTGAGGCCAAAACAACAAACAAAACTTAAAATTAAAATGCCATTATTTTACTAAAAAGACAATACTAAACTCCCTAACCATAAAATAGGAAAAAGTAAACGCTTCTTAAGGTTTTAGCAGCGCTCTGTCAAGATACTTTCACAGACTCTAAGATCATTGATGCAATGGAGATGTACTGGGAAAGTGCACGTGTCTACATTAATACATGCAACATCATGGAGCCTGACTCTCCCAAACGGTCAGCTCTGGACTAGGTTGCCTCTTTTGAGCAATAAAAATAGAATTTAACCTATTTTTGCTTGTTTGGCACTTCAACCACAGCACACTGCATACAAGGCACTAATGATCCTGTCAGGTAACGACTATTGATCGTTAACGAGGGTCAACTATTGGACTTAAACCCGGAGCAGTTGTTGGCTGTGCCACCACGAGAAAACGAGTCGAAGGTGTCGGCCGGACTGGCCGAACGAAGGAGAAGGACTGTAGAACTGGCTGGATGTGTACAGGAGTCAGCTGTGACCCCCACACAGGAACTGGATATGGGTCTGCATGATCATGATTCTGGGCTACAGGGACTTTGTAGCTTGGAAAAACGACACTTGTGAGACCCACGCTTCCTTCCGGGGGTGGACAGGATGCTAACTGGCTAAGGGTCAGGAGAAGACAAGAAGCTAGCAGGGGTGTTAGCTGGAAGCTAGCGAGCTAAAGGCTGGCAGGCTGAGGGGCGGGCCAGAGGCTAGCTGACAGGGAAGCAAGCTGGGAGGTAGCAGGCTGGGAATCGGGGATTTCCTTTAGCCACAAATAAACTCCTCAGCAATGTAGCTTCCCGGCATGCAAAATTTAAAGCTGCATCATTGTACCCCCATATGAGCTCTCTTTCATAGAAGCATAGGAGGGAAAACACAAGTTCTTAAAGTTTTTGCTCAAACAAATTCTGCTGGGTCCATGTTTGGTCAGCCTCATTGATGATTTATTAACAATAATAACTTATAGCAGTGAGATCAGTGAGTCCAAAAACAGGCAGGAAATAAATAAAAAAAACAGAAGGAATGCTGAATCATGAAGAACATGATCTGTTTTCCTCTACGGACACAGGAAACAACCTACAAAGTATTGACACAAGGAAAGGGAAGCACAAAGACTTATTATACAAAGCACTGATAAACTAAAGAAACACAGCACTGATAAACTAAAGAAACACAGGGGTGGCAAAAAGAGGCGGGACAACACCAAGGAAGACCGACAGGATGTAAAACCAGCGATGACACAAGGGGAGTGTGAACTTGAAAATAAAACAGGACCATGATGTGGTTCATAATGTTAACATCTGCAACTGTATGCATTTGAAAGGCAACGCAATGCCTTGCTGTATTTCATCGTGGCTAAAGCTGAGGCTCGTTGAACTTTTCTGCTGCATGACCCAGAATGTTATTTTTTGTCCAGAGAGCTCTGTGTTGGGACCTCTGGTATGCAAATGAAGGACGCTGCAGACTAACACCGTCAGTGTGTGTAACCGTGGCTGACTGTGTGTGTTGCAGGATAATGGCGAGGACTCCCATCGTATCTCTCCCAGCCCTGTGGTCCATGTCAGGGGTCTGTGTGAGGCCGTGGTGGAAGCAGACCTGATAGACGCCCTGGAGAAGTTTGGGTCCATATGGTGAGGCAGCACCTACTACTACTACTACTACTACTACTACTACTACTACTACTACTACTACTAACTATCAGGACTAAGATTCAAAACAAGAAGGACAGAGCCGGACTGTGTTTCAGAGAGAGAGGAAAGAGAAGGTGACAAAAATACAGAGAAATTAAAAATAGAATTAATAAAATATTTTTCTCTCTTTGGAAAGTAATCTGTTTTTGAAATTCTGATTAAAATACTGTGTGTGTGTGTGTGTGTGTGTGGGCTGTGGGGGTCTGCTATGTTGACTGAAAGCTCTTTAGTGCTAGTTGCAGCATATGTGAAGGCCAGAATAAATGCAACACTTAAGTGGGTTCAAATTATAGATCCAAAATACAAAGAAAAGACATTCGTGTGCATTTTAATTTCTATTTAAGAATTCTGGGGGCATATAATTAATGATTATGTATTTATCATTAAAGGTATTTATTCTAAATACATTGAAATTGACCTAAATAGAAGACCAAATTAATTCCAGGTGTGGATTATATCTTAAAAAATCAGTCTATGGGAGAGAGGTCTACAAAAGGTCCCAAACCAAAGTGTTAGTACACCATGAAGTCAATTAAAGCCCATTTTAGTTTTGGAGAACCAACCGTGTCTTTTAGTCTTTCACAGTTTCACACTGTTCAGGTAGACAGGCATGTTAAACATGTCATCTTCATTAATGTACATTTTAATAGCAAATGTATTTCTGGATAAATTCACATTGTCTTCCTTTGAGTCTATTGAAAGAAATCAGGTATCAGTGACCTCTGATCTGTAAAAGAGTCCATCATCCAATGAACTAGCTTTCAGGGTCAGGGTGGGTACTTCCTCCTCTGTAAGTTTACCTGTTGAGGGTTTGTCAGTCCGCACCATCGGGGCCCTGGAGGTCACGAGAGGTCAGTTTCTTGAGGATGTTTAGCAAGTCAAATGTCATGGTTAAAAATCTTTATTATCATCGTTATCATCACATTTCAGTGTTTCTTTGTCTTTCTGTTGTCATCATAAACTACTGCAGTGAGGTTCAGCAGCTTTCATGTCAAATAATGACACTTTCTAAATAATTGAAGGAAACATTTTGTGATACTGCAGTTTCCACTCTAAACGACTCCTTCTCCATTATTCACACTCCCTGCATGTTGCAGTATTTATTAACCTCTCATTTACCTGACAAGCAAGCCGTGAGAGGCACACACACTCACACACAAACACTTTTTTTTTTCTAAAGCTTTGTTTATACTTGAGCCTCTGCAGACGCCGTAGCACAACCTCCGCTCTCTGAGCTGCGTTATTCTCCAAAACACCAGAGGGCGGACTAACGAGATGAACGGGAGACTCAGAGTGTAACTTTGGTTATGAACATGGTCTGCAGGTGTAACCCATAAACCATCCTCCACCATGTCAAGGAGGGATTGTTATTATCTGTAAACGCATATCGCATGTTCATAAACTTCATACAAGCTCTGTAAAGAAACATGTCAAGTATTAAAGGCATTATTAACACAGGTTCCTCATCCTGTAAACTATTTGATTCAGAAGCGCTGGGACGTGATATGAACTACGCTTATATCGCTTCGTCTGTCACTGCTTCTGTTCTAATGCAAAGAAGGCCGTGAAGACCTTCACACCCTTCCTAAGGTTAGGAAGGCTTCTACCATCCGTTCCAAAAACAAAGCCATTCCTCCTCAGATCTGTAAGACGGAGCCAAAGGGGTGGAGGGCGTCGTCCGGCGGTCAGAGAGCTGACCGACCTGACGCTGTGTGTCCTTTCTCACTGCGCTCTCAGTTATGTGATGATGATGCCCTTCAAGCGCCAGGCCCTGGTGGAGTTCTCCGCGGTGGAGAGCGCCGACCGCTGTGTGTCCTGTGGAGCCAAGGAGCCTGTATACATCGCAGGTTTGATTCCCAGGCTTTTCCCTGTAGAGACCTGCTGATGTCATGTAATTGGTTACACATGCTTGTATGCAGCGTGCTGTGTGTGTTTATATTTTCATCCGTCTGCTCATCAGGCCAACAGGCGTACTTCAACTACTCCACATCCAAGAGGATCACCAGGCCGACCAACGCTGACAACCCCAACAGTGGCAACAAGGTCCTCCTGCTGTCCATACAGAATCCCCTCTATCCTATAACCACGGTACACACACACACACATATTTGCCCATGTGGCCTTATTTCGATCACATAGTTATTGGATTTCTTCTAAAACTCATTGTGGAAACATTTATAATGCATTCTTAAATATGCTGCATGTTTAATGGGTCAGACTTTGGGCCATAGACCGTTTGGCAACAGCTTTTTAGATCTTAATATCACCAAGACCAAGGAGCTGTGTCTTGGTGAGGGGAGCTGGCAGCACAGATCCTTCCTACAAGCCAGTCGTATGATGGGCCGGGAAGTGGAGCGGGTCACACCTATTCTCTCAATCCGGAATAAGGAATAGAATAAGGGTTACAATATCGTAACCTTCGTTAACTCACGAGGGATTTGGTCTCAGGGTAGTCCTGCTGTGGTCAGGGAGCTTGTGGCAGGAAGAGGGGGCTTGGAGAGGACGGCTCAGGCTCTGGCTAACTTCAGTAGCTGATGACTGAGCTTCCATGTTTTTACTGCCACTCGTCACTTTTAAGATGTGGAGATGCAGTGACTGTGTTGTCTTTTATGACAGTGCCAAAGAAATGCAGATCTAAGAGATAACGAAGTCACCTGAATGTGAATTATCAACATGATCTTCACATCATCATCATAACCTTTACACCAAGAAACAGTTTCAAGTCGCTCTCAGTTGATTTCCAGTGTTGTCTGGAATGCTGCTTGTCATGCCATCCCTCTCAAACAAACCCTGTAAAGCACCACGTATGTCCAGACTCGTTCCTCTGAGGGTTTCACTCCGTCTTTCATTCCTCACCATCAGGACGTCTCTATCTCTACTGCGTCTCTCACTCTATATTTCGTTTCCAAAAGACTGCCACAGACTTTTTGCTCAGAGTGAAATGTGTCTTGGCACAATCCATGTGGTCTCTAGCAGGATGATGTTTTGGTGAGGGATGTCAATGCATCCGACGGTATTGACCCAAAGATTGTGTTGAATGTTGAGTGTCTTTCTTCTTTCCCACCTTGTCGTCCAGGATGTTCTGTACACGGTGTGCAACCCAATCGGCAGCGTGCTGAGGATCGTCATCTTCAAACGAAATGGGATCCAGGCCATGGTGGAGTATCCTTCCTGTGTGTGTGTGTGTGTGTGTGTGTGTCAGAATGGGCCGTGTCTTCTCCTCAACCCCACTCCCTCAGGTTTGAGTCGGTTCAGTGTGCTCAGAAGGCCAAAGCTGCTTTGAACGGAGCCGACATCTACGCTGGTTGTTGTACGCTCAAGATTGAATACGCTCGGGTAAGAGACAGGACATCAGCACTCACCACATTCTGGAGACGAGCTGTGTACCTCCAGTAACCTTCCTTCAATCATAGGTTCCTCAGAACGTCCAATGAAAGTGCATTTGAGTATTCAACAAGTAAACTACAGAACCATTTGTTTCAATAAAATCATCCTGGTTGTCCATTCCTTTAAAATATCTAAAATCACCCAAACTCCGGCTTTGACCAACAAGATGAAAACAGGAAGTGTCCTGCCCTCCATTCTCTCTCTCTCTCTCTCTCTCTCTCTGTCTGTCTCTCTATCTGTTTCTCTCTCTGTCTCTCTCTCTATCTGCTTCTCTCTCTCTCTCTCTCTCTGTCTGTCTCTCTATCTGTTTCTCTCTCTCTCTCTCTGTCTCTCTCTCTCTCTGTCTCTCTCTCTCGCTGTCTCTCTCTCTCTGTCTATATTGTAAATGCAGAGCACCTCAGATTTTTGTCTGAGGTGCTCTTACGATAGGAATCAAACCACCTGTACTTTACTGACAAAATATAGTAATTACTGTTTGTAAAATATCACAGTCAGATTGAACAATAGCGGAAGAAACATCATGATAACACAATATTTGTTCACTTACATACTGTATTTGTAGCATTTAAAACAAGTTTATGTTGAATTGTGTCATCTGCATAAAATAGTATCTTACAATGTGGATGGTATTATCATGAAGCTCCTGTATATCTGTGATACATGTAACTGGATCCTGATTCGTTCTTCCATCTTTCTGCCAACAGCCAACACGTCTGAACGTGATTAAGAACGACAACGAGAGCTGGGACTACACGAAACCTTACCTGGTCAGGCGAGGTAAGTCCTCTTTTCTCTTTGTTTCATACTTACACTGAAGGCAGACTAACCACTGGACCGTTCGGGGTGACACTTCTTTTTTACAAAACGGGACATCCTGTCATATGGACGGTAGGACTCAGGTGTCCAGTGTGAATTGTCTGTAGTGCTACATTTCCTCCACTGCAGCCATCCTTGATTCACCAGTAGATGAAAATGGTCAGTCACTTGTGAGACTGTGACCAGACCCTCAGTCATTATGGACTGAGAGTGTAGTCATAAACAGTTTGGACCGTAGACCTCCATCACACCAAGGCTCCTCCGACTCCTGTCTCTCCATCTCCAATCTCAACACTCTTACACCAGCCAATCACCGGCTTCTCACAAGCCTGCACTTCCGCTTACCACGAGGAGAGAGAGCGCGAAACATTGAGGGAGAGAGGGAAAGAGAGAGGGAACAGTCCCTCGATGGACGTCAGGCTGACCATGCACTGCAGCTTTCTTCCATCTTCACTTCTGCAACCCAGCAACAAAAGAAAGAGGTGGATCTCACTCCTGCTGACCGCCATGCAGCTGCTGCTTCAACATGCCCAGGAGGCCTCGGCCACAGCTCTCTCTGCAGGACTCCAGTAGCACCTCCTTCCAGTGATTTGAAACCTCCTCCTGTCCGGAGAAGTACTCTCGCATGGCCTACTGTCTGGTGCACACCGTGCCTTCAGACCCTCTCGTGGTTCTTTTGGGACCATCATGCAGCTCTTCCAGCACACAAATGAAAATGTACGGCATGCTCTAGACTGCCTTTTTTGATATGTTTGCACTGCGAGATCTGATTAATGGGATCTTTCTGGCTGAAGGCTCAACATTGTGGACCAGACGTGTTGGCTATCCGAGTCTACAGGATAAAAGTCTGGCCTAGTCTCTGCTCTCACTTTACTTCATCTGAGTTAGGGGTGTCATGATATCAAGTTTTCCCTAGACCTTTATTGTGGCACATATCACAGTAATAACATATCAATACTGTAAGTAACATTACAACATTACATTTATTATTTAAATCAACTTTTTTTTATTGACCAAACAAGGATGCCTCTTTTGTGCAAATGCAGAGCGAACAGCTGCATGTAAAGATGCACAAGATGGAACAGAGCAGTAGTTTGCACTGTACATTATTATTATTCTTTACACTTTTCTAGATACTGTGATAATGGTGAACTAGGGCTGCGTATGGGTTAGAATCTGGCGATACATTACGTGTCATCACAGAAAGGTTACCATTCAGTATAATGAGATCTATTGCACTGTGAGCTAGGTGATATATGACTAGGATCTCATTTCAAGAGACGTAGTATAAAGAACACGCCGCCGTATGCTTGAGGTGTTTTCTGTGGATCTGAAGTTGCATTCAGCACAGTCCCTGTGACAGCCAACCTCTTAGCACCACCTTCTGTGTGCCAGGAATCTCTGCACATAAACTTTAAAAATGGAGAAAACCAGTGTATCGTGACACCCCTAATCTGAGCTGTATGTTGAGACACGTGCATGGATGTGCTTTTCACATAATGCTGGTTGGTAAATTCTTCATATAAATAAAAGTGTCAGTGCCTCGTTCAGAACAACAAACAGCGCTCCTCTAAGGTGAGCAGTGATCTGTGCACGGCCCTCTGTACAGCAGCAGCCTGTCTCCTGTATGTGTGGCTCTTAAACTGTGATGAGATGGAAGTTGGGCTCAGTTCATTCTTAATTCAAACAATTCAGGAAATTAGATTTACTTAATATGACTTGAAGGAAAATGTCTGTGACATCTAAAGCTTCATAATAGTCAAACTATTCAGACCTGAGGGTTTCCCCCGCTGAAGTTCCACCAGCAGTCAGGCCAAGGATGGAGATGAGATCCATATCAACCACGTCAGAGTCTCCACCATTTGTAAAACATTGTTACCTTGAATTCCCTCTCTTGTCTCCACATTGAGCAGAGAATCCAAAAATAGAGTTGCTTCTTGATGAATGGACGTTTACAGCAAAACTATGTGAAAAACATCTGTTTATAAAACTGTGAAAACCTGTCCAGTATAACCTAAGGGTTATTTACCCAGCTGTACAACCCCTCAGATGCATCTCCACTGAAACCTGACTGTAAACACTTCCACATAATAATAATATTTAAATTTTATATAGCGCTCTTCAGGACACTCAAAGACGCTTTACACATAATGTACCATACTGTGTACTATATAGCATGTAAAACACTTCCACATAATGTTCACATATTTTAGCTTCCAAGGTGCTTTGAGGTGGACTGTACATTCAGTGGGACTCTCTTGGGATCAGGTCTAAACTGGAGGGATCCCTAACGCAGCCGGGTCCTTTCAAAAGGGTTCATGAAATGATTGATAGCTTTGTGAACTGGGCCCAACTCTGTGATAGAAGAAATATTCACAAAATAAATGTACATCTACAGTGTTTTATTATTTCAATGGCGGCACATTGCAGGGACACAGACAAGCTGTCACACACCCCTCAACACCGGGCCGGTTCTGCCTGCACCACGGGTGAAGTCTGATAAAGGTCCTCAGGGACGTCACTAGAGCGGTTAGAAACAATGGTCCTAGACCTGCAGCGCATGTCCTCTGATGGCTGCATTAACCCTCACACACCTGACTCTCTGAGCAATCTGACAGCAGTGTTGCATTGTTGGTAATGTAGGCTTTGGGGTTTTACAAGGAAGAGGAATGGTGGAATGAAACAGACATGATCCGTGGTTCTCCAGCATGACATTCAAATCATTAATAAGTGATGAAACCACCATCATCTGTATAGAGATCCAGAGTGAAGTCTACCTGAGAACAGAAGCGTGTGCGGTCATTTCAGAGCTTATCTCTTCATTCGGCTGTTCCCCGCCTTGAATCCAAACTAAACCAGGTCACCTAGGACACGTTTCTTTTGATGGCCGTGGTCTGAAGCGTCTCAGGAGCGTCTCTCTGCTCCGTGAACAAAGTGAGTTGTGGCTGTGGAAACCTGTAGCTGTGCGTCGTGAGCACGGCTAAAGCAACGTTAGCCTCTAGTCGCCACGTCAGAGGGTTGAAGAGAAATGTTGTCCGGTCCGGGCGAGGGGGGGCTGTAAAGTCCACAGAGCCGGACCCACTTCCACTTTCTGAGGCGAGCTAGAGCCGGCCGCTGTAATGTGAAGCAGGGAATGCGTTTATGAAAAGTGATCTTCTTGAATGTCACTCAAAGCATACACCAAGACAATCTATGCTGATTGGTTCTTCAGATCGCCTGCTGTACACACAGGGGCTTGTGGGAAGTCTCTTCCTGCTGGACAGATACTAGCACCTGCATGTCAGAAACACTCTACATGTTTGGGGCGACTGTGGGTCAGTGGTTAGCAGGTCGCACTTTCAATCAGATGGTCGGTGGTTCAAACCCCGGCTCAGCCAGTCCATGTTGTTGTGTCCTTGAGCAAGACACTTAACCCTCATTGCTCACCGTTGCTGTGTCTACTGTATAGCATGTAAGTCTCTTTGGATAAAAGTGCCAGCTAAATGTAATGTAATGTTTCCTCCATTGTGAGATTTAAGGAAGGCACTACATTTGTACGAATGTAGAAGGCTTCATGATGAATCTGAAGGTATTAGGGAGGCTTTCACTAGTGAAGGGATGGACACAACAATGTAGATACAGTAAGCCTGCCAAACACACTGCGGTTATATGTTGTTTTACGAGGCATATTTGGTGCTTTCTTCATGCTACCTGACTTCAAGTGTCGAGGATAGAATAACAGAGATCCTGTTTTTATCCTCATCTCCATGTCACCACCTTCCTCCTCCTCCTCCTCCTCCTCCTCCTCCTCCTCTCCTTTCAGCTCTTCCACCTTTCTATCCGCCTCCACCTCTCTGCTTTTCCTTCTCATGCTGCTTTCACCCTCACTGTCTTTTGAACACTCATTATCTCATCTCTTATCCACTCGCCCTCCCTCCTCTCCCTTCTGGTCCAGACTCCTCCCCTCATTTATCTCGGCTCTTTCACACTCAACACTCATTCCCAACACTAAATATGGCATAATGCGGTCAATCAGCGTCTGACACTTGTGTGGTTTACCCAGTTACTACACTTGCATCCTTATAACGTTGTGATACTGAAGGATTGACACATCTAATGACGTGACGGGTCTCGGTGGACGCACATAGCAGCTCAGCTGTCTGTGTCTGAACGCACTGTGGAGTGAAGCTCAGTGGAGATGATCTAGATTACCACCGGGCCTTCTCACTTTCTCTGCTATAGCATCTCCCCTCCAAATGTGTGTGTGTGTGTGTGTGTGTGTGTGTGTGTGTGTGTGTGTGTGTGTGTGTGTGTGTGTGTGTGTGTGTGTGTGTGTGTGTGTGTGTGTGTGTGTGCATAATGAGGACAGAAACAGGGTGAGGAAATGTTGGCCAGTCCTAACTTCTTCAAAGAAAAGGTTTGATAAGATGCACACTAAATGCAAATAAACACATCATATGAACATAAATCATATAAATGACACACACTAAGAATTATTGCACACACTATAGATTATTGCACAGAAGGTTCGGGTGGGAGGGGCTTATACTTCTCCCTTTTTCTTATCGCAGACAAAAAAGTGTCTTTTCAATGTGCCTCCAATGTGGTGTGTCGCTTGTATGTAGTCTACTGTATATACTGCAGAATCGTTTTGGATGAGACACAGTGATTCAATGTGTTTGACAGCCACAGTTTTGATGGTTATGTTTTTATCATTATGATGATAATGTAATGCAGGTGATGTTCATTCGTGCTGAGGGAGAAAAAAAGAAAACTTGATGCTTCACAGGTACTGTCTCTTTAATATATCTGTTCACATGACCTGCTCTGTATCACTAAACCTGCTTCTCTGAATAAATCCACCTTGAATCTGTTTATTTCTTATTTTCTCACCTCCATCATTGCATTCATTACCATGGAGTCTATTGAATTTGTTATATTACTGGGTTGTGGAATTATTAATCATGAGTGTAGTTTATAGAAATGAATGTAATTTAAAATCTTGGAGAATGCAGGCTGCGATCAGCTGGATTCACAGCAATGAATTATCTTGTGACAAACTATCAGATTATGAAAGCATCCATAAGTACATCTTAAATATCTCCTGTAGCATCATCATCCTCTGTTGTCCATCCCTTTACTGGTATACATGGATGATGTTTTAAAGGGTTCAGATTTGGTGCGCTCCAAGGCTTCTGTTTTTGGGATGCAGTGTGGCAGAGATTTGTTTTTGTGTCTCAGATCTCAGCTATTAGCAAGGTGTAATCAAATATTTGCGAAAGCCACAGGGCTGTGCCAGGATTTTGTTGTTATTTTATGGACAGAATCTCCAGACATAGCCCTCTCTGCATTTTGCAAATCATTCTGGCTTCATTGACCTGTGACCTCCACGTACAGGAGTGGTTTGCAGCCGAGTGTGAAGCGACAGGACCTCCAAATCCATTGCACTGGTGGTTGTGACGACTCTCTGGCCTGTTTACTTGTGCTTTTTTTGCTCTTCTCTTGGTCTATTGGTAACTGGAAGGGCTGTTCACTTGGGCTGACAGAGCAACTGGTACCCATGCTCCTGTCAGTGCACCTGGTACCCATGCTCCTGTCAGAGAACCTGGTACCCATGCTCCTGGCAGAGCACCTGGTACCCATGCTCCTGGCAGAGCACCCTGTACCCATGCTCCTGGCAGAGCACCCTGTACCCATGTTCCTGAGAGCACCTGGTACCCATGATCCTGTCAGTGAACCTGGTACCCATGCTCCTGGCAGAGCACCCTGTACCCATGCTCCTGGCAGAGCACCCTGTACCCATGTTCCTGAGAGCACCTGGTACCCATGATCCTGTCAGTGAACCTGGTACCCATGCTCCTGGCAGAGCACCCTGTACCCATGTTCCTGAGAGCACCTGGTACCCATGCTCCTGTCAGTGCACCCTGTACCCATGCTCCTGGCAGAGCACCCTGTACCCATGCTCCTGGCAGAGCACCCTGTACCCATGCTCCTGTCAGTGCACCTGGTACCCATGCTCCTGTTAGAGCACATGGTACCCATGCTCCTGTCAGTGCACCTGGTACCCATGCTCCTGAGAGCACCTGGTACCCATGCTCCTGTTAGAGCACCCTGTACCCATGCTCCTGTTAGAGCACATGGTACCCATGCTCCTGTCAGTGCACCCTGTACCCATGCTCCTGTCAGTGCACCCTGTACCCATGCTCCTGGCAGAGCACCCTGTACCCATGCTCCTGTCAGTGCACCTGGTACCCATGCTCCTGAGAGCACCTGGTACCCATGCTCCTGGCAGAGCACCCTGTACCCATGCTCCTGTCAGTGCACCTGGTACCCATGCTCCTGAGAGCACCTGGTACCCATGCTCCTGTTAGAGCACATGGTACCCATGCTCCTGTCAGTGCACCTGGTACCCATGATCCTGTCAGTGAACCTGGTACCCATGCTCCTGGCAGAGCACCTGGTACCCATGTTCCTGGCAGAGCACCTGGTACCCATGATCCTGAGAGCACCTGCTACCCAAATATATACCAAATAATAAAAAACTTTTTTTTATTATCCGATTTAATAATCAAGTAATCAAGAAACCGGGTTGAAACTGAATGTTGCTGGCCAGTGTTGCACTTTTATTGCCGTAGTTCTCGCCTTGCTCTAACGTTACGCTGTCAGACAGACTGGTGACTTTTATTCATACAAAGTCTGAGGGATACATCCCTTGATTTGTGCTCATGGTTAAAAAACATTGTCAAACAATCAGATTATAGCTTAAATAGATCATAAATAAGCAGGGCGCTCCCCAGCGCCCTGCTTATTTGTTTTCTTATTTGTTGTCTTATTTGTTTTCTGCCAGAATAAGACGAAATGTGGCCCTAATAATAAAATGTATTCTGTTACTGTTTTAATTGCTGGTTTTACAATGTTATGTGCATTTTCGTACCTTTTTAAGCGATTGGTGTGGCTTCAGCTGTAATGTGGCCATTGTAGTGGACTGTTGAGTTGAGCCTGAAGGCATATCTATACATCCCAATCTATATTCCAACCCTCATGGTCATAAGCTTTGAGTAGTGACCAAAGGAAGAACATTGTGGATGTGAGCAGAAGAGATCAGTGTCCTTGGCGGGGCGATCTGGTCAAGAGCTCAGACATCTGGGAGGACCTAAGATTTTAACTTCCGTTCCTTCGCTTCAGAATCCAGTTGAAATGGCTTTGGAACATGATTAGGATGCGTCCAAGAAGCTTTTCTCTAGAGGTTTTCACATCCTACTGAGAGGAGAGCCCGGGGCTGCCCCAGAACATGCTGGAGGAATTGCATATCCCATATGGCTCGGGAATATTTTGGGATCCCCAGGAGGAGCTGGAGTTCATGGCGGGGAAGAAAGTTATTTGGACTAACTTGCTTACCCTTTTGTAGAGGCCCTCGCAATGTCGAAAAATGGATTAGCTGGATGGCTAGAAATGATCGACCAACCCGTGAAAATAAAACCAAAGTGGTGTAAAGCTGGAATTCCCCATCATGTTTCTGTATGTGCGTGTTGCACAAGAGCAAGGAAATGTCCAGCTGCTGATGACCTTGTACCTCGGACCACAAGTGCACCAACTATGCTATGCGCTCAAAACTCGGCAAGGCTTACACAATCAGATTACTCTGACAAAGATGCCTACAGAGAACAGCCTGTTAGTATTTCAGTGCTACAACATCCCTTTACGCCCCGATTCTGCCTCGAACATGAGCTTGTGGCTTGGTGCTGCTTGTGTGTAACTTTATGGCTATGTCTGTTAAAGGATATACCAAAATATCTTTTTTTTTATTCTTGTGGTTTTGTGTGTCATTTCTATTAGTAATGTGAATATTGTAATAACCAAGCTAATTGCTGAGATCTGGGAACATATCAAAATCGGTAAAGATTAGTCCAATGAGTCACTCACTGTAGATAGACTTCCTCCTCTGCAAAGGTGAAGCCAAAATAATCTGGATATGGGTTTTTGACATCATCTTGAGCTTTTGACATCATTCTGAGTCTGGCGATCCCGCTGGTACAAATGCACGAGCCAATCCCAACCCTTTCCTTAACTAACGTTAGCACCACGGTAGCTGTTTAGCTAGAAAGACACAACAACTAACCATAATATCTCTAAAAATAGATGATGATCAAACTGATGCATGTTCTGTCCCACAGAAACGCCATCTGCTGACATGATGTGAACACACACGACCTTACTGTCAGTGGAAACGTTGCTAAGCTAGTTAGCGACACAGTCAGTGACTGTATGAACCATCAACTTCATGTACAGTCTATGTTTGAAACAGACCGCCGTGGTTATGGAAAGGTACAGTTACATCTCATCTCCACGTTCCTACTCAACGTACGATTCCCAAGCACTCAAGAACTACTTAAAATGACAGACACCATCTTTGGGAAACATGTATTTGACGTGTACTTGATAGTTTGGCCCATGTACCATCTGGTAATGTGAAGGGGGCAGGGTTTATCACAATACTGCAGCCCGCCACCAGGTCAAGATGTTTTGGCTTCACTTTGGGGGGAACGCTATGTCGTCCATCTTTATATTCAACTTATGAGTCAGACCATCAGACTGGTTTTAAACACCAGCCCAGCTGAGTCGAACCTGAGCTAAAATAAAGGTGATCAGTACAATTACGGCCCAAAGTGTCCTGTAGTTATCCAGCTAGAGGTTGCTGTAGCGCCACACTGGATTGGCACAGACACACACACACTTGTTCTGGATGAAATACCTCCTCCACCTTTACTGTGGAGTCTTCTGAATTATTAAAGGCAAAGCCTACATCCATGAGCCCATTGTTTTGAAGTAAATTAGTGTGGAAGCTACACACAATCTAATTATGTGTGTGTGTGTGTGTGTGTGTGTGTGTGTGTGTGTGTGTGTGTGTGTGTGTGTGTTTCAGACCGTGGAAAGGGAAGGCAGAGGCAGGCCATTTTAGGAGAACACCCATCGTCCTACAGTGATAACGGCTACGGTAAGACACTCAGAATGAAACCGGTAACTGAATCTGCTGCCGAACACAAAGCAGCTACTTAATTGACAGATCCCTATACCTCTGAGGTGAAACGTGACACTTCCTCACCTACACATACACCGAGCATCGGTGTGGGCTGCCAGCTGTGTAAGGGTGCAGTAGAGGGTTTACCTTCACCTGCATTTGGAAACTGATCCCTGCCAATCATGCTTATCGATGCAAAGAGATAGTTTGTATGTATGAGGTTCTTATTCATAGTCAGTGTGCTGCCTCCAGTAGATGACGGTCAGAAAGCTTGTATCAGTTTAAGAGTACGCTATCTTTGATATGTTTTCCCTGATTTACCTGGCCATGAGACAGGGCCTCATCTCAGCCCCCGTCTCTGCCTCCTCAGGTTCACCCTGCCCCCTGCTGCCTCTGCCTGGCAACAGCAGGTACAAGCTCTCCTCAGCGGACGTTCCAGACATGGTGTCCTACCCGCTGCCCCAGTCCTCCTCCTCTTACTCTGCCCACACCCCCAGCTCCGTGGCCATGGTGAGCGGCCTCCATTCATCCAAGATGAACTGCACCCGCATCTTCAACCTCTTCTGCCTCTACGGCAACATTGAGAAGGTAGGTGTGTTTGAAGTCCTCGGTGTGTCTTTGACCGCTCGCTGTTTCATTAAGTCTGTGACTGATGTAACTGTGGTGTCACACCGGTCACTGCTGTTTGGCAGGAATGACACATGAAGGACTTCATCATCTCCATGGTCTCAGGAAACGACAGAGGTGTCAAGTAACGAAGTACAAATACTTCGTTACTTTACTTAAGTAGAAATTTTGGGTATCTATACTTTACTGGAGTATTTATTTTTCAGACGACTTTATACTTCTACTCCTTACATTTTCACGCAAATATCTGTACTTTCTACTCCCTACATTTTAAAAATAGCCTCGTTACTATTTCATTTTGGTTAGTTTTCATTCCGCGTTGTGTTGCGCGATTATTACGCCACTCAATAAGTCACGGAGATGTTTGAGTATGAAAAGAAAAGTTGAGTTGAGCGCGGAGCAGAGCGGAGGTCGAGGAGAGACCAGCTGAGACCGTAACGTTGACTGAAACACATCGTGGAGGTCGAGGAGAGACCAGCTGAGACCGTAACGTTGACTGAAACACATCGTGGAGGTCGAGGAGAGACCAGCTGAGACCGTAACGTTGACTGAAACACATCGTGGAGGTCGAGGAGAGACCAGCTGAGACCGTAACGTTGACTGAAACACATCGTGGAGGTCGAGGAGAGACCAGCTGAGACCGTAACGTTGACTGAAACACATCGTGGAGGTCGAGGAGAGACCAGCTGAGACCGTAACGTTGACTGAAACACATCGTGGAGGTCGAGGAGAGACCAGCTGAGACCGTAACGTTGTTCTGAAACACATCGTGGAGGTCGAGGAGAGACCAGCTGAGACCGTAACGTTGTTCTGAAACACATAGTGGAGGTCGAGGAGAGACCAGCTGAGACCATAACGTTGACTGAAACACATCGTGGAGGTCGAGGACAGACCAGCTGAGACCGTAACGTTGTTCTGAAACACATAGTGGAGGTCGAGGAGAGACCAGCTGAGACCGTAACGTTGACTGAAACACATCGTGGAGGTCGAGGACAGACCAGCTGAGACCGTAACGTTGTTCTGAAACACATCGTGGAGGTCGAGGACAGACCAGCTGAGACCATAACGTTGACTGAAACACATAGTGGAGGTCGAGGAGAGACCAGCTGAGACCGTAACGTTGACTGAAACACATCGTGGAGGTCGAGGACAGACCAGCTGAGACCGTAACGTTGACTGAAACACATCGTGGAGGTCGAGGAGAGACCAGCTGAGACCGTAACGTTGACTGAAACACATCGTGGAGGTCGAGGAGAGACCAGCTGAGACCGTAACGTTGACTGAAACACATCGTGGAGGTCGAGGAGAGACCAGCTGAGACCGTAACGTTGACTGAAACACATCGTGGAGGTAGAGGAGAGACCAGCTGAGACTGTAACGTTGACTGAAACACATCGTGGAGGTCGAGGAGAGACCAGCTGAGACCGTAACGTTGACTGAAACACATCGTGGAGGTCGAGGAGAGACCAGCTGAGACCGTAACGTTGTTCTGAAACACATAGTGGAGGTCGAGGAGAGACCAGCTGAGACCGTAACGTTGACTGAAACACATCGTGGAGGTCGAGGACAGACCATCTGAGACCATAACGTTGTTCTGAAACACATCGTGGAGGTCGAGGAGAGACCAGCTGAGACCGTGATGTGTTTCAGTCAACGTTACGGAGGTCGAGGAGAGACCATCTGAGACCGTAACGTTGACTGAAACACATCGTGGAGGTCGAGGAGAGACCATCTGAGACCGTAACGTTGACTGAAACACATCGTGGAGGTCGAGGAGAGACCATCTGAGACCGTAACGTTGACTGAAACACATCGTGGAGGTCGAGGAGAGACCAGCTGAGACCGTAACGTTGACTGAAACACATCGCGGAGGTCGAGGAGAGACCAGCTGAGACCGTAACGTTGACTGAAACACATCGCGGAGGTCGAGGAGAGACCAGCTGAGACCGTAACGTTGACTGAAACACATCGTGGAGGTCGAGGAGAGACCAGCTGAGACCGTAACGTTGACTGAAACACATCGTGGAGGTAGAGGAGAGACCAGCTGAGACCGTAACGTTGACTGAAACACATCGTGGAGGTCGAGGAGAGACCAGCTGAGACCGTAACGTTGACTGAAACACATCGTGGAGGTCGAGGAGAGACCAGCTGAAACCGTAACGTTGTTCTGAAACACATCGTGGAGGTCGAGGAGAGACCAGCTGAGACCGTAACGTTGACTGAAACACATCGTGGAGGTCGAGGAGAGACCAGCTGAGACCGTAACGTTGACTGAAACACATCGTGGAGGTCGAGGAGAGACCAGCTGAGACCGTAACGTTGACTGAAACACATCGTGGAGGTCGAGGAGAGACCAGCTGAGACCGTAACGTTGACTGAAACACATCGTGGAGGTCGAGGAGAGACCAGCTGAGACCGTAACGTTGACTGAAACACATCGTGGAGGTCGAGGAGAGACCAGCTGAGACCGTAACGTTGACTGAAACACATCGTGGAGGTAGAGGAGAGACCAGCTGAGACCGTAACGTTGACTGAAACACATCGTGGAGGTCGAGGAGAGACCAGCTGAGACCGTAACGTTGACTGAAACACATCGTGGAGGTCGAGGAGAGACCAGCTGAGACCGTAACGTTGACTGAAACACATCGTGGAGGTCGAGGAGAGACCAGCTGAGACCGTAACGTTGACTGAAACACATCGTGGAGGTCGAGGAGAGACCAGCTGAGACCGTAACGTTGACTGAAACACATCGTGGAGGTCGAGGAGAGACCAGCTGAGACCGTAACGTTGACTGAAACACATCGTGGAGGTCGAGTCGAGGAGAGACCAGCTGAGACCGTAACGTTGACTGAAACACATCGTGGAGGTCGAGGAGAGACCAGCTGAGACCGTAACGTTGACTGAAACACATCGTGGAGGTCGAGGAGAGACCAGCTGAGACCGTAACGTTGACTGAAACACATCGTGGAGGTCGAGGAGAGACCAGCTGAGACCGTAACGTTGACTGAAACACATCGTGGAGGTCGAGGAGAGACCAGCTGAGACCGTAACGTTGACTGAAACACATCGTGGAGGTCGAGGAGAGACCAGCTGAGACCGTAACGTTGACTGAAACACATCGTGGAGGTCGAGGAGAGACCAGCTGAGACCGTAACGTTGTTCTGAAACACATCGTGGAGGTCGAGGAGAGACCAGCTGAGACCGTAACGTTGACTGAAACACATCGTGGAGGTCGAGGAGAGACCATCTGAGACCATAACGTTGTTCTGAAACACATCGTGGAGGTCGAGGAGAGACCAGCTGAGACCGTAACGTTGACTGAAACACATAGTGGAGGTCGAGGAGAGACCAGCTGAGACCGTAATGTTGACTGAAACACATCACGGAGGTCGAGGAGAGACCAGCTGAGACCGTAACGTTGACTGAAACACATCGTGGAGGTCGAGGAGAGACCAGCTGAGACCGTAACGTTGACTGAAACACATCGTGGAGGTTGAGGAGAGACCAGCTGAGACCGTAACGTTGACTGAAACACATCGTGGAGGTCGAGGAGAGACCAGCTGAGACCGTAACGTTGACTGAAACACATCGTGGAGGTCGAGGAGAGACCAGCTGAGACCGTAACGTTGACTGAAACACATCGTGGAGGTCGAGGAGAGACCAGCTGAGACCGTAACGTTGACTGAAACACATCGTGGAGGTCGAGGAGAGACCAGCTGAGACCGTAACGTTGACTGAAACACATCGTGGAGGTCGAGGAGAGACCAGCTGAGACCGTAACGTTGACTGAAACACATCGTGGAGGTCGAGGAGAGACCAGCTGAGACCGTAACGTTGACTGAAACACATCGTGGAGGTCGAGGAGAGACCAGCTGAGACCGTAACGTTGACTGAAACACATCGTGGAGGTCGAGGAGAGACCAGCTGAGACCGTAACGTTGACTGAAACACATCGTGGAGGTCGAGGAGAGACCAGCTGAGACCGTAACGTTGACTGAAACACATCGTGGAGGTCGAGGAGAGACCAGCTGAGACCGTAACGTTGACTGAAACACATCGTGGAGGTCGAGGAGAGACCAGCTGAGACCGTAACGTTGACTGAAACACATCGTGGAGGAAGGCCGTTCAACAGGCAGCTAGTAGAGGCACTTCCGGTTGAGGCTCCGGTGCTGCGGCTAGTCGGCAGGTTGTGTTTGTTTTGAAGTGAAGACGTAACGTCCCTCCAGCAGCTTTCTGCTGTTTACTCGTTATTAGCTTGACAAGTTAGCGTTAGCTCGTAAGAACAATGTGTCTGAACAAAGGGAGTGAGAGAGAGAGTGTGTGCGCGCGCGTCTGAGTGTGTGCGTCTGTGCGTGTTTGAGTGTGTGTGTGCGCGTCTGTTAGTGTGAGTGTGTGTGTGTGCGCGCGCGCGCGTCTGAGTGTGTGTGTGCGTGTGTTTGTATGCGTGTGCGTCTGTGAGTGTGTGCGTCTGTGAGAGTTTGAGTGTGTGTATCTGAGTGTAGTGTAGAGAACCAGTTCTGACGTTCAAACAAATCCTGTTAAGTTTTCTGATTAGTATTTTTCTTTATTTTTTATAAGTTATTTATTGTTCTGACAGCTCAGGTTCCTTTAAACAAAATGTTGTGCAAAATGTTTTGTGCACTTTATTTAATAAAAGCCTATATATTTGGCAGATATAAAGCATACATGTGTATGTTTGTGTTAGTCCATAATTTTTTTTTATTATTATTACTTTAACAGCTCAGGGATGTTCAAGGAGCAACCTGTTTGTGCACTTTCTGAAGATTATTGCACTGTCAGTTCTGTTTTTGAATAAAGGGTTGGAAAGTAATGCTTTTTAGTTTTTTATCCGATTCATCGATTAATCGAAACAATAATCGACAGATTAATCGATTATTAAAATAATCGTTAGTTGCAGCCCTAAAATCAACCGTTACAAATTACGTCACTCTCCAGCAAGGACAGCAGAAAAGCCTATTACAAAGATGTCTGTGTCAGAGAACTCGAGCGAAATATCCCACTCCCAACCAAGTATCAGCGAGGAGGTTGATAGCCAACAAGACCAGCCAACCCGTGTACATCCCTGGCCGTACCTGGAAGAATTTTTCGAGATGGTTGGGTGCAAAAACAATTCATTTCGAATGCGCTGCAAGCTCTGCGCACCCAAGTACCACGAACTAATGGCTTTCATGAAACACATGTTAATGCTCAGTAGTACACATATGGTACTTTAATGTATTTGCATTGTAATAAAATGTGATCATTTTCAATGGGCATATATGCAGCTGAAACGGGTAGTCTAGTGCATCCCACATTTTTCAACATAACATTTTAATACAACATTATAGTCATTATGGCCTTTAGAAAATTTATTTTTTGGGGGGGAGGTGGGGTAATGCACTATAGGCCCCTGAGACACGGCTTAAGAGTTTGTCCTTAATGGGAAAAAAATTCCCCTTACATTACTTTTACTTTTATACTTTTAAGTAGTTTTGAAACCAGTACTTTTACACTTTTACTTAAGTAAAAAGCTTGAGTTGATACTTCAACTTTTACAGAAGTATTTTTAAACCCTAGTATCTATACTTCTACTTGAGTAATGCATGTGAATACTTTTGACACCTCTGGGAAACGAGTATGCAGCTGTCAACTCCACGTTTTGGTCCTCGGCCCAGTATGAACTGGCTATTGTTTTAAGATCCACTCGAAAAGTTGTCAACCTGCCCTGTGTTTATTAGATGTATTATTATTATTATTATTATTATTATTACATCTGAAACATTGAGACATGTATGCTGCTTTGTAAGACAGCTGGTGTGTGTGTGTGTGTGTGTGTGTGTGTGTGTGTGTGTGTGTGTGTGTGTGTGTGTGTGTGTGTGTGTGTGTGTGTGTGTGTGTGTGTGTGTGTGTGTGTGTGTGTGTGTGTGTGTGTGTGTGTGTGTGTGTGTGTGTGTGTGTGTGTGTGTGTGTGTGTGTGCGTCTACTTTCAGGTCAAGTTTATGAAGAGTGTTCCTGGCACAGCGTTGGTTGAGATGGGAGATGAGTACGCTGTGGACAGAGCCATCACACACCTCAACAGCATCAAGGTGTTTGGCAAGAGACTCAATGTCTGGTGAGAAGTAGTTTAACACACACATGCACCCACACACACACACACTTTATTATTTTAGAAGTTTCCTTTAATGTGTGTCAAAAGTAAATGTGCTAACTGATGCTTAGTTTGTGTTATATAGTGTTAATAGTCTAATTTATGCAGGACGTATGGTTTTATAGGTTTATTCATTTCCTCTACTTTTTTCAATTCATTGTCTCCTTTGAAATTATGGGGGGGGAAATAGCATTAATAATACATTGAAAAAAACAAAAGGACTATCAAATTGTTATTAATATTTTTTTGTCAATGAATGTACAGGTGCACAGTTAGGTTGGCTAATAAACTGTGTTAATAATAATACTTTCTTAATTAATTAACGTATTAATTAATCATCATCTATGAGCTAGTAAAACATTTCGTAAGAGGTCCATTTGAACCTTTTGTTACAATAACAAAATAAGGGTAAATATTAATATAAAAAAACTGACCAACAGCGATGTTGGTATGTAAATGCATGTCCAATCCGGCTTCCTAAACTAACAGGCAGCACCCTCTAGTGGAGCGGAGCTGTACGAGCGCTGGCTGAGCGTCACCTGGCCTCACTCAGGGGACTTGGGTGCAGCTCAGTGTGGGCTTCCCTGGGCTTTGTTGTGTAGAACACGTGCACGATGGGATCAGGTGACTGGTGCTGTGTTGTGTGCAGTGTTTCGAAGCAGCACGCAGTGATCCCCAGCCAGGTGTTCGAGCTGGAGGACGGCAGCAGCAGCTACAAGGACTTCGCCATGACGAGGAACAACCGCTTCAGCAGCGCCGGGCAGGCCTCCAAAAACATCATCCAGCCTCCTTCTGCAGTGCTGCACTACTACAACGTTCCTCCCTGCATCTCACAGGAGCACCTGCTGAGGGTACGGCATCTGCCTGCCTCCACCTGCCTCTGTCTGCCTCTGTCTGCCTCCACCTGCCTCCACCTGCCTCTGTCTGCCTCTGTCTGCCTCCACCTGCCTCCACCTGCCTCTGTCTGCCTCTGTCTGCTTCCGCCTGCCTCCGCCTGCCTCTGTCTGCCTCCACCTGCCTCTATCTGCCTCAGCCTGCCTCTGTCTGCCTCTGTCTGCCTCCACCTGCCTCCACCTGCCTCTGTCTGCCTCTGTCTGCTTCCACCTGCCTCCACCTGCCTCTGTCTGCCTCTGTCTGCTTCCGCCTGCCTCAGCCTGCCTCTGTCTGCCTCTGTCTGCCTCCACCTGCCTCCACCTGCCTCTGTCTGCCTCTGTCTGCCTCCACCTGCCTCCACCTGCCTCTGTCTGCCTCTGTCTGCTTCCGCCTGCCTCCGCCTGCCTCTGTCTGCCTCCACCTGCCTCCACCTGCCTCTATTTGCCTCCGTCTGCCTCTGTCTGCCTCTATCTGCCTCTATCTGCCTCAGCCTGCCTCTGTCTGCCTCTGCCTGCCTCCGCCTGCCTCTGTCTGCCTCTGTATGCCTCCGCCTGCCTCTGTCTGCCTCCGCCTGCCTCCGCCTGCCTCTGTCTGCCTCCACCTGCCTCCGCCTGCCTCTGTCTGCCTCTGTCTGCCTCTGTCTGCCTCTGTTTGTCTCCGCCTGCCTCCGCCTGCCTCCGCCTGCCTCTGTCTGCCTCTGTTTGTCTCCGCCTGCCTCCGCCTGCCTCCGCCTGCCTCTGTCTGCCTCTGTTTGTCTCCGCCTGCCTCCGCCTGCCTCTGTCTGCCTCTGTTTGTCTCCGCCTGTCTCTGTCTGCCTCTGTCTGTCTCCGCCTGCCTCTGTTTGTCTCCGCCTGCCTCTGTCTGCCTCTGTTTGTCTCCGCCTGTCTCTGTCTGCCTCTGTCTGTCTCCGCCTGCCTCTGTCTGTCTCCGCCTGCCTCTGTCTGTCTCCGCCTGCCTCTGTCTGTCTCCGCCTGCCTCTGTCTGCCTCCGCCTGCCTCTGTCTGCCTCCGCCTGCCTCTGTCTGTCTCCGCCTGCCTCCGCCTGCCTCTGTCTGCCTCCGCCTGCCTCTGTCTGTCTCCGCCTGCCTCCGCCTGCCTCTGTCTGCCTCTGTCTGTCTCCGCCTGTCTCCGCCTGCCTCCGCCTGCCTCCGTCTGCCTCTGTCTGCCTCTGTCTGCCTCTGTATGCCTCCGCCTGCCTCCGCCTGCCTCCGCCTGCCTCCGTCTGCCTCCGCCTGCCTCTGTCTGCCTCTGTCTGCCTCCGCCTGCCTCCGTCTGCCTCTGTCTGTCTCCGCCTGCCTCTGTCTGCCTCTGTCTGCCTCTGTCTGCCTCCGCCTGCCTCTGTCTGCCTCCACCTCCCTCTATCTGCCTCAGCCTGCCTCTGTCTGCCTCCGCCTGCCTCTGTCTGCCTCCGTCTGCCTCCGCCTGCCTCCGCCTGCCTCCGCCTGCCTCTGTCTGTCTCCGCCTGCCTCTGTCTGCCTCTGTCTGTCTCTGTCTGTCTCCGCCTGCCTCTGTCTGCCTCTGTCTGTCTCCGCCTGCCTCTGTCTGTCTCCGCCTGCCTCTGTCTGCCTCTGTCTGCCTCTGTCTGTCTCTGTCTGCCTCTGTCTGCCTCTGTCTGTCTCTGTATGCCTCTGTCTGCCTCTGTCTGTCTCTGTCTGCCTCTGTCTGTCTCTGTATGCCTCTGTCTGCCTCTGTCTGTCTCTGTCTGCCTCCGCCTGCCTCCGCCTGCCTCCGTCTGCCTCTGTCTGTCTCTGTCTGCCTCTGTCTGTCTCCGCCTGCCTCTGTCTGCCTCTGTCTGTCTCTGTATGCCTCTGTCTGCCTCTGTCTGTCTCCGCCTGCCTCTGTCTGCCTCTGTCTGTCTCCGCCTGCCTCTGTCTGCCTCTGTCTGCCTCTGTCTGTCTCTGTCTGCCTCTGTCTGTCTCTGTCTGTCTCTGTCTGCCTCTGTCTGCCTCTGTCTGTCTCCGCCTGCCTCTGTCTGCCTCTGTCTGTCTCCGCCTGCCTCTGTCTGTCTCCGCCTGTCTCTGTCTGCCTCTGTCTGTCTCCGCCTGCCTCTGTCTGCCTCTGTCTGCCTCTGTCTGTCTCCGCCTGCCTCTGTCTGCCTCTGTCTGTCTCTGTCTGCCTCTGTCTGTCTCCGCCTGCCTCTGTCTGCCTCTGTCTGTCTCTGTCTGCCTCTGTCTGTCTCTGTCTGCCTCTGTCTGCCTCTGTCTGTCTCTGTCTGCCTCTGTCTGTCTCCGCCTGCCTCTGTCTGCCTCTGTCTGTCTCTGTCTGCCTCTGTCTGTCTCCGCCTGCCTCTGCCTGCCTCTGTCTGCCTCTGTATGCCTCCGCCTGCCTCCACCTGCCTCCACCTGCCTCTGTCTGTCTCTGCCTGCCTCCACCTTCCTCTGTCTGCCTCTGTCTGCCTCTGTATGCCTCCGCCTGCCTCCGCCTGCCTCTGTCTGCCTCCGCCTGCCTCCGCCTGCCTCCGCCTGCCTCTGTCTGTCTCCGCCTGCCTCTGTCTGTCTCTGTCTGCCTCTGTCTGTCTCCGCCTGCCTCTGCCTGCCTCTGTCTGCCTCTGTATGCCTCCGCCTGCCTCCACCTGCCTCCACCTGCCTCTGTCTGTCTCTGCCTGCCTCCACCTGCCTCTGTCTGCCTCTGTCTGCCTCTGTATGCCTCCGCCTGCCTCCACCTGCCTCCGCCTGCCTCTGTCTGCCTCTGTATGCCTCTGTCTGCCTCTGTATGCCTCCGCCTGCCTCCACCTGCCTCCGGCTGCCTCTGTCTGCCTCTGTATGCCTCTGTCTGCCTCTGTATGCCTCTGTATGCCTCCGCCTGCCTCCGCCTGCCTCTGTCTGTCTCTGCCTGCCTGTGTCTGCCTCCGTCTGCCTCCACCTGCCTCCGCCTGCCTCAGCCTTCATGGCGTTGTTTAGAACCGTGTGACTGTATGGAGTATTTGCTAACCTCTATTAATAAGTCCCCAGTTTCCCAACAACACATATCTGTATTAGTCTACCAACAATCTGATGTTCAGCATGGGCACATATATTTTAATTTCATATGTAATCTTTATGTCAAAATGCATCTCTCACCAATACCCAAAACATATAAATCACATATATATACAAATAAAATACATGAAGCAAATATGGCCATTTTCATAAATGTCCAATATCTTTCAGGAGATAAATGCTGATATATAAAGTACATTGTTACTTAAAAATGAAGAATATGGCATTTTTCTTACTCATTAGCAGTTCATTGTAAATGGTGTTAGAAATGCATTCATGCCTCCATAAATGTTATGTTATTACATAGAAACGTAGTATTTCTGCGAACACATAGTTTAACACATGTGAACCACATCAGGCTAAAACAAGACAGAATGAAGGAACACCTCAAGTATGACACACACATTGCATGGCCACCTATTATATTTACACATATTATTATTCTTTCAGGATCCTCATCAAGCCAAATGAGCATGGCAATATTTCATATGCAGATGAAAGCCTACATGTCTTTAATGTGTGGAGGCGTGTCCCATCTGATGGAGTGTGTGTGTGTGTTGGCAGCTGTGTACGGAGCATGACGTGCCTGGCTTCGTCAAATTCAAGATGTTTGATGCCAAACGTAAGTAGAACTTCAATCCTTTATTACATTACATTTCATTTAGTTGACGCTTTCATTACTACAATAATAAAAGCGTCAATAATGATCCACTTTGTAAAGTGTCTTTTTTGAAAAGTGCTTGTTAGATCAAATGTATTATTATTAATTAAACATAATATGAAACTCATCAATAGAAGACCCTTCGTGAACAATGAGTCAGGGCTATGTTATCAGCCTGTGTACACAGGGAGACCCCACAGCCTGCTGAGCGTATGAGGCCACACTCACGTTCATTTTAATGGTTTTAGTGGACGTTGTCTCCCTGAGTAGCTCTACTGGCTCATTATGTTTGCCAATATGGAATATTAGAGGAATAGAGTCAAAGCCGTGTGAGACGGTAGAATAAAGTGTCCCCTGAGCTTGTTTGATGTGTCGTGATGTCCATGCTGCTGTAATGACTTCGTACCTGACTGTTTGTGTGTGAGCAGGGAGCTTTAACAGTGGGGTCATCATTCAAACGTACAGTAAATAGGAATATTATGTCATGGTCATTTTAACATGTAAACTTACACAACAAACTATTTAATATGAAAATGAATGTGATAGTCAGGACTGAGTGCGCTGATAATCACAGCTGTGCAGCAGAAACCTCTGTGATTTATCATGTATAATATACATATTATATATTATATATATATATATATATATATAATGCGTCGGCATTAGTCCTGTTGATGGGGCTCTTGTACTGTGACATCCTGCTTCTCTCTCCCTCAGCATCCTCCAAGACCATCTCCGGCTTGTTGGAGTTTGACAGTAAGACGGAGGCAGTGGAGGTCCTCACTGTGCTCAACCACTACCAGATCAGGATACCCAGTAAGTCTGAACAGCCTCCAGTCCTTCAAGCATTCGTATGCTTTAACGTCCACTCAGTCACACAGATAGGTTATACCATAATCCAGGAATATCCAATACACGCTTTGTAATTCCCTTTCCGCATCCTACTTCCTAGTATTTTGGGACTTGGGTACAGGGAATTGTTTTGTTTCCACTTTGAAGATGTCATGGTAGAATTCATACGGTACAATAATCCAATGTAGCATCTCTGCAACACGTTTGTGTTGGTCAGTGTCATGTGCAGTGTTTCCCCTAGCTTTACAGCTTTATTGGGGAGGGTCTCACGGAGATCGGCTTAACATTTACCCGAAAGTACAGGCATTTCACAATGTATTTATGAATTACTTAGTTTTATGCCCGTGTCCTTTGTACTTTTGTAATATGTGAGGTTCTTAATAACGTTCTTGAAATAAAAACATTCTGCATTTCCTCTTGCTGCAGTACCTGTAATACCGCTCCAGTTTGAGAAATACTGACTTGAAGGAAACATGGTGTTCATTTATTTTAACGACAACCACAAAGTGCACGTTTTGTCACTGCAGTGTATTTTTCGGGGCTTTTGGAAGAACATTTCCAGAGTGTGCGCATCGGGGCGGAACTAAACACACGGCCATGTAGACGGAAATGACATGCGGAGAGGGGAAGCACTGATGTGTATCAAACATGAGCAGTCTGTGTTCTGTACTGTGTACAGTAGGACACATTCCTGACCTTGGTGTGCTGATTTAGATTTCATATAGGTTTAGATTTCATATTTGAAAACAAGATGCTATGAGACATGTTTTTTATCATCATTTTACATAAATACATACCAGATAGGAACAGTTTTGAAAAGAAAGTATCCCATAAATATACATCCTCGAGCTGAAACATAAAGGTTTATTAAAGTGATAGGGCGCGGCTAATGTTTCTCACACTGTGTGTGTGTGGGTGTCAAGGACACACTCACAGGTTGGTCGTGAGCTGGCTTCAATGGCTTGGGCTGCCCAAAACCGGACTAAAGGCTGACTCTGCTGAGCAGGCCTACTATGTGTTCTGTGTCACTGGTGCCCCTCTATGGCACCTTCAATATGTGTGTCCTTCTATCTTCCTCATGCCGAGTGTGTGTGTGTGTGTGTGTGTGTGTGTGTGTGTGTGTGTGTGTGTGTGTGTGTGTGTGTGTGTGTGTGTGTGTGTGTGTGTGTGTGTGTGTGTGTGTGTGTGTGTGTGTGTGTGTGTGTGTGTGTGTGTGTGTGTGTGTGTGTGTGTGTGTGTGTGTGTGTGTGTTTTCAGATGGCTCCAACCCATACACCCTGAAACTGTGTTTCTCCACCTCGTCTCATCTATAAGAAGATGCAGAGCACAAGAAGAGCCCGATGATGGCCGGCCTCTGAGCCGGGAGGGGGAGACGGACCATGAGAGACTCAGACAAGTGGAGGAGAGACGTATGGAAGAAGAAGAGAAGGAGAGAGACAGATGTGGCCTTTAAAAGGAGGTGAAGATAGAAAGAGATGTGTTAAGGAGAGCGGGGTCACTGTCTCCAAACTGAACATCAGGCGCACACCCATCATCCCACTGTCCAATCACAGCTCAGCAAGCTGACAGACAGACAGGCAGACAGACAGACAGACAGACAGACAGACAGACAGACAGACAGACAGACAGACAGACAGACAGACAGACAGACAGACAGACAGGCAGGCAGACAGACAGACAGACAGGCAGGCAGGCAGGCAGGCAGACAGGCAGGCAGGCAGACAGACAGACAGACAGACAGACAGACAGACAGACAGACAGACAGACAGACAGACAGACAGACAGACAGACAGACAGACAGACAGACAGACAGACACCCACTCTGTTGTACAAACCTTCATTGTCCACTTCATTGGCGGTCAGACATCTCTAAAATGGTGACTAAAATAATATTTTAATGTTAAGAAATGGAAGAATACAGTGTGTTGTTTTGAATTGTCATTGAACCTTTACAGTAATTGTGGGTATGGTTTAACACAAGTTTCCATGCAGGGCTCATTAGTGCCACATGACCTTTGATGATCTTTGCCCTGGCGTCAGATACCCTCACCTCTGATCAGCTGTTAAGTATTCATGGTCCCCAGAAAGACCCTCATGGCTCCGGTGACCCTCTGACCTGACACGAGGTCTAACTCTTTAGCCAACACATAGATCCATAACATGGTACCTGGAAAACCAAAGGCAGGGCTTCCAAGACATTTGCTCTGAATATTCACATTTCCAAAGGAATGCATTCAAATGTTTTTCAAACAGTTTTTTCTTTCAGCACTTCATTTGAAGTTAACCCAAACACATACGGTTAAACTCTAATGGGCAGACACTGAGCACATCTTCTTAACATTCTGGACCCTTCATGACCTTCCATCAGCACCACCTCAGGCCAAAATATCAACTTTGCATTGCCATTCACGTTCCCAAAGGGACGAACCCGTCACTGAAGTCAGATAACTGAGCAGGTCGTCCGCTAAACCTGATGCTATTTCAGAGAAGTTAAGCTTCAGCTTCTAGACAAAATAAATAATAATAATCTGAGTATTTCATGATATCGTCTTTCATTATTCATTAGCACACAATAAACTGTCAAATAGTGTAGTTTCTGATCGGGTCCTCTGACTTTGCTGTGACCTGTCCAGGTTCTCTACATAACATTCAGATATTCGTTAACATCTCATCATCACTACGATGTAAAGATCTAGAGGAGTGACGTCTACCTGAGCAGCAGGAAGTCTCTGTTGATCAGAGCTCCTCTCTTTGTTCACAGAACCGACCGACCATGTGACTTCTAGTGCATGTTAGTGCACGTGAGCGTGCCTTTTAGTGCATGTTAGTGCACGTGGGCGTGCCCCACTGGTCAGCTCACGGCCACAGCTCTGCTCTCGCACGGCGGGTACAGCTGATGGGCGTCAACGTGGAAGCGCTCCTCCGGTAGACACGTTGTTGGGAACCTTAAAGAACAAAGGAACATGGGATAGTCATGTGTGTGCACAAACTTCTGCTCTTTGTTCTTTTTTTTCATACCTGTTGTGGTCCAAAGTGTTTTTCTGAGGCTATCATTATTATACTCCAGGGCCTGGGTCTATACACGTGTGCATTAGTTAAGCAGAATAGCGCATGCATAGCAGCATCATGAGGTGTTACTGCAGTCAGACCAGCAGCCCATCCTGATGATGGACGCTCCATGATTTGGTGGAGTGGAGTACAACGTTGTGTGGCGGCATCATCCCTGCGGCCCGGCTCTCTGAACTCTAGATGTTGGGTCCCCACTCGGCAGAGAGGCGTTGGAGCTTTTAGTTCCAGGGGCCTCAGTGGGCTGCTTCCCATCCCTTCCTCCGGTCAGTGGTCCTTTTGCTCACCCCATCTGGCATCATTCCACAAATCATGTCAGTTATTTCACATTATTCACATTAGAAAGGTGGGATTGTAGAATTTGGGATGACTTCATTGGCTGGATTCAGCATGGGGTCACCACTGAAGACGCATGGCTTTCTACCATGCAGCAGTTTTCAAGTTGAAGGGCCCATTTCATGGAATCTTTAATAGTTTTGACCCTAATTCCTGCGAGGACACGTGCTAACAGTTTACTCATCATGATGTCTACACGCTTATAAATATAGCTGCGGACCAGAACCATACATGGTTCTTTAACCTGCCCCAGAAAGATGTGAACACTGGGAGGATCTTTTACCACCCATGCGTTCAACAGTTCTTGAAGAACTCTGTCTTAAAACAGGTTCTTTAGATGAAAAGGGTTCTTAATGAAACCCTTAGTCTTACTTAGTTTTGAAAAACCCTTTCTTCAAAAATGTTTTTCAAAGGCGAATGGTTCTGGGTAGAACCTCAACCTTTTTGGAACCCTTATTTCCGTTCAGTGTTCAGCATGGAGCCCATGGGCCAACCTCACAGGACAGGATCTACGTCCACACGACTACGTTTCCACTTTAAAACACGTATCGTTTGCTACGTTCAGCTCAGCGTCCACACTACATTTTAGAATCCCTGTAATCCCATAAACTAGTAAAACTTTGATATGTAATGTGATTTGAATGTGCTGAGTGACGTGTGACTTGTGCACAGATAGGCGACCTAAAGTCCCAACGGATGACTGGACACTGTGGGCGCAGTAAGAGGAAAGAGCAAGGCCTGCAGCTCACAACTAAGTTTAAAAAATACATTTATTTTTCTCACAAATGTGATCGTTTGAGTATAAAGGGAGAGAGGGAGGATTTGTGTAGAGGACAATTAGAGAATACTAAGTATTAAGCAATCTTTTATTATTGAAGAGTACAATAACACTGTTGTATTTTCTACTTCTGTTTACACCGCCAGCCCAGTGCACGTGAATAGTCATGTGATATTGGTTTTGCTGGAACGCTGGTTTTAAAAGGGAAACGTATTAGTGTGGATGTAACCTTTTCAATGCGCCTGCAACATCTACTACTCATATACACTGCTTTTTAAAAAGGATTGCACAACTACTGCAAGATCTGTATGTCCAGGTAGAAGCAGGAAGTATCTCTCCAGTTTGGGTAATATCTAATTCTCACCTCCCTGAAGAATGAGCTGATCTTTCCTTCAGACTCAATTCCATCTTAGTCGTACCTTAAACATCTGTTTCACCTGTGGAGGAAATGCTTATGTTCATTTAAAAAAATAAATATATACCTTTTTGCACTGCGCATGGAAAGCTACTGGAATTACATCATATTTAAGTGTCTTATTTTTATAATGTAATGCTCATACAATATTTTCTTCTTCTTTTGGGTGTATTTTGCATAACATGTGAATAAATAGGCTACCTAAAATCCGAGCGGATGATTGGACACTTGGCGTCTTGAAGCACAGACTCTGTCCCGTCCTGTGTCTCGTGTAGGAAACACAGATTTTATTGCTCCAATGAAATCACACTTGTGAATTAAGACATGCTTTTGTACATAATATGTAAATAAGGAAAAGGTATGAAATGTTTTGACAGATGAATCCCTCTTAGTCTGCAGTTTAAATTATTGCTCATTTAGATGTTGTTTGTACGTCTCTTGCGGCACTTGAATCTTACTGTATTTCTAAGGTTTTATTTATTCCTTTAAAAGTTTTTTAGGCCTTTTAAGGGAGTTTGATACACGAGGGCTGTTGTTACTTTGAACCTGATGTGAGCTTTTCCTCACAGGACTGACAGTATGAGACCAATCCAAAGGTTTCATGATGTTAAGGCTGTAAAGGTGTAATGTTGTTAGTAGTCTGTAATCGCTAACAAAATACATAGAACTATTAGTGTTCCATTCATTTAAGAATCCCTGTGGTTTTCAATTATATGTACATGTCCAAATGTAATAAATTCCGGTTTGCAGTTGTACGGTCAGCTCCAAACAGCTCAACTCAGCTCTCTCCTTTGTCTTCATTCACAGCCAAGAATATGTCTGTTTATTAGTGTTTACTACATTCCAGGTCACAGAGACTTTTCATCTCTCACTAGCAGTCCATCTGTAATGTACTGTAATGTCAATGTTACTTTTTATTAATCAGGTAGTTTATAAAGGACCAGCACCGTTATTATGGCTGCAGTCCAGTGGGCAGTGGTCATTCCAAAGGTTGACGGTTCAAACCTGCGTCCTGCCGTCTGCGTGTTAAAGTACAGTGAGCAAGAACTGAACCGCAAGCTGCTCCTAAATATCAGGGTTAGGGTTAAATGAAGTCAAATGTATTCCATGTACCTGTATGAAGATGACCATTGAACTCAAATTTAAATAAAGTATTAATTAGCTCAAAGTAAAATACTTCAAAATGTGATTTCATTTGAACTATAATTCTATGGACAAGATTTTTTTTTTTATGTTTTAACAGTCAATGATGAATTCAGAATAAGGAAATAGAAACCTTAACTGGCTAATTTAATGTTCTTTTTAATGGCTGCATTTTACTTGTACCACTCCTATCGCTTACTTGTATTTATATAAACAACTTTTAATAATAGATCATAACTCATGGGTTGATTATATTGCAAATAAATAATCTGAATCTGAAAGTAACTAAAGTCAAATGAAAATTAAATGAATGCAGTGGAGTAAAAAGTACACTTTAAAAAAAAAAAGTACAGTAGTGGAGTTGACTTAGAAGGTTGCAGAAAATGGAAACACTTGAGTAAAGTACAAGTACTTCAAAATTGTACTACTAATGCACTTGTTCTCTCCACTGCTGCGAACCAGTACAAATGAGATTCTAAACCCTCGTGGTGGCCAAAATGTATTTACCTGTTCTAATTGTGCCCATCTTCTTAATTAGTTGATGATGTGGTGGGGAGGACGTTTATGATGTTTCTGTTTCTTCCTGTTTGAGTAATGTTGCTCCGGTGGGTTGGTAGGATGCCGGTTGATCCCCTGGGACACCGACATTAAGGGGGGGGCCCTGCCTATCACACCTACAAGAGTGCTTTTGTCAGTTATTTGTCCCTGTGTCCTGGAAGGTATCACAGGAACGTGGGTGTGGCAGATTACTGGATGCAGAGCACCTGGTCCTGGAGCACCTGGTCCTGGAGCACCTGGTCCTGGAGCACCTGGTCCTGGAGCACCGAGGGAATAAAAGCCTGACTCCTGTCTTGCTCTGGCCTGTGTCCGTCTTGCATGGTCTTGGTTTGGTCTTTCTTTGTTTCGCTGACAACACTCCACTCTTCATCATGATCACGCATTCATGTTTACATTACTGATGTTACTGACGGACACACTTTTACGGTTGTACTCTTTTCTTTACTTGATTATAACAAACAACTTTAATTCACCATCATCCACTGTGTCCATTCCCATATTTGTCGTAGCCTCCTAGCCGGGATTGTGACGCTGCACTGTGTGAAGGCTGTTCAAAACAGTAAAACATCTACAAATCTACAATAATTGAGTATTATTGATATATTATATATATATATATCAATAATACTCCGTCCGGCTGTTCCGCGTTAACCTAATTATGAGAGCGAGAGGCAGAGAGAGAGAGAGAGAGAGAACGGGAAAGAGGGAGGGAGAGAGACACACCCTGGCTGCCGTCCCGCTCTGCACCGGTGGTGCCCCACCGATCCTCACAGTATGGAGCCAAATCCAGGGCATATGTTTTGTTGATTCGAAAAAAAGATTTGAACCTGAAAAATCAAGTTTTGTTGTTGAACTTTGAAAAATTAAACGATGTATTCGAAATAAAAATAAGTGTATGAAAAGTGTTTTTGGGTTGATTTAGTTCTTTTTTTTTGAATAAAATATATTTTTTCAGTTTTCATTAACATATTGTATATTTTCTCTTTTTTTTACGGTTTCAAATTAAAAAAAATTGTGTTGAAGTCTTTTTTCAGGTTTAAATCTTTTTTTCAGGTTCAGATTGCTTTTTTCAGGTTTCAGACTTTTGGCCTGGATCTGGCGTGGGGGCGTGGTCTCATGAGTGGCAGCGTAACAAAGAAGGCGGAGGACCGGCCTCAACCACGTTGTCTTCAGGTAACTCACTTCCTTTATACAGCATATTCACAGGATTGACGGTAAACTAATTGACGCCAGTGACACAGTTACGTTTAGCAAGCTGTGTAGACTGTACTTGGCATGAATAGCAATATAAGAGCAATAAACTATGCCAGGTTGTGCCGTTCAAAAACTACCCTATAATATAATGACGTGTCGCACCACTGTGAACACATGCAGCGTAACTGCGATGCCGTCCGGTGTGTGAGATGAACTGGTTTTGAATGAACTGGTTTATTATTTTTGCATGAGGCAGATGTTCCGCTAGCCTCTCTGTTACATTCTTATAAAGTCTATAAGTTACTGTATATTCTACAGTTATCTTGTTATCTTGTTATCCTGTAATTTCCCCACTGCGGGACTAATAAAGGATTATCTTATCTTATCTTATCTTATCTTACAGTGTATAATGTAAATTTACAGTATGACACTGCTAGAAGCTAATGATTTAAAAAATAAAACCCCTGAAAATTGCTAGCATAGAAATGGCTCAGACAAGATATGGCCTTACAATGATACGTTTTTATTAAAGCCAATGCAGTGTTGAATACAGTTATCACATTTTTGCAAAATACAAATAATAAAAGCACCATACAAAATTGCTTCCCCTGGATGGCCTTTGTCCCCCTTTCCCGGTTGAGACCAATGAAGCACCTAAAAATTTAATAACAGAGAAAGCATATCTATATTATGTGTATGGTATCTAAAGAGTATTCACACTCAATACTAAACCCCATTAGAATATAAATTCTTAGTTAGATTTTACAACATCAATAAGGGATAATATCGTAGGTGGGAACTTTATTTTAGCCTTCATTTAACAGTAATTTAATCTAAATTAAGCTAACAAAGCAAATGCTATAGCGTTAGCTTAGGTTAACATAGCCTCAATGTTAAATCAATAGGACCATGCTCACGTTAGCTAACTTCACTTACTTTGATTCAATTGCTAAGAAATTAATTCCGGTGACTTTGAAAATGAAATAACTCTTCACGGAAATATAACGATATCAAATGTTGTGACTCCAGAGAGTGAAGTTAAGGTATGCTAGCTAAAGTTAGCTGGACACGTTAGCATGCATGCTTGCCACATGGGGTTAACAACAAGTTACGTTATTGTCAAAAACATAAATACAATACAAGGTAATTCAACACAAAAAAACAGTAATGCTGACTTTGATATTCCATGTTACCTTGTTCAGTAAACCAGGGACAGCACGGTGCGTGTTTGTAGGCCAGCTGGAGCAGCAGGTGGTGCTCGGTTAGAGTCTGTTGAATCGTCTTTTCAAATGTTGCTCATATTATTCTTCCATCTTGAATAAAACCACGGATCTATGATGTCTAAGGCTTTCTTTCCACAGTCTTTATGTTGACTTTGTGCTGAATAAGGAGTAGAGACTTGATACAATGGGACTTTGAAGAGAGCGGACTTAGTTAACTGAAAAAGGAAAAATACACTGCCATTTTTGACAGTTAATTTTTTTTTCTTTCAAAACATTGGTAGGCTACTTGCGTACCGTGCTACCAACAGATCTGGTCCAGTCTACATCCAGGACATGGTAAAACCTTACACCCCAACTCGTGCGCTGCGCTCGGCTTCTGCCAATCGGCTTGTAGCTCCGTCACTGAGAGCTAAACACTCAACAAAGTCTCGACTGTTCTCTGTCCTGGCTCCTCGATGGTGGAATGAGCTCCCCATTGACATCAGAACAGCAGAAAGTCTCTACATCTTCTGTCGTAAACTAAAAACACATCTTTTCTGACTATACCTTGAATAAAGGATGTAGCACTTTAGTAGCACTGGAATGTCTCTTACTGATAGCACTTTGTAGTTGAACTTTATTGATGAAATTATACCTTCTTGATTCTTGTTGTTCTGATTCTTGTTTGTACTCATGGTGGAATGCACTTATTGTAGTCGCTTTGGATAAAAGCATCAGCTAAATGAAATGTAATGTAATATATATATATATATATATTTCTGTATATTATATATATATTACTGAAATATAGTTGTAATGAGTTGAATTGAGTAAATAAAGTTTTGCACAAACAAACTGACACAAAGCAAACCATGGCCCTATGTAAGACAAATTGACAAAAAGCAGCTTTACAGCTGTATCACACAATTCTTAATGAGTGCATTGTGCATAGCACAAATGAAACCAAAGTTTATTTAAATGTGCCCGTCATTGTTAGTGTCCAGCTCCATATGACTCCCTTCTGTACCCATCTGGAGCAGCATCTTTTGTCTGAATACTTCTCTCATTGCAGTCAGAACATGCTCACCTCTTGCTGCAACTTTTGATGAGCCCACCTGACATTGCAAACAAAAGTTAGGATCATTCAGACCACACATTTTACATGTTCAAATTTAACAGTGTCTTGGTCCTCTTACAGGTTGGAAGCGTGCACTTCTTCTGGGAGATCTGTGACCGGCAGAGGAGGCGGAGGAGGAGGAGGAGGACTCTGGTTTAGTACTGTCTACTGTGGTACTAGGCTGGGAGGTGGCGCTGTTTTTGATGGAGGGAACCGGTGGCAAAGGTCCTTTCTTCAAAGCCAAGGAGATGGATGCCACTAGAGTCAATGAAGTATCTCTAATTAGTTTTGCAGTTCCTCTTAGCTGGACACAGTAGAGATGCAGAAAGTGGGTGTGGATGGACTTATCCTCAATGAGACACAACCCAAACAACTGTTATTCATTGACGGTATTAAAATGAATACAGTGATGCGTGTTTCAGTAGTCTAGGATTTGCTGTAAATTGTACACTGTTACTGTGATGACAAGTATTTTGATTATTACTGTAACAATGACGGTACTGGGATTATTACTGTAAAATGACTACAACTCCAGCCCAGACCTTCAGCCTGGGTCTCTTTGCCACTAGTATCTGTGCTACTGTAGTTTTGATCAGCTGAAATACACCAGTAGTATAACAGATCTAAAAAAAGGAATACAATGCAGACCTTTTTAAAAACAGTGCTGTATTGAAAAGGCATTATACTGTTATTTTATTGTTCCTCTAAACAATTAATTACCGTACAATTTATTACAGTACTGATAGAACTTTATTTGCATTGTTCTAACAAAGTGATTGCACATTTTATTAGTTGTTGTCTGATGGAGTAATCTGGTTTACTTGAAAGTGATTTCAATTTTATTTATTCTATTATTTGAAAAAGCACAGATGGAGGAGTCACAAACATTCAGCATGGACCATTTTGTTACAATTTTGTTGGTACAGTGGGGCATTAACATTTTCTTCCACCAAAGTGGGGCGTGACAGAAAACGTTTGGGAACCACTGCATTAACTGATGAACACCTCACATCTGTCCTGAGAATTGCCACAATAAAACTGACAACAGACTTTGATGCACTGGCAAAAAAAGGGTGACCAGCAACACTGTTCCCACTGAAATGAAATGTAAGTTTTCATTACTTTTTAGTTAATGGCTTTATTGAGTTAAAAGAGTAATTGAGAGGGGAGACTTGACCTTCAACTAAGGTTGTTCTATAATCAGAAACATGATGAAACACATCTTACAATAATAGTTTTACACATTTATTTTGATACTCTTACTTACAGTACATTTTGAGAGAAACATTCAATCTGCTTAAAAAATCATGTCATCAGCATGTTGTAAAGCTTGATTGTTCCATTGTGTTTTTTGTATTTGCCATACCGTTCACTTAATGAGCAGACACACCTTTAGACTTCTGAGTTTGTTCAGTTTCTGGCAAAAATCCTTTTTTGAATGACCTGGTCTTGCAAGCTGCAGTAAAACAATTTTGTAATAGGAAGTGTAAGGACTAGTTCAGGGTTTTGTGGGACAAACATGCAGGCCATGCTTTATGTATATTTCATAGCTTGGAAGTCAACATTCAATATTGGCCAACCTCTTTGTTCCTCTGATAATCTTTCTGAAATGGTAGAACTTCTGAGTGGCTTTGGAAAAAAGTAATGGGATAATGCCCATCAGCTCAAAAAACTAAAAATAATCATGACAACATTTTACCAGTTTATGAAAGAAATCAATATAGGATATGATAATTTACCGTTCATTATATCCATTCCCTTGCTGTCTTTTCAACCGACATAATGAAGTAATGCCATGGAAATTAACAAGAATATAACATTTTAAATTGTAATATGATAGAAAAAATAACAGTCAAATCTTCAGAAAGATCTCAGCCCCACCAGCCCCTCTCACCCTGTGTGACTGCCCCGTCAAAGCTGTGGAGTCCTTCCGCTTCCTGGGCTCCAGCATTACCCAGGACCTCAAGTGGGAACTAAACACCAGCTCCATCTCCAAGAAGGCGCAGCAGAGGATGTTCTTCCTGAGGCAGCTGAGGAAATTCAACCTGCCAAAGACAATGATGGTGCACTTCTACACTGCCATCATCGAGTCCATCCTCTGTTCCTCCATCACAGTCTGGTACGCTGCAGCCACTGCCAAGGACAAGGCCAGGCTGCAACGCATCATTCGCTCTGCTGAGAGGGTGATTGGCTGTAATCTGCCGTCCCTCCAGGACTTGTTTGCTTCAAGGACCCTGAAGCGGGCGAGGAAGATTGTAGCTGATCCCTCTCACCCTGGACACAAACTGTTGGTGTCCCTCCCCTCTGGCAGGAGGCTGCAGTCCATCAGGACCAAGACCTCACGCCACAAAAACAGTTTCTTCCCGTCTGCCATTGGGCTCATCAACAGAGCCCGGGTCCCCCACTGACTCTAATGACTCTGTCACCCCCAGACAATTCCCACCGGACACTCCCCTACACATTGCCTTATATTTAAATACACTCGACACTTTAACTTTACACTTGCCACTTTCACACAACACTTACATTCCATGCACATTCCATGCACTTTATCTTATTTTTTATATTTTGATATTCTACTGTACAATTGTAAATATTCATTCATTCATCCATTCATTCATTCTCATTTATTGCACTGCGTTTACTGTTAAATGTGTATTGTTAAATGTTAAATCTATGCACCTTCCGCCAGGACAAATTCCTTGAATGTGAAAACAAACATGGCAATAAATGGTTCTGATTCTGATTCTGAACTGATTTTTAGGGACATTTTTAGGCCCTGCATCCCTTTTCACTCACTAGTGCTCATGGAGGTTCCGTATAAAGCGCAGTAATCCCAGTGTGTTGTCAGGGTAGACTTTGTTCCTTTTATTCATCTTCTCAACCAGTTCTGGGGAAAACTGCAACACCAGCAAACATCATATCAAGTATTCATACATTTAATACAGAAATACAAAAGTTACATTGGTTATGTTGTAGTTACTTTTTCTATCCAGGAGTAGGAGGCCCCGGGGAAGACCCAGGACACGCTGGAGGGATTATATCTCCCAGCTGGCCTGGGAACGCCTCGGGATCCCCCAGAATGAGCTGGTAGATGTTGCGGGTGAGAGAGAAGTCTGGGTCAGCCTGCTTGACCTGCTGCCTCCGCGACCCGACCCCGGATGAGCGGTGGAAAATGGATGGATGGATGGATGGATGTTTGAAGGATCCATTTGTGGCACATTTATCCAATGAACAAAGTAGTTCCTGGTCAGCCTTTCGACAGTTTGCTGCCTCATCCGTGTTGCCAATCGTTATCAGGTATTCAACTCTTCTGAAAAATGGTTTAGTTTAAGATATATGAATTGTAAAATAAACAGAACTTCTCAAAATGCTCATTCAATACTGGGTGCAGTTGTCCCTGTAACCCTCACTAGGCAAGACAGGCCTAGGATGCTTTGGATTTATGCACATGCCAAAGCAGCATGCATGACTGATCCTCAGAAACACAACTTCACCACTATAAGGAATGGATTTACAGTTTTTCTCAGTCGCTTTGGTGCGTTTCTTAGATCAAAAGTGCAATTCTCAACACTACTTGTACAAATTCCAAATCATCTAGTCACTTGTGCACATCATTAAAAGCAATTTTGTATTCCTTTGAACAAATAGCAATTGCTTTTGTACATATTGCAATTGATAATGTACAAGTGTCAGCTTTTTCCCACATTTTCAATTGCTCATGTCATGTTGATCAAAATATAGTAGATGGTTCTCTGTTGAATAGTCTTACCCCTCATAACATCTAGGCATTAGTTCCTTGTATAAGACATTACATGCAAAATTGTTGAACTGTTTGTCATAAACTGTCAAGCATAGTTTTAGACCTTTTGTAAAATAAAGTGAATTGATGAATCGTGCAGGTGAAATTGACCCTCACTCATGAAGGAATGTAAAGTGTTAGTTCAACCAACAATCCGGTGTGATGTGGATGAGAATATGTGGGCCAACAGACAGGACCGTCTGGATGTGTAGAGACTAGAACAGTGCTGCGGGCAAAGTTGTGCCTTAGAGGTGTGTCCTGTGTTTCTTTCTAAGTTAGTTTTTTTTCCTTTGTGCCCCTTGTCTTTTTCTTACTGTAAATTGTTTTTTTTTTCTTTCATAAAGTAGCAGTAGTAAAAGCTGTGAAAAACTAAATCCTGTCCAGTCTCTTTCAATCAATAACCCACATACAGTAATATGTAAATAGTACTGAAATTGATATATGCCATAGAAGTGCAGCCTTGTGCATTTTCAATACAGTAACTGTCATCCAAACTGTAGCCTAAGTTTACATCAGGTAATACTGCCAAAGTACACAGTTACATTGACAACATGCCTAAACATTTTGACGACCTTGTTCGTGAACAATGACTCAATGACTTATCATTCTGATGACACTGACATGATCATTGACATGAATATTTACTTTTGAGAGATGTACTAAAGATTTTTAGTGACTGACTAGCTTTAGAAACATATCTATTGTATATTGCAATTTGTACAAATTGTTCTGAGAAATGCACTTATTATTTTGCACATTGTAGGGATGCCCAAGGCAAACAGGTCTCGGGGGAGAGCCCAGACTAAGAGCGGTTCAAAGAATCCTGATGATAAGCAGCCCCAGGACTGAAGTTACCTCGCCCGGACCAGGGAAACCGGGGAACCCTCCCAGGACCAGACCCGGGAGGCGAGCTCGTCGGCGAGCGTCTGGTGGCTGGGCCTTCGCCCATGGGGCCCGGTCGGGCTCAGCCCGAAGAAACATCATGGTGCAGCCACCCTGTGGACCCACCACCCGCAGGGACAGACATCGGGGTCGGGTGCTATGTAGACCGGGCGGCGGGCCGGGCAGGGGGCCTGGGCGAGCCGATCGCCGGCGACATAGACTAGCTCTAGGGACGTGGAACGTCACCTCGCTAGCGGGGAAGGAGCCGGAGCTGGTGAGGGAGGTGGAGCGGTACCAGCTAGATATAGTTGGGCTCACCTCCACGCACAGCGCTGGCTCTGGAACCAAACTCCGGGAGAAGGGTTGGACTTTGTTCTTTTCTGGAGTCGCCCAGGGTGAGAGGCGCCGGGCGGGAGTGGGGATACTCACGAGTCCCCGGCTGAGCGCCGCCGTGTTGGAGTTTTCCCCGGAGAACGAGAGGGTCGCCTCCCTGCGCCTACGGGTTGCGGGGAGTAAGGCTCTGACTGTTGTTTGTGCTTATGCACCAAACAGCATTTCGGAGTATCCGGCCTTCTTGGAGTTGGTGGGAGGGGTCCTGGAAAGGGCGCCGCCTGCCGACTCCATAGTTCTCCTGGGAGACTTCAACGCTCACGTGGGCGACGACAGAGAAACCTGGCGGGGAGTGATTGGGAGGAACGGCTTGCCTGATCTGAACCCGAGCGGTGTTTCGTTGTTGGACTTCTGTGCTAGCCACAGTTTGTCCATAACAAACACCATGTTTGAACATAAGGTGGCTCATAAGTGTACCTGGTACCAGAGCACCTTAGGCCGGAGATCAATGATCAACTTCGTAATCGTATCATCTGATCTGCGGCCGTATGTTTTGGACACTCGGGTGAAGAGAGGAGCAGAGCTGTCAACTGATCACCACCTGGTGGTGAGTTGGATCAGATGGCGGGGGAGTCGGCCAGAAAGACCTGGCAAGCCCAAACGTGTAGTGAGGGTGAACTGGGAACGTCTGGCGGAGGATCCTGTCCGGGAGGTCTTCAACTCCCACCTCCGGAAGGACTTCTCACACATCCCGAGGGAGGTTGGGGACATGGAATCCGAGTGGATCATGTTCAAAGCCTCTATTGTGGACGCGGCCGCTAGGAGCTGTGGTCGGAAGGTCATCCGTGCCTGTCGTGGCAGCAACCCGAGAACCCGGTGGTGGACACCGGGGGTGAGGGAAGCCGTCAAGCTGAAGAAGGAGGCCTTTCGGGCTTGGTTGGCCCAGGGGTCTCCTGAAGCAGCTGACAGGTACAGGCAGGCCAGAAGGACTGCAGCTGCGGTGGTCACGGATGCTAAAACTCGGGCATGGGAGGAGTTCGGGGAGGCCATGGAGAAGGACTTTCGGTTGGCCTCAAGGAGGTTCTGGCAAACCATCCGACGACTCAGGAAGGGAAAGCAGGGCCTTCCCCAGGCTGTTATCAGCGGGGGAGGGTTGCTGCTGACCCAGACAGAGGATATCGTCGCGCGGTGGAAGGAGCACTTTGAGGAACTCCTAAACCCGGTCAACATGTCCCCTGAACAGGGGGCAGCGCCTGAAGACTTGGGGTTGGATGAACCCATATCCCTGGCAGAGGCCACTAAGGTAGTCAAAAAGCTCCTTGGTGGCAAGGCGCCGGGGGTGGATGAAATCCGCCCTGAGATGCTGAAGGCGCTGGACTTTGTTGGGCTGTCTTGGCTGACACGCCTCTTCAATGTCGCATGGGGGTCGGGCACAGTGCCCATGGACTGGCAGACCGGGGTGGTGGTTCCCATCTTCAAGAAGGGGGACCGGAGAGTGTGCTCGAATTATCGGGGTATCACACTACTCAGCCTCCCGGGAAAAGCTTATGCCAGGGTGCTGGAACGGAGGCTCCGACCGTTTGTCGAACCTCGGATTCAAGAAGAACAGTGCGGGTTTCGTCCTGGTCGTGGAACAGTGGACCAGCTCTTTACCCTTGCAAGGATACTGGAGGGGTCCTGGGAGTTTGCCCAACCAGTCTACATGTGCTTTGTGGACTTGGAGAAGGCTTTCGACCGGGTCCCTCGGGGCTTTTTGTGGGGGGTGCTGCGGGAGTATGGTGTGCCGGACCCGTTGCAACGGGCCATCCGGTCTCTGTACGCCTGCAGTAGGGGCTGTGTTCGTATCCTCGGCAGTAAGTCAGATACGTTCCCGGTGGGTGTTGGCCTCCGCCAGGGCTGCCCTTTATCACCGGTCCTGTTCGTGACTTTCATGGACAGGATATCTAGGCGCAGCCGTGGGGCGGAGAATGTCAGGTTCGGGGATCTCAGGATAGCCTCTCTGCTGTTTGCAGATGATGTGGTCCTGTTTGCCTCCTCGGACCATGACCTCCAGCATTCACTGGGGCGTTTTGCAGCCGAGTGTGAAGCGGCGGGGATGAGAGTCAGCACCACGAAATCTGAGGCCATGGTGCTCTGCCGGAAACCGGTGGATTGCTCCCTCCGGGTGGGGACAGAGTGCCTACCACAAGCGAAGGAGTTCAAGTATCTCGGGGTCTTGTTCACGAGTGAGGGTAAAATGGAGCGGGAGATCGACAGGCGTATCGGTGCGGCTGCAGCAGTAAAGCAGGCGTTGCACCGGGCCGTCTTGGTGAAGAAGAAGCTGAGCCGGAAGGCGAAGCTCTCAATTTACTGGTCGGTCTACGTCCCAACCCTCACCTATGGTCACGAGCTTTGGATCGTGTCCGAAAGAACGAGGTCGCGGATACAAGCGGCCGAAATGAGTTTCCTCCGTAGAGTGGCCGGGCTCAGCCTTAGAGATAGGGTGAGGAGCTCGGACATCAGGAGGGAGCTTGAAGTTGAGCCGCTACTCCTTCGTGTCGAAAGGAGTCAGCTGAGGTGGTTCGGGCATCTAATTAGGATGCCTCCAGGACGCCTCCCTTTAGAGGTTTTCCAGGCACGTCCATCTGGTAGAAGACCCAGGACACGCTGGAGGGATTATATCTCCCAGCTGGCCTGGGAATGCCTCGGGATCCCCCAGAATGAGCTGGTAGATGTTGCGGGTGAGAGAGAAGTCTGGGTCAGCCTGCTTGACCTGCTGCCTCCGCGACCCGACCCCGGATAAGCGGTGGAAAATGGATGGATGGACATTGTAGGGATGATGTGAAAAACGCACCAAAGCGACTGAGAAAAACTGTAAAAGTGAGATGCAAGCTACAAGCATTAGCATGCCTACACATTTATTTCCAAAACCAATGGCCATACTGTTAGCTACAATATCATGCATGCTCCAAAAGTTTGAAAAGTCCTATTCAGGACTGGCATCTACTGTGTCGGAGTTAGTCATGGATGACACTGTGACACATGGGCGACTGTGGCTCAGTGGTTAGCAAGTCAGTCTTTCAACCAGAGGACCGGGGTTCAAACCCCGCCTCAGCCAGTCCATGTCGTTGTGTCCCTGAGCAAGACACTTAACCCCCAGTTGCTCCCCGGGCGCTTCACGAGGCTGCCCACTGCTCCTTAAAGGATGGGTCAAATGCAGAGGATCAATTTCCCCACTGTGGGACTAAGTGTGGGACTAATAAAGGGGTTTCTTCCTTCTTCTGTAGTACAGTTTAGGCTACCATTAACAGTTCATACAGACTGGTAATCCCCTGACTTGACCATCAGTAAGACATTTACTATTAAAGGGATTGCCATGAATTTTGATAAACATGGTGCCCTGAGGATGAATCCTAATTGTATTAGGAATGAATCTGAACCAAAAGTGTCAATTTATGCCTGTGCTAGATGAGAAATCCTACAATCACCAATCATTAGGATACATTTTATGGGAATCATGAATATGTAGACCAAATGATGTAAAGATATTTAACTCTCTGGACAAAAGTAGTAGAACAAACAAATGGCTGATAAAACAAAAATAAAATAATTTTTACTCTTTAGGGATCCAAAAGAAGGGATGACTCAAGCATTCATCAACTTGAGTTCTATTATTTTGTTCTTTATCGATCATAAACTCAATGAGATCCTTTGCCACCACATCTTGAACATGGTCCAAAGTGTAGTTCCCTTCCCTGAGCCCGGCCACGCTACGAAGGAAACTTATCTCCTTACCCTATCTATAAGGCTGAGCCCGGCCACCCTACGGAGGAAACTCATCTCCTTACCCTATCTCTAAGGCTGAGCCCTACAGAGGAAACTCATCTCCTTACCCTATCTCTAAGGCTGAGCCCTACAGAGGAAACTCATCTCCTTACCCTATCTCTAAGGCTGAGCCCTACAGAGGAAACTCATCTCCTTACCCTATCTCTAAGGCTGAGCCCTACAGAGGAAACTCATCTCCTTACCCTATCTCTAAGGCTGAGCCCTACAGAGGAAACTCATCTCCTTACCCTATCTCTAAGGCTGAGCCCTACAGAGGAAACTCATCTCCTTACCCTATCTCTAAGGCTGAGCCCTACAGAGGAAACTCATCTCCTTACCCTATCTCTAAGGCTGAGCCCTACAGAGGAAACTCATCTCCTTACCCTATCTCTAATGCTGAGCCCGGCCACCCTGCGGAGGAAACTCATTTTGGCCGCTTGTTAGAATTTGTTTTGTTAAAATACAAGTTGGATAAAAATGACACTTGTCCTTTCCTTATATGTAGTTAGGTGTTGGCAGGTGCCACGAACTGCCAGTGCCAGTAGCTGTCAGAGAAGTGCCACGACTCGTCAGATAATTGCCACCAGTTGTCAGAGAGGTGCCACCACTAGAGGGCCAGTAGGTAGGGTGTTTGGGTAGTTAGGAAGGGTTTGAAGGACTGTAATGTGCAAAGTATCTATCTAAAGCGGCCAGACAACTGTATAGAGTAAAAAGAACAAAGTTTCTGGCCTGGGCCAAAGTATACCCAGGTTTAATCTGTGTACAGTGTATTTTCTCAGGCTACATTCTACACTATTAGGTGTCATTTTTAAAACACATCTCCAGTGTTTCTTTCAGCCTCTGAAATAGTGTAAATTGTTGCTGTTGTCCATATTCTAAAATGGTCTTAGTGAAATGGTCATTAGCAAGAAAAAAACACTATTATTTTGTTGACATTCAGTAAAAAAACATCACATACAATAAAATAATGAGGAGGGCTCCACAAATTGTTGTACAGTAGACACAAATGTATCATTTTTTGGTCATAACAAAAATAGGACAAACCCAGTGACGAAAAGAGGGGGAAAGTTACAAATGTATCTTTAAACGGGGTGAGAGAACAACAGGATTATGCTCTGGCTTTTCAGACAAAGTGAAGAGAGAAGTTGGTTTATGGGCAATTCAATAACTCTCGTGGGATGCAGGATAACCCTACAGGGTACCATTATAATCAACATAAATGCACTATTATTGGTGGATTGTAGAGATACGTCCATGTCATGCTGTCCCTTCGCAACACATTCTACCAGTTATAACACTACAATCAACGCTTGAAGCATTTGCTAGTACTGTGGAAAAGAAGGTGCTCCTTGCCTGGAAGACGGAACTCGGGGATTCAACAATGGCAAATCCTGCCGCTTTAGCTCCCGCTCAGCCCACGTGTCAGTTTCCCGGTCCCTGATTGGAGGGTTTTGAACTGTACCGCGTGAGCTCATTGGTCTGTTTTGAACCGCTGCTTTCCTGCGGCCGATTCAAAAGAGTCTGTCATCATTCCAGCGGCAGTCTGTGCACGGAGAGTACGTACGCTACCAAACGAGGCGCTGTCAGGTACTTATATTCTGTTTTGTACAGGCTGAGATATGAAGCTAAATATGGTTGGCTTAGTTGAAAAGCTGCCCCGGTAAGTCTGGACAGGAAAGCGGGTCAGCTTCCACTATGAACCGATAGGAGTAACGTTGACGGTCGAGCATTAGCTAAGCTAACGTCGGGGACCTGAACTTCGCTTGAAGAAAACAAATGTAACTACCACTAGCTATCTGTTCACCTCGAGGCTTATGGCGTCACGTTTAGCGTGACAAAAAACATTCGTGGACAGTTATTAGCTGAGCCTAAAGAGAGGAGCCTCCGTTATTGTCACGTTAGGTTGGTCTGCTCGTTACCGTGAAGTCTCATTCAAACGCCTGTGATGTAACAAGCTAACCTAAGTGGTTAACGGTTAGTCTCCTTCAAACTGTCAGCCCGTTCACTGTCTCGTTATTTTGAGCCACTATTTTACACTGGAATAAAGCGACGGTAACGTTATCTTAATGCCACGGACACCCGCTGGAAGGTGGCATCAGTTAATCACATCTAGGAAATGGGACGATTTACCCTGAAGCTACTGGAAAGTAATGGCAGCTGATCAGAGACTGACATGACGGCGTTTCTGGGTTTTTTTCTACAGGCAATAATGGAAGACTACCTGAAGATAGAGAAGATTGGAGAAGGTTGGTCTCATTGTTTTCCTCTCGATGACTCAAAATGCTACTAATGTAATGCTTCCGAAATGAATGCAGGTCGGGGCTTAATGCAGGGGCAAACTGGATTGTGGTCTTTATGCGGAAAACTATAAGGGGTCAAAAAGTAAAGCCATAGTTTTCAGTGCCTTAAACTGCAAGATAATCCGAGTTTCTACATCAGAAAATAAGTTTCTATCAAAATATCTATGCATTAGTACTAAACAGGTTCAAGATTTAACATTACAGTAGTAATGTGCCCACAAATTAAACAAACTATTTATATATCTGCTGCTATTACATTTTTTTTTATACCTTTTCTTTTTTTCTTTCTAAAGTCCTAACTGCATGGCTGAAGTGCCCACTTCAGATATTATGATATGTGTACATAAGTAAAGTTTAAATGTACACGGGTTGATTACTGTTCATGGCCTATGGGCCCAGACGTTACTAAAAGTAAAATGTTAATCTGTAATTCTACTATTAATATGTAACAAACCGAACATGCAGGAATGGTAAAACATTGTTTTTTGTTCCAAGAGTTATAGACTGAGAAACCATGAACAAATGTTGTGGGCATCTAGTGTTTAAACTAAGATGTACATACAGTAAATTGTATTAGAGATATGCTCAAGCCATATTCTAGTTTATTAAAAAGAAAAAGATAACTGCTGTCCATTAAAGAAAAGAGCACCAAGTCTTAATTTGGCCACTGCATGCTTTAAATGTATGTTGTCAAATAGTACTCTGCACCCTTCCATTGGCATTATAGGTTCCTTAATCAACAAGCTCATGACTAAAGTTTAGTCATTGTTATAATGGCTATGCTTCCTACATTACAATTCCTCTGGTGCTCTGTAGGTACCTATGGGGTGGTGTACAAGGGCAGGCACAAGGCTACAGGGCAGATTGTGGCTATGAAGAAGATCCGCCTGGAGAGTGAGGAGGAGGGCGTTCCCAGCACTGCTGTCAGAGAGGTCTCTCTGCTTCAAGAGCTGAAGCATCCCAACGTTGTACGGTAGGCTTGCTTGCTCTCAAGTATAGACTGTTACAGAATGGGGTGACTGGAAAACTTCAGGTTCAAAGTGTAAAATAAGATTTTCCATCTTAAGTGTATTTGTACAGACAGAGAGTATGGAGCCAGAACTTAGCCTGTTTTTGTGTTTGTGTATCCCAGACTCCTAGATGTGCTGATGCAGGAGTCTCGTCTCTACCTCATCTTTGAGTTCCTGTCCATGGACCTGAAGAAGTACCTGGACTCCATCCCCTCTGGCCAGTACATGGACCCAATGCTGGTCAAGGTAACTGTGATTAATGAGCTCCCTCTGCAGTTCATCTTGGGATCTAATGTCTGTTTAAGTGTGACAGTTGTATCACTGCAGTTGGTCATAATGGAGTTCAACAGTGAGGTTCCGTAAGGGAGAATCCCATTAATCAACGACTTTGCCTATTAGCCGTTATATCATAACTGCCTATGGTCCAAGGTAGACTGATCACGAGCTATGAGATTGTGAGACAATGGTATATGCCCCTGTAAAAGCCACAAGTCTATATGAAATAAACTTGTTTTATTTGTGTTGCAATCTTAAAGTGGAACAGTCACGTCTCTGATTTGAGGAGCTAGTGAGTGTACGTGCCGCTCCATGTCCTCCTTGAATTCAAACGGGATCAACATGGCATCTCGTTTACAAACTTGCCTTTTTGATATTCTGAAACCATTCCAGGCGCGACTAAAGGCAGTAGATGTGTCTTATTGCCCCGGCCATGCAGACGAGTTAGCAGACTTTAAAACTGTGACCAGCATCAACGCCTCCGGTTGTTGCCTGAACCAATGTTCCACCAGCAGACCCTAAAGGTGTATGGGGCCGTAGTTGATCCGTACAGCTGTTAGTTAATGCCCTTCTATAGCTTGAGCAGCCTGACTTGGGTTTAGAACCCAACAGAAGCTCTTTGTTTGTTCAAACCCTTTGAGCTCTCGGTTTGTGACGTGAGATTCTTTCTGGAAGCCCGTCCCTATCCTCGCCCCTTTTAATATATTTCTTTAACTTTTTAAATAGCTGAATAAAAGTGTCTGGCCACAGAGAGTTGTATTTCTAATGCTAGAATTTATAATTTTATATCCCAAAATTCTACTTTTGAACTAATAAAGGGGCTTATCACAGATTATTTTAGAAACTACATCATTTGAAGTAGAGCTAAAAGGATTAACCAAAAACACCAAAGAACAGTTGGCCTTCTGTAAGACCATCTTTATGAGTCACCTATAGTTTTTCTTCAGTTTCTCAACTCTAAGCATGTGTCATGATCATTCTGTCAACATATTTTAGAGCTACCTGTACCAGATCCTGGAGGGCATCTACTTCTGTCACTGTCGTCGAGTCCTCCACCGAGACTTGAAACCCCAGAACCTACTGATCGACAACAAAGGAGTTATCAAACTGGCCGACTTCGGTCTTGCTCGGGCCTTTGGTGTTCCTGTCAGGGTCTACACCCATGAGGTGAGCATTCTCAGAGAGGCAGAGCGTCCCCAACACTGAGCGAAAGACATTCATGGGCTTATTTGTTTGGCATCAATAAAGCTCAGGTCTCTGAAATGACCCCTGAGCTGAATGAACCCCTTGTGTGGCTCCAGGTCGTGACTCTTTGGTACCGAGCTCCAGAAGTTCTGCTGGGTTCACCCCGATACTCAACTCCTGTCGACGTTTGGAGCACTGGGACCATCTTTGCTGAGCTTGCCACGAAGAAGCCTCTGTTTCATGGAGACTCTGAGATAGACCAGCTCTTTAGGATCTTCAGGTAAACCCATGTCAGTTTTTCTGTCTGGTATGTACCTTTTAAAAATCTGGCCACCTTAAGAGCCTGAGCCAATGTTGTGGCAAAGGCCAGCGCTAACCTCCTTCCCTTTAATCAGCAGGTGGTGACCAGCTGATTTATTCCCCAACAAATAGCATAAACTTTACAACAGTATACATGTGAATACAATTTTCTCTATTGTGGCCAGTTACAAACTTTTAAATTTGTCATACATGTTACTCTATCAATAATAATCTAATATTATAATATGACTGCTTAATTTGTGTAACTCTATGACAGTTTTGTAAAGTGTTCCACCGCTGTGTACAAGCGTCTAGTATTTAATTAGTCTCAATCGGTGCACATAAAAACCAGGCGCTTGAGCGTGATACAAGCGAGCAGCAGGGCATTGTATTTGTTCCAGGAGAACGGAGCCGTGGCGAGCTTAAGTCTCCCTACACACTCCTGAGGCCCCTCTTTGAATCCTTCTGTCTGTTTCTGCTCTTTCCAGGACTCTGGGGACCCCAAACAATGACGTGTGGCCGGATGTAGAGAGCCTTCCCGACTACAAAAACACCTTCCCTAAATGGAAGTCTGGCAACCTGTCCTCAATGGTGAAAAACCTGGATAAGAATGGCCTGGACCTGCTGGCGGTAAGGACAACTCGGTTCTGACTTTTCTGATTAATATTAAGAGCTCAGTTGACATGATTTGCCATATATGAAATTCCAGACTTATACTGGTTGTGTGCATGCTGTCGAACGTCTAGCACGATTACATATTACGTATATCGTTCTTCGACAAGAACCAAAGTAAAGGATGCAGTTCCTTGTTGCCCCGTGAGGTATCGTTAGTCATCCAATAGGAGTGTCGCCAGTCTCCAAATGTTAGTCACAAGTGGTGAACAACGGGGGAGGTTCACAAGGACCAGGTCTCTACTGACTCTTCTTGTATAGAAGTCTATGGGAAAATGTTTGACTCCGTAAACATGAGTTTGATGTCTGGAGTTGTTCGTTTTAACCGTCCAACATTAACTTGATTTTTGTTTCATCAAAGCTTATTGTCGGAAATGTCTTTTCAACAGAGCCGTATTTATCTCTCACTACTGTGCTGTAACTAGAGTTAGCGGTCACTCTGTAAACGCTTTGGCAGCAACTTTGTGTTCAGCAATCCCCAGAGATTCTGAGGGTGGAGGTGTTCAGGCCGCATGCGGCGTCTGCCTCTGTGTCCGCCTCTTCCTGTCAATTTGATGTCTGCTGGGCCAAATGCAGTAACTACAGGAGAGGATCCTCTGTCTAGTTCATTTGAATTAAATGGTTTAACTAGTCATGTCAACTTGCATGATTGTCTTTTTAAAACTGTTCCTGTATAATCATGAGACCTCCGGCTGTAGTTGGTCCACACAGATCCCCTCCTCAAGGTTCAGCACTAATATGAACCACAGATGAATTCATCACAGTATGAAATACAGTTTTACTGACGATTGACATCGTACCACATTCAATAAAAATACTAGATCAGGAGATCTAGTGGATCCTGATGTTTCATTGTGAACAACAAATCAACAGGAGAGCTACTAATGCTAACGGCTAACACAGAGGCTCCATTCAGGTCCATTATGATGTAACGTATGACGTTACGATTCAGGCTCTGTCCTGTTAAGTACTAAGCGAAGGTAAATTATAACTGCATTTTACAAGGTTACTTTCGAACACACCATGGTGGTCTTTTGTGAGAAATTTGAATAAATCCATTTTGAAGATCTTTTTCACAGCAATAAAAAATATAAATTATGGATGAATTATGAGCTGTTTAACTTCCTAAAACTACCTCTAATCAGTTTTTTAATTAATCATTAAAACTATGATTGACATGGTTTTCATTTTATTTAATGATTTGAATAATGTGTTTATGCAGATAACCCTGTAGATGACTAACAAAGTAGAAGGATGACATGTATAATTGTTGATTGTTTACACTGAATAGTCTGGAGCCTTGTGACCAGCTGCTAGAACAAAACAACCTAAAGGATGTATCTGCCAATATGGATCATGGATGATTGGCAATGATCAGCTACTAGAAAACATGCTTGGGGATCTCTTGAAGTGGTTAGGTTTTTTTTACCCCCACTGTTGTGGTCCATGAGAGAACCGAGGTTTGCAATACCCCGAGTGATGCTGTCTCCTTCTCGTTTCTCTGCTGTAGAAAATGCTGATCTACAACCCTCCAAAGAGGATCTCGGCACGCGAGGCCATGACCCACGCCTACTTTGACGACTTGGACAAATCCACCCTGCCTGCTGCCAGCATCAACAAAATCTAGAACGCATCCTCGGCTCGCATACCAACGCATATTCATAACCATTGTGAATTCTCATTCTGTAAATACTTGTGTGTAATAATTGTTCTAGACCTTTTTTAGTAAAGTTTTTGTCTTTCAACAACGTCTTTTCAATAAAACTGCACTTTCTGTGAATCTCTAAACTTTTCTCATTTTCTTTTCCTTAACATTTGCCCAAAACTACAGACAAGCTCAAGTGTCTTGGAATTTTTATTATGTGTTATGATCCAGGACAGTATGGACGTGGTCTAGATGTAGCCCTGATCCATTCAGGACACACTCTGAGAATACACAATCATCTTTGTGTTGCGATAACCTAACATTTTAATCCACGTGAAAGATGAGAACTCCTTTTGCGTTTCTCTGCTCCACACCAGCTGGTGGCGGCAACGCGCCTTCATGTCGAGGGGAAGATTCCCTACGTCATCAAAAAGAGCCACGGTTTACACACGCGACAGCGGCGCTCTGTTGTCATAAATAAAGTTAGCAGAGTGGCTATTTCCCGACGTCACAGCGTCACATATCTTCTCCTGAGCCAGAGGACCCGTTGTTGGTGAACTCCCGGGCCTTCTGTTCGCTAGACGGGTCCTGGTGGACTGAAGCGGTCTCTGTTTCAGGACCTGTTGGAGCTCGTTTAGCCGGCGGTCTAATGTGCCAGGTGGACGAAGACTACCACGAGCCGCTGCAGCGCGCGGAGGTGCCCGGGTGGGTAATGGTGTGTGTATAATAAGATGAGATCATCCTTATCGGCATGATTTGTGCTGGCATGGAGCCTCTGAAGACTGACGGCCGTATTAAGTATGTCTCAGTTGATGCGTCATCTCATGACGTCATCTTCAAATTCAATTCTATTCAGTTTATTTTGTATAGCCCAAAATCACAAATACCGGATGGACAGAAGCAATAGATGTCATGTGTACAGAATCAATGTAACAGAGTTACAGCACATTCAATGAATATCACAGAAATTATTCATCTAATGAGTAGTAGTCAAGGGGGGGAGCTCAGTGTATCCTAAGATGTCCTTCAGCATTCATTGAGTGCAGCTCTCTGATGGGACAATCAGAGATGTGCTATACGATCCCTAAGATATGATGGTGCATCACCAGTTAAGGCTTTGTAGGTAAGAAGAAGGACCTTAAATACAATTCTCTGTCTTACAGGAAGCCAGTGGAGAGCAGCTAATAGGAGTAATGTGATCTCTTCTCCTTGTTAGTACACATGCTGCAGGATGACAGGATGTGCCTGATCCTTGAAATGTTGCGTAGGTGAAAGAAGGCAGACCTTGAGATCTGTTTCACGTGGGAACCGAAGGACAAGTCTTGGTCAAAGACAACTCCCAGGTTCCTCACGGTGGTGGTTGATGCCAGAGCAATGCCATCAAGAGAAACAATACCATTCGATAATTGATTTCTCAGTTGCTCTGGGCCAAGCAGAATAACTTCAGTCTTGTCCGAGTTCAACATCAGGAAGTTGCAGGTCATCCAGGTTTTTATTTCTTTAAGACACGCTTGAAGTTTAGCCACCTGGCTGGTTTCATCTGGCTTGATCGATATATATAGCTGGGTATCATCGGCATAACAATGAAAGCTTATCAAGTGTTTCCTGATAACATTGCCTAAAGGAAGCATATTCAAGGTAAACAAAATTGGTCCAAGCACAGAACCTTGTGGAACTCCATGACGAACGCTGGTGTTCATAGAGGCTTCATCATTTACATATACAAACTGAGATCGATCTGATAAATACGACTTAAACCAGCTTAGTGCGGTACCTTTAATACCAATCACCTGTTCTAGTCTCTGTAATAAAATGTCATGGTCAATGGTGTCGAACGCAGCACTAAGGTCTAACAGGACCAGAACAGTTATAAGTCCCCTATCTGATGCAACTAGAAGGTCATTCATAATTGTCACCAGTGCTGTCTCTGTGCTATGGTGCTTTCTAAATCCAGACTGAAAGTCCTCAAACTATTATGTAAAAAGTAATTTGATTTGCAACTACTTTCTCCAGAATCTTAGACAGGAAGGGAAGGTTAGAGATAGGTCTGTAGTTGGCCAACACCTCTGGATAGAGAGTTGGCTTCTTGAGTAGAGGTTTAAAACCCAGCCACTTTGAGAGACTGTGGCACATAACCTGTTAGTAAAGAACCGTTAATAATATCCAGCAGAGAGGTGCCAATCAAAGGCAAAACCTCCTTGAGCAGCCTCATTGGAATGGGGTCCAGGAGACAGGTAGAAGATTTGGACGCAGAAACAGTTGAAGACAATTGGTCAAGGCTTATGGGGAAAAAGCCATCCAAACACACATCAGGGCCCACAGCCGCCTCTGAGGCCAGACCACTTGAGGATAAACAGTCAGTAGTTGGGGGCAGGAGATCACCAATCCTGCCTCTGATGGCCAGAATCTTGTCATTGAAGAAATTAATGAAGTCATCACTGCTGAGGTCCGTAAGAATACACGACTCCACCGAGCTGTGACTCTCCGTCAGCCTGGCCACAGTGCTGAAGAGAAACCTGGGTTGTTGCTCCTCTGGCATTACGAAGGGCCTTCTTGTAGGTTGTCAGACCCGCCAGAGTAACCAGGATTCCTCTAGATCAGGGGTCCCCAAACTTTTTCCTGTGAGGGCCACATAACTTTTCCCTTCTCTGATGGGGGCCGGGGTCAGTTTGTAACAGAACCACCCCCCCCCCCGCCATAGAAAGAAATGTGTTGCTATTATGTTGAACAGGCAAGCTTTATTACAATATATTAACATTTGTGTCACTTGGAACTGATTAAAACACATAATAACAGTAATACAACCTTAGTTAATACCTAAAAAATATTCTGCACCAAATAAATAATAAAATAAATGAATGAAAAACGTTTTGCAAAAATGCCAATATACAGTCACAGTCTATTCTTGTGCTGAAGTTGCTGTATTTCAATGAATTTCGGATCAGGCTGGTATGCTTCACTCCCCATATCCAGGACACCGCTACACTGCCTTCGTCGTAGGTCACCGTCACTTAAACTGACTGTTCCCTAAAGTGCAAAGAAAACTTAGCCTAGTCTGCACATGCATGTTTTAATGTAATAATAATTAACTTAAAACAGGGAGACAATGTTTACACTGTCAGCCATGATAGTACACCTCAACACAGAATCAATTTCAGACCTCACCTGAAGCCCTGATGGTCCAGCTGCTGCTTCCTCATCATCCTGCACTGCATCTGCAGTGTATTTCTGAGTTTCCTGAATGCATTTAAAAATAATGCAGGTTTGCACTGTGTGGGGTAGTTACTACTAGCTAACTAACAACGACCTGGGCTTTTTGATAGCTACTTACCCTCTGGGTGAAAAAACGCCGTATATCCCTTTTCTTTTTGGGTGGCTTTTTCCTATCTCCAAAGCACAAAAGGGTCAACAACATTCATGCTGAGACCAAACGAAATACTAATATGAGGCTTTATTATTTCCCGGTGTATTTTAGTAGTTTACCGTGTCAGATGAGTCCGACTGCCAGCTCTCATTCTGCATGTTACGTTCACGTAACTTCGGTGTTTCTGACTCCCCACTTTCTGACTCGCAGGCTCGAGGGCGCATTGGAAAACATGGACTTTTTTTTTTACTCTTCTGGGCGATGAACATAGTATTATACTAGAAGAGTGAAAAATCCACTTCCAAGTTTTTATACTATTACAGATGAGTTTGTGCAAACTTTGGACGGTGGGGACAATTGTGTCTTTTCCCAAACTTTGGTCGTGACTAGTCCCTATGGACCCTATGCAAACCTACGCCCTTGGTTCAGGGGGCCGGGCCAAATGTGGAGGCGGGCCGTATCCGGCCCGCGGGCCTTAGTTTGGGGACCACTGCTCTAGATTGTTGGAACGCCATAAACCTTCCAGGGCTTTACTAAATCAGTTTAATTAACTTTAGAAGGGCCCTTCTGCACAGCTGAAGTATGCTGATGATTCCCCCGAACCCCCCTGCCAGTGGCTCTGCCGGTCTGGCCCCTGAGGCCCTTCAGACTACTGGTCCATCAGTTAATCTGATCTGAAAACGGCTTTTACGTGGTGGCCAGCATGTTGAAACTGTGGGAACCTTCAGAACACCTGTGTACAGTTCTGGACCGGAGTTCTGGTTTCTCTGGAAAGAGAATAATGTCGAGAGCTGCTCATGAGCCTCAGTGTCCTCGGTGCAAGTCAGTTCTGCCCCATGAAATACCTTTAGACCCTCTCCATTAATTCAATTCAATATATTTTGTATAACCCAAAATCACAAATACAAATTTGCCTCCTAATACAAACATCCTCTGACCCTCACATCGGCCTTAAGGGGGCAAAAGGGGAAGAAACAGTTGTACTGAGGCTTTGTACTACACAATGACCCTCCCAGTACATCTAGACTAGATGTGTGCTGTCTGACAGCACATGAATGTGTCCTAAAGTATGAATCTTTGCACGTGAGTTTTTTTTTTTTTTTTTTCAACGTGTGTTTTCCTCCATTCATTAGCGTTTCCAAGAAATGTGTGAAATGCAAAGAGGCGACTGCAGCCGTGGTCATCAGAGCGGGAGATGCGTTCTGCAGGTAAGACACCGTCACGCCATCTCCTGTCCAACGGCTAGAGGATGCTGTACACATGGTCCCCATGCCCATAATGCACGATATGTTACCTGTATAGTTCTAGTTAAATGCACTTACACATATTCATAATGCTCTGGTACAATAGTCCTATCACTTTATGAAGCCTTTCATAAAGACTGCGAGCAGCAGTACGTGGGAGGGGATTCAGCTGTGTCAGCAGAATCCAGTCTCTGAAAGTGCAGATGATGTATTCATGTATGACACACTTCATTATTAAGCACTGCATCGTGTCTTATGATACAAGTTCATCTTTTAACATTTAGTGTTGAACCCTGAACTACCTATCACTAATGTACTATTCAAATATGAGTTACTGGTTAACGCCATATCTGATGTCATGAGTGTTCACTACGCCATGGAAGGTCTTGTTGGCTGGGGGCGTGGCTTCCCTCACATTGTCCTCTTGTCTCCGTGTTAGGGGCTGTTTCAAGGAATACTTCATCCATAAATTCAGAGCCATGCTGGGCAAAAACCGAGTCCTTTTCCCTGGAGAGAAGGTATGCGGTGTGCTTTATCCTCTGAATAAGAACACACATATACATACACACATGAATACATGCATTAATAAGACTTGTCTGGTTGTAGGTGCTGCTGGCTGTATCTGGAGGTCCTTCTTCCTGCTCAATGCTCTCTCAAGTCCAGGAGGTAAACTGGTTTATCTTTCAGGCATCTGTCTCCACCAGCGACGCGTCTTTTAAGCGCGTGCCAGCCTCATCTTCACGGCCTCACGATCACATGAGGGAATCACATGTCAACGACTGTCAATGCATCTCAATTTGCAGATTATGATCTCTGTGTCAAACGAATGTTAATGATTTTTGTTCATGAAGATAAAAAAAAATGAACACCTTTTATGATGTTTGACGTGTAAAGAAAGAAGCTAACGTTACACGTAAAAGCTTCTAAATTCACCAGAATAGTCTTCAGCTGGTGTTGAACACCTGGCTTCAGACATCTAACCCTTAAAGAGCACGTTGCCATTGAGACGAGGGAACAGGAAGTGGACCGACTCCTTCCTGCAGCGCTGTGGATCAATGGATGATCTTCACTGATGAACTAATAACTAGCCCTGCCCCCTTACATCATCTGTGGAGATTCTGCATGAGCCTGTGGATTCAAAGAACACCTTGTTTCCTCTTTGTTCCGATGTTCCTCACTGAAACCCGTCTCCTCCTGCTCCCCAGGGGTTGAGGCAGAACGCTCACAAGAAGCTGAGATTCTTACCGGGCATCGTCTTCATTGACGGTAAATCAAACGGCGACTCATTGAATGTCACTCATTCTCATGTCAGGAGGACTTGAGTCTGTGTGTGTGTGTGTGTGTGTGTGTGTGTGTGTGTGTGTGTGTGTGTCTGTGTCTGTGTCTGTGTGTGTGTGTGTGTGTGTGTGTCCGTCCTGCAGAGGGCGGGGCTGTAGGTCAGTCTGTGGAGGACAGACGGAGGATGGTGGCTGAGCTGCAGGCTGTGTTCCAGGCGACTGGTTTCCCGTTCCTCGTGGTGCCTCTGGAGCAGGTCAGCGCGGCTCAGGCTTCATCCACACGACGGGCTTCCAGTTCAAAACACATCCTGTGCTGCGTTTACGCCTTTTGTCCAAACTACCCCAGAAGTTTAGCAAGCAGCGCGTCAAACACTTTGATTTGTGTGCTTTCGTTTTTTTAAATACATTTGCGTGTGAGAGACAGAAAGAGCAAGACAGCTTGGTAGCCAAGTTTGAAATTATACCGTTTTTTAATTCACAAAATGTGTCTGTTTGAGTGTTTATAGGAAGATCTGAACTACCTGGCACGACCTTTTATTATTAAAGATATAACACTCAGTATTTTCTGTAACCAGGCAACCAATCTTGTCTCTGTTTACACCGGCACGTCCAGTGTGTGTGAACAGTCACGTGATCAGTGAACCGTTCTCAGGCGTGTTACGTGGACGAGTCAAGTCTAACTGGGAATACTTATCGGTTCAACCCTTAACTATTCTGATCCAACGTGTTATTCAACGTGTCCTCCGGCCTCCTCTCAGGTTCTGGACCTTCCCAGTTCAGTTGTGGCGGCGGCCCCGGCGCCTCCGGACCGAGCAGCCGGCGCCTACAAAGCAGCCGTGGGTCACTTCATTCAGAGTGACGGCGCAGACCGCCGGACGCCGCCGGAACGGGAGGAAACCCCTCTAGTTGACGTACCGGAGTCCCGCACACACCTCCTGCAGCAGCTGATTGGCTCCGCTACGACGCTGACGGCCAGAGAAGACCTGCTCAACACATTACGGTCAGACAGGCTTTTCTATGGGTCAAGGGTCACGGGGAATAGTAGACCAGCATCAATAATTGAAGATAAAACACTGACTGCCATTCATTTTGTTCTGACTGAACTTCACTTCCCAAAGTGCTCTGTTCTCCCCTGACATGAAACCACGAGGCCACAAGATGATTCAAACGCTGTGGTTTCGGTGTGTTCTCCTCAAAGGCAGCATCTGCTGGTGCACACGGCTCGCACCGAGGGCTACAGTAAGGTGATGCTGGGAGACAGCTGCACCAGACTGGCCGTCAAACTGCTCACCAGTATATCACTGGGCAGAGGAGCGCAGCTGGCTCAGGACACGGTGTGTATGCCATGAGAGACGGTGAGGGTTGTGTTTCCCCTTTGGCTGTTTGTCGTTTCACGTGATATCAGATGGGAAATCTGACTCTCAGAAATACGGTTGCTTTGTATTTACTGTGTGTTTGTGTGAACAGGGTTTCTCAGACTCTAGGTATGGGGACATCATACTGGTGAGGCCCATGAGGGACTACTCGGCTAAAGAAATAGCTTACTACAACCGCATGTTCAGCGTGCCCTCTGTCTTCATGCCAGGTCTGGACACAAAGGTAAGAGGAAGCCGCAGTAGATGGGACAGTAACGACGACACTGGTGTCTGAAACCATAATGCCAAAATCCTTACGTCAGGAAAAGTAATGGCATGCTGAATGACAGAGTAGTCTTGGCTGCGATCAGCTAGCCGCTCACACACGTCGCACTGCTGCTGAGTGTTGACCTGCAGTAAAGGGTTTGCTGTCTCAGTTCAGATGACGGAGCCCCTCTTAGTATAGGTTCACAAAACTAAAAAGCACTGAGTTGTTTCATTTCACTAATTTAGCGACCGGCTGGTTCGCTAGCTCATTCCACCATGTTTCCATGCTAACGTTGATACAGGAAAAAAGCAAAACAGCTCTCTGTTCTCTGTTCCCTGCTCCCTGCTCCCTGCTCCCTGCTCCCTGTTCCCTGTTCCCTGTTCCCTGCTCCGTGTTCCCTGTTCCCTGTTCCCTGCTCCCTGCTCCCTGTTCCCTGCTCCCTGCTCCCTGTTCCCTGCTCCTTGCTCCCTGCTCCCTGTTCCCTGTTCCCTGTTCCCTGTTCCCTGTTCCCTGCTCCCCGTTCCCTGTTCCCTGCTCCCTGCTCCCTGTTCCCTGTTCCCTGCTCCCTGTTCTCTGTTCCCTGCTCCCTGTTCCCTGTTCCCTGTTCCCTGCTCCCTGTTCCCTGTTCCCTGTCCCCTGTTCTCTGTTCCATGCTCCCTGTTCCCTGTTCTCTGTTCCATGCTCCCTGCTCCCTGCTCCCTGTTCCCTGTTCCCTGTTCCATGCTCCCTGTTCCATGCTCTCTGCTCTCTGTTCTCTGTTCTCTGTTCCCTGTTCTCTGCTCCCTGCTCCCTGCTCCCTGTTCCCTGTTCCATGTTCCCTGCTCCCTGCTCCCTGTTCCCTGTTCTCTGTTCCATGCTCCCTGTTCCATGTTCCCTGCTCCCTGTTCCCTGTTCCCTGCTCCCTGTTCTCTGTTATCTGTTCCCTGCTCTCTGTTCTCTGTTCTCTGTTCTCTGTTCCCTGTTCCCTGTTCCCTGCTCCCTGCTCCCTGTTCTCTGTTCTCTGTTCTCTGTTCTCTGTTCTCTGTTCCATGTTCCCTGTTCCATGTTCCCTGTTCTCTGCTCCCTGCTCTCTGTTCTCTGTTCCATGCTCCCTGTTCCATGCTCCCTGCTCCCTGTTCCCTGCTCCCTGTTCTCTGTTCCCTGTTCCCTGCTCCCTGTTCTCTGTTCTCTGTTCTCTGTTCTCTGTTCTCTGTTCTCTGTTCCCTGTTCTCTGTTCCCTGTTCCCTGTTCCCTGTTCTCTGTTCCCTGCTCCCTGTTCTCTGTTCCCTGTGCTCTGTTCTCTGTTCTCTGCTCCCTGTTCCCTGTTCCCTGCTCTCTGTTCTCTGTTCCCTGCTCTCTGTTCCCTGCTCCCTGCTCCCTGTTCTCTGTTCTCTGTTCTCTGTTCTCTGTTCCCTGCTCTCTGTTCCCTGCTCTCTGTTCTCTGCTCCCTGTTCTCTGTTCTCTGTTCTCTGTTCTCTGCTCCCTGTTCCCTGCTCCCTGCGCTCTGTTCTCTGTTCTCTGCTCCCTGTTCCCTGTTCCCTGTTCCCTGTTCCCTGCTCCCTGCTCCCTGCTCTCTGTTCCCTGTTCCCTGTTCCCTGTTCCCTGCTCTCTGTTCCCTGTTCCCTGCTCTCTGTTCCCTGTTCCCTGCTCTCTGTTCCCTGCTCTCTGTTCCCTGCTCTCTGTTCCCTGCTCTCTGTTCCCTGCTCTCTGTTCCCTGCTCTCTGTTCCCTGCTCTCTGTTCTCTGTTCCCTGTTCCCTGTTCCCTGTTCCCTGTTCTCTGTTCTCTGCTCCCTGTTCTCTGTTCTCTGTTCCCTGTTCCCTGCTCCCTGCTCCCTGCTCTCTGTTCTCTGTTCCCTGTTCCCTGCTCTCTGTTCCCTGCTCTCTGTTCCCTGCTCTCTGTTCCCTGCTCTCTGTTCCCTGCTCCCTGCTCTCTGCTCTCTGTTCCCTGTTCCCTGCTCCCTGTTCTCTGCTCCCTGTTCCCTGTTCCCTGTTCCCTGTTCCCTGTTCCCTGCTCTCTGCTCTCTGTTCTCTGTTCTCTGTTCTCTGTTCCCTGCTCCCTGTTCCCTGTTCCCTGTTCCCTGCTCCCTGTTCTCTGTTCTCTGTTCCCTGCTCCCTGTTCTCTGTTCTCTGTTCCCTGCTCCCTGCTCCCTGTTCCCTGTTCCCTGCTCTCTGTTCCCTGTTCCCTGCTCCCTGTTCTCTGCTCCCTGTTCCCTGTTCCCTGTTCCCTGTTCCCTGTTCCCTGTTCCCTGCTCCCTGTTCTCTGTTCTCTGTTCCCTGTTCCCTGTTCCCTGTTCTCTGTTCCCTGCTCCCTGTTCTCTGTTCTCTGTTCCCTGTTCCCTGTTCCCTGTTCTCTGTTCCCTGTTCCCTGTTCCCTGTTCCCTGTTCCCTGTTCCCTGCTCCCTGTTCTCTGTTCCCTGCTCCCTGCTCCCTGCTCCCTGTTCCCTGCTCCCTGCTCTATAAATTGGTGCAGAACAATTCACCAGCTAGGATGCAGGAAATTAAAGTGTCAGACGCTCAAATATCCCACCTCCCCCCATGTTGAAATCTGTGACCTAGGATTTCCTTCATGTCACATTTCCTTCATAATGTCTTTATATGAGCCAGACTTCATTCAGTTCAGTCTTTAACATGTTAACAGTGTTACAGAAGTGATCGGGCTGATTGAGTGAGATTGCAGTTGTGACCCGGGTGCCATCAGATTCATATAAAGGGCTGAAGACCTAAAGTTAATCCTAAAGTAAACTGGCTAACTCTTGTTGTGTTTTTTTTCTCTATCTATCTCCTATCTGGCTGCTCATGAGACACCACAGGGAACTCACTCACAACACCTCAGTACTCGACCTCCCTCCACAGAACACACAGAGTTTGGATCAGAGTTCACTTCTCGTAGATTTATTTGTAACACAGTTTACAAATAAAACTGTTGGGTCTGGAATATAGACAGCATCCTCCTTGGACGTCTGTCTTTCTCAACTCCTGAACGAACCAACAGACCCAGTATTTATACATAATAGTTTCAGGTTCAGCCCCCGCCCAACCCCTGATTTCATATTCCTCGTCCTCTTCTCATGTATACTAATTCAAGCCGGTGACTTTAAGGACTGTGGCTGCTATCACTGACGTCTTCCACTAACAGTTGTTGTGTCTGAGACCTCCGGTCCTGGTTTCTCTGGCACCTAAAGCCTAGTTTCTACCGGCTAATACAGAACAGAACAAGGCCACTGCGACTATCTACGCTCAATGTTCCCTTTTAATCAGTGACCTCTCACATTAAAGTCTCTAGTCGGGCCGACTACTAACTGGATATTATGGGCTGCTCTCCTGTCCACCTGTCACACCGACAGGTTATGTTAAATGTGCTCTGATGGGATGAATTGCAGTTGTACTGTTACGCATAAAACAATCTAAACACAATACTTAATAATTATGCATTATTATAAAACATTTTCCTTCAACATTCCCTCCTTGAGTGACTGACGTCACTCATAAGACAGAAAATGTCATCGCTCCTTTGAATCTTCAGGCCAATGCACTTTACCCACAGTAGAGGGCCGCTCATGCTTCAGGTTACTAGCACCTTGTGGGTAAAGGATGCATGAGCTGTTCTCTTCGTCAGTGGAGGCCGTTACTACTTATATCTGGTAAAGTAAAAAATCATGCCCTTTTATAAGGGCTACACTCTACTAATGTCACCGGACTAGTCAATGGCAGAATAAGCTGTTTTTCTCAGGCGGTTAGACCTGTCAATCAATGCAAGCTCGACTAATTAAGGTTATATAGTTATCACGACCACAGGGCTTTACTAAAACCACCATGATAAACTGGCATTACTTTACTTTTATCTTTAGCTTGGTTATGGCTATTACATCTTATCGCTAGGGCCCACGTCTTCCTCGTGGGGCATCTTCTTGGGTACCCCATGATAAGGGGGACCCCACATCTTTGCAACAGTCCTGTAGGGTGGTTTGGCAATGTATTTCATGGCCAGGTCTGTAGTCTCTGTAGTTCGGCTAAGGAATGAGTAGACCACACGGGGATCTGTCCCATGTAGATCACACTTACACGAGTATCGCTCTCACGTTCCATCGTGGTTCTTGTAGCTCCTCCGTCGTGTTGGTGGGGCTCATCTTAGTTCGGCTAACGGAGGAATTTTACACCAGTAAACTCCTTTCACCTGTTGAAATAGTGCTCTATGTATACATGTCAATCACTGCACATAGCTTCAGAATTCTTTGGTTAGTAGATCTAATTGGGACCTTTTATGAGGTCCTTTCAGGTACATCACGGTGCATCATAGGCTGTCCTGTCAGCATCTCATGCGGTGTTAGATGTGTAATGGTGGCCTCTATATGGCTCTCTATATTCTGTTTGTTCATACATTATTCAGTCTGATACATTTTATATCCTAAAAACATGGGGAAATCTTATTCCATGGCATATCAAAACACACATTACATTTTTTTTAACAAGAAGTGTTCTTATTATAATTGTCATGGTCCACCCCTCCTGTTTATACAAAGTATAACTTATTAGATTTAGAGAATTTCTTTTTTATTTTTATTTCTTTTTTAAATCTTTTTTAATTAGTAAAGCCCTCTGTACTAAAAACCTGGTTTATCATAGATACCATCCCTCCTGTTGAGACATGGTCCAACCCATGGCTCAAAGAGCTGCATATCTATATAAAGTTTTAGGCAATACTAATCTTTCTTCATGACACCTTCAGAACTTTTGCCCATCCCTCCCACAGCTATGTTTTTCCCAAAAGGTTTGTCTTGCTGTGGAGCATTTGTTTGCATATATTTTAAAATGTCATGATCTAAGTGTTAAACTTCAAAAGTAAATTGGTCATGTGGCTTTTATGTTTTCCTGTTGAAACATGATCAGTCCCTGTTATGTGTGCTGTGCACTTACAAACTGCTACTTTTTAGGTACTGTTCTAATTGTTCTAGTAGTTGCAATATTACTTATTTATGCGTAATAATAAGCTTCATTGCTGAATTAGTTCTCTGTAATTCACGACTCTCAGTTTCAGCTAAAATCTTTTTTTATATCACTAAAGCTTTGTCAGCTTCAGAAGTTCAGAATATTTCACTTTTACTCTCCACAGCTGCAGTTAATTTATTCTATTTTATTTACTTTATGTCCTTGTTCCCCTAGGAATGTCAATAGCACCAGAGTGTCTTCTCTGCACTTATCTTGTGTTTTGGAACATACCAGAATGTCATCAACATAAAGTAAAATCTGTCTCCACTGTGGAGGTTCAACTTCAGCTAGATTAGCAGCCATTATCTGAGAAGGGCTGGTGGGACTTTTACAATACCTCTGATTCTAAAGAAAGATTATTCAGCTACTGGTGTTATTCTCTCAGCAGCCTCTGGTTTTATTGGATAGTATCTCTGGAAAGGCCTAACCCTAATTTGTTTTATTTATATTTTTGTATTATTGTCACAGGCTCTACTCCATGTGACCCTAAGGTTTTATCAATAGTTTTCAAAACCTCTTCCTCCTTTGAGGAGAGGGAAAAGATGTCTCACGTGTTTTTAGACTTCTTTAATTTCTTCGCTACAGTAACTCAGTTGAGTTTGGTTTTGTAGGTTTTTACTGAGGAGGAATAATAAACCTTGAGATTCCCTCCCACAGGTTCCCATCCCTCCCCAACACTGCTACCTTGCTGTAGCTGTAAAATACAGAATTACGTAGGCAACGGGACATGATCTTGTTATCTGAAGTGTTCTGGTTTCCCTCTGTGGTCCGACTAGTATCGGCCAATCACGTTTGAGAATGTCGACCGGCACACGGAAGACAATCTTGGCTATCTACCCCTAGAAATAAAGCCCCTCTGTTGTGGGTTCAGAGATCGATGGCCGCCCCAAATCTTCACATTTTCTCTCAGCTCGATATTTTGAAACTCGGCTCTGGACAGTTGTTTTGAATCGATATGGAACTGTCGGTGCGTGTTTGTGTCCTTCCCACAGACAACAGACAAGTCCAGCATCCAGCGTCTGACGGAGAGCTTTGTCACCAAACTGCAGGCAGACTTCCCCTCCACTGTCAGCGCCATCTACAGGTCAGCGCCAAACCACAAGCATCACGTCCATGATGCACAAAGTACTCAATGTGAGGCCTTTGGTACATCATCACCGATGATGGATGCCGGCCATTTTGAAAACCGTACATACTACGGACTGATGAGCGAGATGCAGTCTGCTTCCCTCATACACACAAACCCTGTGAGGTCATTAGAACTATGCTGTGTTGCTGTAGGACCAGTGAGAAGCTGCAGACGGCCTGCAGGAGCTCCTCCACAGCCGACCCCTGTGAGCGCTGTCTGCTCTGCATGTGTGCCCTGGACACGGCTGCTGGTGAGTGCTGCGTGGAGCGCTTCTTCACCACATCATGCACAATCCCTGCTGTGCTAGTTGATATGTGTTTTACAGAATCTTAAAACGAGAAGAGATGCCAGAGGGGGAAATCGAATTTCACTTGCAGAATTTCGTATCACTTATTTTTAAGATGAAAATAGTTTCTCAAAGTTTCCAGCAACAGCACTTTGTCTGTCTTGTGGAAGAAGACCGTAACGATGTTTTCCTTCCTCCTCTCCTCTTTAAGAGAATGCTTCAGCCTTCAAGGCCACGCTGATCTCAGAGCAGCTCTCGCAGAATAAATCCCCAGGAGCTGCCAGTGCTGCGATCCCAAGACCAAACCCAGGTCAGTGTACGGTCAGTCATGAACCAGTTCACCTGCACTCATGCCCTCAAGGTCTCTTACAGGGGCTACTGTGATTGACAGGTCGCCGCCGCCTCCAGTCACTTATACCTCTACGTCACATTACAAATATGGTAACTTCTGTTCATTGGTTGAAAAAAAGCCAAGATGGCGACAGAACCTGAGGCTTTAAAACGTCAGTCCACAAATATATAGTGGCGCAGCTAAAACGTTGGTTTTGTGGCACCAGGCAGAAACTGCTCCAGCTCAGGTCACATGATCCACCGGCCTTTAGGATCCTACAGCTGAGTTTCCGTTAAGGTCGGTTTCCTGTGTTTCCATTAAAGCTCCAAAGGAGCCAGAACCAGCTGCTGGACAGTGCTGCTCCTCTGGTGGAGGAGAGGATTGTGGGAAAGCAGCACGTGGTGTGGGCTGCTGTTCGTCTGCCAAGTAAGTGTTCAATGATTTGTTGATGTAATCTAATCAGGGCTCACACACACTCTGAAGAGTCAGGAACACACACTGTTCCTCCTGGCTGTCGGGCTCTTTCTCCTTCCAGACACTTTGGATGAGTTGCTGGGTGTCGGCCGCAGAGATGTCCGTCTTCTGTCCATCACAAAGGGACTGGAAGGCTCAAAGAGCCCAAAATATACGTTTGAAAACAGCAATGTCTCTTTCTTTAATTCAAAAGAATTGGCCCTTAAACATGCAAACGTATGTCAACAAGCAGATTCCAAACTTTCTAAATAAAGAGTTTCTGTCTTTATTCATGACAGCGAAGGCCAAGGAGAGAGAACCAGCCTCTGCCTGTTGGGGGTCAGGTGTTGGTCTGCATTGGTTACTGATCAGAACCAGTGGGCTCTGGTCCTCTGCTGCATGCTGATGCAAGCAGGCAGCGTGTTCAGTGTAAACAGGATCAGAGCACCGCTCAGTGCTCAAGGAAAATAACAATAATGCCAGACATCCCAGCTGATCATTAGAATGACATTGTTTAATAATTCAAAGTGTTCAGAATGTACTTGTACATTATTTATGGGTCATTTTGCAAATGGTTTTTACTGGTCTGGTCCACTTGAAATCCAACTGGGCTGTTGTGTTCCAGGGAGCCGGAGAGCAGCGCCCTGAGGAGGCTGTTGTGTTACAGCTGTCAGCTGACCGTCAGAGACCTGGTGAGTGGACCCTGTGCAGCAACAACCCGCCTGCTGTCACTCAGATGTTCAGGTGTTCACTCAGACTGGTGGCGTGTCCCTCTGTCTCTCTTCTAGTCGTCGGTGGACGGGCTCCCGCTCTACATCCTGTCTGAGGCCCAGAGGAGGCAGAGGAGGTGAGGGGAATGTTGGCTCATTCAAACTCTGTACAAGACAGCTGCTTTACATCCAAGTCCGCTCTGGGCCGCACGACTCACTTAGTCTGCCCCAACTTCAGCTGCATGAGGTGGCGTTTTCACGGCCCGACCGCTCACACGCATTTCTGACATGTCAGCGGTTCTATTGAGCCGCCTCGGGCTGTCGAGCAGAGCCACGAGAGCATTCGGGGCCTTTCTGTTACGGCTGCTGCGCAGAGACCTGCTACCTGCTGCCGGCCTCTCAGCCTGCAAACATATCTTTTTTTGGTCAAAAGCCAGAGCGGTGCGCAGCAGCTGAGCGGCCGTTTAGTCCGTGAGCTTTAGCCTTATGGCGCAAACAATGTACTGCTTCAGTCTGAGTTGGAATCGAGCAACATTTCTCAAATGGTTCGGTGTCCGGCAGCTTGACTGCTGATGAGTAAAGGAACGTTTCTGAAACCTTCCCCGGTCATGCGGCCTAGAACCAAGTCCGGGTCTCCATGTGCAACCACACTGGAACAAGCACATGGACGTTGTGACACCATCACACATGTAAAGATGGAATAAGTGGGCATAGAAGCGGCACAGTACCCGTTGTGTTGTGTCCTGCAGGTCTCAGATGAGAGAGGAGATCGGTGAGTTCCTGCTGGACGACGGAGACGATCAGAGGACCAAGTGAAGCTGCAGCACAACTCTGCTCATCTCATCCTGGGGGGGTGGCTGTGAAATATCAATGCTACAAATATATCGATGTATATGTCCTGAGGGCTGTGTTTTGTTTATACACTCGAACCCAGCACGCAAACTATTAGAAGGGTTACAAACGGAAAACAATAAAGTTTCTATTTTTACTGCTTCTCCATGCAGTCGTCCACGTTTGTTCATTCATTCATTTGTTCTGGCTCAAGTTACCATAGCGACATACCCCGGTCAGAAGTGAACCTCCGTCATAGGACTGAGAGCCCAGAACCCTGAAGGTACCTCGTAACCCCAAATCCTGCTTGGTCGTGCAGGACCCAGGTCTCTGTAAAGACGGGGGCTCTTGTTGCTGGATTCTTCTGCAGTCTTTCAACATCCAACTGATTCTCCTGCCACCAGACATCAGACAGCAGGTGCATGCTGGGTAGTGGAGGCCTCAGGTCCCACAGCTGGGTGTTCTGAGAGTGCTGCACTCTAACCAGTGTTGAAGTATGTAACAATAATACTGATCAATATTTTTTTTTACAATTAATGTTTTATGAGTTAAGATAAAACAAATTAATGCTTAAAAAATGGGCTGTTGTTTCTGTACTTATTGAATTGTCACCGCCCCAGAATTCTGTTTTCCTTTACATAGATATTTCCACCATAAATTGCTGCATCCATAAATCAAAATTTAGAAAATGAAGTGTTTGATATTGCCAACATAAACTGTGGAGCTCACTCATTTCTAAACCTTGGCTGCAAGACCCCAGCTTTATGTAAGAGCAGTACTAAACGACTGTCATAGTACTTTATGTATTCTATATTTAGGAATATGAAGACCAATACCATGTTCCATCTTCGTGTACGCACAACTTTCTATTTGTTTGGTCACGAGCATCACATGCATACATGATAACACCCGTTTGATGTGCACATTCGTACGCTGCTCTATGGCAATACTTGTAATATTTTACAGCCGGATAATATATTTTATTCGTGATAATCCGGGGTTCTCTCTCTTACTCGGGACTTTGGACCGGTTCGCTTCCCGTACACCTCTGAACTGGCCTCTGGGATTGCAGTTCTTAGACACTGCGGAGACGTGAGTGAAGGATCGTTGGGACTGCAGCCTCCACAAAGCCGCGCGCGGAGGCTCGGATGGAGCCTCTAACGGAGCCTCTAACGGGGCCTCTAACGTGGCCTCTCGTGCCGTTAACTAGGGTTCACTAGCGTTTCCCCCAAGCGCTGATCTGGACCCAGTGAGATCCTCCTCCGTGACCTTAGAGATCTCCGCTTCCTACTCGGGTCTTCCAGCGCAGCGCCGACGCTCGCGAGCGGACGCGGCTGCTGATGTTTACCTCTCCGGCGCGTCTCCTCCAACGAGGGAAAAGGAATGCTGTGCTTTATTGACGGTATTCGGTATGATGTATTGGCCATGTTTGATGCACTAGTCCGTCCGGATAGGTAGGGGCAGCTTCCTGTGGCGGGCTGTAGCGCGGTCCTCTCCGGCTCCATGATGGCGATGTTCCGGAGCTTTGTCTCGGCGAGCGCACAGCTGCGCCAGCAGCCCGGAAGCGGCTCGGGCTCGCTGGCCGCCCCGGAGGGCATCGAGAGCCAGTTCTCCTGTCCCATCTGCCTGGAGGTCTACCACAAGCCCGTCAGCATCGCCAGCTGCGCTCACACGTAAAGTACCACTTCTTGTTATTGTGTGTGCACGTGTGCGGGAGCGTGCGTGTGGTGATGCAGAAACAGAGCGCGCCCTTTAACAGCGTGTTTCTGTTTGTAACAGCTGATCATGCGGTGTTTACACCTGACAGCAGCTTCAGCAGGCACTGACTCTGACGTACACACTGACACTGTCACACACACTGACTCTGTCACACACACTGACTCTGTCACACACACTGACTCTGTCACACACTGACTCTGTCACACACACTGACTCTGACATACACACTGACACTGTCACACACACTGACTCTGTCACACACACTGACTCTGACATACACACTGACTCTGACGTACACACTGACTCTGTCACACACACTGACTCTGAGATACACACTGACACTGTCACACACACTGACTCTGTCACACACACTGACTCTGTCACACACACTGACTCTGAGATACACACTGACACTGTCACACACACTGACTCTGTCACACACACTGACTCTGACATACACACTGACTCTGACGTACACACTGACTCTGTCACACACACTGACTCTGAGATACACACTGACACTGTCACACACACTGACTCTGTCACACACACTGACTCTGTCACACACACTGACTCTGTCACACACACTGACTCTGTCACACACTGACTCTGACGTACACACTGACTCTGTCACACACACTGACTCTGTCACACACTGACTCTGTCACACACACTGACTCTGTCACACACACTGACTCTGTCACACACACTGACTCTGTCACACACTGACTCTGTCACACACACTGACTCTGTCACACACTGACTCTGTCACACACACTGACTCTGACATACACACTCGTGGTTGCTCCTCACTGATAGGTGACACCATGTGCAGACAGACAGCACTTGCCAGTCATTACACATATTAAAATATATATTTTTTCTGCAGGTCCATGTGTATTAAAATATGAGTTTTGATGACCACACTTTGCTTTGAAAGCTCCTGTTCTTGTTTTCTAATGTGCTCATATATGATGATTTATAGCTTAATGATTGGCTGCTGTTGGTCGACCAAGCTGATCTTATGTAAGTTAACACTGACTTGGAGGATGACTTTATTGCCTCTAACCATCAAAGGCTTGTAAAAATAATTAGTGCGGAGTAATATTGTATCTTTCTCAGTCTGGAGCTGAAAAGAACAACAAAGAAAAGACCAGACCTCAGACCGCCTCAGTTCTATTTCTAGATGCAGCTATTTTACTCCTGCTGGGGATGGCTGAAACCTGCTGCTGGCTCCGCCCAGGCGCTGGCTCCGCCCAGGCGCTGGCTCCGCCCAGGCGCTGGCTCCGCCCAGGCGCTGGCTCCGCCCAGGCCCATAGCAGCACACAGCGGTGCAGGGAGGCAGACTCACCTGTGTGGTAAAGAAGTCTGACTCCCAGTGTCTCCAGTTCCACCTCATCATGCGTGGGCCTAGAACACTCGTTCCTCAGTGAGACGGGTTCTGTGTGTCGTATATTGAGACATTCCTTCACCGTTTTGAAGCAAATGACTATAATATTAAGATATGTTATCATTCATTGTTTGGTGTCATGTTTCTTTTGTGTGCTATTAAATAAAATAAGAGATAGATTTCTGTGTGGTAGATTTTTAAAATGTGAGTAATAAATCATAAGTCAATGAAAATGATGGTAACCTGTTCACTAAATAACAAAACATGTGTGAACAACAGCTCCTCAAATGTGATTTTTGTTTTTTAATTTACTTTTGTATATTGTTGGTCAGACTAGAGAAGCAGTTTGAAGACTTCAGTTTAGGCTCTGGTCTCTTTGTGATGGAAACGTTTACTTACGTTCAATAAACTGACAGATTCATTGATAAATAATAGTTTAGCGTTTTTCACACTGTTATTATCAAAGGACAGGTCCTTTATTTATTTACTTGAGTTTTTTTCCCATTATGTAGTCTCCTTATGTATTCAAATCCAAGCAATCACATTTGGCTCAAAGTACATGTGTTTCAGCATCAAGCCCTTCTAAAAGCCCTGGTAGGGATTCTTGTTGAGCATGGTATCAGTGGACTGGGGGCCGAGCGGCCCAAAGTCGGACCGCCGGGACCAACCTGGCATTCCCTCCCCCTCATTACGGGCGACGCGGTTCTCTTGAGCAACAACTTCAACCGGTTCTCCGTGTTGTCTGCTGTTCCAGGTTCTGTGGGGAGTGCCTGCAGCCATGTCTACAGGTGGCCTCGCCCCTCTGCCCTCTCTGCCGCGTGCCCTTTGACCCCAAGAAAGTGGAGCGCTCCTCCAGCGTGGAGAAGCAGCTGGCGGCATACAAAGCGCCCTGCAGGGGCTGTGACAAGAAGGTCGGTACCATCCACGTGGTAACTCATGGGAGCAGCGCTCCATTGTGTATGCTTACTGGTCCATAATGAAATCATCCTGCTGTGCCACCAGTTGCTGTTTACAGTCTTCATGTGTCTGCATGTTAGCCAGATGTTTCCATCCATGATGGTGATGAACAGCTGGTCAGTCTGACTCACACAGATTCTCTGAAGAGTGGATGAGGCTGTCAAAATGAACAGTGTTGCCTGTGTATTGTTGTTACTGATTACTGTGTGTGTGTGTGTGTGTGTGTGTGTGTCAGGTGGCTCTGGTGAAGATGAGGTCCCACATTGCTTCCTGTTCTAAAGTCCAGGAGCAGATGGCTAACTGCCCTAAGTTCGTCCCGGTGGTGTCGACCTCGCAGCCTGTACCGAGGTACACACTCTGTATGTGTGTACATGCAAAGTTTCCATGCAGAAATGATGTATGTTCATTTTAATGAAGGTCTGTGGTTCACACAGTCTTCATAAGCTTTTCTTCCACATTATAAAAAAAGGCCAGTAAATATCCCACTCGTACATTTTGAAGGTTAGAGAGAGTGGTGTGTTAAAGCTAGAAAGAAATATGAAAAAACGATGAAAGGACATTTTCTTGGCATATGCAAGTATGCAATGAGGATTTCTGGGTAATATGTCTGTTTCCAATGTCAAGTATCTCTTTAATCAGATGACCTGTCATATCTACCTCACTCCTCTGGTCATCAGGCCTTTTCAGCCTTACGTTAGCTTTTTACTTCTGCTGATTATATTTACACTTCAAAAACGTATCGTCAACATGAACCAGTGTAACTTCCAGGTCGGCCTACACAAATCCTCCATCCCTGCACCACTCTACAGGAGATACAAGTCGCTGTATTTCAACAAAAATGGTGATTGTTTGTTCCCGGTTAGAAGGACACATTATGCAGGAGAAGATACTCATTCGTCATGTTTCTGTTCCAGAACCCGTCTGACCGTAACTCTTACATGTGCTGTCTATAGCGAGAACAGAATGGAGGCAATCCATCCCATATACTCTCTGACTCTCTGACCTGCAAATCATCAAATATTTGCTCTATTGTACATGTACACACAGTACTCAGTAAAAGGAGTGAAGCATCCTGCACCAGCCCGCTCTGACCCCGGTATCCTGTCTCTGCGTGTGTCTCCATGTAAAGCAGCAATATTCCCAACCGGTCAACCTTCGTGTGTCCGTTCTGTGGGAACAGAAACCTGGACCAGCAGGAGCTGGTGCAGCACTGTATGGACAACCACCGGAATGACCCTAACAAAGTGGTAAGAGACTACTTTGTCTGGGCTAACTCACAGGAAGTGATTCTGTGACACAAACCTTTTTACCTGCATGAACCTTTTAAGAGTCCCAAGAACTGTTTAAGGTCCTCGGGAACTTAAACATTGTAATCTAATGTTATTATAGTATATATGTAGTACGTGGCTGACCACCAGTTCTAGTCCGGCTGAGGACCTTAGTTTAGGGCCCCATGATTCCAATGCTGCAGAAAACACAGATCCAATTATTTCATATTCATAGAGTTTTGAATGTTTTCTTATTGAACTGTTGAACTGATCAGACTCTTTCTGGTTAGATCATCAACACAGAATTCAGAAGAAAAGTAAAGGGAAGACTGTATGAGTGTGGCATGCTTTACACATCCTGCCATACCTAATGAGGCTCACGTGGTTTACACAGCTGATGGTGGTTTTATCTGTTGTGTTCAGTGTCTGACTCACCTGACTCCCCCTGAGCTCCCTGGGTTTGTGTCTCCAGGTATGTCCGGTGTGTTCCGCCATGCCGTGGGGAGACCCCGGCTATAAGAGCTCCAACTTCCTCCAGCATCTCCTCCACAGACACAAGTTCTCCTATGACACCTTTGTTGTAAGTGTGCAGCGTGGGTACCAGCTGTGTTGTGTGGGGTTTGGATTTCTTTCATGATCATGATGCAGGCAGCCAGAGCACTTTGTAACCCGACAGCGCACCAATCAAACAACCCTGGGACCCAAACGACCCAGGAGCATCAACCAGACTGTAGACAGAAAGAAAGAAAGAAAGAAAGTTGGATGATTAAAAATGTCTATAATCCAGAGACAAACCAAAAAGACATGGGCCATGACAAATATCTAAATATCATTCATTTCATACTGTAGAACACTCACTGTCATACCTGGACCTGATATCTTAGTCATATGTCATTTATGAATGATGAACTCGTTGTACTTCTTTAAACAGCATTCAGTGATATTAATTTGTACTCATCAGTGCTCATAGTACAGCAATGTCCTATTGCTTGCCCATTTCTCTAAATTGATGCTTTCACTATAACTGTTTTTGATCTGAGATTAATTTAAATAACAGTTCATCTGAAAGACCACTTTTTGCAAAAAATATCTGTAATTTCCTTTTTTCATTTCCAAACTGAGAGAAGATTTAATCACTAGAGAGAGAGAGAGAGAGAGAGAGAGAGAGAGAGAGAGAGAGAGAGAGAGAGAGAGAGAGAGAGAGAGAGAGAGAGAGAGAGAGAGAGAGAGAGAGAGAGGAGAGAGAGAGAGAGAGAGAGAGAGAGAGAGAGAGAGAGAGAGAGAGAGAGAGAGAGAGAGAGAGAGAGAGAGAGAGAGAGAGAGAGAGAGAGAGAGAGAGAGAGAGAGAGAGAGAGAGAGAGACATTTTTATTTGACTTTTAAAAACCTTTATTTGACATTCAGTCTTCCATGGTAAAAATTGTTCTCACGTCAATATGGTCACATCAAGACTTAAATAAAAGGAACATTAAACGTTAAGTCATCCCCAGATACACCACATATTATGTCATCATAGCACCATTTCTGTATAAAGTCATCCATGTTGTTCATGCTCTTAAAAAATTTGAAATCAACCCAGATCCGGCCTTGACCAGGACCCTGAAGACAGGAAGTGCTTCCTGTCCCGTCCTGCCCTCCACTCTGCACTTCCTGCTGCTGTTGAGCGCCAGTTTGGCCTCTCCCAGCACCATGTTCAGGAGCTGCCACTTGGAGGCGTTCACCTTCGATAGTGGACCCCTAAGATAAAAGTGGTCCGAGACCAGGTCTCACCAAACCTGCTAAACACAGTGCACAGAGCATTAAAAAGACTACAGAGTCTGTTACAATCGTAAAAGCAGTGAAAAACAGTCTCAACAGCCTCACAGAATGGACATACATTAGACACAGTGGGTTGAGAACTGAAATGAAGCGTTTACAGCTACAGCACCGTGTAGAATCCTCCACTGAAGGTCTCCAGTCCTCTTTCTTATGGGAGGTTTATACAAAACCTCCACCCTGGCTTAATCCCAGAGTCCAACCCCAGCTTCTGCCTCCACACGGTGTCTGTTCTCCCAGTCAGTTTGTCTTGTTCAACAGTTCACACACATCATGTATACAGACTTCCCTGTGGCCGTGCAGAAGTCCACGCGCTGACTGTCCGCCCCACTCAGCAATGTTCCTGGGACGCCACCTAGGTCCGGAACGAAACCCAGCTCTGGAAAGGGGTCTGTGGGGTCCGGCACCTCCAGTCCTCGGCTGTACTCTTGCAGCATCCTATCTTCCTCCCTTGTCAGTCTCTCGGCCCACCTGCTCAGAATGCTCCTGCTCTGCCGAACGGACTTCAGCCCGAGCAGAGAAGCCAGCGCATGTGCATCTGCAAGGCCAGGACCAGCTACATCTACCACCTTCCTTAGGGTGGTGGTCCCTGAGGAGCACAGCATGCTGCTGAGCCCTGGTGTCGTACGGTCCTGCACATCCATCCTGGCTCCGTTCACCAGAGGTTCCTCCAGCAGCCAGTGCAGTGATACCGCCGGCTCCAGTCTTCTCCATTTAAAGGAGTTCCACACTTTAAAAACTGACTGGTAAAAAGGAGACAGCCCACCCCATTTCAAAAAGTTACAATCCATTAAAAAGAGTGCAGTGTCTACTCCTAGACCAGCAGCATTCCTTAAAATGCAGCTGGCCACGCCCCTCCACACCACATCTGTCGGCCCCGCCAGGTATTTCTGCACAAACTGGAATCTGAAAGTTGCCACCCTGCTGTCGATGTGGACCAACCCCTGTCCTCCCTCCTCTTTCTTCAGAAACAGCACCCCCTGAGGGACCCAGTGCAGCTTGTCCCAAAAAAAATCCACCAAGATGGCCTGCAGTTTACGTGTGAGGCCTTTAGGGGGCTCCATGCAGGCCAACTTGTGCCACAGAGTAGAAGCCACCAGATTGTTAACCACCAGAGTCCGGCCTCTGTATGACATCTGAGGCTTCAGCCACTTCCATTTCGCCAAGACTCCCTCCATTCTCCCCACTACTCCCTCCCAGTTCTTCTTTACAAACTCTTCATCCCCAATATACCCCCCAAGGTACTTTAACCCATCCCTCTTCCAGGTCAACCCTCCTGGCAGGCTGGGCAGATCTCCCCTCCATTTGCCCACTGCCAGAGCTTCGCTTTTTGCCCAGTTTACTTTTGCAGCTGAGAAGATGTTGAAGTCACTTACTATGGCTTCCAGCTTACTGACCTCCTCTTGGTTTTTAATCAAGACGATAATGTCGTCCGCGTATGCAGACAAAATACAACTCTGAAACCCTTTTAAAACCAGCCCTTCCATGTTTTCTCTTATCTTACTCAGCAAGGGCTCAATAGACAGCGCATACAGCATCCCTGAGAGAGAGCAGCCCTGTCTCACACCTCTGTGCACCCTAAAAGGAGCACTGAGACCTCCATTAATTTTCAGTACACTCTCAATGTCCTGGTATAACACCTTGATCATGGCAATGAGACCTGGGCTGAGGCCAAAACTCTCCAGAGTCTTCCAGAGGTAAAGGTGCTCAACCCGGTCAAAAGCCTTTTCCTGGTCTAGAGAAATTAGACCAGCTTTAACGCCCAATGAACCAGCGACGTCCAAAATATCCCTAATTAAGGACACATTGTCCAGAATGGACCTACCAGGCACACAGTAGGTCTGGTCCTGGTGGATCACCAGGTCCATCACCTCCCGCAGTCTGTTGGCCAGCACTTTGGACAGAATTTTATAGTCCGAGCACAGAAGAGACACAGGACGCCAGTTTTTGATCTCTTGGAGATCACCCTTCTTTGGCAGGAGGGTTATCACCGCTCTCCTGCAACTGAGAGGCAGCAACATGTCTTTAAAACTCTCATTAAAAACGTTTAAAAGGTCCTCACCCATCTCACTCCAGAACTCCCTGTAGAACTCCACAAGAAGCCCATCAATGCCAGGGGCCTTCCCTCCCTCCATGCTATGCAGGGCCACATACAGCTCCTGCAGCTCCAGAGGAGCCTCCATCCCGATGTTACCGTACTCCGGGACTCTGGGCAGCTCTCCACAAAAGAATTCAAACAAATCATTATTCTCAGTGTACTCACTGCAGTAGAGTTGGGAGTAGAAACTCAAGAACTTGGACGGTGCATCCATGAGTGTTGCACTCATGAAGCGTGACCTCACCAGCGCCCCCTGTGCCTTAGTGCCCAGCAGGTCCATCAGAGCAGACTTTTTAGACTTGAGATCTTCAATGTGATCTCGATCTCCGGTGGATCCTGCCAAGCTCTGCAGCTCCACAATTTCAGTCTCCAGCTCTCTCATGGATCTGGTAATATCCCGTGTGACATTGATAGTGTACTGTTGACAGAGCTGCTTTATCTCCACCTTTCCACAATCCCACCACTGTTTTAAAGATCCAAAGTCATTCTGTGCGTCCCTAAAACAGTCCCAAAAAAACCTGAACACATCTTTAAAATGTGCATCAGATAAAAGAGTTGTGTTAAAATGCCAGTATGCGCTTCTAGACTTTAAGTTAGTGATAAAAACATTGCAACTCATCAGCGCGTGATCAGTAAAACCAACAGGCACCATGCTGCACTTCCTCACCATGTTAAAATGGTGTTTGAAACAATAAACCCTGTCTAACCTAGCAAGGGAAACCAAATTCCCCCTAGAGTGAGACCAGGTGTACTGCCTTTTGTCTCCGTTTAGTCTCCTCCACACGTCAACTAGCTCATGTTGCTCCACCAGCTGCCTCAGTGCATGCTGCGATGGACTGTGAGGCTCTAGATGGTTCCTGTCTAGCAGATCATTTTCCGTGCAGTTGAAATCTCCTCCTAAAACTAAAAAACCTCAACCTTCACTCTGCATAGAACGCTGTTTAAAGCCCTTAAAAAAAACCACTCGCTCAGGTCCTGAAACAGGAGCATAAACATTTAGAAACACAATGCAATTGTGCTGGAAACTGGCCCTCACCATCAGCAACCTGCCCTCCACCACCTGCTCCACCTCCACCGACTCCGGTGTAAAGCTCTCAGAGAAGAGGATGCCTACCCCCCCACTGGTTGTGCTTTTGTGACTCAGCACCACCTCCCCCTCCCACTCACTCTTCCACTCGGTCTCGTTGGACGAGTCACTGTGAGTCTCCTGCAGAAACATCACGTCAGTCCTCTTGAGCTTCATCAGCTGATACAGCAGAGACCTCTTAACCGGATCTCTGGCCCCGTTTACATTTAGAGTGCTGATGTTCAGGAGGCTCATCATTAAATATATAAAGAAAAGAAACCAAAACAGCATATCTAAACTGTTCCTATCCTGTGAGATCTTACTGTCCATCACCATATTCTAGCTCTTTACTGACCTTCTGCACTAGTTTCCTCACCCTGAAAATCTCCTGGTCAGTAAGGCCTCCTCTTACCTTACTGCGAATGTGAGTCCGCGCAGACTGCAGAAACCTCTCTTTGTCAGCGAAGAAGTCCTCTATATCCACTCCTCTTTCGTTCTTAGTTCTCTGAAGAAAACTTTTGAATTTGGTCACACTGTAACTTTTCCCTCTACCCCAGACTCCACCACCGGACTCAGAGGCATCACTGTCAACTGAGTCCTCCTCCATCTTGGACCCAGCCCCTGCTGCTCTTCTTCTGGTTGTCTTTGAGCCCACTGCTCCTTTCTTTGCTTGTGAAAAGCCACCGTCTTCCCTACTCTTCCTCTTTAGACGGGCAATCTTTAGCCCCTCATCTACTGCCTCCATATCAGCCTCACTTCCCGACAAACCGCCATCTTCTACGACGGCTTCTTCATCGGCTACTTGTCCTCCAGCACACACCTGTCTTTCCTGCCGTGCTTTACCTGCCTTGTTACAAGCTCCCTCCTCCACCTCCTCCACCTGCTGAGCGCCTCCTGACCCTCCCCGACCTCCCTCCTCTACCTGTCGGACTCCACCTTCCTTCTCCTTCCCCATCTCCTCTACCCGGCTGACTTGCGGGACCACCTCTGCCTGCGGGACCTCCCCTGTCCTCTCTAGGCCCCCTTCCTTTACCTGACCCTCCTGCTGGAACATGTCCGCCTGTTGGAGCCTACTCGGTTCCTCTTGACCCCTCTCCACTACCTGCTGGACCTCACCTGTCCCGTCCTGACCCCTCTCTTCTACCTGCTGGGCCTCACCTGTCCCCACCTGACCCCCCTCCCCTACCTGCCGGGCCTCACCTGTCCCCACCTGACCCCCCTCCCCTACCTGCTGGGGCTCCCCTGTCCCCATGTGACCCCCCTCGCCTACCTGCTGGGCCCCCCCTGTCCCCTTCTGACCCCCCTCCCCTCCCTGCTGGACCCCACCTAACTCCCCTCCCCTCCCTTCTGGGCCACACCTGTCCTCACCTGACCCCCCCTCCTCTACCTGCTGGGCCTCACCTTTCCCCACCTGCCCCCCCTCCCCTACCTGCTGGACCCCACCTGTCCCTTCCTGTCCTCCTTGACCATCCTGCCGTTTCCCAACCTCCGGCTCCTTCTCTCCAGCCACCTGCCCCCCAGCAGGAGCCCCGCCAGCAGCGCTCTGCTCAGCTGGCCTCCTCAACGGGCACTCTCTGGCCTGGTGTCCCTCCTTCCGACACACAAAACATTTAGTAAACCCTGAGGTCGCAAACATTATGTAATCAAAGTCCTCCACGCGGACTTTAATCGCCAGGTCGAGGTCTTTACTCCGGTCACTTAGCACCATGAGGAGCTGCCTCCTGTGAGACACCACGTGTCTCAGCAGCGGAGACTTGAAACCTGAGGAGACCTTCCTCACCTGCGAGACCACCTTCCCGTGCTTCGCCAGCTCCCGGGTCAGAGCCTCGTCCCTGATGAACGGGGGGACGTTGGATATGGTGACCCTGACCGCCGGCGCGGCGAGCGGCACCACGGGAACGAGCGCGCCGTTCACCTCGATCCCGCCCGCCACCACCATGTTGGCCTTTTCCACCGCGTCCAGGAAGATCACGATCCCCCCGCTCATGCGGGCAGCGGACTTCACGCTGCCGTGACCCACCACCCGCCCCACGGCCAGCCCACCCTGCTCCACCGAGCAGGGGAAGCCCTCGATCTTCACTCCGTGCCTCCGGGTCAGCCCGCTCAGGTCCATGTCGGCGTGCCGCGTGCCGCCCAGCATGAGCCGGCCGGCCGCAAACAAATCCACACGCACCCGACGTGCACACAGACACACAACACCACCGGCACCCTACACAACACAAAACACTATATCGCAACTTTAGATATGATATCTAGATAGAAAATCCTACTTTCTAACGCGCTCAGCTCTCAGCCACCATGCTCACGCTCAGAGAGAGAGAGAGAGAGAGAGAGAGAGAGAGAGAGAGAGATCCACCTTACAGGTCTTTGATATGCTGGGTGTTGGTTAAACGTGCTCACATGGTTCCTGTCCATGTAGTTACATAAAATGACTTTATTTTGTACATTCCACAGGGATCAGCCTCCTCAAATGATGGATGTCTGTTGAATGAGGGCTGCGTTGGCTGGTTTGCAGTCACTAGTAGCTGTTGTGTTTTTGCCTTTTTTTAAGGACTACAGCATCGATGAAGAAGCAGCTCTGCAGGCGGCTCTGGCTCTGTCCCTGGCTGAGAACTGACAGCCATCCCACCACAACATCACCGAGAGCACCACCTCCCCATGCACCCCTCCCAGGCGAAAAAAAAAGTATACTAAGTAAATTTAATCTTAGCATACTTGAGTATTCTTAGTATACTTGAAGCCCTACTAAGCATAAGTATACTTAAAGTGTGCTATTTTGGAACAACTTATTTTGTACTTAATATATTTAAGTTGTGATTAAATAGTGTTTAAGTACAACTTTAAGTATATTTAGTATAATGTTTTGTGCTAATTTGGAACAACTTAAAGTATACTTAGTACAATTTAAGTATACTTAATGTGCTAATATAAATGCCGATAGCACACTTAAATTATACCTTTTTGTGTTTTAAGTATATATGAAATATATATTATATATATTAGTATTTTCCAAATATGTTAACAATACAATATTAATATATTTATATTGTGCTAATAGTATACCATTTTGGTATACTAATAACACTAATATTGTGTTGATAGTATACCAAAAGTTAATATTCTATTACCACAATATAAAATATTAATATTGTGGTTATAGTATATATATATTCCAATTACTAAGAAAGCACACTTTCTTATTACTATGCTATATTACTTTGTACACAACATACTATTGTCCATTAAATATTATAAATGTATTAACAATACCCTAAATACTGAATGAACTTCCCAGATAGTAATCAAAATAACTTTATTGATTTTAACTTTACATGGTACATTTAGAACCAAACAGAATTACCATGTTTCAAAATTACAACGACAAACAGGCTCCATTTATGTTTTCTTTTGGTTGAACTGCTCATTATTACATTTCCGCCTTATGACAGCGTCCGAGGCACTTGTCGTAGGAAATTCTTGAATAACAGCGTCTGTTAAGAGAAGAGATGAGAGATGAACTGCACCTGAAGGTTTCATCCAGCCAACAGAAGAAGCACCCGACCCAGCCGGTTCACATAGGCTCTACGGAGAAGCACATCACAGAGGAGTCCCAACCACGTTGGGTATGGTGATGGCAGTTTGCTGCGCTATGAAACCAAAACAGTCTGGATGCGTCTTGGCTTCTTGATTTGATTTGATGGTTTGAAGACACAAACATCTGGTGGGCTTGGAATGGATCCAGTGACTGCAACAAGTTAGGCTCCGGTAAAGAAACTCCATTTGACTCCCAGCTGCAGTCCACCTGACAGCTGCCTGGACCACCCAGCACCACCCAGTCCTGTGTGTGAGTGGTAATACTCTGAAGCCGGTTGGCTCTCAAACCACTAGTCCTGATTGCTGGTACACACTGTCAGTAACATATTCTTTGGATAGGTCTGCAGTGAACCCGTTTGAGCTTTATTGGATGAGTTAGCGGTAGCAGTAACTAGCACGCAAGAGCTAATAAGGAGGCATTTTGCAAAGTAAAACAGTTATTATTGGTTCTTATTGTTATTTTGTATGAAGAAAACGAAGAAAATTAAATGAAAGTATTGAAATACAATAAATCAATAGCTACTGCATTCATCTCTACAAATGGACGCAACTGCTCCGGATTCGGGATTCAGAAAAAACTAAATCATAAGAATTGTATTAATGTTTCCTGAGTTCATCCTGATGTCCAGAGCTGGAAGGTCGAGGCAGCTTGTTGACCCGAGCGTGCTCGTGTGGTACTGTAGCGTTAAGCAGCAGTTAGCTTGTATTAACCTTATGATAAAATGAATAGAAAATAACGTTAGCTAGCCATGCTAAAGTTGTCTGCAAACTAGAATTAAAATTCTTACATTTTTAACATTAACATTAGTTTGAGAACAATGTTAGCCTAGCGAGCTAAACTTCAAAGCTGGTACAATGAATTTGCTGTTTAGCGTTATGTTACCTTCTTTTATAAGTTTTATAAGTTACATTGAAATATTTAGGTTGGATTGTTTACCTTGGTGTCATTGGTTGGCGGTCGTCTGGCGTGGGCGTGATATGATGTATTTAATACAGGCTTTGTAGGCTACTTTATTCATTAACGACAAGTGGGATCAAACAATATGTAACCGTTTATAGACGAGCAAGCATAATAAACGGGTCCAAGTGGAGCCTGGAGCTCCTCCCATTATCCAGCCTGCTCCATCATTCAGAGACACACTGGACACGGCACACAGACTGACTGATCCCTGTAAGATATTGAAGAAATATCATAAATAACTACAACAGAAGGTATGTTACTATATGATATGTTTGAAGATGAATGAATTTTCTTTTTGCAGAGTTGCGCAACACGATTGCTGGTGATGCTAAAAAAACAAAAAACAGACCGAAGCTCAAAGTCACAGAAGAAGAAAAACAGAACGTTTGCTCAGGCACCGAAACTCAAAACATCCAAAAAACATTTGGTGCTCGAGTTACATCACATCCCTCATTGTGTTACACATCACATATAAATATGATACTGATAGAAAGCTCTTAGCAGGATTTTTAAAAATATTATACATCGGTTATCACTGTTCAGTTACGTATACAGTATGAGTAGGAATACATTATGCAGGATTTAGAATTAACTAGAGATTTTATATTTCCAGTATTCTTGTTCTATTTTATTGTTATTTTGTATGCACACAACCATGTAATTTGTGAAATAAACCACTTCAAAATCAAACATGCCATTTTGAGATGATGGACTGAAACGGCTCCTCTGTCAGCAGCTGGAGTTATGAGAGTCTCGTGGTGAACTGATCTGTTTAGCCGCGACAACCTACCAGCTCGCCATTTAAAGTGAGATCCACCTCTTCGGCTTAGCGTGTTCTGCTGCACCACACTCCTGTGAAACTAAAGGCCTCGGCCCCTCTGCTGCCGGCCTCGCTGGCTCGCTCCCTCTCCAAATATCATATTGTTTGCTACTGCGTACAAAAGCAACATTAGTGCACCAGGACCCTGTTTCAGAAAGCTGGTTTAACAAACCCTCCTGGGCGAGTGTGGCTGAGGGGTCAGACAAATCAGACTATTATACGTGTGAATATTTGCACCTATCAACACTTCTTTCTGCCACTCTGATCTGTACTGTACACACTAGTTGGAAACAAATGAAAAAGAATGGAAGTGCTAGATGGAGGTAAAAAAGCTAAATGTTACTGCTATCTACAAGTAATATCTTTATGATGCACCATTCAAGATAGATTATAGTGTAAAAAGATTTATTTTTAGGAAAATGCTTCTTTTATTTCAAACCATTGGACTATTATCAGACATTATCATCAGATCTGTGTCTGCAGGCCTTTGGTTACAATATAAATTTACACACTTGAGTAGCTATTAACCAGGCGGCAACCTCCGGTTCTGCCGAGTGAAGCCGATGCGGAAAACATGCAAACTCTCCCCTGACCACCAGGGGGCTGCTCCTCTGGTTGTATAGAAGTCTATGCTTCATGTGTTGAAGCTACATTGTCTCTACTGACCACCAGGGGGCGACTCCTCTGGTTGTATAGAAGTCTATGCTTCATGTGTTGAAGCTACATTGTCTCTACTGACCACCAGGGGGCGACTCCTCTGGTTGTATAGAAGTCTATGCTTCATGTGTTAAAGCTGCATTCTCTCTCCTGACCACCAGGGGGCGACCATAAAGCAGGGGATGCTTTAGGGCGGGGCTTCAAGGCGATTGACAGGTTGCTAGCTCTACCAGAGACGTATACAACGTCTCTGTCACTCCTCCTCAGTCCACATACACTTCTGTTTATTGGTTGCAAAAAACAACAACATGGCGACGGACAATAAACTATGATCACCATGACTACGTTCACTTCGAGGAACGGGAAACGGGAAACCGGTCGCCTGGAACACAGCCTGCAGCTCAGCCACCATCCTCCGTCTGTCCTCCACAGACTGACCTACAGCCCCGCCCTCTGCAGGACGGACACACACACACACACACACACACACACAGACACAGACACAGACACACACACACACACACACACACACACACACACACACACACACACACACACACACAGGTGTTGCTACAGAGGAACCAGCAGATGGCAGTCCTTCTCCAGAGCATCTAGAGCCAAACTGAAAACAAGGTTGACAGGTTGTGGAGAAAATATGAGAAAACTTTTCTGAAAAAGGATATGTTCATTGTTTGCAGTTTAATTTTTATTTGTTCATTTCATTGAAGAATGATTTTTTGTGAAAACATTTTTTTGTATATTGTACAACGTGTTTTGTGGTCAAACTCGTTTGAGGTGAATTGGAACGCTCTTCATGGAACGCCATAAAAACAGGTCAACCGTAAAGGACCAGTTCCACAAAGGGCTTTGGCCATGAGAGAATAATAATATGTGTGAGTAATGGGAGAGCCACAATTATTCACATTGGCTGAAGAAGTTTGTTTGTGTGAAAAAAAATGTCATAACTTCTCTTATGTTTCAGCCTGAACTGTTCTTACGCCTCCTGAGTTCTGCTAGCTAGCGGCTACTTAAGTCACGCTGGTCCACTGACCAATCACAGCTCAAGTTAATGGTCACGTTGGCCCTGTGACCAATCACACGTCCATAGGCCACATCGAAGACGGCCCTGGACGTGTCAAAGAATACACCCGGCATGTCAAACTAAAGATCAGGGCCCCGTTCCTCGTACCTGGCTTACTGAGTTAGCAGGATAATTTTCAGGATAAGATTACATAACCCAGGCTTTTCGGTTCCACGAAGCAAGTTTGGAAAAATCACCATAGCAACACATCCATAAACTTGAACCTGCTCCAGCGCAGGCTTACTTCAGTAAGCTGGATAAGCTTGCCACTCCCCCGGAAACTAATGGCAGCTCCTTCATCAGAGATCCCGTTGAAGGAGCGATGTTAGTTAGATTAGCTTTTTATAGGAGAGAGTTCTACGAGACATCATGACTATCACATCATGACTTCCTGTACGAGCGCTATCGATTATTTACGAGACCTTCTCGAGCCGTACATTGAACACCACACGAGCAGCCGAGCAGCCGAGCATTGAGTCTCACAGACTGAGTACATAGCATATATATATATGTTTATATATTGTATATGTGCATAGCCTTGTGGTACATCTCTATACAGTGGCGGCGATGTGGAGAACATCAGAAAGCCGCTGCATGCCGCGCTGCTCGTAAAGTTGATTTGGAGCTTAAGAAACTTCTGGATGTGTTCATTACATTCATGTCCGAGTACATGCAATCAAAGAAGTCTCATAATTATATGACAGGGTTATTAGTACACCACAGAATATCATTATTGTAGAAAATTATTTAGGTGGACTCATGATAAGAATATAGAGAATTTTCACTGCTTCAATTGATTGAATTTCTGATTATGAATACATACAAACATAGATTCTGATCCGCCCATAAACAGATTCGCACACACGTATTCAAACTCCCAGTTGTATATAATTTACACATATAGTACATGTTACATCAGCGCATACAGTACATATATCCTCATATTAATTCGTATCAATTAGATCCTCTTTGGGCTCGTTTTTATCTACTTGTTCTGAAAGAGTTGAGATCATTATTTTCGCTATAAGATCTCATTTGATGATGCATATTATAAAGCCTATTGCCAGCAGGCACATTTAAATAAATATAATCTGATTGATTGGAGTGATGAGATATTAAAATTAGCCGATACATTTTCCCAACACTTACACATTTAACGCTTGTGATATTTTGCCCTGCGTCTTGTCTAGCCCTCACAGCGGTGGCGCTGTAAACTAGATTTCGCCAAAGTTATGGTTTTGAATTCCTCATATGCGTTCATGATCATCTTCTGCTCGTCAGCGGAGAAAAAAGAGGCTCTTCTTTTGAGTTTATTTGCCGTTGTACCGTTAAATAATCATGGTTTCAGTGATCGACGCTTCCCCCTTTTGAAGATGGACGGGCACGCGCAATCATCCTGATTACTGACGTCTGGTTTGAATTAACGAGACTGTTTGAGCGCGGATCAGCCTTTGAGGAACCGAGTTAGCCTGATGTCAATCATCGGGTTGATTTAAGCTGGATGATAGGACATTTGATCGACTTAGTTGAACCACGTACGAGGAATGGGGCCCTGATTTGTTGAAGTCTATGACAATCAACAATACAATCTTCTTCCATAGAGACATGATGAAATCTGATTGGATGAGAGCTCTCCTCAACAGACACAGGAGCTGTGCAATGAGAAAATAAGCTAATAGGGAAAAAGTATTATAATACATGTATATGTACATGTGTATTTGTGACTCGCCATACTTTAACGTAGAGAAATGATTGAACTAGGGATGCAACGATACCATTTTTTACAAACCGATACGATACCGATATTTTTATTTGTGTACTTGCCGATACCGATACTTCTTAGAAAATTGTGCTTGAATTTAACATGGAGTCCTTAGTATCTTAGTATCGGTATCGGTACTAAGAAGTACCGATCACTAAGTATCTAAGTATCACTAAGTATAAGTACCGATCAAGTATCATGGTCTCCATGAAAGTGCAATTAATTTGGAGGCAGATTTTATTTTATCCTCTGCAGATTATGTCAAGCCTATAGTACAAAATTAACAGAAGGCTATCCCAAGCTTTAAACGTCTTGTGGAAGTCCCTCTAATGTCGGACCATAAAACGCCCCCGTGTCCGGGTTCATAATGTAAGCGATAATATTAGGGATGAGCAATTATATAGGAAGCTGTGTTCCAAGTTATGTTTCCGGTGCTTTTATTGTGGAGGGAGAAACGGAAAGGAAAAGAGGAGTGGAATTGTGGGATATACGTGTGTGAAGGAGATAAAAAAGTGGTTCAAGTTACCCTGCAGCGTGTTTTCATTTAATTATAATTACAAATATAGACACACAACAGACACTCGGCTACAATAATATCATCCGTAGCCGCACAACAGCGTCTGAATGAGGCCGCTGCCAGCGCTACTTCAGGTGGATCAGCAACAGTTTGATTCAAACCGGCAGGACGGCGGTGATGACGCGCAGAGCTTCTCAATTATAGATGTATTAAATATGGAAAATTTCAACTCTCGCGTCTAACGTGCCGCCGGCGTAAATTTGCGTCTGTCGCAACCACACGCGTCTGTGCATAGACTTTACATGTAATCTGGTCGCGCGAAACATTTGCGTCGCGTTGGGACGGACTGATTACAAGTAACTCCGGGGCTGTCAGCCACTAACAAGAGCACTAATATGAGCACTAATATGTCATACACACGTATGCAACACCGGTTAATAAGCACAATATCGATAAAGTCTTGTATTGTACTCGCGTCTCACTTTTCTCCTGTCTATTGAAAGAAGTGAGCGCTGCGTAGCGAGGATCCAAGATGGCGGCTCCAGATTCTGCTGTTGAGACAAACTGGCCATCTGATTGGACGGCAAAACAACTTGGATAGCGTGATTGGCTGCTCAGAAGTTGAGACTGTTGAGACAGTTGAGACAGAGAAGAGTGTCTCCGGCTCCGCCACGGGGTTGCTTCTCCACAAAGCGCGACCAGTTTGTTGTAGTGAAATACTGTTGAGTGAGTATCGGTTCTTGGTATCGGCCATTGAAACCGATGCGAGTACGAGTATTTTACGCAGTATCGACCACCGGTATCGGTATCGGTGCATCCCTAGATTGAACCTTTGAAACGTTAACAAAAGGATGGAGTTTATTTTCCTAATTGGGCCTTTTTTGATAGCTAGCACAGTTTTCATGTTTACAATGGGTGTGTATGGCGCAGCTCAGAGCATGTGATGTCATCGCTAGAGCACGGAGCAGCTTCAGACTCTTGCAAAGAAACATTTTGTAAATTGCCATTCACTCCACAATTTTCACTCTTCAGGCAAAATCTGTTGTACAAAACATAGGAAATCTTGTGCTTGCTTGTACAAATGTGTCGTGGAATCCAACAAACTTTTTTTTTGTCAGCAAGCCTGAAAGCGACATGAAGTCAGCCAACTGCTCCATTGGACTCCATGTTAAATTCAAGCACAATTTTCTCTCATGAAGCAAACAGGGGCACTTTCTGAACTGCCTTTACGCTCTCATTTCTAAACCCCACAAACATTTAAGTACACGGCAACGTTCACAAAAGTCTTGTGCCTCTCATGGTTCCGTTATTTTCACAATAGGAGTTACGGTTGTCTGTCAAATTCAGTAGTTTGACAGGTTGTTTTCATTAAATCCACAGTCCAGTCTCCTAATTATCAGTCTGCCACTCAGTGACACAGGCGCTTCAAATGAGCTAATCAGGGCAGTTTCACACACACCCATACTTATTTAACCTACATTGACAGACATAGACATATACATATACTTATTATAGATACATAAAGAGACATACACACATACTTGCAAAATTGTCTAGTTCATCTTTTAATTGCTATGTCAGAATTTATAGTTAAGTTAAGTTAATTGTATTAAAAAAAAAACTCCCCCTCAAAAAATGGAGAAAACTGTATGAATGAATGGGTGTGAACGCAGGAATGATGACGAGTAGTGTGAAAGCGCTTTGAGTCGTCAGAGGAGTAAAAGATCTACAAAGTACAGTCCATCCATTTCCCCATCCTGCAGCATCTCACTCTGCAGGTCGCTTTGGCTTGACTGGCCAAGATGTGGGTCTGTGTCTCCAGATATATCATTTGTGAATTATTTGCACCACACATGAAATCCCATCTCTCTCACACACACACACATACTCACACACAGACACACACACACACACACACACACACACACACACACACACACACACACACACACACACACACACACACTTCCAGTCGTGGTGGAAAAAGAGGAGGGGGTGTAATGACTTGGCATAGTTGTAAATATTAGCACCTCCCTGAGCAGCTCAGATACATCCAGCTCCCTCTCCTGCCGTCAATCAACCACCTTCACAATCCTCCATTCTTCTCTTTTTCGTCACTCGCATACAAAAAGCAAAAATGTTGCAAAATATTCATACTGAGTGAATCTCCACCGACATCACATTTCAGCATTTCTTTCCCACAGTATCTGCTTGTAGCGACGAAAGCATGAAAAACATTCTTCTAGCTATGATTCGGCAACTCAAAGCACTCAGTTAAAAGTGCTCTAATTTAAATTCAGAGCATATCTACTGCGTCAGAGCCCTGAACACACAACCACAACACGGCCACTGAAGCCAGAACAGTGTTTACTGGAGGGGGCGGAGTCATCAGCTATAACCGCCGTATGGGTGCAGTGTGTAGTACAGACTAGCCATGGGGCACGCTCACATGCACTAACGTGCACTAAAAGGTAAGCGTGGGCAGCCTGGCTTACAACCATTCACAGAAAAGCAGTGATAACAACACACAGAGGGACTTCATATGCTGCTCAGGTAGACTTTTGTCCTCTTTGCTCAGACAATAGTTACTTGCTGATAAATGAATCTTCTCATTGTCATATACAGAACCTTTAAGGTTAAGAAAATAATTGTTTGAATTAAATATTGAAAAAGATCCATGTTGACACAATCTCTCCCTAAACTTAGCGACGTGTTTTAGGAACCTAATCCTAAAACTCCCTTCTAGGTCTGTGTGGTTCAATAACCCAGCACTACATAAGTAACAATATTATTTCCTCTTAAAGGCTTTACATTTCATTTCATTTATCTGAGGCTTTTATCCAAAGCGACTTACATGCTATACAGTAGACCGTAGACACAGCAACAGTGAGCAATGAGGGTTAAGTGTCTTGCTCAAGGACACAACGACATGGACTACCGGAGGCTGGGATCAAACCACCGACCCTCTGATTGAAAGACAGACTTGCTAACCACTGAGCCACAGTCACCCTTGTCTCATTACAATGATGAGCTTTATGCATTATATTACATTACATTTCATTTAGCTGACACTTTTATCCAAAGCGACCTACAATAAGTGCAGTAAGGACTACGACGTGACAACGGGGTGCCTGAGCAGCATGGGGTGAGTGTGCAGACTTGAAGCAACATTGAATGTATCGACCCCGTTTAACCCTCATTGCTCACTGTTGCTGTGTCTACTGTATATCATGTAAGTCGCTTTGGATAAAAGCGTCAGCTTAATGTAAAAGTCCACACGCTACTTCCTCCTGTTTGTTTGAGAACAACTACAGTGACCAGCTGTTTCAGCAAAATACAACTGTTGCAGAAGAAGGACGTATTCAATAGTAACCGAAGATAAAGAACATATTCTGTATTTTTCTTTATTGTTTCAGGACTTCTTATTCGAGGGCCTTGAGTTGAGACTTTCAAGTATCATTCAAGTGATGCTTGACTCCATAAAAACATGAAGATTTAAAATTACATTGAAAGCAAAATGTTCCTCTGACACATAACGCCTTAAACACGACCTCTTCTGCTGCTCATCGGACATTTCTGGAGCCTCTGACCTTCTGCATCCTGAAGTGTTGGAACATGTGCCGCCCTATTGCACACACACTGGCAGGTGTCCTGGGAACAAGTGTCATTTGCAGGGCATCAGAGGCCTGTGGTGAGGGACTTGATCCCAATACTCCCATTAACTGTGGAAAATACCAACATGATCACACTTATTTTCTACTGTATCTGTTGGCCTAATATTGTAGCCTAAAAATAGGCCTGGGCAGCAGCTAAATCCGGTGGCGCTGTCTTGTATTACTGACACACTGTGAGATGGAGAGCAGCCCTCATGCCTAATATAACAACTTTCCATGTATTTATAGGCCTGCAGGGGGTCAGAATAGCATCTGTGTGTATTGAAAAGGAACCCGACTGACTGGTTGGGAATATTTAGATCTTGTTCCACAGACTGTTACTGTTCATAGCATTCCATTACATCATAACTATTTTGGTGGGCAAACAACAGGTGCTCACACTCATCCTACAGGTGCAGGGCAGGGAAAGTGTCTGCAGCATTGTGACATCAAGTCAACTCTCTTTTCCGCTGATGGGAAAACTTGGATCATGTCTTTATTAAACTGCACATTACGGCCGTGACAATACATATGCCTAGACTGTGCTGAATGGCAATTCATTGATAATTGACTGATAATTTAGAGATAGGTTTTGGAATTCAGCAAGGCAGCATTAATGGGGTGACTGTGGCTCAGTGGTTAGCAGGTCTGACTTTCAATCAGAGGATCGGTGGTTCAAACCCCGGCTCAACCAGTCCGTGTCGTTGTGTCCTTGAGCAAGACACTTAACCCTCGTTGCTCACCGTTGCTGTGTCTACGGTCTACTGTATATCATGTAAGTTGCTTTGGATAAAAGCCTCAGTGAAATGTAATGGTACCTTTATACATTCACATAGAGCTGAAGTAATGACATCACGTTGATTATCATCCACCATTAAAGACCGTGAACCCTGACCCGAACGTTGGGAAGTTGTGGGAAAATCTAGTGAGGTTTTGTCTCAATGTTTTTGTTATCAAAGCCAAATCATTCTGTGAAAGGGTCGGTTGTGGCTCAGTTACTGCTAACTGTTGTCTGACAAAGCCACCCAGGCTTGTAGAGCATATAACTCTCAAGGGTTAACTCAAGAGCTGGATTTACATTGTTGGATCTACAAGGGAGGGCAGTGAACAGTAACACTGGGGGAGAGACTGGAGAAGAATAGTGGAGAACAACAATTTACAGTAAGGCCAAGCTACCCAGATGACATTAGTATGACCCATTGAACCACACAGGACACAGTCAGGTCAAAAGGTAATATGAAAGTTACATTAAAATGACATTACGCAGTTCAAAGGCTCAGTATTAGTACTACTCCATGACTTACAGTATATGTCATGAAGAATTGAAAGTTATTATTTTGTAACCCTGGTTCTAAAAGCCCAGGCAGAGTCCTACCGGACTCTTTGGGTTATCCTCCAATTGAGCAGACATTTGTCCACTGAAACTTTGAATAAGTGTAGCCAGCCAATCAGGGCCATGCCTACCCTGTTATGTGCAGACATCACAGGGCAGCACACAGGCACCTGTTATCGTACTCGCTCTTCCACAAGCGGGGTAGGAGCGGCCGGGCCCCCTTGAGGGCTCCGCCCATGCATATAGATTAAGGGTTACAATATCGTAACCATCGTTTCACAGGCTTCACTCATGACTGGACTCTATTTGTGCAGTGGGTGGAGCTACCTGAGTGTCCTGAGCGGGCACCACAGTCAGAGTGTGTTTCCGTAACTGAGCCTGGCTCTCATCCTGGTCGGATAGACTCACCTCCTTGACCCTAATGAACCTGTCCTGTGAACACGATGTTGCACCCCCATAACATCATGTTAGAAGATGAGCGAGCAGCTGTGGTGCAGCAGCTAGAAAGAGACAAATGCAGCAGCAGAAATGATGCCATGGTGTGTCATCCCTCCCTTCTCCCCTCTGGAGATTGATGGAGGAACAGCCAGTGTTTCCCAGGATATATGGCTCACACAAGTTTGAGATTTTAAGTTTTATTCAACAATATAAATCACGTCAGTAAATCCTAAAAAAAAAAACTAAAGATATTTGTGTCTTAAAAGTGACTAAGTGAGAACAAAACGTCATCACACTGTCTAGTCAGCCTTTACACTCTTGTTGTGTATCCTCGCGCTCTTGTGAATGTGCTGGTTTGTTTATGAAGATGATCTTCGTGTTAGTATCATACACTTGTTTGCCACAACGTTTATGTTCTGTAATAATGGGAACAAATCCCATTGTCTATGTTGAGATAAACAGTTCAATGCTAACTTTCGGGGTTGGCCAACAAAACAAGTGCTGTAGAGTAAAGTCCCTACAGCACCATCTCAATGGGAAGGGCCAAAAACTGCAATACCTCGATTGGCCACTTGAGACTGGCTCCAAAAGCAAGTCAATCTTCATAGACCTCCATGTCTATGACCTCCAACGCCCAACTTTACAGCCCAAATAAACACGTTTACACCTTGGTATAAAAACGTTTTGGTCTATGGCTAATTTCTGTGCGGGGCTAAGTTTTTATACGACTCATCTGTTTAAATCTCATTAAATCACTCAAATAATGTCAAAATGCAGTTTTATGCAGAAACAAAACAGCTTTATTACATAATACTCGATGTGACTCATGTAAAGTCACTGAACTGAATACTGAGACGGCTAGTTGCTACTTCCACACTAGTTCTAGTCAGTAAGTTCTAACATCACTGGTGCCGGGGCAGTAAGGGCCAAAAACATAATCAACCTACATTTGAGACCGTTCCTTTTATGCTGACTCAATCGTGCAAGATTGCGAACCCTTAAAAAAACATGCTCGTTTGTACACCTATACAAATGAATGGCTTCTCACAGGAAGTTACAGATCCAGTTGTTCTGGACCAGTGAAACTGAAGAAGAGTGTTATGGAGCAGGTGTGGGTTGACAGCTGTCAGGACGGCGGGCAGCCTGCCTCTTGGTGCTTGGCTAGCAGCGAGATCCTGGAGAAGGTCTTGAAGCAGCTTGCACACTGGTACTTTTTCACTTCGGAGTGGGTTTGTAGGTGAGCTCGCAGGTTGGATCGGTCAGCAAAAGCTCTGCTGCAGTGGAGGCATGAGAACGGCTTCTCTCCTGCAGAAGGAACAGAGAGGCACGTCAGTGATGACAGGGCTGTAGTTTCCTGTGTCTGGTAATCCATGAGCCCTGTAACCATGAAGACGGTTTTATCTGGAGGCAAAACAAAGGAGTGATTCCCCTTCTAGTAGCGGGCTAAAGTTACTACTTGAAAATGTCATCTCGCTGTGGTGTTAGGCGCCAGAATCACGAACGTGTGTGACGATGAACTGTGGTTCAAGGAAATGTTGAAAATGTTGCTAATAGTTAAGCTCAGCCTCCTGCTGACCTCAGCTGTCACTGCTGAGCTCGCCGCTCACACAGAAGGCTGCACAATCAGAGGATGACAAGATGGCCCAGTGTTGGACTCGGCAACCAGTGCAGCGCCAAAGCATGGTGGAACCAGCAAGGTCACCGCAGACGTAGTGAAGCCGGCCTGAGGCGCCCGCGCTGTAATCCCGCCGTGTGCGTGGTGAGCAAAGGCCGCTAGTGGTCGACCACCTTTTCAGACATAAAGTCACAAACAGCTCACTGATAAAAACACTGTATTCAGCCTTTGTTATTTATAATGCATGTAATTGACTTGTTTCTTTACAGGGCTTAAATAAAAAGGCAATAAAGTAGTCCATGAATATGATAAATGAGTTTACAGTTAAGTACAATCCCTTCTCGGCATTGTGGCGGCTGGTTTATCGAGCTTTGCCGGTCACACTCAAAGTCTTCATTTTGTTTGAATGCCAACTGGCTCACACTACAGAGGAGGAGGCTCACACTACGGAGGAGGAGGCTCACACTACAGAGGAGGAGGCTCACACTACAGAGGAGGCTCACACTACAGAGGAGGAGGCTCACACTACAGAGGAGGAGGCTCACACTACGGAGGAGGAGGCTCACACTACAGAGGAGGAGGAGGCTCACACTACAGAGGAGGAGGAGGCTCACACTACAGAGGAGGCTCACACTACGGAGGAGGAGGCTCACACTACAGAGGAGGAGGAGGCTCACACTACAGAGGAGGAGGAGGCTCACACTACAGAGGAGGCTCACACTACGGAGGAGGAGGCTCACACTACAGAGGAGGAGGAGGCTCACACTACAGAGGAGGAGGCTCACACTACGGAGGAGGAGGCTCACACTACAGAGGAGGAGGCTCACACTACAGAGGAGGAGGAGGCTCACACTACAGAGGAGGAGGAGGCTCACACTACAGAGGAGGAGGAGGCTCACACTACAGAGGAGGCTCACACTACGGAGGAGGAGGCTCACACTACGGAGGAGGAGGCTCACACTACAGAGGAGGAGGCTCACACTACAGAGGAGGAGGCTCACACTACAGAGGAGGAGGCTCACACTACAGAGGAGGAGGCTCACACTACGGAGGAGGAGGCTCACACTACAGAGGAGGAGGCTCACACTACAGAGGAGGCTCACACTACAGAGGAGGAGGCTCACACTACAGAGGAGGAGGCTCACACTACGGAGGAGGAGGCTCACACTACAGAGGAGGAGGAGGCTCACACTACAGAGGAGGAGGAGGCTCACACTACAGAGGAGGCTCACACTACGGAGGAGGAGGCTCACACTACAGAGGAGGAGGAGGCTCACACTACAGAGGAGGAGGCTCACACTACGGAGGAGGAGGCTCACACTACAGAGGAGGAGGCTCACACTACAGAGGAGGAGGAGGCTCACACTACAGAGGAGGAGGAGGCTCACACTACAGAGGAGGCTCACACTACGGAGGAGGAGGCTCACACTACGGAGGAGGAGGCTCACACTACAGAGGAGGAGGCTCACACTACAGAGGAGGAGGCTCACACTACAGAGGAGGAGGCTCACACTACAGAGGAGGAGGCTCACACTACGGAGGAGGAGGCTCACACTACGGAGGAGGAGGCTCACACTACAGAGGAGGAGGCTCACACTACAGAGGAGGAGGCTCACACTACGGAGGAGGAGGAGGCTCACACTACGGAGGAGGAGGCTCACACTACGGAGGAGGAGGCTCACACTACAGAGGAGGAGGCTCACACTACAGAGGAGGAGGCTCACACTACGGAGGAGGAGGCTCACACTACAGAGGAGGAGGCTCACACTACAGAGGAGGAGGCTCACACTACGGAGGAGGAGGCTCACACTACAGAGGAGGCTCACACTACAGAGGAGGAGGCTCACACTACAGAGGAGGAGGAGGCTCACACTACAGAGGAGGAGGAGGCTCACACTACAGAGGAGGAGGCTCACACTACAGAGGAGGAGGCTCACACTACGGAGGAGGAGGCTCACACTACAGAGGAGGAGGCTCACACTACAGAGGAGGAGGCTCACACTACGGAGGAGGCTCACACTACAGAGGAGGAGGCTCACACTACAGAGGAGGAGGCTCACACTACGGAGGAGGCTCACACTACAGAGGAGGAGGCTCACACTACAGAGGAGGAGGCTCACACTACAGAGGAGGCTCACACTATTCTTTTTCCTCTGAGTTCTGAATACAATGGATTACAGCATAACTAACTAACCAGCTCTGGAGTGAAGTTCATGAACTACGTTGCAGGCTCTGCTCTTAGTCTGAAGCTGACAGCTGTCTCATATGCAAATGGACCATAATGTTGAGTGTTCTGGTGGTGAAGTGCTGCCGCCCCTGTTTGTTTGGAGCATGAGCACATTGCACCTCCAAGGTGCGAATGTGTGTGTTTCACTGACCTGTGTGTGTTCGTATATGTCCTTGAAGCAGCCAGGGTCTGGAGAAGGCCTTGCCACAGAGTTTACACACACAGGGCAGTGTGTGTGTCCGGATGTGCATCTTGAGTGCTCCCAGGCTGACGTACTCCTTCTCGCAGTACTTACAGCTGAAGTACTTCTTACTGCTCCACTCACACTGGAGCTGCTTGTGTTTGGTCAGGCTCGAGAAGCTTAAGTACTCTTTATGACAGTCCAAGCACTCAAAGCACTCATGGCGGCTACCGTCGGGAGGAATGGTTGGAAAGAGGGCCAGGAGAGGGAGGGATGAAGGGACGAGGCTCTCTCTCCTCCTGGGGTCTCCTGTGACACATTGGACTTCCAGGTTCACTTCGGTACAGGACTCAGCCGGTTCGTAGGTATCTGCAGTGCCTCTGCTGCAAGCCTCTGAAGAGGAGAGAGGGAAGGCGTTTGGAGAAGATGCAAGACGCAGGGGATCTGCTCTGGGAGGAGGAGGACCGGAGGAGGAGGGACACTGGGCTCTCGGCTGCAGCCGTGGGCTGGGGGCCGGATGATCATGGTGAGGGGGGAGGTCCTTGTGCAGAGCGTCGCCGTGGGTGCTGCAGGGTGCCTCTGTAGAATAGACACGCATAGCTTATTATCAAATATATGAATTCAGCCAAACAATTAATAAGTAATATTTGTACTTTTAAAAAGGGGAAGTTCAGATGTTTTCCTTTCTAATGGGGGAGGGCCCTTTTGTAACACAACAAACACCAGACAAACTCAAACAGTCGTACACTCCTGTAGAGCATCTTTTTAAATTAGCATCATAAGAAATGTAAACAACAGCAATAAAAAATATTTTAGTTAAAACGGCCGACATCTTCACTTTATCTTTTTTTAGATCAATGCTGTTGGTGCCACAACAAGATCTGGTACCTGGTGTTGTATCTGTGTATCCTGCACCTGATGAAGAGGCTTTAGGCTGAGTGGACTGGTTATAATGGGAAAGAGAGGCTGAGTGGACTGGTTATAATGGGACAGAGAGGCTGAGTGGACTGGTTATAATGGGAAAGGCTGAGTGGACTGGTTATAATGGGAAAGAGAGGCTGAGTGCACTGGTTATAATGGGAAAGGCTGAGTGGACTGGATATAATGGGACAGAGAGGCTGAGTGGACTGGTTATAATGGGACAGAGAGGATGAGTGGACTGGTTACAGTGGGACAGAGAGGCTGAGTGGACTGGTTATAATGGGACAGAGAGGCTGAGTGGACTGGTTACAGTGGGACAGAGAGGCTGAGTGGACTGGTTATAATGGGACAGAGAGGCTGAGTGGACTGGTTATAATGGGACAGAGAGGCTGAGTGGACTGGTTATAATGGGACAGAGAGGCTGAGTGGACTGGTTACCTATTGATAGTATCTCTACTCACAGTACTCGAGTATTGGTCAGGTTTCTATTGAAGAATAATTTTACAGACTTCTTTTCTAAACTTTACCATTGACTGTTGTGTTTAGTCATGAATATTTAACGCTCAGGAGTATGGGGTCAGATCGGTCTCATAATTCACAAATGCACACAGAACAATTCACAAATATATTTGATTTACAAATGCACACAGAAGGATTTACAAATACATTTGACAAATAGATTTGACTCACAAATGCACACAGATCGAATTACAAATACATTCCAATGCACAAATGTGGATTTGTATGTATTTGTGGATCGCTCTGCATTCGTGTGTGAATCGCTACACATTCGTGTGTGGGTTTTTTGAGACTCCCCTGACGTCGCCTGATCCACAAATGCGTTTTTTCAACATGGACCTATCTGTAGCCAATCAGATGTCGCCCTCATTGTCAACCAATCACATCACTGCCGTCCTGCCGCTGCTGAAGCAGCTCTGGAAGCGGCCGTCATTCAGAAGTAGTTGTGCGACTACGGATAATATTATGAACCCAAACACGGGGGAGTTTGATGTTCCGACGTTTGAAGGACTTCCACAACAAGTACAAAGCAGAACTAGTGGTTAGTTCAATATATATTTAAACTATATGTGGTTAAATCACGGTATTCAATTAATTTGCGCCAGAAAGGGGGCGTGGCTTATCTCCGTGACTTGTCTCTGTAAAACCAGTTACCATTTCCGCGATCCAGAAAGAAAGAAAACATACATTATCCTTATATCCTTATATGAACCCCGACACGGGGGCGCTTGATGATCCGCCGTTTGCGGGACTTCCACAACAAGTACAAAGCAGAACTAGTGGTTAGTTCAGTGGTGGAGGCTGAAGTGTGTTGAGCACTGAACCCCCAGTTTATACTTGTTGTGGAAGTCCTTCAAACGTCGGACCATCAAACTCCCCCGTGTTTGGGTTCATAATATTATCCGTAGTCGCACAACTACTTCTGAATGACGGCCGCTTCCAGAGCTGCTTCAGCAGCGGCAGGACAGCAGTGATGTGATTGGTTGACAATGAGGGCGACATCTGATTGGCTACAGATAGGTCCATGTTGAAAAAACGCATTTGTGGATCAGGCGACGTCAGGGGAGTCTCAAAAAACCCACACACGAATGTGTAGCGATTCACACACGAATGCAGAGCGATCCACAAATAAATACATACAAATCCACATTTGTGCATTGGAATGTATTTGTAATTCGATCTGTGTGCATTTGTGAGTCACATTTATTTGTCAAATGTATTTGTAAATCCTTCTGTGTGCATTTGTAAATCAAATATATTTGTAAATTGTTCTGTGTGCATTTGTGAATTATGAGACCGATCTGACCCCATACAGGAGAAAGTCCATTTGAAACCAGTTTGTCAGTGGCATTTTAATCCTCATCAAGAGATCCAAAACTCAAAGAGTTTTTCATACAGATAGAAGTTTAAGAACAACACAGTACAATTACTGTGATGCAGTCTTTGAGAAGATGCAGGAAATCACCATCTGTGGTCCTTTCAAGCCAAAGATTTAAAACATTATACATTTTCAAATGTATATAGGCAAGTCGGCTTTTGTCTCTTCCGGCACTAATATCATTTATCGCTCTGTTTTTTATTTTACTGTATGAATTGTACAAATAAAAAAATAAAAAATTAGTGTATTTATCTTTAAATGACACATGATTTCTGTCTCATGACCAGCTCTTCTTCCTTGGCACTACTCTGATGGCAGGTACTGGGAGTCCATCAGTAGTGGGATGGGGAGGGGGAGGGGGGCTCAAGCTCGCTTTAAGGGCTGTATTGGAACAAATACAAAGGTTGAAGGAGGGATTTGTCAGGAGGAGCCTGCAAGGCTGCTACAGAGCTCTTGAGGCTGCTTAATGGGGCCCTTCTGCTCTCCTTGAGGACCTGGGGGATTTTGCACCTGCTACGCACAAAACTACATTTTGTTTGTGGCCAGACAAAACTGTTATGTCCTTTATGCTCCTCACATCCTTTTGTAAAGAGCGAAGACACAGAACGGGTGTGCTGGTTTTAAAACGTTTATGGGATTAGAGGTTCATGTTTTAAAACATAAACTTGAGGATGTTTTTAGTCTGATGAATGTGAGCCACTGAACACCAACAAGTGAGACTCCATGGAGCTCAGGCTAAAACATTCAAAAGCTCTTCAGTAAAAGTCATTCACACATCCAGCAGCGAATTGTACTTCAATGTAAACATGAAATCGCTTCTTCTGACGTTTGTTACAATGATTGATGCCTTGTGTAAACATGCTGGTTGGAGAGCAGGTGTTGTGCAATAATCCGTTTCCATGATAGTTTAGGTCACTCCAGGCCATCTCCTCTGATTAAAGTAGCATTTTAATCTACAAAGCAGAATATCTCTAAAGGTCTAAACAGTGAAACAGGCTCTGCAGTGCACTTGTCCCCTCCCTTGCTGTGGTCCTACCTCCAGGCTCCGGGTCCAGTCTCCCGTGGGGCGCTCTCCTGGCGCCGCGCTGCTTCACCAAGAAGGACCGCGGCATGGCGGCGCGCTCTCCGCGGGCTTTCGGCGTGGAGTGACGGGCGGAGGTCTTCAAGCAGCCCGAGGGCGGTGGTTGCGAGTGAGAGAGCCTGTTTGTGATTCACGGCGGTGTGTGTGTGTGTGTGTGTGTGTGTGTGTGTGTGTGTGTGTGTGTGTGTGTGTGTGTGTGTGTGTGTGTGTGTGTGTGTGCGTGCGTGCGTCCGCCCGCGGCCTCGCGCATTCTCCCGCTAGTCAAGGTGTGAGCCAAGGGTCGCGCGGGGGGAATTTCCATACACGCCAGTGTCGAGCCAATTACAATGAAAGGACAAGTGCAGGGGCGGGGCTCCGTGTGTCAATCAGCATACCCCAACAAAACAGGTGTATGAATGGGAACGGCCGCTCGCTACAGAGGCGCGGAACCCCTTCACCCTGCTGGGCTCCAGGGCCTCCTCCACAGCTACACACTCACCATGAAACAAAACCCCACAAAATGATGGCATGGATGAATACAACGAGATATATTGACATAACAAAACAAACACATACATACATACATAAATAAATGAGTAACCCCGGTTGAAGCCGTTGCTTAACTGCTACCATCTCTAAAAAAAGTGCCTAGAACGTATCATGAGCGGTTTCATTCCCCATTGAGATAGCTTGTGTCCGGCCGTTGTAGGACGGTGAGGACGCTGGGGGTTGAGGTAGGGTGACATTAATGCTGCTTAAACCTCATGTTCAGCAACACCACCTTCACAAGCCAACACCAGCTGACGTTAGGCTAGTGTGCACAGCAAGGCTGTGAAGTTAGGTTTTTACCCACTTGTTTTTCAAAACGTTCACAATTCATAAGTGAGGCATCCACTGAGGTATTTTATATATTATAGAGCAAAACTTTAACATCTCTTAAGCTTTTGTTGACCACATAAGTTATTTCAGGCATCTACTCATTTAAATGCCAAATAGACTGTTCTTGTATTTCTCTTCCAGTCTTCTGACCACTCAAACCTCTTTAACACATGACATCATTCACCCATTCACACTGATGGAGGAGCTACCATGCAGGTGCCACCTGTATATATATATATATATATATTTCAGGACTCATTACTTTCCTAAAATGATAATAATCAGTGTTGTTCTTCAGATGACATTACATAACTAATAATGTGTTGAGGAGAAATAAGTGAACATTTTGCTATGATGACAGTAGTTCATTGTGTTTATTCAGTAGGTCATCCTTGTATGCTTCATATGTTAGTAGGATGATGGTTACATGGTAGAAGTGCCACAGAATATTTTGTTAATGTTGACAAAACTTTAAAAATCCTAACAATTCATTTTTATTTTGTAGGACAATAGGACAACTAAATTCAAGAGCACAGGTTTCATGCGGACACATATATCAACATCTTTGCACTATTGTTTTTTGTTAGTTAATGTAATATTATTCTATTCTATTTTGTGTATATTTTGTGCATTTTCATATTTATTATTGATTTACTTGTACGTATAAATACTGCTGTAACAAAACAATTTCCCCTTGCGGCATTAATAAAGTTTATATTTCATGCTGAATGATTAATTTCCAAGAAACTTAGGAGCGCATTTTATATTTCTCCTTCGCCGTCTTGGATCATGTGCTTGTTTTTGCACCAGTGAATAGAAGGGTTCCGCCTGGTTAATACTTGTGGAGCTGACGTTAGAGTTAGCGCATCATTAGGCAGCCTGAGCATGTCTATGCTACGCTAGTTAAGGTATATTACATGTAGTTGGATGATTGTACCAGTGAATGGAGACCTACCCGTCTTTACAAGAACATTCCTGGTCTCTGCTTTCATTGTCTTCTGGCTCAATCCTAAGTGGATGTGGTTCTTTTACTCTGTGATCTGAAGGCTTTAGGTTCGTTCTTCATCTTCTTTACCGGTTTTCACTGCTGAATCAATTTGACATTCTGGATACGTCTTTCAAAGCATGTCGTAAACCCTTCTGTCTGATTCTCTCCGCTACTGCTTTTCTTTCTTTTTAAAAACAAAAAAAGCAGCATGGAGCTGCGGGGCTAATTAGCAAAGGGTCAATTATGTGGAGGGAGGTGTGAGTGTTTCCTATGGCAATATCAATTGCAGCAGGAATAACTAGATCAAATACTGTTTATCAAGACCCCAAATTTTATTTATAAATAACATACGGAAGTGTTGGTTGAGATTGTGTTACATCATATAGAAATAATAATAAATGTCTTGCATTCAAAGAGATGTTATGGCCAGTTCACTGCTGCAAGCTTGCAGACTCTCAGGTCCCAGATGAGAGCCACTCAACACGGCCTGCTCTTGCTGCTCTCCCAGCCCGGTCTGGGCACGGCGTTCACCTTGTACCTGGCTGGCTGGAGGACCACACCAAACTTGCCCTCCAGATCGGGCAAGGAGTGGCCCGGCGGGACAGAGAGGGTGAAGTGCTGCAGGATCCATGACAGGAAGAGGAAGAGCTCCATCTTGGCCAAAGACTCGCCCAGACACACCCGTACCCCGGCACCGAAGGGCAGGTAGCTGGACGACGGGATGATCAGACCTGAGCCTTCACTGTTCAGGAACCGACCTGCGGAGGAACAACACGGAATCAGACCTCTTCATAACGGAGATGACTTATTCTTTTGCCTCATCGTTAATCAATATTCATAAAAAGGCCACAATAGGCCTTCCTTCCCAGCAGACATGAGAGAGAAGGCCTATTGGCTCCATAAACTACATTACGTTTCATTTTCCAGGATAAAATATGAACAGCAGTGTTGGACAGCAGTATCCTCTTACCAGGGTCAAAGAGCTCAGGGCTTTTCCACTCCTTCTCATCGTGGTGCAGAGACCACAGGTTGACGATGACTCGAGTTCCTTTCTTCACTGTGAAATCCCCGATGCTGCAGAGAAGTACAGGCAGAATGTTTACGGGTTTGCTTGCTCTGCATGAAACAATTATCTTTGCCATGAGCAAGAATCTGCAGAATCAGTCCAGTCACACCAGTCACTCATAACGAGTGTTGTTTTGATCAGTAATTGAGCGGTTGCATTGTTGATATTCTATCAGAGACGGAGAACGGTGAGTAGCCTGAATGAAAGTCACGTGTTCAGGTGTACCTGGTGTCACTGAGGGCCACATGGGGGATGAGCAGAGGGGCCACGGGGCGGATCCGTAACACCTCCCTGATGGTGGCCTCCAGGTAGGGCAGACTGCCTCGGTCACTGAGCTGGGGGCACCTGTCCCCCCCCACCTTGCTGTCCAGCTCCTCCTGGATGCGCCTCTGCACCTAAACAGTCAGAAATATATCAAGAATATTAACCAAGAATGCACTTTATCTTAATGCATGTGTGTTCTTATTATTCAGGTGCAGAACATATTTGCAGAAATAGGTGCAGAAATATGTGTCACTAGAAACTGAATTTGTATGATTTAAATCAGAATGGCTCAACTTGGATAATTGCACAAGAACAATATTGAAAACCGTCTGTGGAAGTATATTTAACAGTTACATTTTCAATGAGGAGATTCAGTTCCAAACTAATAAATTAAATTTAAAATGTTGCTATCCAGCATCAGTTTTCTGAAGCTTTGTTTATGCTCATGCAGGGCCTCACTCACAGACGCGCTATATGAACGCGCTGGTCATTGCAGTGTTCTCCCTAAACACTAGAGGGCGTACAAGCAAATTGAACTGAAGAAGAAGAAGCAAAAAGTCAATAAGGGTTCCCATTAAAATGCCATAACCCAAACTCTTCGCTGCAGAGGAGGAATTGAAATGAACTGTAAATCTTCAGGACATACTTTGATGCTTTAAACAATCCCTGTAAAGAAAGGAGTCAAATGTAGAATCCCTTGTAAACAATTTGGTTTGGCCGGCACAATATAGTGGCTCTGTCGCCGTGCAGCAAGAGGGATCAGAGGTCGATCCCGGGCCGGTCCTCCTGTGGGGAGTTTCCTTGTGACCGCCATCGCTTCTAGTTTTAGAGCAGATTGTGGGACCTTCATGAGCCACAGACATTTTGTGGTAACACTGATGAGAATGTAGCTTCTGTGACATCACCCACAGGTTTCAAGCATGGCTTGAAGTCTGGGGTCTGAGATTCCAGATGTGGTAATAAGGGGAGGCCAGCCAGATATCTGTCAATGGAGCTGACAGTTGAAAACATACCTCTCCACAGACAGAAAGGTGGAAAAGCTGAAATTGTTGCGATGAGATGACATCAGAGCAGCACCTAGTGGACTCCAGCGGTACTGCAGCTCAAGGACCGCAAGATTCTTTCACGGTTGTAAAGTCAGAAAGTCACATTTAAAACACTCAAGGCCAAACTCCACACACACACACACACACACACACACACACACACACACACACACACACACACACACACACAGTGCTCCAGGCCTACCTGTGGGTAGTGGATGAGGTAGGCGATGGCCCATTTGAGCACGGTGGTGGTGGTTTCCACTCCGGCTCCAAAGATGTCCCCCACAGTCATGAGGAGGTGGTCGTCGCTGAGGCCCACAGACTCCGTGTTGATCTCGGCCGTGTTGTTGTTCTCAGCGCTGCGTTTGGCCCTCAGCAGAGCGTCCAGGAGGTCCCTCTGCACATGGTCACTGTAGTCTGTCTGGGGGTCGGGGGGCATACAGGATATTGCATTTGATGGGGTAGCATTAAGATAGCGCTTCACTTAAGCTGCCTGTCACAGTGAAGCATGTCGGTATGTTAAGACTGGGCTGCTGATCACGGTGCCTCCAGGTGAGGATGTGATGCTGAGTGTGTCGTAGAGCTGGATGGAGATCCAGGATTTGAGTTGTGATGCTTCAGTCCGCCTGTCAGCCTCACACAGTACAAAGCGTTGTGCAATGCACTGCAACAAAGAACTGGTCTCGACACTTTAAATCAATAGAGGTCATAAGCAGACCCATTTAAGCCCAGTCATCCCACGGACTTTTGAATGTTTTGTTTTTCTGGATTAAACCCAAAGTGGCAGAAACCAGAAAACGCCTCGGAGTGGTTTGTGAGTGTGAATGTCGATCGTAGGGACCCAGTGGTGGAGGGGAACGCTGACTCCTAGTTCTACTGGAGCATGTGGTCAGGAATTACACATTGCACCTTCCATTCTTAACCGTCTTCACCTCATTGTGACAGCACGGGGATATTATTATGATTGAGAGGCCCACTGTACCTTGTGCTCATCATATTTCTTCTGCAGAAGTTTGTCTCTGATTGAAACACACTTCTTCAGGAGCTGCAGATCCGCATTAGGGAAAATCTGTGACAAAGAGAGACACGTCATACATACTATGTGGTATATTATATAAGTATATATATTTTCTGGAGACATTGTAATACAAATATGACAAAATAACAGTAAATTGTACTAGTCATCCTTCGCTCTTCCTATTCAATTTTAGAGTTGAGTTGGGTGGTTGTTTGAGAATGAAATGTCCCCTTTTGCTTTTATCACTAATAAATAAATACTCATGTGAATCAGTATAACTGCTCTTCAGGAGAAGCCTGTTCTTAGAAAGCTGCAGGACACATTGGACAGTGGGACTTCTGGGTAATGCGGTCTCGTAGCGTTACGACAGTAGCTCGTTAGCGCTTGATAGTAATTAATTATTAATAACACTGTTTAAACACATTAATGTTGAAACGTACTGAAGACCCCTAATTGGTGCCTCCTTTCCACATTGAAATGCTGATCTCGTTCACGCCGCCTACCTGTAGCCAGGGGAAGATGTCCACCAGGCTGTCCTTTGCCACGGTGTCCACGATGCCCTGGCTGTAGTGCAGCATGGACTCGAACTCCCGGTCCCCTCGGCGGTACGAGGAGTTGAAGCAGAGCGAACAGATGACGTTGGTGACGGCCCGAGTCAGCTCGGGGGACAGATCCAGGGCCAGTCCAGCAGCCGCCGCCTCGGACAGGACGGAGCACAGAGACTGGGCCTCTGCAGAGACTGAGACACGGGCATCAGACCGCCGTCACTCTGACACGTTTACAATGCGTACGCCCTCACAGAGCAATCAGAAGGTTATTTATATAACTTATATGTCTCCATCGTTGTTGAAAGAATATGAAAAACACATCAAGGACAAAGTGTTGCACTGGGTGACGTATTCCATCAGGACCATAAACACACACCTGGTAGTTTATTTCCACTCCGTGAGATTCTATGTGGCTTTATTGGGCGGAAGGTTTCACAAAAACAATGTTGGCAAAGCATCAAAATGATATTAATATGAATATTAACACAACATTATGTTGAGTTACTGAGTTAACTGAGACTTTAAAAAAAATCTGAATGATTAAACCCATTGTAATGGTCTGATTCAACAGGTTTATCAGATCTTCTACTTAATCTACACAAGCAAGCCACTGCTTGTGCGTCTCAAGCTGCTGCAGCAGGGAGACTGTAAGCACCTTACACACTGCTGGGCAGCGTCACGCAAAGGAACCATGCACATACTCAAACAAGTGACTAAAGCTGTCAAAGGAACATAGTAACAAGTACATATGTAAAGTACTTTGCTTTCTATCAGTTTCTATCAGAATGCATCTGAGAAGGTGCAGGTACTTCACCAAACACTCCTCCATCTGCTGTATTACACATGAGCCATTGTCCTGCATCCAACACAGATATGCTAGAATACAATGCCACTCATATAAAGCAGAAAAAAACAAACCAATAAGGAGAATATGTATATGTACGCACATATGTATGCACAACTTTAAAATGCTGATAGGTCAAACAACAGGTAGAAGTAGATTATCCAGAACTGTCCGGTGTGTATACCGTCTACCATAACCCATAACCTATAATCTATCATAGGAGTGCAGAGTGAATGGTACTCACTGATCTTCTCAATGGAGGCAGAGCCCTCTCCAAACATGCACAGAGCTCCGTGAACTATTTTCCTGTGGAACCTCCACGTGGCACTGTAGTCTCCAAATGCAATGTCCTTCCCATCTCTGGTCAGAACATCTGTGGTTACCTTCATCACACAGACAAAAGACACATGATGACTGCTGCTGAGAAAAAGAAGAGGAAGAAGAAGAAGTAGAAAAAGAAGAAGAAGAAGAAGAAGAAGAAGTAGAGGTGTACCCACAGTTCTGGGTCTTCCTGCGAATATCTTCCCCTTCTTCAGCAGGACCTGCTTAGCGTGCGCGTGCTGGTTGACCACGATGACGCAGTGGGAGCCCATCATCAGAGAGTACGTCGGCCCGTACTTCCCCTGCAGTTCTTTGAAGAGCACATGGGGAGGGTGCGGGCTCCGTAAACTCAGCAGACTTCCGATGAGCGGGAGTGCTGGGAGCCGAGGGGGCTCCCGGGAGCCATGCGCAAACACCCTGAGCTTCAGCTGCAGCGCCAACAAAGCCAGCACCACGGCCAAAAACACACACAGGCACAGGAACCAAGTCATATCCACGGCAGAGGGGCCTGAGAGAGGGTCTGATCCAGCGGGGGCCGAGCAGAGAGGAGCTCTGCAGGAAGGCCCTGAGCGGCTGCAGGCCGCAGCATTTATGCAGCTCCTTCAATGCCAAAGCCTTGACTCGCCATGTTTAAGGCTGGGCCAATTTAAACAAGATAAGATGATTCATTGAATCCTTGCCATGACGACACCCAAAAAAAAAATGGACACGGTGGATGTCAATAGTGTTGTAAAGGAGCAGTGCATTACTTTATTGAAGTACAGTTTGGAGGTATTTACGTTTCCACCACAACTCTCTTAATCTGGCAGTTAGTGCTCATTTTGCAGATTAACATTATACACACACAAAACATACCTTTTTAAAAAAAAAAAAAATATGATGCACTGGTATGAAACAGCTTGTAAAGTAACACAATACAATTACAACACAGTAATATGATATATGACAAATATCCAACACCATAAAAGGGGCAATTTGGTTATGAAAGTAAACGGCATTTGACTGATGATACCTGTGATAATACCTCCAGCTGTGGCATTTCTACTTTACTGACTACAAGCAGTCAAGCCGTGACGTGTTCGAGGACCTTGATATTTATCAAATGCATGTGATCATGAATAAAAAAGAAAAAAAACATTATTTTCGACTGACGCAACATTTCTAATTAATGTATTGACTACTGATACCATACATCCCAGATTCGTGCGCGTTCACAGAATCATGTGAGCGCTCCGTGAAGGGAGCGCGGTGCTATGAATTTTGACCCTGGCTGCGCACCGTCCGTCGCTAGCCTAAACAGAAAATGGCGTCAGCAGAGTCCCAGCCGAGGTTTGGCCAGTCTGTCAAGGGGCTGTTATCCGATAAAGTGGGCTCTTGTAGCGGGGACGTGATCGCGCTGACCCGCCAAGTGCTGAAGGGATCTCGCAGCCAGGAGGTAAACAACACGAGTGGGTTAATCACGACAAATGCGTGGGTCGCCTCTAGCTAATACCAGCTAACACGGAGAGCAGACGGAAACGTCGTTTAGTTTTCAAAATAAAAGCCCAGATTCGGAGTGTTGGTTGAAATGCTGCTGCTGATGCAGAAAGCAGGGTTCAGTTCTATCATTGTGACTCGTAAAGGCAGGACGCTTTGGTAGGTTGTATGAGTATAACGGAGCACTAACGTTGGCACAATAGTTCTACTAACAAACATCTTCCCAACATTACTGCCTAATACACAGAAGTTCAACTTTGTGTTTCTAATATCATCCTAAAACGATTAGTCGAATAATGGAGTTGTTGTTTGACAGAAACACTTGTTAATTGAATAGTTTCCCTGGTTGTAGAAGACGTCACCGTGGCCCTTCAGCTCATCTTAAATGGTATTTCTTTGACTATTATGTTTTGGTTTGGTCTGTTTTTTCTGACTTTCCAGACAAAACCATCGACCTATTGATGAGGTAACTAGGCAGCTTTTTTTGGCCTTGCAAACAAGCTCTAAATGCCTCATTGTTCCTAACGTCTCTTCCAGCTTCTTGGTCAAGCAGCAAGAAATATGGTCATTCAGGAGGACGCCATCCTGCACTCTGAGGATGTAAGTATCAATATATATATATATATATATATAATCTCAGTCAGTGAATACACCCCAGATTATATATAGCATGCCATGGGAGCATACTAGACACACTTCTTTTACAAACTAAAAAGTTAAATTAACACCCCAAAGAGTGTCACGATGAAAAGATTCCATCATACAAGAAAATAAAGTGCTGTAGTAGGAAGTTATCGGCCCTCGTTTGTTGCTCCGAGACGGCACAAGTCAACACCGTCACCGTCTGTCTTCCAGAGTCTGAGAAAGATGTCCATTATCACCACACATCTACAATACCAGTGAGTATCAATCAGCTGTTTGTAAATACGTGTAAATACAAAATGAACTTTTTCTCAAATTGGAAGTGAATATTAAGAGTCTGTCTGTCTCTCTGTCTGTCGCTCAGGCAGGAGGCCATCCAGAAGAAGTAAGTCTAAACACAACACTCTGTTTATGCTTCAGCTGACATCACTGTCTCATCAGTAAGCCATAACACAAACTGGTGACGTGCACTGAATCATTTACCATCCTCCAGCGTGGAGCACTCTAAAAACCTGCAGGACCAGCTGAGACACCTGCTGAAGTGACCTGGAGCAGGACGCGCCCCCACCCTTTAACCGCCACCGTCTCAGCAGGATGAGACGTCATTTTTCTACTTCCAAACACACTGCTGGCCGGTGATCTGGGACTGGACGTTATGCACTACTATGTATCCTGTGCTTAAAGTGGCCGTAAACATGAACACAGCAGCAAACAGCTGTGGGAATCTATATGGTGTAGGGAAGTCTGAGCTGTAATCCAAGCTTTCTCTGTGCATGTGAGTGCATGTGATCGTTGTGCCTAACCCTAGTTAATGGTCGCCCCTTATATGGCGGTTACAGCTCACGGCTCCGTCCTGAGCCATGCCGTCATCAACCAACGCTAACGGTTAGCACCCTTAGCCGCCAGCTCAGCCGTCCCGTGGAAGCAGTCTCTTCAATTGTCGAGCGAATAATGTGGGTTTTAAGTCGCCCCACAAAAAAGCAAATTAGTCACATTAATTTAGGTTCGGAGTGAATAATCGAGGCTGCAGCATGGTTTGGTCCGAAGTTGGTTCTGCCCACCCGACTCCTACGAGAGAGACGCAGAGAGAGGGTTAGGGTCTTGTTTCTTTGTTCTTGTGGTTGTGTTTTAATGACGTCCGGAGACAAAGACAGTCATTTGAACGTTATGGAAATATCCGATAAGACACCGTCAGAAGCAGATGAAAAAGGTGAAAACTTTTTTCTTTTTAAGCAATCAAGGACGTTTTTATCAAATTTAGCTGGTTCCATTGAGCTTTTATAATGCAATATTACAAACATGTGCATTACCAAAGCATTCTTCTTATTTACAATTGTATTAGATTAGCTTCTAGCATTGATGCTACAGGTCGTGGATATAAAATGATAACCATATTCATAACCTTTCACATTTAAAATACACCACATGTACTGCTATTTGTAAATATAATAGTTCTGGAAGTAGTCACTGTTTCCCAGTCTGAACCCTGAAGTTGGATGTGTGGTTCAGGATTTCATGGTGTGAAAGTACATTTTTAATACGAGATGAAATGTCAGCACTCTTCATTAAGCCCATATGATTTATTGGGGAAGGTTTTGGCAGGGACACTGCCCTTGTGTTCAAGGATGGAGCAGATCCCTGGGGGTGGGGGGAGGGGGGAGGGGGCGGGCATCTCAAGACAAACACGTGCTGAACCACACGCTATCTATTGTGTTCCACTTTGCAAATAAACCCACATCTAAAAACATTCTGGCTATTTAGCTTTCTTAACATGTCTTTCTTCAGACCAGTGGAAAGAACAACATCAAAACCCACATTTCAGTGTTTATTACCCAGTTGACCTGTCGGGTCATGCAACATGTTTTTGATTTGAAAGGAACCTGTGAAATGAGCACGGTCGCGTTACGTCTTGCTGTAAGTGTTGGGATGTCAAGTGTTGGGATGTCAAGTGTTGGGATGTCAAGTGTTGGGATGTCAAGTGTTGGGATGCAAAATGTTGGGATGTCAAGTGTTGGGATGTCAAGTGTTGGGATGTCAAGTGTTGGGATGTCAAGTGTTGGGATGTCAAGTGTTGGGATGTCAAGTGTTGGGATGCAAAATGTTGGGATGTTAAGTGTTGGGATGCAAAATGTTGGGATGTTAAGTGTTGGGATGTTAAATGTTGGGATGTCAAGTGTTGGGATGCAAAATGTTGGGATGCTAAGTGTTGGGATGTTAAATGTTGGGATGTCAAGTGTTGGGATGCAAAATGTTGGGATGTCAAGTGTTGGGATGTCAAGTGTTGGGATGTCAAGTGTTGGGATGCAAAATGTTGGGATGTTAAGTGTTGGGATGCAAAATGTTGGGATGTTAAGTGTTGGGATGTTAAATGTTGGGATGTCAAGTGTTGGGATGCAAAATGTTGGGATGCTAAGTGTTGGGATGTTAAATGTTGGGATGTCAAGTGTTGGGATGCAAAATGTTGGGATGTCAAGTGTTGGGATGTCAAGTGTTGGGATGCAAAATGTTGGGATGTTAAATGTTGGGATGTCAAGTGTTGGGATGCAAAATGTTGGGATGTCAAGTGTTGGGATGCAAAATGTTGGGATGTTAAGTGTTGGGATGTTAAATGTTGATGTTCCCCACGTGGCATGCATGGAGGTTGTGCTAATTTCACGTATTTTCACGACATCACGGTGCTTTAAAGGCTGTTTTCTCTTAGATTGCTCTCCCATACAGTGTCATTCAGAGCCGGATTTATTCAGCTAAGGACGTTACGGAAATAGTTTTTTTTTAGTATTGATAATTTTTTCTAATCTACGGTGTGATAAAGAAAGTTTGTAACTCATAACAATGCTGTGAGTAATCAACTGGGACGTTTCATGGTGGTAATCTATGAACTGTTTACATTCCCCGGAGCGTCTCCACATTCATTTCAGACAACAAAGACGTGTTGGCGCTGCGCCACCAAACGTGTGCCAGTGAGCAGGAACGGAAATGTGCTGGAAGGTCTACATTAAAAGAATATTGTCTCCACAAAGACGAGCCTTTCGCTCATCCTCAGCTCCTCCCTGTGATAAGGAGCGAAGAGACGACGTTATCGGCAGCCCGAAGGCCAAACAGCTGCTCGGGCCCCGCAGTGTCCCTGAGGACCCGCCGCTGAGTCTTGTACCCTCACCGCTGCACGTGTCCACACCGTGCTTGTGTCGGGTTGATGGCGATGCTGATGAGCTGGTGGTGTCTATTTACTGGATCCCCGCTAACTGACGCCTTGGCGGCCGCTAATCTCCCTGGGGTCACCAGAGAGGACAAAACAATATACACACAGAACATGACGTAAAACATCCAGTGAAAACAGTGCAGTCAGATACAAAGTACAGTCAGACTGAAGGATGGAGAAATCAGAGCCGACATGCATTATGATCCATAACTTCTTCAAAGAAGGATCAGGAGTCCACAAAGGCAATGGAGTTGTAGTCAAATGGTCAATGGCCTTCAGTGAGCCTTTCATTATTTGTTACCAGTATACATTATGAGTTTGGAGCTGTGATTAAACTATTATTATATTATTATAATCTAATTTAATTAGATAACTGTGTTTGAGGAGGTTTGATCTCGGGGCTGGAGATATCACGTGACCTGTGCTAGCCTCCCTCGTGTCATTCATCTGCGGATCTTGCTATGGTTGGGGGGGAAAATACTAATTTCTATAGACCCTGTGTCAGCGTGGGTTCTCTCCGGGTTCTCCGGCTTCCTCCCACAGTCCAAAGACATGCATGTTAGGTTAATTGGACTCTAAATTGCCCATAGGTGTGAATGTGAGTGTGAATGCTTGTCTGTCTATATGTGAACCCTGTGATAGACTGGTGACTTGTCCAGGTGTACCCTGCCTTCGCCCAATGACAGCTGGGATCAGCTCCAGCGCCCAGCGACCCTAAAACAGGATAAGCGGTTCAGATGATGGATGGATGGAGAACCCTAACACATGAATTAATATGATCAGAACCCTAACACATGAATTAATATGATCAGAACCCTAACACATGAATTAATATGGGTTCTGACCTCTAACACATGAATTAATATGATCAGAACCCTAACATATGAATTAATATGATCAGAACCCTAACTCATGAATTAATATGATCACAACCCTAACATGAATTAACTGACCAACAATGATGTCAACAGAGAGGAAAAATGAACTAAAACAAGTGGTTTAATTACAACAGATGCACACACATTTATATCTTTAGCATAGAACCCTGAGGTCAGAAAATAGAACTCTGAGGTCAGAGCATAGAACCCTGAGGTCAGAGCATAGAACCAAAGGTCAGAGCATATAAGGTCAGAGCATAGAACCCTGAGGTCAGCGCATAGAACCCTGAGGTCAGAGCATAGAACCAAAGGTCAGAGCATATAAGGTCAGAGCATAGAACCCTGAGGTCAGCGCATAGAACCCTGAGGTCAGCTTATAGAACCCTAAGGTCAGAGCATAGAACCCTGAGGTCAGGGCATAGAACCCTGAGGTCAGAGCATAGAACCCTGAGGTCAGAGCATAGAACCCTGAGGTCAAAGCATAGAACCCCAAGGTCAGAGCATAGAACCCTTAGGTCAGCGCATAGAACCCTGAGGTCAGCGCATAGAACCCTAAGGTCAGAGCATAGAACCCTGAGGTCAGGGCATAGAACCCTGAGGTCAGAGCATAGAACCCTGAGGTCAGAGCATAGAACCCTGAGGTCAGAGCATAGAACCTTGAGGTCAGAGTGGTTTATATAACCACAGGTAAAGTCCCTAACTCCACATCGCTTGACGCTTGAATAAACTGAATTTAAAGCTGCAGGACAATTCAGTTAAAACATGTTTTTTAAAATAAAGTACTTTATTTTAAACACCTGGATAATGGATGTGACTCTTCACAATAAAGGCAGGATTCTGAGGATGACTCCTTAGCTGTTACAGCCGGCTTTGGCGTCTCGTGCACTTTGATGGTAGTTGCAAAGCTACCTTTTTTGATGTTATTGCTGGGTAGCGGTTTGTTCCTATTTATAGCCATTAATTAGGCGTTTGGTTGTGCATCGGAGATATCGCCAAAAAGTGGATGAGACAAGATTTTGACTTGCTTCTCCAGAAGGTTCACCATATCTGGGAACAAGGCCCTGTGACCCTGCCGTTCTTCTACCTGGCAAGCGGCAGACCTCCATTTTATATGGCCACTTCATTATGACATGCCTCATATTGGATGGAGTGTTCATCTCCTCCATGTATTTTATGTCTGTCATAGCGTTGCAGCACCCTCTTAGAAACAGCGCAAATTCCTACAGTGTCTGAACATCCTCGGCCTTAACAACAGGCCATCCAAATGCTTTATCCATCTGTTGCTATTTGGTATTCATTGCCAAAGTGTTCTTTCAAAAGTCCTTTTGCTCTTAGATATCCTTGTTGTGGCGTCATATGTAGGCAGCTTCGTACCAGCTCTCTTGGCTGCCCCCTGGTGTATCGCTCAAGAAAACACACACAATCTTGATAACTGCTGGTTCTTTCTTCAATACAATGTTCAAAAGTTCTAATGAAGGACATATACTTCAATGGATTACCGTCAAATATGATTATGTCTCTTTGTGGTAAAGAAGCTGATTTGCTGTTGCACAAGCATTGTGGTGATTTCATTCGGCCTTTGCATGATTGCATTTGCCTTTGGTTAGAATTAAAGTCCTTGCTCTTTAAGCCCTTTGCTCACATAGGAACTCATTCCATTTCAATGGGCCTTTCCTCCAACGTCCAACACAGAAAGTCTTGCTGCTGTTCCTTCATTTTCCTCAGCTTGTCCTTTTCCAGTCTGAGTTTCTCCTCTTGTGCCTTTAGGTCATGCCTCTTTTGCAGAGCAGCAACTAGCTCCATTACAGCTGCTTTCTCTGCCTTTGCCGTTATGCATGCAAATGAAATACTTGAGACAGATGATTTACCTTGACTTCTTCTGCTTGACACATTAGACGCACTGTCTCCAGGACCGATGTCATCTTCGTCATCATCGTCATCATCGTCGTCAATGTCATCATCATTAAGTACAACTCCATTTTCCTTCAGTCATGTGGATATTTCTTTGATAAATATATCATTGACAGCTTTCTTTATGTGAAACGAATCTCTGACTGACATTTCTCAGTGGATGTCCACACACCACCTGAAAAGTCTCTCCCACTCACGACCTGACGATTACTTTCAACAACTCAGTCTTGGCCCCGACCCCGACTGCCAGGAACCTCGGTGTGACCCTGGACAGTCAACTCTCCCTGACTGCCAACATTACCGCAACAACTCGTTCCTGCAGATTCATGCTGCACAACATCAGGAGAATACGTCCACTTCTCACCCAGAAGGCAGCACAGGTTCTCGTCCAGGCTCTGGTCATCTCGCGTCTAGACTACTGTAACTCCCTCCTGCAGGTCTACCTGCTGGTGCCATCCGACCTTTGCAGCTCATCCAGAATGCTGCAGCTTGACTGGTCTTTAACCTCCCGAAATTCACCCACACTACTCCGCTCCTCCGTGCCCTTCACTGGTTACCGGTGGCCGCCCGCATCCGCTTCAAAACATTGGTACTGGCGTACCATGCTACGAACTGATCTGGTCCAGTCTACATCCAGGACATGGTAAAACCTTACACCCCAACTCGTGCGCTCCACTCGGCTTCTGCCAATCGCCTTGTAGCTCCGTCACTGAGAGCTAAAAACACATCTTTTCCGACTATACCTTGAATAAAGGAAGTAGCACTTTAGTAGCACTGGAATGGCTCTTACTGATAGCACTTTGTAGTTGAACTTTATTGATGAAATTGTACCTTCTTGATTCTTGTTGTTCTGATTCTTGTTTGTAACCGTAGAATGCACTTATTGTAAGTCGCTTTGGATAAAAGCGTCAGCTAAATGAAATATAATGTAATGAAACCATGCTTCCTGCCTTCTCAGCTCCTCCTCGGGTAGAGGAAACTCAGTGAGCAGTGTGTTGTGGATTTCAGAAGCATTTTGACATAGGCTTTTAAATATTTTGAGATTGTGTAGGACAATAGAGGCATTTTTAGTTTTTATTTGGCCTGCTTGTACAAAATTGCATTTCCTTTCCTCCTGAAGCCTTTCCATTACCATTGAGACTCCTTTCACTGTGAACTTTCTAGTTCTTCTTTCCGTGACATCACGTTTTATTGCTGTCGGTTCTGTCTCAACAGTCTCATGATGCACATCCTTCATTTTCAACAAATTGTTTCACTGAGAGGCATTATGTTAAGGGCATGGCACAGCCTGTGCACTTTGTCCACACAATGCACTCGTGATCACGTGACAAGTAGCGCAACAATCTTTTCCTCTGATGTGCATAGTGTGGACATAGAAAGTCCACACAATCGATATCCATTTGAATCCAATACAGCACAATCCTTAGAGCAGCCTGCTGCCACATGTACAGCGCAATCCGTTTCAAACTAAACTAAAATAACATCAATCCATACCGGAGTACTAACCGGGGATCTCCTTCGCCCGGTGTCCGTGATTTCCATGATTCTCCAGGTGAGATCGGGTTTTTACTTGTGTAGTGACTGATTTTCATCACTTGCCACTCGGCTGGGTGCGGGAGAAGATCCTGTTCTTTACTCGCTCTTTCAGAAAGAGTCCAGGCCGTTCGTATCTCTTTGGGTGAGGTTCCCGTTTAATTATATTTCATTGCTGAAAGTACAACTTACACCGCGTTCCAAATTATTACGCAAATAATATTTTTCTCAGATTTTCCTAAATAGTCGATGCAAATGACAGTCAGCATAATTTAAGTCATCAACCGTTAGTTTAATGAATTTGAATGTTATTGAACAAACCTCCCAATGATAACAGTATTTTTCAAAAATAAAAAACTTAAAATGCACTGTTCCAAATTATTACGCACAACAGAGTTTTATACCATTGTATAGGTTGTTATGAACTGAAAATGCTCATCTTTTGAATTTGCAGCATTAGGTCTATTTGCTGAAATCAAAAGCTATTTCAATCAAAAACATCTTAACAGGTCAAGTTACATTTTAACATGGGACCCCTTATTTGATAGCAGCTTCACAATTCTTGCATCCATTGACCTTGTGAGTTTTTGGAGAGTTTCTGCTTGAATTTCTTTGCAGGATGTCAGAATAGCCTCCCAGAGTTGCTGTTTGGATGTGAACTGCCTCCCACCCTCAAAGATCTTTTGCTTGATGATGCTCCAAAGGTTCTCAATAGGGTTGAGGTCAGGGGAGGATGTGGTCCACACTATGAGTTTCTCTCCTTTTATGCCCAAAGCAGCCAATGATGCAGAGGTATTCCTTGCAGCATGAGATGGTGCATTGTCATGCATGAAGATGATTTTGTTACGGAAAGCACGGTTCTTCTTTTTGTACCACGGAAGAAAGTGGTCAGTCAGAAACTCCACTTACTCTACAGAGGTCATTTTCACACCTTCAGGGACCCTGAAGGGGCCGACCAGCTCTCTCCCCATGATTCCGCCACCTCCTTGCTGACGTCGCAGCCTTGTTGGGACATGGTGGCCGTCCACCAACCATCCACTACTCCATCCATCTGGACCATCCAGGGTTGCACGGCACTCATCAGTGAACAAGACTGTTTGAAAATTAGTCTCCATGTATTTCTGGGCCCACTGCAGCGTTTCTGCTTGTGAGCATTGTTTAGGGGTGGCCAAATAGAAGGTTTACGCATAACTGCAAGCCTCTGGAGGATCCTACACCTTGATGTTCGTGGGACTCCAGAGGCACCAGCAGCTTCAAATATCTGTTTGCTACTTTGTAATGGCATTTTAGCAGCTGCTCTCTTAATCCGATGTTTTTGTCTGGCAGAAACCTTCCTCATTGTGCCTTTATCTGCACGAACCCGTGTGTGCTCTGAATCAGCCACAAATCCCTTAACAGTACGATGATCACGCTTTTTGTGAAATATCTAAGGTTTTCATAACTTGTCCAAGGCATTGAACTATTTCACGCTTTTCGGCAGCAGAGAGATCCTTTTTCTTTCCCATATTGCATCGTCTGCATACATCATCATGTTGGCATTCTCCATCGCAACATATGGAGTAAAGGTGCCTAAGCAACCCAGCGGATGTATCTGCATGGGATAAGCTGACTCTGTCAAAGGCTCTCTGCCATCTCTCAGAAAGATAACTGACCATCCCAGAGGGCCGTACTGCCAAATCCACGTCTTTAGTTTAGTAATCATTATTTCATAGGGCATGTTCCAGAGATGGACAAATACTGGGCTTTGATCCCAGCTAGTCAGCAGAATCCATGTTCTTGATTTATACAGATTCATATCAAACTGCTGTATTTTTAAGAAGGGACTCGGTCCCCTTCAGAGTTTGAAAATGAAAACAAATATGAAATCAACAAATCTTACAGACCTTTGTGAATATGAGGTTTAAAACTCTTCTTGACTTTGGAAACAGGAGTTGAGAGAACAATCTCAACTGGACTTTTCGTCCGGGTTCAATTGAGAATCACACAGACTTGTGTTCCTCTTGTCAGATTGAGGTGCTTGATAGTTTTTGAAATGTTCTTTCATTGTATTTAATTCCATTATTTTGCAGCATTGGTTCTTAATTTCAGTTAAGAACCAATGTGTTAAGAACCAGCGCAACCAATTCATAGTTTTTTAAATATATGAATACATTTCTGATTCATGTTAGTGTAATGTCTAAGTGAAGATCTAAATATAGTTTTATTTCTGTTCTGTCTTAAAACCCTTGTCTCACAGTGCAATGGGCTTCATCCCAGCTGGTATTCCTCACTCATCATGTGTCTTCTTCGATCAAAACAAGGGATGTTTTTATTATTTACTGTATCTCTTTATCCTTGTGCCCAGCTGCTCCCTCCTGATCTCAGAAGTTAAAGTGCTGCCAAGCCATTTTTTCAGCTCCCTTCTTATAACCTTGAGTGTAAATGATGTTCTCCCCCTACGACAGCACGCCGTCTTATCAGAGGATTGCGAGGATACAGGTCCAGGGACAGCGGCTCATCAGGGGACGCCTCACATCTTCCGCCTCTGACAAATTGTTTCACCTCTGGGCTTGGAGATTAAACCTTGTGTTTGTGCTGACAGGTTGGGCTAATACTTCCCAGTTAGATACCACACACATTTTTACTACTGGGAAAGTGTTTCTTCCCTCGATGTTAGAGTTTATACATTCACTGATCCAGCATCTGCTGATACAGTGTTACCTCCCTAGCTCTTGTTAGAGGTCGTCCAGCTGTGTGGAACTGAGGGAGGAGCAGCAGCAGCCGGCAGGCTGCTTTAACCCTTGTGGTGTCTTAAGAAGACACCCTTGTGGTGTCTTCTTAAGAGCCCCCCAAAAATGGGGGCTCTTAAGAAGGGGTTCGGAGCCTCTGGGACTCATGGGGGTCAGAGCCTATCAGTCAGTGGTGGGCCGTCAGGGCCAGCTAAGCCTTCTCACAAAGTTGTAGCTATTTTATAATTTAATTGTTTTTCTCTATTAGCTTATTTTCTCATTGCACAGCTCCTGTCTTCGTTTGTTGCTCTCATTCCAGTGCAGTTTATTTTAAGGAGAGCTCTCATCCAATCAGATTTCACCTCTCCGTCTCTATGGAAGAAGAGCGGCTCGAGGCCTTCTAGGTAGACTTTGCAGATTAAAGTACATGGGGACATTATCCTTGATTGTCATAGACGTCAACAAATCAGATCTTTAGTTTGACATGCTGGGCGTATTCTTTGACGTGCCAGGGACACTGAGGTGGCCTGGAAGTACGTCAGCATTATAACATGCTGTGATTGGTCAGTGGACCAGCGACTTTAGTCAACAGAAAGCTACCTAGCTGCTAGCAGGAAGAGTAAGAACAGTTCAGACTGAAACATAAGAGAAGTTATGACAGTTTTTCTTGGTGTAGTTTTTTTTAACACTCAATGGCTGAAGGAGGAGGAAAAACAAACTTGATGGTGGATTTACTGACAACACGGACATGTTCAGCCCCTGAAACGCATGGAAACTTGGGCTGTCACTGGCGTTCATGGACCTGAACTGTACAACCGCATTTGTTAACAAAGAGGAGGATGGACTTTTTCTTTATCAAGTGATCAGCATCTGGTGAGTGAACTGCTGTTTGTGTTTTTACATCTGCAGTGTATTTAATCATAAACAAGCCACAGCGGGTTATAAGCCACTGTTGCTGCTGCTTAGCCGCCATAGCGAGCTGCGCCGCTGTATGAGGGCTCCGTATACCGGTAGGAAACCCGGTACGCAGGCTCCGTAGCCCTGTACATCTGATGTGTATACAATGTCAGACGTCACAGAAGGCCCAGGGAGAAAATGCACGGACCGCCACTGCTGTCAATAAATACCAGCCCTTAGCAGAGCCACTGGTGTGATATAGCAAAAATAAATGGCACTATAGTCAATATAAGTTAATATGTCATGTTTATAACAATATTACACAATAAATATGAACATAAACCACAAATATGACTCAAAGTGACTCACGAATGCACCCTGAGTTTTGAAAAAACGTTTCAGAGGCCTTGACATGATGACTGTAAAATACTATAAAAATGAGAGAAATACAAAGTCCACGCAGACGAGCACACTACATGTGCTAATTACAGTTGACAGCCTTATGGGGTGCATTTTTTATGACCCACATGTCTAATATGCAACATAAACATACTTGTTTCTTTTTGGCAGTATATACACTTTTAGGTTAGTTTGTTTTAAGTCATGAAAGTTCATAACGCCTCATAACCATAACACAAAAACATACTATAAAGCATTCTATAATAAGGTCACATACTTGATACATAGTACATAGTGTATTATAATTTCAATGGTCTGAATGCGTTAAAATATTCTCATAATGCATTATAAAAATACACCATATGCAGTATAATCATAAAACATGTTTAAAGTATGTTTTTAATGCATTACAGACATGGCCTTGCAATAAAGTCAGTATGAGTGAACAGCAATTATTAAGTATTATGACTATCAGTCCCTGTGAATTGCTTTATGTGTTATGATTTTCGTTCTTAAGCATTTTGGATATTTATGAGTGCTCATAACTATGATTATACAGTGCTAGGCAGAACCAGGTCCTCACATTTCTGTTTATTATCTTACTTCATGCTAATTTATTGATGTTGTTCCCACACCTTGTGGGCGGTGGCCGAGGTTCAAAAAGACGAGCATCGCATATGAGAATGAATACTTACGTTGCCAAAGAAGTTGAAGATGTTTCCCTTCGTGTTTTCTCTCTCAACAATGAAGAGGGTAAACAGATATTCACAAAGTTTATGATGAATTGCAGGTTGCTTCTTCATGCAAAACAGATTTGGGGTTTGAACTAAAGCTGCTTCATTTGAGAGGTTTAGCGAAGGTGGCCATTTTCTACCCCTTTGGACAGGGGAGTACATGTTAGGACTACACAAGGTAAAGAATCTTCATCTTGTTGGAGGTCATGGTTGTATTGTACTTGGATCAGGTGCGTGAACATCCCTAAAGGTGAGACAGATTCTAGCATGAACATTTGTGTTGTGGGTCAGTCAGAACATCAGGTGGTTGTTCTTTCTGAGGAAAAAGCAACTGATGGTAAATTATTTGCAGAGCCATTTACACTCGACAAAAAAGGTGAACATAATCAGAAAGTAACGTTTTTGGTGTTATTTCAGATATAACTGAATAATTCAGAATCAATGACGCGGTTTTGATGCGTTTTTTAGTCAAATTGTTTCAATACCAGCTGTTCCATCATTCTTACCCTAACCAGCAGAACATTTTCCCATATTTGATCAAGTACATTCCAGCAGAAAAGCATTGCATTGCAGGTTTATGTAAAGACTTTTCTCCATGGAAGGGCCAGACTTTGTGTTGCCTTCATATAGCTGAAGATGGTGAAACAAGCATTTTAGGTCCCGTAGCTGAACGTGAAGGAGACCCGGGAACAAGGCATGCGGTCAACTCAGCCGACACTCGGATCTCCGTAGTCAAATCAGCAGACACTGAAATGTCAGTCCATCTATATACTGAGCGAGTGAGGGTTTTAACAAAGTTAGCGGAAAGATCCATGTGACAAAACATCCGGTTTTGGGAAGTTAGCGAAAAGATCCAAGTGAAACAACATCAAAGCAAGATGTCGACACTACTGTTACTAACATATAAAAGTAAAAACTGAACAGATTTGTATCTTTATAGATGTACAAATAGATAATTTTTGCTACAATTATGCTAAAATTCATAATAATACTGTACTAAACTGTAAGAGTTTATAAAAAATAAAAGTCCTAGTTTTAAATGTTTAAAAAGCTTATTTATGATTATTTGAGGACATCTCTAACTTCCACTACACTGGAAATAAAACAATGTTACTGTATAAAAAGTATAATTACAGAGTTTCAAACATTGACATGTTTGAGACTGTAATTATACTTTTCCCAAGAGTTCCAGGAAATGACTGATGCAGATGTGTTCAAGACATCTCTGACTTCCCCTATACTGGAAATCAAACCATTTTGCTGTACCAATTAGGAGATTTTCCAAAGTAAAGGTCATACATTTTAAGCGAAATCTGTCATTTTTAAATGTTTGAGACTCTGTAAATATACTTTTCTTTAAAGTTCCAGGGAATGACTGCAGATGTGTTCAGGACATCTCTGACTTAAATGTCAGTACAAAGTAATCGTCATACATTCGTGACTCCAAACTAGTCATTTCTGAATATTTGAGGCATATTTTCCCAATAATTCCAGGCAATTACTGATGCATATGTGTTCAGGAAATTATGACTCCACCCATACTGACTGATTTACACCGGCAATAAAATATTTTTACTGTACAAATTAAGAGATTTTCCAAAATAAATGTCATTCTTATTGTTTGTGGGAACAGGAAAGTGGCCTTGAGTGGGGGGCTTAGGTGGGCAAGTCACTGGCAGAACCTTTAGAAACAATACTAATAATATTATTCATAACACCAAGATATTATTTACAGATAAAACGCCACTACAACACCACTCACACACTCCACTGCTGCTTCCCCTGCCTCACATGAATTCGTGCCACTGGTTTCACCATTACCGTAATGTCCTCCGGAGACAGTGCTCGTTCAAGAAGACTTAATTCACTTTCTTGCAGTATTCCCTTTAATTTTGGGCCTACAAGATGTCAGCACGGCGAGGGTAAGTATAAAAGTATTGTTGTATTAGTAGACGGCTTAAATACTACCATTTTATATGTGAAAAACACTGTCAACTTAAATAAGTAGACTAATGTTTTTCACACATTTACCAATGAGAACAATTACATTAGGGCCGAATTTTGTTGATTGGCCAGTGTGTAAAGTGTAGGAGTGTAGGCAGGGGCGGACTGGCCATAGGGGATATCGGGGAAATCACCGGTAGGCCGGCGGCGTTGGGCTGTTCTTATGTTTTTATGCACCTTAAAACACCCCTACACACACATAAATCCCACACCCAGCATGCAACACTACTGATACCACGGCTGTTCACACCCCATCGTATGTTTCGTTCTGTTTATTTCTACAATATAGTTCTGTGTTTCCCCTACCATTATATTAGGGGGCGCTATTTGCAGGTCAAGACAAACGTACGCAGCCTGTGCTTTCAAATAAATGTCCACCTTATACTATTAACGGGTTAGGCTTGCGTGGCTTGCCGATTCTTGGCTTCTTGCCAAAAGCTGACCTCGAGATTCCCCCCATACCCCCGCCCCTCCCACAAAAGAGCTGTACACCTAGGGCAGGGGTGTCAAACTCAAATACACAGTGGGCCGAAATAAACAAATTGATACAAGTCAAGGGCCAGATGGGTTCAACGTTTATTGAAAACTTATTGAAAGAACCTTAGTGCACATATTGAACCTGGAACTAACAAGGCCTATAGAGTATTGCCTATAAAACATTAATTATGAAATAAATGAAATAAAAATTATAAATACATAAAATAAAAATAAAAGTAATAAAATCAGTTTCATTAATTGCTTATGGCTCTATCTGCAGTTTTTCCAGAGTAATTTCAAGTGGAAACAGTTTCTACAGGCAAACAACAGCCAAAAATAATTTACTTCAAAGACAAATCAAATGTCCTGTAGTAGAAGTGAGGATGATTCAACTTTGTTGGGTCAGGTGTGCCAGGATCTGGGAATTGGAAATGTCAATCTTACAGTTTTTCTCAGTCGCTTTGGCGCATTTCTTAGATCAAAAGTGCAATTCTTGATACTACTTGTACAAATTCCAAATCATCTAGTCACTTGTGCACATCATTAAAGCAATTTCTTATTCCTTTGAACAAATTGCAATTGCTTTTGTACATATTGCAATTGATAATGTACAAGTGTCAGCTTTTTCCACATTTTCAATTGCTCATGTCATGTTGATCAAAATATAGTAGATGGTTCTCTGTTGAATAGTCGTACCCCTCATAACATCTAGGCATTAGTTCCTTGCACAAGCCATTACATGCAAAATTGTTGAACTGTTTGTCATAAACTGTCGAGCATAGTTTTACACATTTCTAAAAGACCTTTTGTACAAAAAAGTGAATTGATGAATCGTGCAGGTGAAATTGACCCTCACTCATGAAGGAATGTAAAGTGTTAGTTCAACCAATAATCAACCAGTTGTCTAAATTGCTCAAAGGTGCATCTCATGAACAATCAATTGGCAAGCATATATAGACAGACCACAACACAGAGTTGCAATTTTCCAATAATGGATGGACCAGGAAACGAACAGGGTCAACAGCCAAGAGGAGGAGGAAGAAGAAGAGGAGCAAGGATACGTGGTGGAAGGCAAAACAGAGGAAGAGGCAGAAGAGGACAAAGGCGCATATCTGATGACATAAGGGCCACTATTGTAGACCATGTTGTCAATCATGGCCTTACAATGGCTGAGGCGGGTCGAAGGGTGCAGCCGAATATTGGGAGATCAACCGTGTCCTCAATAGTTCAAACGTTTAGAAGAGAGAACAGGTATGTCCACCAATGTGCAGTGCACTGGTACTGTATATAAGCAGTATACTTCCTACAATGCTTCATATTACAGTAGTCCACTTGTATTTCACAGCACACAGAAATATACTCTATACAGATAAATACTGCATCTTACATGCACCCACCTGTATGTTTTACAGTATAATGTGCGTTCGCATAGTTTTTGTCTATGTGAAATTGTGCGATGCCTCACTGCATTTTTCCCCACACAGGACTGCAAGATTACCTCAAACCGGTGGCAGAGGATGCCTTTTCACACCTCGACAGGAGAAGGCTATTTGCACCATGGTCCGAGCAAACAATGCCATGAGACTCAAGGAAATGCAAAGGAGCATTAGAGAAGACAACGATGTCTTTGAAAACATCCATACGGTTAGCATCTCGACCATCGACAGGGTGCTGCATAGAAACCAGGGCCCCGTTCCTCGTACGTGGTTCAACTAAGTCGATCAAATGTCCTATCATCCAGCTTAAATCAACCCGATGATTGACATCAGGCTAACTCGGTTCCTCAAAGGCTGATCCGCGCTCAAACGGTCTCGTTAATTTGAACCAGACGTCAGTAATCAGGATGATTGCGCGTGCCCGTCCAACTTCAAAAGGGAGAAGCGTCGATCACTGAAACCATGATTAGTTAACGGTACAATGGCAGATACGGTTAAAGCCAGAGCCTCGTTTTTCTGGGGAGCAGGAGATGATAATGACTTTGTGGGGCAGGGGCGGGGTTTAGCGCACCTGCAGCAGACGAGAGAGGGAGAAACACTCGGAACAGCTGGGGCTAATAAGCCCAGCTGGGTCCAACGAGTGTGGGCCGGGCTATTTAAGCCCGGCAGGGTTAGGTAGTAAGGGGGGAGAGAGCACAAGGGCATGCATGTGTGAAGCCTGTGGGAACACAATAAAGCCTGTTAAAACCCGCAAGCCAACGTGTCGGTACGGTCTGTCGGACAATGGAAGCAGGGGTAAGCAAGAACCCTGCCACAGACTTCTTATGAAGAATTCAAATCGAACACCGCCGCCGCTGCGAGGGCTCGTCAAGGAGCTTGGCAAAATATCGCCGACAAATTAAATGCGTAAGTGTTGGGAAGATGTAAAGGCTAATTTTAAATGCCTCATCACCTCAATCAATCAGATTATATTTCTTCTTTAAATGTGCCTGCTGACAGTTCACAGATAATTGAGAAGAGTTGAATTATTGGTGTTAAACTAGACATACACTAGTAAAGTTAATTATACTCTGGATAGAGTTAATCCATTATAATTAACTGTCAGTCGATAAATAGTTGTCAAAACCGAGTGTAAAAAGGAAGTGTCACTAAATCAAATCTCTAAGCGTAAATGTTTAAATATTAACTCCGAACTTCTTACTCTAAACTCTGATCCTGTATTTCACACCACAAGTGTTAACGTCATTAGCATGCATGCCTGGTCTCACTGTAACATAAAAAGTGAGTAACAGCAGTGAACGGTAAGTTTCGCTTGACGTTTTGGCTGAATGAGACGAGTCATGCACTTTGTAAACATAGATATAAAATGTGATAAGATGATGCTAATGGTTCGGAGTTGCTAGCTAGCGTGCTAAAGTGGTGCTAACGCTAGCAAGCCCTTTGTCCAAAGTAATTTCAAAAAAAAATTTTTTGTTGCGAAAATAACACAGCTCTTGGTGAAGTATAATATCACTTTGTCAGTAACAAACACACACCGTGAAATTGCGGTTTTCGACAGACTGCTCATGTTTACCGTGCCAAAACGGCACGATGTCTTTTTACTGGGTCGCACCGAAATATCACTATTTTGAGAGGGAGTTATATTTCTAAGTGTCATATGGTTTATCTTGGGAGACACTTCAATGTCGGTTCCCTCAATGACATAAAAATAACTTCTTTTTTTTCTGTGCCTTATGTCTTTTAAAATGTGTAGATGCATTAATGTCTCCTGGCATTTCTTGTGGTAAGATATTTTTATTATATGGGCTAAGCTGCATGATATTGGCTCACATTGACTTTTCATTTTAATAACAGTGGGTCAGATAAATTGTTCATAAAGCTATCCTCTCTTTTAATTCACTGAATTAATATAGAAATTGCTGGCAAAGGTGGAATACGGAGGAGTCCAAAATACATCAAAATTCCACAAATTGATGAAAACTTTGACTTCCAGAAGTTTCTTCAAGGTTTGTCTCCACACATTTTAAGGTTAAAAAAAAGCCTTATAGGCCATTTTAGAGAATATTTTCATTTTTGTAGTGTGTCTGTTTTGTTTTTAAGCTTTTATGCTCTAAATGTTTAAATGACATGGTTGATAATAAACTTAATGTAACTTTATTTTGTTTTTATTTTTCCCAGTAACAGACAAATTTAGTCTGCAGGCCCAACTTGTGACTGAAGGTGTGCTCAGCTTGACTGACACATCAGAGACTGAGGTTGATGCCGACACATTCGATGAGCTGGTCAAGTCAGGGGTGAGAAACTTCAAGGTTGGATATCGCCAGTATCCAATAACAGGTAAGGTTATGTTGTCTTGATTTTTTTATAATCATTCACCAATCAATAAATTATTGTTTTTAATTTAAATTGATTCTTCTTTGAACTGTTTTTTTAGACATTGCTATTATTCATCTGTATTACTAGACCCATCACCATCTCCAGCATCATTGCCAGACCCTCCAGCATCACTAGCTTCGACGCCAGACTTCACAGCACAATCACCGGCTTCTTCCATTTCATCAGATTCTATTATCCTCCCAACCACAAAGAACAGGAAGAGGGCCATGAAAGACCTGGATCGCGATAAAGCAATACAGGTAAACCTTGAAACCAGCTACACATGTATTAAATCATAAAATTAGTGCTAGATAAGAGGCAGCACTTGAACTATTTATATTAGTTTAATGTAATATGTGAAACTTAACTAAATCTAACTAAATGTAGTCAATTCATTTGAAGCATGAAGCGAAGGGTTAAAAAAAATGAATGTTGTCTTTGCAGAGGGTTGAAACTGCTCTGAGCTCTAAGCCAAAGAGTGAAGAAATCTTCAAAGAGTATGACAAAACCAAACTGTCAGTTGCGACACGCAAGCAGATGGTCAACATTCAGGTTGCAGAAATGATAGAAATATACGGGTAAGAAATCATTTTTAATATAATGGCAAAGGAAAACATGACTGGACACATCTAATAAATAATTTGTTTCGAAAGGAGGATTCCACCAATACATGTCCGGGCCAGTTATGCACTTGGAATTGTGACCCTTTTTCCATATCTCCAAGATCCTTACTCAAAACATGGATATGTAAGTTTTAATGTGTCTTTTAAGTCCACAAATGTGTTGTAGAACTTATTTCATTAGGCCATGTTTCTGCTTTATATAAGAGATGCACAATATTATTGGCACAACCTTGATATCAGCTGATAATGACTTTAAAATTAAATATCACCATCGGCCCAAAACTAACATCTCTGCTGATATGACAAACCAATAAAATGATGCTTTATATTATGCCCCACAGCCCCACAAAATGATTAAAGCCATAGTCTAAGTTGAAGTAGTTTCCTTACATTGCCCAGTGAGTGTTTTGTAAAGCCTTTCATTTATGTCTGTATCTACCAGTGGGCCATCATGGTATGAGTAGGCATAATGTATTTTTTTCACTACAGCAAAGACTTGAGATTATCTGAAATTAGGTAAAAAAAAAAATGCCCACATTATCAGAATCAGTATCTGCAATCACTACTACTTTATATTTGATGTGTGTGCATGCAGGAACACTACTATGATCCTCAGGCCAATACTGGCTATCTTGCATGGAGACTCAAGACAGTACAACGCAACACCCATGATGGCTTCCGTGAGTGTTCCAGGCCTGATTTCCAGGACAGGCCGACAACCCAACGAGAATCTCTGTTAACGTTAACTGGTGATCAGCTCCTTGGTGAGGAGTGCAGGGAGGCTCTCTCCATAATGAGACACTGAATGGACAAATCTGTGGTTAAAGAGAAGATGAGAGTCACCTTTGACTACAGACAGAAGCTGGTTCATGACCAGGATGCAACAGCTTCAGTGTTGGATGTCTTCCCTCGCTTTCTTGATACATCCGGACTGGTAGGAATATGTAGAGATTATTATTTTTATTGTAAATTATTTTAAAACTGACTCCTTCTAATGCAAAGTGCATTTTAGTAAGCTGTATATGGACATTGTGCCTCTGTTTAAAGATTGAACAGGATTTTTCCATGATGTTCGGGGACCATGTATCTGGAAGGTTTCTTGCGAGGTGGTCTTCAGATTTCAAGCACAGTCATCACAGAATACCAGAGTCTTCCCTCAAGTCCTTATGTTGACGAGCTGCTGGCTGCTTCTGATCTTGAGGTTGAGAATGACTACGGTAAATATGAAGTTTTTCTGTATCCAACATACAATCTGTTGCCCATTTCAATAAATCACAATATGCAACAGTCATCCAAAGCTAAACCTGTGGTCCTGAAATAAATTAATAGATCTCTATTGTCATTTTAATAATGATGAATATGAAGTTGAGTTTTGTTATTCAACAAAAACAATAATTTTAGTTAAGTGGTAAATGGTATCTGTAGTAAGCAAGAAATAATGTTTTACAATGCTTTTGTTGTCTGTCTCAAATATTTGTCTTCAAGGCTGGGATAGTGATATGTCTGCTCTCCTGTTGCTGTTGCATCTCCTGCCCCCTACATCAAAAGGCCAGAAAAAAACTCCCAAGATGAGCTCAGCACAGGCACCCAATCATGTTGTCAGATTCATTAAGGTACCATCAGCTTTTTGTACTACCGTGTAAGAAGTGTGAGGTGCAGATTGGACTGTAAGAATAATTCTTGCTGTGTATCTAGTAGGGATGCACCGATACCGGTATCGGGCCGATACTGCGTTAAAATACTCGTACTCGTATTCGTTTTCAATTGCCGATACCAAGAACCGATACCACTCAACAGTATTTAACTACAACAAACTGGTCGCGCTTTGTGGAGAAAAAGATTTGTTGTCCTACCTGACTTCAACGTCTAGGGCAGGGGTCGGCAACCCGTGATCCAGAGCCGCATACGGCTCTTTCGTCGCTCTCTTGCGGCAAGGTGTGTAGAGTAATGTGCGTTCACACCGAACGCGACGCAAATTACTGCCGTTCCGCCGGTTTGAATCAAACTGTTGCTGGTCCGCCAGACGTAGCGCTGGCAGCGGCCTCATTCAGACGCTGTTGTGCGGCTACGGATGATATTATTGTAGCCGAGTGTCTGTTGTGTGTCTATTTGTAATTCTAATAAAATGAAAACACGCTGCAGGGTAACTTGAACCACTTTTTTTTATCTCCTTCACACACGTATATCCCACAATTCCACTCTTCTTTTCCTTTCCGTTTCTCCCTCCACAATAAAAGCACCGGAAACATAACTTGGAACACAGCTTCCTATATAATTGCTCGATCCCTAATATTATCGCTTACATTATGAACCCGGACACGGCAATTGTGTCCCTTGCAGCCGTAACCGTAACTCCGTTTAAAAAAATGAAGGCATCGTGAGAAGCACAAGACTTTTGTGAACGTTTACGTGTACTTAAATGTTTGAGGGGTTTAGAAATGAGAGCTTAGAGGCAGTTCAGAAAGGGCCTCCGTTTGCTCCATGAGAGAGAACTGTGCTCCGATTTAAGTCTAATGGAGCAGTTGGCTGACTTCATGTCGCTTTCTTGCTTTTTGACAAAAAAGTAAATGTTTGTGGGATTCCACGGCACATTTGTACAAGCAAGCACAATATTTCCTACGTTTATATGTAAAAATTATCCCTGAAGAGTGAGAATTGTGGAGCCAATGGCAATTTACAATTTATTTTTTCTCGAGATCCTGAATCTTCTCCACACTCTAGCGATGACATCACGCACTCTGAGCTGCGCCATACACACTCATGTTAAAGGCAGAAAATGAGCTTAAGATTTATTAAATTCAAAAATTCATAGTTTAAAATTCTTAAAATATAGAAAATATCTAAAAATATGCAGTCATAGTTGAAAAATATGTCTACATTTTAAAGTTGAAATTGTATCTTTAGCTGAAGGTATGCTGAACCTATAATCTGTTAAAGTTGAAGATTTTCTCCATAGGAATCCCATTAAAAAAAAAAGCATAAAAAGATTAATATTAAGAAAATTTGAAAAGTTAAAAATATGAAAGGTCATAGCACCCCTCTCCTGGAGAAGCTGAATGTTTTTATATTTGAAAAGTTTCAGTAGCTGAAAAGATGAAGGAGTTTTAGCAGTTCAAAATACGTACGGAAGAAATAGAATAATAAGCTGAACTAGAAATAGCATTTCCTGCTGAAAATGCGTTGGAGTGCTAAAAGCTGAAGCTTAAAGCTTAAATATTTGAAAATAATAAGTGAAAATAGCTCAATATAGATCAATATTGCTGAATAAAGCTCAACATGGCTCAATAAACCTGAAAATAGCAGAATATAGCTCACTACAGCTGAAAATATCTGAATAAAGCGGAATATAGCTACATATTGCTGAATAAAGCTCAATATAGCTCAATAAAGCTCAAAATAGCAGAATATAGCTCATTATAGCTGTAAATTGCTGAATAAAGCTGAATATAGCTGATAGCTGAATATTGCTGAATAAAGCTGAAAATAGCAGAATATAGCTCATTATAGCTGAAAATTGCTGAATAAAGCTGAAAATAGTTGAATATTGCTCAATAAAGCTGAAAATAGCAGAATATAGCTCATTATAGCTGTACATTGCTGAATAAAGCTGAATATATACTTCAATTTAGCAGATAGCTGAATATAGCTAAATATAGATTAAAATAGGTTAAAATACAGAAAAGAGCAACAGTATTGGTAGTCGTAGTAGTTTTAGTAGTGGCAGAAGTCAGAGCAGTTGTAGCAGTAATAGTAGAAGCAGGATCTGAGGTAATAGCAGCAATAGCAATTGTAGTAGTAGTAGCAGCAGTAATACCACCCACTGCAGCAGTAATAGAAGCGGTATTAGTACCAGGAGTTGCAGTAAGTAATAGCAGCAGGGATAGTCATAAACACAGTAGTAATTTCAATGCTGTTGCAAGTATGAACAAGACAATGACCTGATTATGAATATGTTGTATTTGTAAGTAATTAAAACAGTACATTAGTATCAGCAGCAATAAAATTAGAAGAAATCGTACAAAAACTATAACATATATACAAGACTAATATATTGCTCATACATCAATAGAAATCCAAATATTTCAAAGAGGAAAAAAATAGTGAAAATTAACATGATAATAAATAGTTATATTTTGAATTTATTGCATATATTTTGTGGAACTGAAAGGAAAGACTGTCTTACTGGCAAAGTAAAAAAATCTGGTCTTTGCACATTTTATTGTCCAAGTAAGGATGACTTGTTTATCAAACTGCATTAATCTGAAAAACTTAAATAAATTGAACATAAATTAAGTGAACATAAATTAGTAAAAAATTGGAAATAAACAAAAGAAAACCCTCTGTTTTGTGAATCAACAATTTGTAAGCAATCAACACGGTACATTAGTATCAGCAGTAATAAAATTAGAAGAAATCATATAAAACTATAACATACAGACAAGACTAATATATTGCTCATACATCAATAGAAATCCATATATTTCAAAGAGGAAAGAAATAGTGAAAATAAATTCTTTTATAAATAGTTTTATTTTGAATTTATTGCATATATTTTGTGGAACTGAAGGAAAGACTGTCTTACTGGCAAAGTAAAAAAATCTGGTCTTTGCATATTTTATTGTCCAAGTAAGGATGACTTGTTTATCAAACTGCATTAATCTGAAAAACTTAAATAAATTGAACATAAATTAAGTGAACATAAATTAGTAAAAAATTGGAAATAAACAAAAGAAAACCCTCTGTTTTGTGAATCAACAATTTGTAAGCAATCAACACGGTACATTAGTATCAGCAGTAATAGAATTAGAAGAAATCATATAAAGCTATAACATACAGACAAGACTAATATATTGCTCATACAGCAATAGAAATCCAAATATTTCAAAGAGGAAATAAATAGTGAAAATAAATTCTTTTATAAATAGTTTTATTTTGAATTTATTGCATATATTTTGTGGAACTGAAAGGAAAGACTGTCTTACTGGCAAAGTCAAAAAAATCTTGTCTTTGCATATTTTATTGTCCAAGTAAGGATGACTTGTTTATCGAACTGCATTAATCTGAAAAATCTTAAATAAATTGAACATAAATTAAGTGAACTGGAAATAATAAAATAAAAAAAACCTCTGCAAAAAGCCATAGGGTTTCATTTTCCCCAAAGATCTCACAGCATAGACACACTTTGGCCAACCAGAAGTAAACAAAGGGCACATTTGATAGAGTGGCACATTTGTCAATACTGAGCTTTCTGTACATTCAATTTTGTAGTTGTAAATGTAAATAGCATGCAAGCAGTAAGTCCAACAGTGTTTTTGTTGTTGTGGTCAAAGAGAGATATTGAACTTACAGCTTGTTTAGGGAGGACCTTGAAACTGTCAGTGATGACTGACTGATGCCTGATCTGCAGCAGTTTGGTTCCCTGCAGCCGTACACCTGATCACTTATTTAAGGATCAACTGTAGTTGGTCTCTGCTGAACAGAACGGAGCACAGAAATGCACCGATGGTGATGTTGAGGTAGGACGATGGAGCTGGTCCTGACGAGAGAAAAGTTATTGTGATAAACTGAAGACTGAAACAAAACATGTTAAAAAGTTACATAATTCACAATAAAACAAATACCTCGAACTCTGCTGCAGGGAAGAACAGCATGTATGCCCAGTGCTATTTCTCATAGATAAGTTTAGGAGGGCTGCATGATGTTCAGCTTCTTTTATGTGTAGCTCTCTATGCAGTCCTGAGTGTCTTCACTGAAGTGGAGGGAAGACACTGGAGGAGAAGAGGTTGATATACAGTACAATGTTATAATATAAACTATAACATTAAGGTTATTAAAACTGTGTTAAAAAGTGAATATATTAATGGACACACAATTACAGCTAAACATTGTAAAGCACATATGAAATAAGAAAGCAATACCTTATTCTTTGCTGTGAAGAAACCTTGACACTGGCAGGTAGAAGGAGAACTCTGTGGTCCAGCAATGCTGGTTCCACTGTTGACGGACAGTTAAGCTGGTGCTGCAGCATCTGGTCTGTTGTGGCATGATGTCTTGGTTGTTATCAGCTGATCCAGTATCTCGGAGCCAGACAGAAGGAGAGGCAAAGGCAGGCAGGTGCAGTCTCTGGCCTGTTGCAGGATGTCTAAACCTCACAGTGCTGAAGGAGGTGAGACCAAGGCTGCCAGGTGTCCTTTTAGAGGACACAGGAGAACTGTGTCTCCGGTCCAGGGGAAAGGAAACTTCCTTCCCTGTTAGAGTGTATAGTGTGAAATTGGGTGGGATGGAAATGTGGGGTTTCAGCTGGTAGGTATCAGTATACCAGAAAGTATGTGTTACATCTAGAACACATACTTTCTGATGTATGTCTGATAGCAGCTGTGTAAGGCAAGGCAAGGCAAGTTTATTTGTATAGCACATTTCAACACAAGGTGATTCAAAGTGCTTCACATAAAACCATTAAAAGCATAAAAACACAATGCAAAATAAAAGATTTAAAAGCATAAAAACGCAATCAAAAATAAAAGATTTAAAAACAATTAAGAACAGTCATTAAAACAATAAAAAAAAATATATATATATATAAAACAAATAAAATAAAAAATAAAATAAAAAAATATTAAAAAAAACAATTATAAAAAAATATTTCAAAAAATAAAAAAATGTTAAAAGGCAGAAAGCAGTACAGTTTATTTTATTTATTTACACGTATCCTTGAAGCTCAGGAGAACGGCTGCAATACCCAATACAGTGAACTCGAACGAGAAGCTTCTACTGTATCAGAGGGATACAGCGCTCGATCGCTGAGGTTTATAACACCAGTTCACAAATATTGTTTTATTTCTCCTTGCTTCGTAGTACCATAGACTATGATTTTCCCTTTTATTCCCCTTTAATCCCCACAGATATGTAGTCGAACACTTTCTCCCGAGGAATTCTCAGTCCACTTTTGTGTTCTGATACACACGCTTTCAGATTTCGTTAATTCACCAAGACTTACAAAAACCACCCACACATTCCATGAAAAACAACAAATCTATCCCTGTGTCCTTAACCTTGCACCTCTTGGCATCGCTCCCACAGCGGCATCGCTCCCACAGCGGCATTATCTCAACCCTAAACTGACCGCCACCTTCATCGCTATATCGCTCCGTGACTTCAGTTACCAGAGGTATCAACGTGCCACACGGATTCAACTTGGATTTCTACCGACTAGAGTCGACCTCCGGTAGCTCCAAGAGCATCCCTTTGTCCTATTTAAACTCCTTATTCTTTTACCTAAATCCCTAACCTTGCGGACACTTATTCTCATTCCCTACTAAAAAACCCGGGGAAATATGTGCTTTCACTTTACTTGTGACAAGGTACAATTTTGTAAAACTTCTCTCATTTTGGTAGATTTATTTCTCTGGTCACGAGCAAAGTATAAGCGCTGCACTTGCAAGAGCAGGGAGTCGTTTCATCAACACGCAGGTTGGAAACCAAAACAAAAGATGTAGAATCTGGTTTAATTAAAGGCAACAGCAAACAGAAAGGTCTTCAGTCTGGCTTTAAAGAGGCTGAGGGTCTCAGAAGACCTGCAGCTCTCTGGGACCTTGTTCCAGATGTGTGGAGCAGAAAAGCTGAACGCTGCCTCTCCATGTTTAGTTCTGACTCTGGGAACAGAAAGTAGACCCGTCCCAGACGACCTGAGGGGTCGGGATGGTTCATAAGGCAGCAGTAGATCACTAATGTATTTAGGCCCTAAACCACATATGTCAAACTCAAGGCCCGCGGGCCAGATCCGGCCCGCCACGTCATTTTATGTGGCCCGCGACGGCTTGAAAGGCATGATCACCACCGCGGACCCGTTTTCAGTCGGTCGCGGATCCGTTTCCGGTTCGTCGCGGACCCGCTTTCGGTTCGCCGCGGACCCGTTTCAGTCGGTCGCGGACCCGTTTTTGGTTCGTCGCGTACCCGTTTTCAGTGGCTTGCGGACCTTTGCATGGGCAATATAAAAATCTTGTGCTTTTATTTTGAAGGGAATTTTGAATGCGGTAGAGTGCGTCTATTCACACTCCTCAGTGCTGCGTTCACAACACACTTTACTTGCATGAGTTTACACACGCACTATTTGTGATAGTTCACTTCATTCCCGACCTTTTTTTTATGTTTGTGCATGAAAGCAAGGCTGAAGTTGTAACATGATTATGTGTGTTGTATTACTTTGTGTCCTTAAGATGCACTTTGGGGTTTTTAATTGAGTGTAAAAGGGAATATTTCAAACTAGTTTTTTTGTGTTGGCATGTGAGATTCTGTACCATTTCAGGCTCAAACGGCACCATCTTTTCATTAAATCCATTAAATATATATATATATATAAATAAATGCATGTACAATATTGTTACACTTGAATAAACAATACAAAGGCAGTTATTTAACAATATGTTCGGTAGTAGTTAAATTTATACAGTGTTACAGTTACAACCGGCCCTTTGAGGGCGACCATGATGCTGATGTGGCCCGCGGTGAAAATGAGTTTGACACCACTGCCCTAAACCATTCAGTGCTTTATAAACCAGCAGCAGGATTTTAAAGTCAATTCTTTGTTGGACAGGAAGCCAGTGCAAAGACCTCAGAACCGGAGTGATGTGATCCACTCTCCTGGTCTTAGTGAGGACTCGAGCTGCAGCGTTCTGAATCAGTTGCAGCTTTCTGATTGACTTTTTACTGAGACCTGTGAACACACCGTTACAGTAGTCAAGTCTACTGAAGATGAATGCATGGACAAGTTTCTCCAAATCCTGTTGAGACATAAGTCCTCTAACCCTTGATATATTCTTCAGGTGATAGTAGGCTGATTTTGTAACTGTCTTGATATGGCTGTTCAGGTTGAGGTCTGAATCCATAACTACACCTAGATTTCTGGCTTGGTTTGATGTTTTTAACGTCAGTGATTGTAGCTCAGCGCTCACTTTCAATCGTTCGTCCTTGGAACCAAAAACAAGTACTTCTGTTTTATCTTTATTTAATTGAAGAAAATTCTGGCACATCCAGTTGTTGATTTCTTCAATACATTTAGCCAGTCCTTGTATGGGATTATAGTCCCCTGGTGATATAGTTATGTAGATTTGTGTGTCGTCTGCATAGTTATGATAACACACTTTGTTGTTTTTTCATAATCTGAGCCAGTGGAAGCATGTAGATATTGAACAGAAGAGGCCCCAGTATTGAACCTTGGGGAACACCACATGTCATACCAGTCAGCTCTGATGTGTAATTAGCTACCGACACAAAGTATTGTCGGTCCTTCAAGTAAGAGTCAAACCAGTTAAGTGCTGCGCCAGAGAGTCCTGCCCAGACTTTCAGTCTGTCTAGTAGTATGTTGTGATCGACTGTGTCGAATGCAGCACTGAGATCCAATAATACTAAGACTGAAGTTCTGCCACTGTCTGTGTTTAAGTGGATGTCGTTGAAAACCTTAACAAGAGCAGTTTCAGTACTGTGATGCTGACGAAAGCCAGACTGGAAGACATCAAAACAGTTATTTTCGGCCAAGAAGCTATTTAGCTGTTGATAAACCACTTTTTTTTTTTACAATGCTTGTACACAGCTGCTGAAACAGTTTTGGCCTGTGCATTTATCAACCCTGACCCAAACCCACCCTGATAAATGCACAGGCCAAAATGTGTTGGAAATGGTGCTGAACAAATATGGTTACCTGGAAAAAAATACGACAAAATTATATTATCCAATACATTGAAAATAAAAAATTACCAAACAAATTGCCATTGTACTTACTATAAAAAAATGCAACAATATTCTGTGACCTAGTATTTTTTCTACTCAGCTGATACATTTATGGACTGCTGCAGGACATGACACAGTAGACAGGGTTGTGATAACTGTAATAGGTTTTCATCATACCAGAGTGGAGACAACATTGTGGTTGAGAGATGAAGATGAGGTCCAGCAGTGTGTTCTTCTCTGTGGTTGCAGCAGTGATGACTTGTGCATACCCCCTGGACTGAAGATAAAGTATTGGCTTATTTGTGTTGGAGAAGAGATTCTCGTTGAAATCACCGCAGACAATGATGGGCTGACAGTCCATGATCTCCAATGAGTCCAGAAGGCTCCCCAGGTTGGACAGGAATGATCTCACACTGTAGTTTGGAGGTCTGTACACAGCTGAAATCAGTGTACTTACTGGGGCTTCAACCTTTAAAACCACAAACTCAAGATCAGTTACATTATGTAAGTACTGTTTTTCACACACTTGAATATGGCTTTTCACATAAACAGCAACTCCGCCACCACCTGTCGGCCATTTGTGTAACATTTGTGTACGACAGGTGTCTATTGCGTTTGAACATGTTGTAGCCCTCTAAGTGGAGACTGTCTGCAACAAAGGAGCCTTGAAGGTGAGTTTCTGTGAGACACAAAACATCTGCAAGACACAGTTCATGATGGCTCCTGATGTCATTGATATGAGATGGCAAACCTTCTGTATTATGGTGAACAATGGTCAGAGTGTCATGTCTGCTCAATGTCTGTTGGATACGAAGAAGAGGCATCATGTCGTCTAAGCTGACTTGTCTCATGGTCTCAAGGGCTCCAGTGATTTCTGGGTTGGCATAGATTTTCCTTTCATCCAGATCCAGCATGTGCAGTCCACTGAGAGAGGTCACTCTACTGAGAGCTACATAAGCCATGCCAGGTTCAAAAATGTGTTTTAGTGAGACTACAGCTGATGTACGTGTCATACCTTGAACCTTGTGTATCGTACAAGCAAAGGCAAGTCTAACAGGAAACTGTCTGCGTACCACTCCCTTCTGTTTCAGATTCTCCTCTGCTCCCTCTATGTACACTAGATCGTCAGGTCTGCCTGGTGGTCTGTTACCGTAATTCCTTCCAGCGGTTTCATCATCCATCTTGAGTCCAAGCATAGTGACATGTGCAACATCACTTTGTTCTGAGGCTATTACCCTGACGAGAGTAGCGAACGATCCATTTACCAACCCTCGAGACAGTCTATGTTTCTGGTGAGCATGACTCGAGCACCTTCAGCTACGTTTAGTGTATCTGGGAACTCATTTCTGTTGCCTTTATATGGTTTGTCTTGGCGAGCCATTCTTCCAGTTCGTGGGTCCTTCTTGTAGTCATCGGCATCAATCTTGGTGATATGAGAATGAAGCAGAGCTAATGTTGCTGAGTTGTGTGAATCAACCTGTTTGTTAGTTGCAAAGATGTGCAGAACATCAGCTGGACAACGTGATGGTTCTGTGATGGTCTGTGACAATAAGGCTCTGTCTGCTTCAGACAACTCATCTGACTTTCCTTTAACACGGATCCGGTTCAACATCTCTGCAAAGGCAACATCATCCTTCTGACGCATAATCTCAGTGAGAGTGATCATTTGAAAGTTTTCCTGCCATAGGTCAATCTCACCTGGCTGATACACACAGAGGGTCTTGGGCTGTCGCACTGGTGGTAGTTGATAAAAGTCTCCAACAGCTATTACTGACATTGCTCCAAAGGGTCTGTGACTGCCTTTAATCTGTTTCAGTCTCGCATCCACATAAGCAAATAAGGGCTTTGACACCATGGACACTTCATCGATGATGAGGATTTCAGCATTTATAAGTTCTGATCGGACTTCATCCAGTTGGTTGCCAAGTCCTTGAAATGGAGGTTTCAGACTTCGTGGGAGCTTGAGCAGAGAGTGCAATGTTGTGCCTGATATATTAAAGGCTGCAGTTCCAGTGAAAGCAGTCAACAGCACAATGGGGTTTGAGATGTCGGCCTCCTCAGACTGTCTCGGCAGTTTGCACAGTATCTTAGATGCCTCAGAGTAGATGCATTTGATGAGATGTGACTTTCCTGTTCCAGCACCACCATTGATGTAAAAGAAAAACTGCTCAGGATTTGGGCCACAGACGCGCTTTAAGCACCAGTCTCTAACTGCATAGAATACACATGCTTGTTTCTGGTTCAGGTTCTGATACATCTGCCTTAACAGTGTGGGGTCTAATACAGGGCGCTCTCTGACGGCTCTGGCTTCTGTTACAGCATTAGCCTGATTACTGTATTCTGGGACATTCTCTTGTACATTTTCAGGATCTGGCTCTCTTGCCTCCAGTTCTTCTACACATTCCAACCTGACCATTTCAGATTCTGGAGCCAGATTACACCATTCATCAATCACGCCTCCGTTCTGTTCAAATTCTTCCACTGCATTCTCAATCTCCTCACTGTTTTTCTCATATTTGTCTCTGTTTCGTTTCACAATGTATCACCGCACTGGATTTGTTGATCATATTGAGGCATTGTTCATACTCATCGAGTGTTAAGTTGCATTTAGCGAGGAGCTGCTGCAAACTGAGTGAGGCAGTTTCAGGTTCATTCAGCAACAAGTTCAGTGGTTGGAGCTTTGACTTTGCTATTTGCACTTGGAGTGGATCAACGGTCTCACCAGGTCTCGTTATGAATGTGTTTCTGGCAGGCGGTTTGGGAAATCCAAATCTGCAACCAGAGCTGGCACTTCTGAAACATGTCCTTGAGTGTTTTTTGCTGTGTAATTGCACTTCTGTGACCTTCTTGTAGAGTTCCGGTTGTGAATGTGGGTCAGGCAGCTGAGCTGTGATGTATTTGGACACAAAATCTGACACAGACTGATCAGAGTCCTCCTCAAACACAGGTGCACCTTCTACCCATATCAGACAGTGAATGTGTGGGCTTCCTCTGTGCTGGAACTCAACTCGGTAAAAGAAGTCAACAACGTTGCCGAGAGGCTGTGCAGGAGATAATATCAAATCTCTGAATAATGCCTCAACATGCTTATCAAACATGCGCATTGTTGTCACAGGATTGCTTCTCAGTACGTCACACTTTGCTGACCAGTCAAGCCCTTCAAAATTGACCTCACCTTGCTGTCTTTTAATTGCTTCAATCACTTCCGGCCAACGCATCTCAGCTGCAGAAAACGTACAGAAGAATGTGGGAGTTCCCAACTGTCTGATCATGGCGAAAAGATCTCTTGTGGTTTTCTCCCAATAAGCTGGTGTTCCTCTCAGTGGTTGCATGAATCGGACTGCATCTTTATTTCTCACCAGCTTTTCGACCTCCCGTTTATTTTGCAGCATACCAGAAGTTATTTTTCGCCCATCTCTGGTCAGAGGCTTTCCTTTCCTTAACTGTATTGACATGCTGGATGTGGCCAAGTGTATTTCAGTCACAAACTGTGCAAAGAACAAATAGTTTGTGTCTCTGGCAAAACGATCATCAATACAGAAAAGCCTCGCTTTGAAATAACTGCTGGGTGTTACTTTAGTACGTCTCATTTCATCCAGTGTGTTTTGACCTGTAGGGAACTGCACAGGGAAAGCCATCGCCTCAAGTTTAGGTGTTTTGAAGAAGCCAACAGGACTGTTTCTTTCAGCAGGTGCAACAGAGTAGATTCCTTCACTGAAACATAAAATCTCCTCTGAAACATCACACGGCTGAAGGCATGATTCAAGAGCAAAACCACCATTAGGCATGTCACCTTCCTGTTCTGCATCATCTCTCTGCTCCTCTGGTTGTTCACCATCACAAGACGACATGTCCATATCCTGGTCACCTCCAGTCTCATTTTCGGCCTCACACTGTGCACTTTTCTCACACATGTCAATCTCCATTAAATCAGCTTCATCATATTCATTCTCATCCATGGTTGCATCCTCATCCTCATCATCATCATCAGGAAGTGTTGGGTCACAAAGCTCAGCCTCATCTCTGATAGTTATGTCCTGATATTGTGGATGAATGCGTTTGAGTTTATGCAGCGCCTGCACGAGTTTAGACCAGGTGACAGTCTGGAACAGCTGATGACCTCTGTAACACAATCGTCTCTTCAGCTTTACTCTCATCACTTGAGACTCACTTCTCAGTCTGGGTAACGCTTCCACTGTTTCCTGCACTTCAGACGGGACACAAACCACGTTACCATGTATGGCTCTCTGTCTTCCTTTGGGAAGAGGAATAATTTTGGCAAACGCTATGCACTTAGCTATGAGATGTCTCTCCAATATGTTGAGGTCATACAGTTCAGGTGGAATGTCAGCGAGCTCCAAGTTGTTGGATACAGCTAGTGTTGGCATTACTCCATCTTTAAGATGATTGTGGCAGGTGTGACAAATCCATTCTTCCCTCCTCTCATCAGACAGATTAAACAGTTGTTCATTTCTGCACTCATCATCACAAACATGGATGTACTTTCCTGTTAGGCATGCTGCAACCATGACTGGATTTTTTACATAGTTTGACCGTTTACAGGGTCTCACTTGGTTTGGAAATGATGCCTTGTGACAGACGGTGCACACATAAGTGGGACCGGCTTTTATTTGTGATCTGAAAACAGATATGGCCTCTTTGATAAAACTGTTGTCAATTTCATTCATTTGTCTATTTATCCGTCTGTATTTCCTTTTTATTTTCATGGCACATCTCATATTTTGCATACTCCTAAATGTAGAATTGTTTTTATATCTGTCTTGCATTCGTTGTCTCATTAGTTGTTTGTGTCTTAGCCTGAATGCTTGGTCATGAGCGTAACGGTGAGTGATAAGAGATCTCTTCCTCTGTCTAAACTCTATGCTGTCTTTATAAAGAGCAGTGAAATCCACGTTTCTTTTTTGTCTGAAATCAGCATTACCTTGGTAACGGGCCGTAAAGTGACGTTTCTGTTTCTGTCTGAATTTGGCATGGTTTTTGTAACGAGAGACCAAGATTTGTTTCTGTTTCTGTCTGAATTTGGCATGGTTTTTGTAACGAGAGACCAAGATTTGTTTCTGTTTGTCTGAATTTGGCATCGTTTCTGTAACGAGAGACCAAGATTTGTTTCTGTTTCTGTCTAAAATCTTTATTTTCCTTGTACCGGGAAGAAATGTACTCTTTCCGTTTTTTCTGAAAGTCAACATTGTCTCTTGTATTATTTATTTTCTTTTGTCTAAATTCTGGATTGTTTTGATATTTCCTGTTTACGTGGGATATTTTTTTTGCTTTATATGCTTTATTTAAAGCATAGTTTTCCCTTTCTTTCCTTTTTTGATTTTCTTTTCTTTGTGGAGGTTTTTCTGAGACCAGTAGTAGTTTTCTCTTCATTTTTGTCCTTTTGTGTTTACTAAGCTTTGTCAATTTGCAGGATATTGCCTGTAATACAGTTTCAGATAAATCACTGACCTTTTGTTGTCTCACAGATGATGTGAACATGTCACTGGACACTCCTGTCAATATGTTGTCAGAGGGTTCACTGAGAACAGGGTTTATCACTTGAGCAGTCAACTCTGATTTGCTGTGAGGAGCATCATGTGACGACAATGACTTGATGAGGACCTCTTATGCCGTGGAGTGAGAGGACACTGTAGGGAAAGCAGTCTCAGGTTGATCAGTGGCTGTGTTTTTAGTAGGCGAGTTTAATTCAGCTTCATCCAACAGAGGAGGTTCATCCACGGTGACAGCTGACGGTCTGCAGTCTGTGTTTGGGAGAACTTCATTCAGGTTGACTATGTTCACATTGTAGAACTCCACAGGCTTCAACTCATAGGTACAGGAGGACAGTGTGCCCATAATTCTGTGGGACTTCATGAGCCTGTCAATCATATCACTGAGACGTGAGAATGTCACCATGACGGCAGTACCAGGAGTGCATGAACCAGGTGGTAAACCTCTGGTTGTTCTGGAGTGTGGGTCAAAGAAACCATATCTACCTGACCTGGTTCTGAATACTGCAATACATAACAGTCTCATCAACAGCAAAGCGTACTTCACATCTGATAACAAGCAGCTCAGTCCTGACTCCAGGTCCAGAAAACTGTCGACAGCTCCAGGTAAAGGTTCTCCTAATGTGCCATACCTTGAAAGTTGAGTCATGTCCGCATAGTGTGTTGACCTACGTGCAGGAACTTCATCAGTGAGCTCATCTGTGGTCAAATAGATGTGTTTAGTGACTCGTTTCCTGATCTCTCTATACATTGTGTTACCTTTATCCAAAACAAGGTTGAGGTCTGCTCTGGTGATGTTTTCATTCTCATGAAGGAATGCAAGAAAGGTTAGTGAGTTACAGGTGCACTGCTGATTTCTGCTTGTTCCGTATTTAATAGAATCCTGGCTGTGGGATGCACTTACATGTTGTTCAGAAGGCTGATCTCCCAGGTTTACACAGTCTGCATTAGAAGGCCCTGCTGCACATGGATCCTCACTGGGTTGTCCTCTCTTTACCGTATCTGCATATGATACCTGTGGTACACATGACACTTGTGGTACACATGACACTTGTGATAAACATGACTCATCAGGCTGACCTCCGTGTTTCACACTTCCAGCATAAGACTCTGCAGACATCTTTACCTCTCCACTGCTCTGAAGACCCAACACATTCTGCTTCTTCAGTCATTGCACAGTGATTCTCCCTGGCCCTTTGCCTGCGCAGGCTCTGAGCTTGTGACCTCTTACCCTTCCTTGGCATTGTTGCGTCTCAAAACCACAAATTCTATTATTGTATTGTAAACAATCAAGTAAAATATTACTATTAACAAAGGAGGATGTAAAGATAGATTAAACATGTCTGCTTTTAGTAATCAAGAACACTTAGGACTGATAAATTAGCTCACAGACGTTTGGGGTTAAATGCTTAAAAACTATACAATTTATAATGATATACCAAAAGAAAAGACTTCAAAGTATCTAAGCAAATGTTGTTCTAGAAAGTCCTAGCCAATTCTGTGTAAATAAATATGAGGTCAAATGTAACACTATAAGAATATCAATACTAAATCTTTACTTTTTCTGAAATACGATGGTAATATATATTTTAGCGTAAGTGAAAGAAATTTGAATGCCAAATTCACCTCCAACCTCAAGTATATTCCTTATTCTTAGTCTTATTATATTAAGGCACGCTAGGAATAATATATTGTTAATTGCAAAGCTTTTTGTAATATGTATACGTATTTAGATTTAGAAAATATACCATATACCTTGCCAACAGGGAATAACTTATATAATGATCTAATATTACTATGCTATGGTTTATATTCAAAATCAGGAACAATTGTCGTGGCAGTTGATGATGCCTCTGAAGAACGTCGGGTCTGCAGACAGGAATCAGCACCTCCAAATAAATCCTGTTCCTCCTAGATGGCTGTATTTTATTTCAGTATGAACAGGTTAGACAACAAAATGCAAACATACACTGAATGGTTGAAACAATGTAAATATGCAAAATTATTTAACAAACTAAATTTAAAAAATGAATAATAAATGTAGTAGAATTACTTTTACTCGTATGTAGACTAGTCAAGTTACAAGTTAACAGTGTAAAACATATCTGCTACCAAAACAAACCTTTGGGTACAAACCAACAGAGCTCCACAGCAACAAAGATCAGGAACAACTAAAGTTAAGTTTCTTGAAATAAGTTAATTGAAGTAAGAAATGATATAGTTGGAAATTTAACAGATTAAATTCTAAAGTATAAAAAGTGTAACTTTTATCAATTACAACAAAACAATGTGTATGCTATGTGTGGTTTCTTTAGAGTTTATGAATTAACTTTTTTAAATTCTTTGTTCAAACCAATTTTGTCTCAAAAATAGTTTAATTCAAATGCTTTGTCCAATTTGTAAAAACAGTAATAAATAGTATTCTATAGATAGGTGTATGTAATGTAGATAGAAGATTGAAAGTGGTGAGAGTGAGAGAAGAGAATCTCTCAGATTATTCAAATATAGATAGATCAGGTACCAATAACCCAAGTCAAGGTGAGTGATCAGAGGAGAGATAGAGAGCGTGAGAGATGAGAGACTCAGGGTATTCATCAACAGACAGGTACTTGTAACCATAGCAGAACCAAATCAATTTGGTTATAATCAGGGTTTCAGAATTCAGTTCAAAATCAGGTTTCTCAAGGTTTTCAGCAAGGTTTCAAAGGTTCAAAGGTTCCAAAGGTTCAAAAGGTCCAAAGGTTCCAAAGGTTCAAATGTTCATTACAGATCAGAGTGGGATAGAGGGGGACACAAAGAATGAATTTCCAAATGCAAAGACAGAGCGGTAGATTTGACAGGAAAGCTTGAGGCACCAATGTTTAGACAGAGTGGATACAATTAGGGGACAGATAGATAGAGCGCCAATATGTAGACAGAGTGGATACAAGGTAGAGGACAGATAGATAGAGAGCCAATATGATAGGGGAGAGATGCTGGACCGCAGGACACCTGTAATACACAAAAACACCCATTAGACAGCAGTTTGAATAACAATTTAAGTAACTTCTAAAGGTAAAAGATCAGTGAAGGTTTTGCTCACAAGACCATATAATATAAACCAGGTAATATTGCAGATTTATATAGGAAAAACATTGTTGTTCTTAAACGTATCCATTAAGTAGACTGGTTTAGTAGCTTCACAGAGTTTTACAGGGTTTTTCTTTTATGATGGCCATAGTGTTTAATTTGTATTTATTTTAAACAGAAAAGGTTTAAAAGGTGTGTTCTCATTCATAATATATTAACAAGCCACAATTAAAAGCTGATACTCTATGAATTTATGGAGCGATGCAAGTCATCCCATTTTCCTTCACTGCACGTGTGTGCTGCTCCCAAAGGCAGTGTGGCATAACAACTTCACAGCGTGGTTTAAGAAACTGCATTCAGTTTTCATTCATGTGTGAACTTACTGTCACGTCACCAAGGAGTCGCCAACACAGTCTGCAGTTAAAGACAGGAAGGAGGAGGCCTGAAGGAGAAATACATTATATTTCCATTCTTTACAGAAAACCAGTGTATCTCATTTCACTAAATTTTAAACAGAAAAGGTTTAAGATTTTCATTCATAATATATTAACAAGCCACAATTAAAAGCCGATACTCTATGAATTTAGGGAGCCTTGCAAGTCATCCCATTTTCCTTCACTGTCCTGCAAATATTTCAGAATAAAAGCCTTGTTAACACATGATGACAGCTGACACACAACTGAGCCAAGAGGCTGCAGTGTTGCTTGAGCATCAGTGTTTCATAACAACTTTACAATGTGTTTTAACTAACTGCATTCAGTTTTCATTCATGTGTAAACTTACTGTCAAGTGACCAAGGAGTCGCCAACACAGAGTCTGTAGTTAGAAGCCAAAAGGAGAGAAAGAAAAACATTATATTTCCATTATTCTCAAAAAAAACAGTATCACATCTCATTTCACTATAGAACAAACTGTTGTAAAGGTTGGGTAATTTATTGTTGAGTATGTAATGTAGGGATGTAGCAAAACCATAATGAATGTGTGAATTTACACTTCAGAGTCAGCAAGGAGTCACCAGCAGTGATAGTCTGTAGTTAGACAGAAAGGAGGAATCCGGGAGGAGTGGAAGGAGGGTGAGGGATGAAGAGAGGGAGAAAAAAAGAAGACATTTTCAGTTCACTTCAGAAAATCCAGTCTCTGAGATGTTAATATTTTCTGATTGCTTTACTGTATGACAGTAAACTGAATATCTCTGATTTGTGGTTAAAACAAGACATTTGAGTACATCATCCTGAAAAAAAAAAAAAAGATCTACAGATGCTAAAGACTTATTCACATTTAAGTTATGTTGTCTGATATCAATTTAAATTACAGTATTTATATACTTACCAACTACAGCGTAGATATTGATAGATGTTCTGTTGTCTACGAGAGGAACCAATATGACAGGTTAGGTTTAAACTTGCAGCCTTCAAACCAAACAACATCAAACTCTGTAAATGACGAAACAAAACATCTATTCTGTAATGCACTACATACATTACATATTGTGGGGCAGGGGCATGGTTAAACGCAGCTGCAGAGGGGGAGAGAGAAGGGCGGCTCAGGGAACAGGTGCGAGCAATGAGGGCAACGAGCCGCACCTGGGCTGAGGGGTGTGTGTGGTTGTGTGTGTCTGTGTGTTTGTGTGCAGGCGGGGCTGGAGGAAAGCCCGTAAAAGGACGCCGGAGAAGGCGGACGAAAAAAGAGAGGACCGGAACCGGAAGCCGAGAGCGAGCGGCCGGCGCGAAAGAAAGTTGTTGTTGCACGGGAGGGTGAGGGACGAAAATAAAGTCCTTACAAGCATACCCAGCGTCTGTGATCCTTGGGGGAAGCGGGCACGAGGTCGAACCACGCCACAGTGGCGCCCAACGTGACTCGTGCTGAGACGACGCAGGCAACATGGAGGCGCCCGGTCAGCCTATCGTGGCCCTGGGCCAAATGGTGGCGGGCTTGGCGGACATGCAGAGAGCGCAGACCGAGACTACGCATCGAGTCCTGGGGGCCATCCAGGACCTGATGGAACGGCAGACGGCGACCCTGGACCGCATCTCTCTCCGGGGGCCCGGAGCGCAGGGGGGCGCCGCGCTGGCGATGGGGACCCTGCACCGGATGGCGGAGGGGGACGACGCCCGGGCGTTCCTGGACGCTTTCGAGGAGACAGCGGCAGCCTGTGAGTGGCCGAGGGGCGAGTGGGCCGTGCGGCTGCTTCCGGTGCTGGCGGGCGAGGCGCTGACGGCGGCCATGGGTCTTCCGGCGGCGGCGCGGCGGGACTACGCCGTCATTCGTAAGGCCATCATCGACCGGCTGGGGCTGTCGGAGGAGGACTACCGGCGGCAATTCCGCGCGGCGAGGCTGGGGCCCGACGACAAGTTGTTCGCCTTTGCCCAAGTACTCCGGGACGCCGCGGGCCGGTGGCTGCGCCCGGGCGACGGCGGTGGGGCGGCGCCGGTGGTGGAGAAGGTCGTCCTGGAGCAGTTCCTGGAGGGGCTGCCGACGCGTACCGCCTCCTGGGTCCGCTGCCACAGGCCCGAGGACGTGACCACCGCGGTGGGGCTGGCGGAGGCCCATCTGGCGGTGTACCCGGCGGATAAAGGGAAGCAAGGGGGGCCCGAAGGACCGGGTCGACCGAGCCCCGCGACGAGACGGAGGTGGCCAGGGCCCGCCTCGCGGTACCCAGAGACGAGCCCGCCGCCAGGGGAGGGCCCGGCCGGAGCCAGGGAACAGGGCCCAGTCCGCAGCCTTCCCAACCCGCAGAGGGTCCCTCCGCCGCCAGGGCAGGGGTGCTGGAGGTGCGGCCAGCCCGGACACATCCGTCAGGACTGCCCCTTGATGGAGGTGGGGCAGGTGGTCCGGGTGGCCGGGTCTCCAGCCCTCTCCCCGGATCCAGGAGCGGCGTACCGCGTTCCGGTAAGTCTCCAGGGGGGTACATATCAGGCGATGGTGGACTCAGGTTGTTCACAGACCATGATCCACCAGAGTCTGGTTCGACACGGGGCATTGGTGGAGGCTGCACGGGTACGGATAAGGTGTGTACATGGGGATATTCACGAGTATCCCATAGTCTCGGTGGAAATTCGCTATAGGGGGAAAAAGCATAGAGTCAAGGCCGCGGTTAGCTCCCGCCTTACGCACCCTCTGATATTGGGGACCGATTGGCCGGGGTTTGGTAGACTGATGGGGCAGGTGACAGAGGTGCGTTCACGGCAGCCAGGGCAGTGGGATATGTGCGCGGTGCTCAGTGGCGACGCAGGGCCCTCCGACGCTGCCGAGAGGGGGGGAGCCGTCGGTGCCGCAGAGATTTCCCCCCTGGAAGATTTTCCACTCGAGCAGACTCGGGATGAGACCCTGCGGGCAGCCTTTGACCAAGTGATAAGCATTGATGGTCAGCTGGTGGGCCCGGATGCAGCGCGGACATATCCCCATTTTTGTGTAATCAGAAACCGGCTATATCGGGTGTGCCGTGACACCCAGACCGGGCTAGAAACCACCCAATTGCTGGTGCCGAAGAGCCGCCGGGAAATGATTTTCCAGGCGGCTCATTGTAACCCGATGGCTGGGCACATGGGATATGATAAAACATTGCACCGGATCATGGCCCGATATTATTGGCCGGGGATCTGGGCGGATGTGCGCCGCGGGTGCGCGTCCTGCCCGGAGTGCCAGTTGGTGAATCCCCCGGCCGTTCCGAGGGCGCCGTTGCGGCCGCTCCCGTTGATGGAGGTGCCATTCGAAAGAATGGGCATGGACCTCATCGGGCCATTTCACCGGAGCACACGCAGATATCGCTTTGTGTTGGTCCTAGTGGATTACGCAACGCGGTATCCGGAGGCAGTGCCGTTGCGCAACATCTCGGCAAAGAGTGTTGCGCAGGCACTGTTCCAGGTCATCTCCCGAGTCGGGGTCCCCAAAGAGATCCTGACTGACCAGGGCACGTCGTTCATGTCGCGCACACTGAGAGGGCTTTACGAGTTACTGGGGATCAAGTCTGTGCGAACCAGTGTCTACCATCCCCAGACCGATGGGCTGGTGGAACGGTTCAACAAGACGTTGAAAACCATGATCCGTAAATTCATTAGCGATGATGAACGTAATTGGGATAAATGGCTTGACTCTCTTTTGTTCGCAGTGCGGGAGGTTCCCCAGGCCTCCCTGGGATTTTCTCCCTTTGAACTGCTGTATGGCAGGACGCCGCGGGGGGTGCTCGACCTGATTAAGGAAAACTGGGAGGAGGGGCCGAGCACCAGTCGGAATGAGATTCAGCACGTCCTGGACCTGCGCGCAAAGCTGCACGCCTCGGGTCGGCTGTCACGGGAGAATTTGCGCCAGGCCCAGGAGCGGCAGAAACGCCTGTACGATAGAGGGGCTAAGCTGAGGCAATTCGCACCGGGAGACAAGGTACTTGTGTTGCTTCCTTCCTCCAGCTCCAAACTCCTCGCCAAGTGGCAAGGGCCCTTTGTGGTCACACGGCGAGTCGGGGAGGTCGACTATGAGGTGGCGCGGTCGGACCGGGGCGGGAGCCCGCAGATATACCACCTCAACCTCCTGAAGGCATGGAGGGAGGCGGAGTCTGTTTCGCTGGTGTGCGCAGTTTCGGAGAGGGAGGAGCTGGGGCCTGAGGTGCCAAAAGCGGGAATCCCCGCCTCACTCCGTTGCGAGGCCCACCTCTCCGCGGCCCAGCAAGCAGACGTGGCCAGGTTACAGGAGCGTTTTGCCGGCGTGTTCTCGCTCCGGCCGGGCCGCACCGACCTCATAGTGCATCCAATCGAGACCACCCCAGGGGTGACGGTACGTTTGCGGCCCTATCGGCTCCCGGAACACAAAAAGAAGGTGGTTCGGCGGGAGTTGGAGGCGATGCTGGAGATGGGGGTAATAGAAGAGTCCCACAGCGCTTGGTGTAGTCCCATAGTTCTTGTTGTCAAGAAGGACGGGTCTATACGGTTCTGCGTGGATTACCGTAGGGTGAATGCGGTGTCACGGTTCGACGCTTACCCGATGCCCCGGGTCGACGAGCTCCTGGATCGGCTTGGCACTGCGCGCTTCTTTACCACACTGGATTTAACCAAGGGCTACTGGCAGATTCCCCTGTCGCCAGAGGCCAAGGAAAAGACGGCCTTCTCCACTCCGTACGGTTTGTTCCAGTTCACCATGCTTCCCTTCGGGTTGTTCGGGGCGCCGGCGACGTTCCAGCGGCTCATGGACAAGGTCCTGCGCCCGCATGCCGCGTACGCTGCCGCCTACTTGGACGATGTGATCGTCCATAGTACCACGTGGGCGGAGCATGTGCGGCAGGTGGGCGCGGTGCTGGAGTCGCTGAGGGCGGCCAGCCTCACCGCCTACCCGGGGAAGTGTGCGATTGGACGGAGGGAGGTACGGTATCTGGGGTACCACTTGGGGGGGGGCAGGTGCGTCCCCAGGTAGACAAGACGGCGGCGATTGCGGCCTGCCCGCCACCCAAGTCCAAAAAGGCGGTGAGACAGTTCTTGGGGCTGGCGGGCTACTACAGGCGGTTTATTCCCGGGTTTGCGGAGCTGACCAGCCCCTTGACCGACCTCACCCGTAAAGGTGCTTCAGATCCGGTCCAGTGGACGGAGCAGTGCCGGCGGGCGTTCGAGGCGGTCAAGCAAGCCCTCTGCGGGGAGCCGCTGCTCCACACTCCTAACTTCTCTCTCCCTTTTTGTTTTGCAGACTGACGCGTCGGACAGAGGGGTGGGGGCCGTTTTGTCCCAGGAGGTGGAGGGGGTCGACCGACCCGTTGTGTACATCAGCCGTAAGCTTTCAGAGCGGGAGGGACGGTACAGCACCGTGGAAAAGGAGTGCCTGGCGATCCGGTGGGCGGTCGACTCCCTGCGGTACTACCTCCTGGGGCGCCAGTTCACCCTCTGTTCGGACCATGCTCCGCTCCAGTGGCTCCACCGCATGAAGGATACCAACGCCCGGATCACCCGGTGGTATCTGGCTATGCAGCCCTTTCATTTCACGGTGGTCCATAGGCCGGGGTCGCAGATGGTTGTGGCTGACTTCCTCTCCCGCTCCGGGGGGGTGGGGGGGGAGTTGGCTAGGCCGGTGGCTCCCCGGCCTAAGTCGGGCGGTGGGGGTATGTGGGGCAGGGGCATGGTTAAACGCAGCTGCAGAGGGGGAGAGAGAGAAGGGCGGCTCAGGGAACAGGTGCGGGCAATGAGGGCAACGAGCCGCACCTGGGCTGAGGGGTGTGTGTGGTTGTGTGTGTCTGTGTGTTTGTGTGCAGGCGGGGCTGGAGGAAAGCCCGTAAAAGGACGCCGGAGAAGGCGGACGAAAAAAGAGAGGACTGGAACCGGAAGCCGAGAGCGAGCGGCCGGCGCGAAAGAAAGTTGTTGTTGCACGGGAGGGTGAGGGACGAAAATAAAGTCCTTACAAGCATACCCAGCGTCTGTGATCCTTGGGGGAAGCGGGCACGAGGTCGAACCACGCCACACATATGTAATTAGGTAGAGGTTAGATTAGATATGATAAATCAAGATTTAATTCAACCTCAGTCATTCATTAAGGTTGTCTAAGATAAAGCTTTCATTAGGATATGTGGTGTGTAACTTAAGGTGAAAACAAACTTAACAGAATGTAAAATGCAATATATACAGCATCCTGATAATCATATTTAACACTATTCTTGCCTTAATGTTAACTGAATGCTGCTAACAGCTAAAACTGCTGGTAAACCAAATACATTTGAGACAAGCATCAACAGTATTAACATTATAAATTAGCTTATTCTTACTGAAGAAAGCCAACAGTTTTGTTAGCGGTTTTTTGTTAGTGGTGTATTAACGGTACTAGATACTGTAAATGAGCCACATGTCGGCTGGTTTGAACCCAAAATAAACAAATTTTGCTATGATTTACTCGGATCGGTGCTATGCTAAACTAACATTGTAGCAGCTCCATCAACACTCAAAATAACGTCATACATGCATAAATAATGTTTGTACCATATGGTTCATAGACATAGCTTCAACCGTTCTCTACTAATATCAGGTATCATAGAGTTCTGGGTGAACGCCTTCAGTAATGACAGGAGGAGCATTTAAACGCAGACAGGTTTCAGCTTCACTCGTCTTTATATTGCATTTGATTGTTACGTTGATCTACTCGCGCGAAGAAATCACCGTGGGTTTGGTGTGAACATGACGTCATGACACTAACCCTTGACTAACGCTAGCATAGCGGCTAACACTGACTTTAGCCAAGTTAGTTAACTGCTAGCTAGTTCACTAACTAAGTCAGCAGAGTTGCTGAGCTAGCCACCTAGTTAGGGCGTAACTACTTTTTCAGTTAGAGAATTAGGTTAGTTAGTTAACTAACTAACTGACAAAGTAGTTTAGCCATCCATTAACATTCCTAGTCAGCGTTAGCCGTAATGTTAGGCACGACCTAATTTATAAGCTACAGGTGAAATAATTCACTCTTACATTCGGGTTTAAATTCTGTATAAATTCTGTATGAGCAACAAACCAAGTATTTTTCAAACGCGAAAACTGTATTCATACCATTTAATTCATTAGCCGTTAGCATACGGGTTTATTGCTACTTACCAGAAGACTTCAGTACATATGAGCCGACCGCAGCAGTTGAGTTTACAGGGCACTGAGGCGTTCAGGGGCACTCGAAAATTCATACAGTCGAACGCAAAATCATTCATCTTTTTTTCAATAGCGCACGTACAGTGGCACACCAACCACAAAGCTTAATTCAGATTCAGCCAGCTTAATGAATTATTAAAAAAAACACACATATCATTAAAAAGCATTTAGAGAGATCTAGATACTTTAATATTAACTGGTGAGCTGAAGAGTACCCAGGCTTCAATACACAGGCTTCACCTTGCAGCTCTATCCAATCATTGCGGTGGCAGCAGAACGCCATAGAGTGGAAGTGAGTCAGGACAAGATTTTGATTGCATAAAAATATGTGTCATATTATAGCATTTGTTTGATGTTTTTCATTATTTCCACTACTACTGCTATTACCTTTTTAATTATCATAATTCACTGTGTATATAACATTACCGAATACATTGGTTCCATGTTATCCCCTGGAATAAATTATATCACTCAATAAACTATAGTTTAGTTTAAGGTTGAACTAACACTATCGTTATCAGCCATCTCACTATGGACTTCACTAAGGGCTTCTCATTTTCCCGCTTTGGACCTTGCGTGTGTGGGCGTGTGTCTTTGTTAGTGTCCAATCACTGTCAGTAGTGAACATTTCTCTCCAATGAAAAGCCATCACCTACCCGTTGCTATGCCGAACGTGGTGTGATGAAAAGCCTTTATTGAGCAATCAGACGATCTCTGACATTGAAGCAGTGACTGATTTTCATTAGGTCTTCTGTCCAGTTGAGAGATATGGAGGACTAAAAGTGCCACAATTAAATAAATAAATACACCATTAAATAATTACTTAAATATGTCATTAATTAATTAAAATTAGAATTAAATACATAAATGTGTAATTAAATGTGTCATTAATTAATTCAAATACCGATTCATTTTATGTAAAATACATATATAATAATTTCACTATTTACATTTACATTTCATGATCCTGCATTGCAGTGCTTCATGAATTACTTAAAACTGTCAAACTGACCCATCAAAAGTTGGTAGGGGGAACCTAACGCCTGATTGGTTACCCTATGCATCAAGCCAAGACAAATCAATTCCAGATAATGGATTGATGCAGAGCTACTGAACACATTCCAATACACTGGGTGGCGCTATTCACCTCTACGTTGGTTTAGATACTCGGTTAAACAGAACTTTCATTGCAACGGCTAAAAAGCAAGGAGAAGACTTAGTCCTGCTAGCCCCAATGTTGAGACGCCGTGTGAGGTGCAGGACAAAATGTCTAAAAGTTGCCCGGAGCTGCTAAGAGAAGCAGCGAATTTGATTGAGGAAGCTCTGAGCAGAAGTCCAACGGGTCCAACGGCTCCCGTGTCACCGGTGGATCCGGCGGCTCAGTCACAGCAGATACCGGCCGCTCAATCACGTACACCTGTCCAAGGTAAGCTAAGTAATTTCATGTTAGCCAGGTGTGCTACTAATTAATGATTCGGGACACACGTGTAGATTAAATTAGATCGACTCGAACATGTATTTGTATGCGGTATTATGATGTTTCGTGCGTGACACGTTTATTGTTAATGGGGGGGAGCATAAAACTAGTTCGCTAATCGGCTAAATGGTGTTAGCTGGCTTGAGCATCCCAAGATAGAAGTAGAGGCTGTTTTAGCTGACTGGTGACCATTGAGCTGTGACGTTTTTCTGTGTTGCAGCGGAGGTAGCAAGGCTCTTTGCGCCATATAACATTGGAGCCAGAAGGAATATGACGAGACGACCAGCACAAGTCCAAGTTAGCCGAAGAAGCTACACACACACTGTCTGTTGTTTGGCTGACCACAAGGCGGATAAAATTCCAAGCGTACTGTTTAAAGCTGAACTTCTTACTTCAGGACTTGGAGAGCAAAAAGTAACATTTTCAGGTCAGTGCGAAACTAGGCATTTACCAAAACTAAAAAAAGTTTGTACTGTCTGTGGCTTGTTGAAATTATTTGCATTTTTTTTTATAGTGACTCGAACTTAATTGATGTTCATAATGTGTATAATAGTTATCACAGGCTTATTTGCTTAATTTAAGGTGAGGTGAGTTATGATTTTGTTTTTTTGTTTTTTCCAGGGAATGACCATGATCCCATGGTTATAACAAATAAACTAATGGAAGTGTTTCCGAAGCTCCAACAAGGGGGAGGCTTTGAATTTCTAAAACTTGTAGGATCTACTCGCAGTCGAAATCTTGCATTGCTTCGGTGTCCCAGCACTGGATACACCCTTGCCTATCTGAAAGATCCATCGACGATGATTGGACAGGCTACAATCTACATACGTCCACTTCAACAGGATCTACCCTTAGATTGTGTACATACATTTACAGAGATCTAGTTTAATACATAATCAAAACAAATATTACTGGTGACTTTTAATCATTAATTAAAAGCCATTTGTTTTTGTTAGGAGAGCTCACGTCCTGCCTCAGGTCCAGTCATCCCCTGCATCACTTGTCAGAAGGAATTTCCCTTTTCAGAGATGAAGCTGCACAGATTGAGCTGCAATGGGTATGTACTTCTTAAAGCAATGCAAGGGTAGCATATTCATTTTCTTTGGGAATATGTCTCTCTTAGAGTGTTGTGCACACAAATAAGCGAGTATGACCATCATTTCAATTGTGTTAACTTCAAGGACACCCATGCAGGAATCAGAAAGAGAACAAGAGGGAGGCCAAAGTGAAGAAAATGATAGTGAGACAGCCCTAGTCAGTGACCGTGTTCCAGTGAGGCCTGAAACATCAGCTGAGAGTGCAGTAGTACCGGCAGTGATTGTCAACGAGGCGTTGGATCGCAAAGAAACAGACAGTGGTTTGTGTCATCACAATAGTGTTGCTATAAGATTGTGTGTAACTGAAAAGTTAATAGAAAGATAACACCTGCAGGATATAATTAGATAAGATAATACAGTTACAGACAATTAATAACATCCAACTGGGTTTTTCTATTTTTCTAATATTTAGTTTTTGTTCAGAGTGCTGTTTTTATGTCAACTCAGCGTTGTGACAGGTTCTGAAGATGTTGGGTCTCACGTTTTCTCAGTGAAATGAACAAAATTTTCCTCCTGTTCTGTAGAGTGTGAGGATATCTGTATATGCAGGTAACATGCCAACTCACAAGATGTCTCTCTGGAATAGATAACTTGTATTGTTGTTGTTTGTTTTAGAATGGAAGCTTATTAAAGAACCCACTCAAGCTGCCAAAGTTTTCAAAGAGAATCTGCTAAGGGAACATGCAACTGGGAAACCACTTAGAATGAAGATGGATGTAAGGGAGTCTGAAGAGGACAGGGAACGGGAGCTTCTCTTATTCTATAAACAGCAGCAAGAATGGGCATGTCCACTTCATTGTACTCTGGTTGGTAAGTAATATAAAGTTTATAATATAAATACATCTGTACAGTTTATACCGCTTAAGTTGCTTATATGGAATTGTTAAATGGCAGAATGGAATGCACAAAATTATATAATTGATAAAAATGTTAGATGTATGTATGTGAATATTGTGCACAATATACTCTTGTTATCTGGAATAATCAATATTAAGGATGCTGTCACTGCACGATGTGAGTCTCAACACGATCTGAGTCGCGTCGAGTTGCGCATGCTCAGATTTAAACAATTTACGGCATAACGACAATAACGGAAGATGGGAACAGCAATTATAGAAGATATAGAAGGTGGAAATCATTTCAAAAACGTTTTAGTTATCAAATGCTATCTATCATTGTTTGATTGCTAACGTTAGCTCATAACACCATTCCAGTAACAGCCTTTGTTGTGTTTGATTGTTGACTTGTAGCCAGCAGTGAACCAACTTGGTCATGTAGCTCCATTTTTACTGACTTTTTTATTTTTTATTAACTGACGTGAGGGATCATGCCGTGAACATGTGATGCGTTACGCTAAATAATACATTACTGCCATTTCCACCTTCTATATCTTCTATTATTGCTGTTCCCATCTTCCGTTATTGTCGTTATGCCGGAAATTGTTTAAATCTGAGCATGCGCAACTCGACGCGACTCAGATCGTGTTGAGACTCACATCGTGCAGTGACAGATGCTATTCTAGAATTACAGCCAATAGAATGTTGACTGTTTTTCTCCCTTGCTTGTTAAATGTTACCTAATCCAGTTACCTGTATTAGTCCGGCACTTTTTTTCCACTGTGTTATTATCTGTATTTTATTTCAGGTGATGTTGCTATCGGAGAGGGTGTGATGCGGTACTTTATGACAACAATCATACCCAAACTCCAGTTTGGATTCAGTCTAGATCTTGGTAAGTATCTTACTCATTTTTTGAAGGTAAATCCATCTATAAATTGCAGGAATGTCTGTCTGTAGCGCATGTCTCTCAAACAGTTACTCCGATGGATTTCAAACTTGACAGGTGTCTTGCTATGGGCACGAGTAAGTGCAGTGCCAAGTTTGACGTTGTTTGGATAAACGCAAAAGATGGCGTTACATATATAGGTAAAAGAAGCACACATTGGCTTTTGCTGCTCTTGCCGCTTGCCATTCTCACACTGCATGCAACGCTGACTGAGCACCTGTTTGTGTCGTGATTCGCTCTACTCCGCCTCTCTCTATGCACACACACACACACACACACACACACACACACACACACACACACACACACATGCGCGCACACACACACACGTACACGTACGTTCTGGTGGTTGATGAACGCAGATATGTGCTGTTTAGCGGAGGGCCGGTGGGCAATGTTTTGTGTCAGGTAAATCAGTAAGTTAGTAGTAGGGTATACAGGGGAGTTGCATTTGAAGTGGTTTGGGGGTCCTTCTGTAAGTCATTTTGGAGTAGGCTACAATTTGGTTTAAGTGAATTCTACAAGCGGCAATACCACAGGCCAGGTTTTTTTAAATTTAAATTTTAAGAGGTTAATTGTTGTGACTTTATTCCCTGCTCTCTTGGTACTTTACAGGAGGAATGGGCCGAACACTGCTATTTGAGGGTGAACCTGACCATCTTGTTCCAGCAGCATCTGAGGCACTTATTGAAAGCAACCTCTTCCGGGTTGCAGGAAGGATGTTGGCCCACACCTTTCTGCATGACGGTCCCCATGTCATAGGACTAAGTCCTGCTGTAATTCATGTACTGTTCAATGGGGACCCTGAAATGGCAACTGTTGTTACAGAAGACTGTCCTGATCTGCACATCAGGAGCATCATAGAACTGGTATGTAACCTAAAAGAAACTTTGCCATGTAAAAAACATTGTTTGGGCAGATATAATAACTTGTATGGTCTTAATTCTAGCTTGAACATGAAGAACTTACACCGGAACAGAAGGACACAGTTTCAGATCTTTCCATGTCTTGGGATCTTCCGGCAGTCACCAAAACAAATCCGAGATGGCTACATAACAAACTTATACTCCATGCAGTGAGTTCCTGCTGGTTAAGTGACAGAATTCATTGCTATACTTGTTGAAATTATAGAATGTGTTGTGAACCCTGGCTTATGTTACCACGAGAGTTTAAGTACTAGAGTTTTAATGGATTTTTATAAAGCACTTCATTGTGCTTTTATTAACATTTTCCCTACTGTGCCAACTTTTGTCAAATTTGGGTTAAGGATTTGGGCTGTAATATGGGTCGGTCTGTCTCTTAGGTCGTTGGGAGGACCATGCGCCAAATTAAACAGTTGAGAAAGGGACTGAAAGATGTGATGGTATGGCCCCTGCTGACATCTAGGCCAGATGTTGTACCACTTCTTTTCCCCAAAATGGCTGAAATGCAGTTCACACCCCAGGTAAGTCAGTACTTTAGTTATATTTGTGACTTAACTTGATGAATTTATGTGTATTTTCAATAACTGAGCTGGTTATTTTTCCATTTTCCAAGAATGTGATCTGCATAGTCCTTCACCAAAATAAGTTCTCCCTTTTTTAAAATTACAATTTTTGTTTTCTTTAAGATGCTCCTAGAAAAAAATCACATGGCCAGTTGAGGACAGTGATGATGAAGACTTTGACTTAGACACCACCTGCCGCATCACTGGCTTTCTAAGGATGTTCATTGAAACGGGTATAAACCTTATTTTCTCTTTACAAATCCTTCTATGTCTCATGGATAGATATGATCAATTAAAGTTGAACTAAATGTCTTTAATCCATTTTATGACTTAGCTTCATCAGGTACCCTGGCCCAGCTGCTGACATTCTGGGTTGGCTGGGAGATGCTTCCTCCTGAACTGAGAGTGGAGATTTCTGGGGGAACCCTTCCTACGTCCTCCACATGCTTTGAAACCCTAAAGCTGCCAGCTCATTTCAAAATCTACTCGCTGCCATAAAAAGTACTGGATTTGGGCTTGTTTAAGTTTTCAGACAGATGTCAATTAGGGCTGGGCAATATTTTAATATTATATCTATCGTGATATAAGACTAGATATCGTCTTAGATTTTGAAGAAGTGTAATATCGTTACATGGTAGGTTTAGTCTTTTCCTGGTTTCAAAGGCTGCATTACAGTAAAGTGATGTCATTTTCTGAATTTACCAGACTGTTCTAGCTGTTCTATTATTTGCCTTTAACCACTTAGTCATTATATCCACATTATGATGGTTATTTATCCGAAATCTAAATGTGGAAGATATTTTGTGAATGCACCAATTGTCAACCTTACAATATCGACATCGAGGTGTTTGGTCCAAAATTTCGTGAGATTTGATTTTCACCATATTGCCCAGCCCTAATGTCAATGCATACACAGTTCAGATGAATTGACACAAGTTCAGTGTCTTTAAAAACATGAACACACTGTGTAAACTTAAATTTTGTCCTTGCTTGTTCTAACACAACAAATAAAAACATGGGTTGGACATCAGTCTAAGATTCTTGATAACACTTCCACAGTCTCTACATATAGTCTAAGTGCATCAGTAACAGAAACTCCTGGAGCTGGCAAAATTGCAACCTCTTCATCTGAGAGCTCACGGGCCAGCTGTACCTCGGGGACTGACAGTGCCTCCATGAAGGCAGTGAGGTCCGTTCCAATCGATCCCATACTCTTCAGGAACCTGAATGGATGACAAGCATAATCAATCTTGTACTTAAAACTAGTTTGACATGTCCTTACACAAGATTGTTATTTTTGGTCAGTGACAGATGAAATGTTCCTTATTAAATTCAGTTTTGTAAAATAATATAATTGCATAATATGCATAATATGCACTGTAGAAACTACAGCTCGCAGGTTGATCTTTAAAAGCTCGGGAGATTTTAAAGAGACAATCTATAGTAAATGTTTAATTTAAAGTATCACATTTAGCACCATTTTTTTCTCCCATTATTCCTTTGGGGAAACAATTTTAAAAAAGTGTTTAAAGTTGATCGTTAACCTCAGTAGGATCCTCCTCAGGGCCTTGCTCTCTGTAACGTCTCCAGAGTTGCTGTGGTGACTGATTCCTTTCAGTTCTAAGACCATGAAAGTTCCAAGCATCTCGAAAAGAGTCGAGGCTTTGCTGAACCAGTGGAAGGAAAATCCGGTGCAGAGCGAAAAGATGGACTTCATTGTCTGGATTTAGTGTTCCCTGATCTTCCAATGAAGTGAAGATCTGATAGAAGAGGTCCAGGGCATGTTCATAAACATCTCTCCACATCCTCTCTATTCTGTGTTTAGGATAAAATTGACAAATTGTTAATTTATGTGACACATGCTAAAGTACATTCAACTAGTATGTTAGTTGTGTGAGCCTAGTTGCCAAACATATTTCTTTACCGCTGATTGTGGACACTTCTGCCTGTGATGTGTGAATTCCTGTCGGTACCTCTGCTTCTGATCATGAATTCTGCTACATCTGCATTCTCCCCCCCTTTATCAGACCGTACCCTTGATGGCAGCCCATACTGCTCAACAGCGGCGATAAAGCTCTGTAAGACTGTATGAGCTCTGTTATTGCCGGCCACAGTCAGGTAGACCACTAAACGACTGAATCCATCCACCCCACCGTGGACAACAAATCTCCACCTGTTGCAAACACATGAAAAAAATACAACTTTAATGGAAAACAATTGAAATGAAACATCTAGAAAGATGCATTGTTTATCTGCTAATATCACTGACCTGATAAGCTTATGGTGGCCATCTATATGCCACAAAGAGTTTGGGCCAGGAACAAAATACTGCCGTCTCCTTAATACACGCAGCCTCAGATGTCTCATGTAGACTCCCTCTGCATCAACTCTGCGTAAAGACTCTTGCAGTCTTGAGACTGAGGGGAGGAAATTAAAATGAATAACCACACACTCACTGGCTACTTATTTTGAGGATATAGTGGTGTCATAATAAAATATATGTATGTATATATGTATATAGATTCCACATGCTCGAACAGACATGACCTGAGATTTTTTGCCTCCTATGATTATTTCCTTTTCTATGATGATATTATACCCTTTACAGCAGGGGCGGGGGCACATCCGGACAGCTGAGAATATTACTGTCAGATATTGTTCCACCTCTATTAAACAGGAGGCTAAAAATCACAGGACATGTCTATCCTGATGACAAGTCAGCCGTCCTGTAATGTGTGTTTCTCTTCTATTATACACATTCTACATCTCAGAGGCGATGTCTTTCCATAAGCGTGCTTCGTTCAACTTATTATTATATTAAAAATACATTTAAATAATGCCCATATTATTATACTCACTTGGAACATGCACACCTCTTGCATTCAGGTGACCACGCATTAGCTTGTAGCCGGTGTTTGGATGACTTCTGTGAATTTCACTTACAATACGGTCTAACTCCTCATCATTCACAGCTGAATAGAGATCTGTCTTTCTGTACAAACAAGAAAAACACAACATCAAGTAATGTTACCTTAAACGTCATATTCTTTCAGAGTGTATGAGAGCAGCAATTCATAAACAGAAAACTCATGAATTAAGTGTAAATACCTTAAACTGTATTGTTGCATGCGCCTCCTGATGGTCCTCTTTGACACTCCGAACATCGCTGCAATTTGAACTGCGGGAACTCCACAAAGAAGTTGATGCTCCAGAACTGCACTCGGTATGTCAAACGCCAAACGCCCCGGTCCCTGTGTGTGTTGGGCCTGATGCGCCCTGGTACCAGAGAAGCGGTGGACAACTTCTTCTAGATTTGCAATCACTCTGTGGTCGATATCTTCGTCGGAAAGTGCGGAAATGACTCCAACAAGTTCAATAACTTCCTCTGCTTTACTAGCTACATGCTCTGGGTCAGCAGTTCCTGCTTCTACATCCTCTGCTAAGCTTAAAATGTCTCTAACCAACTCTCTGGAAAGTTCACGGAGATCCTGCATGGTCTCTATCCAGGTACTCTACTTCAGACCAAAGCAATGGATCAGACTAGATTTGCATTAGCCCCGCCCACTGACTTTGATGGTCAGTTTGACAGTTTTAAGTAATTCATGAAGCACTGCAATGCAGGATCATGAAATGTAAATGTAAATAGTGAAGTTATTATATATGTATTTTACATAAAATGAATCGGTATTTGAATTAATTAATGACACATTTAATTACACATTTATGTATTTAATTCTAATTTTAATTAATTAATGACATATTTAAGTAATTATTTAATGGTGTATTTATTTATTTAATTGTGGCACTTTTAGTCCTCCATAGAGAGAGGTAAGTGCTGTTCCTCTCAAATGTGATAATAATATGAATAAGTATAAGAATACCGACATGAATTAAGTCCAGGTTCATATATACATATATATATATATATATTGTGACGTCACGAGAGGCTACGCCTCGTTCAGCGGGGTTGCTCAAGCAGTGCCAGGAGACCAGGTTCAAACAAAACAAGGATTTTATTAACGGGCTGGGGAAATTAATGAAAATACAACAAAACTCTGTTCTCTAGGGAGCTTTAAAGGTTCACCGTTCAGGGATGTCTCTTCCACATCCATTCAGCTCGCTTGACTGACCACGTGGCAGCGAGGGCCGACCCAGCAACAAGTCCTTCCAACCGTCTCTCCCGTATTCCCATCGGCGAGTATATCCACCGGTAAGTATATTCCAAAGGTAAGTATATCCCAGTCCTTGTATATTCCCATGGACGGAGCCGTGCCGCCCTCTTGTCTTCCCAGGAGCCCAGCTGCGTGACTGGGTTTACTCCCACACCAAAACCAACCACCCCTCTCTCCGTGTGTCTCTTCCTTTCAAACCTTCCGCTCCTCAGCTCCTGATTCGTTTCAGCTGCGTGGGCAGCTTGGCCCTAGAGGGGTGGAGTTCCCGACCCTACCAGCAGATGGAGCCATAGCTGTCTGGGTTTGCAGCCACCTCAGGGGGATGTAACGTCCCTCCAGGACACAGCCTCTCGTGACATCACACATCCCCCTCCTCGGGAGCGACGTCCTCGTCGGGGAAAACGCCGCGAAGACGGCGTCCCGCCGAGAGAGGGCATCCGCATTGCCGTGGTGCTTGCCAGCCCTGTGGACAACAGAAAAGTTAAACGGTTGCAAGCTCAGAAACCATCTGGTCACTCTACTGTTTGTTTCCTTGTTCTTGGCCATCCACTGCAGAGGGGCGTGATCAGATACCACCCTGAACCGTCGGCCCAGGAGATAGAACCGAAGGGACTCCAGGGCCCAGACCACCGCCAGACATTCTTTCTCCACCGTTGAATAGTTCTTCTCTCTTGGAAGCAACTTCCGGCTTAGGTAGAGCATGGGATGTTCTTCACCGTCCTGTGCCTGGGTGAGGACAGCCCCCAGACCCACCTCCGAAGCATCCGCTTGGACAATGAATTCCGTCTTGAAGTCCGGAGCCACCAGGATCGGACTGGAGCAGAGTGCTCGCTTCAGGTTGATGAAAGCCGCCTCCGCCGCAGGGTTCCACTTCACCATCCGTGAGTGGCGGTCGGTCGTCAGCTCCGTCAATGGTGCAGCTATGGTAGCAAAACCTGCAATAAAGCGTCGATAGTAGCCAGCGAGGCCCAAAAACGACCGTACTTGCTTCTTGGTGATGGGCTGCGGCCAGTCCTGTATGGCCCGCAGTTTGGCATCCTGTGGTTTGACCAACCCCCGCCCAATGGTGTACCCCAGGTAGTTCGTCTCACTGAAGGCCAGCTTGCACTTCTTCGGGTTGGCCGTGAGCCCGGCCTCCCTGAGCGAGTCCAGCACCGCTTGCACCCGGGGTATGTGGCTGGCCCAATCCGGACTCTGTATAACGACATCATCCAAATAAGCCGCTGCGTACCTCTTGTGGGGAGCCAGGACCCGATCCATCAGGCGTTGGAACGTGGCAGGTGCCCCGTGGAGACCAAACGGAAGTCGGGTATACTGGTAGAGCCCCTCCGGGGTGGCAAAGGCCGTCTTCTCCTTGGACGCCGGGGTCAGGGGCACCTGCCAGTAGCCCTTTGTGAGGTCGAGAGTGGTTAGGAAACGAGCATGCCCCAAGGAATCTATTAAGTCGTCGACACGAGGCATTGGGTATGCGTCAAATTCAGACACTTCATTTAACTTCCGAAAGTCATTACAAAATCGTACCGACTCGTCAGGCTTGGGAACCAGTACGATGGGACTCGCCCAGGCACTGTGGGACTCCTCGATTATTCCTAACTCCAGCATCTTCCTTACCTCCGTCTGTATAGCCTCTTTACGAGCCTCTGGCACGCGGTACGGGCGCTGGTTCACCGTTCTGCCTGGCAGGGTGCGGATCTCATGTTGGACCACCTCTGTATGCCCGGGAAGGGAGGAGAAGACATCCTGGTTTCGCTCCACGAGTTCCAGGGCGATCTGTCGTTGATGGGGGGACAGACTTGGACCCAGCTGAACCTCTTCGCGCGCCGGTTCCCTGGTCTCTACGGGGGGTAGACAGCTGAACATCGCCTCCCTGGCGTGCCACTTTTTTAACAGGTTAACATGATAAATCTGCTCCGTCTTTCTTTTATCTGGTTGCCTCACCTTGTAGTTGACGTCTCCCATGCGTTCAATGATCTCATATGGTCCTTGCCAGGTTGCCAGGAATTTACACTCAACGGTGGGCACCAGGACCAATACTCTGTCCCCCGGCTTAAACTCCCTGGGTTGAGCAGATCTGTTGTAGGAGGCTTGCTGTTGCCGCTGACTCTCCTCCAGGTGTTCCCGCATCATGGGATAGATGGCCTTCATTCTCTCCCTCATCGCCCCGACATGGTCAATCAGTGTCCGCTGTTGGCAAGGCTGCTCCTCCCAGGCTTCCTTGGCGATGTCGAGCAGTCCACGGGGTCTGTAGGAAAGCAAGAGCTCAAAGGGTGAAAAGCCCGTAGAAGACTGAGGTACCTCTCTCACCGCAAACAACATGTATGGTAACAGCTGATCCCAGTTGCGCCCATCTTCCCCTACCGCTTTCCTCAGCATGGATTTCAGTGTTTTGTTAAAACGTTCGACTAGGCCATCTGTCTGGGGGTGGTAGACCGAGGTTCTCAGCTGTTTGATTTTCAGTAAAGCACAGAGTTCTTTCATCACCCTAGACATGAATGGGGTCCCTTGGTCCGTCAATATCTCTTTTGGTATTCCCAGACTAGTGGAGAGCAGGAACAGCTCCTTGGCGATTTGCCTGGCTGTAGCCTTCCTCAGCGGGATGGCCTCCGGGTACCGGGAGGCATAGTCCAGAATGACCAGAATATATTGATGTCCCCTGGCACTTTTCGGTAAGGGCCCGACGATGTCTAAGCCAATCCTCTCAAAAGGAGTCTCGATAATGGGCAAGGGAATAAGAGGGTTCCTATATGTGGGTTTTGGCGCAACCTGCTGACACTCAGGGCAACTACGGCAGTAGTTCTCTATCTCCTTGTGTACTCCGGGCCAGAAGAAACGTTGCATGATTCTTTCCTTAGTCTTTTCTACCCCCAAGTGGGCCCCTAGCGGGTGTGAATGTGCTAGGTTGAGTACTGTGGCCCGATAGGGCTGTGGCACTAGGAGCTGTTCAACCACTTCACTTTTTTTTTTTTGGACTATCTGATATACTAACCCCCGGCTTACTGCGAAATGGGGGTAAGTAGGGTTCGTCTTATCACCTACCACTACACCTTCTACTACCTGCACATTTCTTAAGGCATTTGCAAGAGTAGGATCTTGTAATTGAGCCATACCATACCGGCCTGTGAGAGGGGGAAGCTCTGGGGTGCCTGGGACGTCTTCTTCACTGGAGGCCGGACCCCTTTCCTGGGCGGCGGTCCCTTCTCCCGTATCCGGACCAGTCTCTGTATCGGTCGGATCCCCGGCCATCCCCATCAGCGCTCGGGCGGGAGTGAGTACACCGGAGGTTTGCCCCGGCGCCTTCCCGGGCTGAATCTTGCCTCTCCGGGTCCGAGGTACCCGGGCTATCCTCTCCTGAGACTCTCGCCAGAGTGGGTAGAAGGCTGGGCAGTCTCGTCCGATTAAGACCGGGACGGGGAGGGAGTCAACCACCCCCGCCTCCGTGTGGATGGTCCCCCGTGTACTGGTCATTATAAGTTCCGTAACGGGGTAGTCTCTGGTGTCCCCATGGACACAGGAAACTGGGAGGACTTTCCCCGGGGTCAGACACGTCGGGCCCACCAAATCTTTACGCACCAGGGTGACCCGGCTACCCGAATCTAGTAATGCCTCCACATCATGGTGATTCACCGTCACCGGGCAGGTGGGGGGTCGATCTGGGCCGCCATTGACGACTCCCAAGAGCGAGGGAAACCGGGGGGTGGGTGCGGAGCTGGAAGACTCCGCAGTGGGCATAGGTTCATCGGCAGTTTTCCCACACTGCCAGGAGATATGTCCCACCTCCCCACACCGATAACACTGTCGGGTTTCCTCCTCCTGGGGTACTCTTCTCGGACCCCCCTGGTCCCTGGCTCCCCCTGGAGCCGGGATACGTCCAAACGCGGCGGGGTTCGAACCCCTGGTCTCCTTCGGACGGGTTCTTCCCATTTGTGGTGGGGTCGTACTTCTGTGGTCTCTTCGGGACGCATTCAGCATCTCCGCCGTGGCCTGGTACCTTTCCACCGCTTCCACGGTCAGATCAGCCGTGGTCAAGGCCTGCTGGCTGATGAACCGTTTGGCCTCATAAGGCAGGGCGCGTAGGTACCGATCCACCACAATGGCCTCCACCACGGCCGCTGCTGAATTCCTCTGTGGATCCAGCCATTTCCTCGCGAGTCTAACCAGCTCATGCAACTGCGCCCGAGGAGGTTGGTCGTGGTGGAAGGTCCAGCTGTGAAAGCGCTGGGCCATCCCAAACTTGGTGAGTCCATATCTGCTGAGGATGTCCGCTTTCAGGGCCTCATAGTCATTAACCTGGTCAGGGCCCAGATCCCGGACCGCATTCAGCGATTCCCCGGTTAGGAAGGGGGCTACCAGTCCAACCCACTGTTGCTTGGGCCAGGCTTCCCTAGCGGCCGTGGCCTCAAAGGCATGCAGGTATGCCTCAATGTCATCGGTAGCCCCCATCTTAGAGATAAAGTCACTTGCCTTTATTGGGCGGGTCTCTCGGACACCCCTCTGTCTCTGCAACTGCAGTTCCTCTGTCTTCAGCAGGTTGGCTTTCCGTTGCTCCTCCAAGAGAGCCACGTTCGCCTGCATCTGGGCTTGCTGGCCCGCAACCAGGGCTTTCAATATGTCCTCCATTTCAGTCAGCGGGGAGCCTACGGCCAACTTGGAAAACTGGGTGCTCAAACCGTCGGTATCCTCCTCTGACATGCACTATTAACGCTTGATGCCCGCATTCTCCACCATCTGTGACGTCACGAGAGGCTACGCCTCGTTCAGCGGGGTTGCTCAAGCAGTGCCAGGAGACCAGGTTCAAACAAAACAAGGATTTTATTAACGGGCTGGGGAAATTAATGAAAATACAACAAAACTCTGTTCTCTAGGGAGCTTTAAAGGTTCACCGTTCAGGGATGTCTCTTCCACATCCATTCAGCTCGCTTGACTGACCACGTGGCAGCGAGGGCCGACCCAGCAACAAGTCCTTCCAACCGTCTCTCCCGTATTCCCATCGGCGAGTATATCCACCGGTAAGTATATTCCAAAGGTAAGTATATCCCAGTCCTTGTATATTCCCATGGACGGAGCCGTGCCGCCCTCTTGTCTTCCCAGGAGCCCAGCTGCGTGACTGGGTTTACTCCCACACCAAAACCAACCACCCCTCTCTCCGTGTGTCTCTTCCTTTCAAACCTTCCGCTCCTCAGCTCCTGATTCGTTTCAGCTGCGTGGGCAGCTTGGCCCTAGAGGGGTGGAGTTCCCGACCCTACCAGCAGATGGAGCCATAGCTGTCTGGGTTTGCAGCCACCTCAGGGGGATGTAACGTCCCTCCAGGACACAGCCTCTCGTGACATCACAATATATATATATACACATATATATTATATATTGTTTTTATTACGAAAACCAAGAAATTGCTAACACTTTTTAAATATTGCTAGCAAGATATCTCAGTCAGCAATCGTAATTTCCAATTTCTTCTTTTAGGTAAACGCAAATAATAATATGCTAAAGACCCATTGTGAAATATAAAAGCCAGACTTTACAGAATTACTATTATTAGAAAAACTGGTCTAACTTATCCTTTAATTAACTTTGTGTTTATTATATTATTTCAGAATGGCCTTACACAGCCTAATTTGGATGAAGCCCCCCACACCGTACTTCAAACCCCCACCCATCCACCTATGTGTAGTAGGGGTAGCGGAGCAATGTAGGGTGTTGGCTTGGGACTTCACCTCAACTGGCGCGAGCCCCGCCACATCTAAAAAGAACATTTTGGCCGCTCTGTCTGATGGAAAGTCGGTGACAAAAATAACTGTATATGAAGAATTCGCCAACAAATTTAAAGTGGGCGGAAACTATATGATACGGGGGATTACAATGAGAGGGCAGTTTCCCCCGTACATATTAAACATTACAAGGGACACACTTTTTTTTAGAAGTGCTCCCATTGAGGTCAGCCAGAAATTACAAGATCAGGCGGAAGCTCTGATCCGTCCTCTCTCCCCACTAACACCCCTCAGCACCTTCAGGGACGCTGTGGGATTTGTGACAGTGAAGGGGGAAGTGATTGAAGTAAGTACATTTTTCGATTATGGTAGTAAATAAGGGAAAAGTTTAAGAATTGGAGGATATTGGCATACAATTTGAATTAACACACAAATATAACTTGTTCAGCTGTCCATGGTGAAAAAAAAAATCACCAAGGGGAGAGAGGTGTTTCCATTGCGGAACATCAAGCTGCAGCAGGTAAGCAATCTACAGACAGACATTTAAAATATTATTTTACTTCACAGGGGGAAACACAGGTGCCTGTGTCTCTGTGGAGGGAGGCAGCTGTACAACTAAAGCTTCAGATTGGGACACACATCCAGGTGTCCCATCTGAAAGCCACCAGCTCCGATTACGGAGTACAATTACAGTCCACATCCTTTACGATGGTCGAGGTAGGCTTACTTGGTTGTTGCTGTTGTATTTATCATACAATATTTTTTTAAACATTGTTTTATATATATTATAGGAACAGGCATTCATTTTAATAAAAAAAAAGATATTAAGTGAAAATAATAAAACTAATTTTAAAATAAATGTATGTTAAATACGTATGGTTTATTTGGATGAATAAAAAAGGGTACGATTGATGTTTTGGTAATAGGTGACAGAGGGAGAATATCTAACAGAAGTGTATATGTTTCTCTCGACAGGAGGTCAACACAGAAAACACTGTGGGGGCACTGGGGGTCATGGACAGTGTTGGGGAGTAACGGAATACATGTACCGGCGTTACGTATTCAGAATACAAATTATGAGTAACTGTATTCCGTTACAGTTTAAATAGGAGGTATTTAGAATACAGTTACATTGCTGAAATCAATGGATTACATGACGATACTTCTATTTCACGAGTCTATTCACTTTCTAAATAAATTAAGAAGAAGCCCCAATATAAAAACGAAAAAAAAAAAGCTGCGTGATAAGTCATACAATGGAAGAGGAGCTAGCAGAGGTAGAGCTGGAACCGGCACAACGGGATAAGAATGCGTTTTCATCGTGGAAATTCAAAGATCATTTCACCTTCAAGAAAGAGAAGGGACGCAATATAACTGTGCAGTGCAATCTCTGCTTGCCAGCAACCAACCTCCTTTCAGCGTCCAAAGACTCCACCTCAAACCTGAAGAAGCATCTTAAAGTAAGTTATTTTCATTTCAATTAGACAGGGCTGGTCGCCTGCTGTTTTACTGATCATCTTACTTTCATAGTTGTATCAGGTACGCTAGCTTCCTGCTTAGTTGACGTGCGACTTAACATTCTCTTATGTGCTGATTTACTAGTAGCCCCAGAGCCGTTGAAAGACTGACTAGCCCTGTTTAACATGCTAGCTAAAATGTACTGGTAGTAGTATAGCTTAGACTACGTTTAGATTTTTGTGGTATGGAGTACGGAACTACAAATACAAACATCTATTTGCTAGTTCAGGTAGGCTACTTGTTAGTAATGCTACTTTGGAAGCTTTTACATTATATGTTTAAATGCTTCCACGTGGTTTTAGTTGCATGTATGCATGCTTCTGTTATAGCATACTCATACCACTTCGCTAGCAAAATGGGTTCAGATCAGTCTGTGGTTCTGATCAGGAGTGCTTCTAATGAATGATGACCTAGGTCAGGGGTGCCCACACTTTTTTGGCTTACGAGCTACTTTTAAAATGACCTAGTCAAAAAGATATACCTACATTAATAATGCTAAATATCTATCTATATAGATATATATCTATATAAATCTATATAGATATATATTAATAAATAGCATTATTAATGTATTAATATACCGAGTATACTTTATATTTACAATATTGGCGTACCTTGCATAACTTATGACACAATATAATTCTGTACATTTTTGGTCATTACATTTTACTCTGACTTGCACTGAATAGAAACAGCCAGGGTTATGCTGCGTTCACACTGAATGCGGCACGTATTATTCGCGAGTAGATTACATGCAAAGTCAATGCACAGACGCGAATGACGCAAATTTCCGCCGGGCAGCGCAAATGACGCGAATAACTTGGGCGAAAGATTTGCGTAGTGAAAGCCAATCAGCGTTGAGAAGCGCCGCATCATCACTGCTGTCCTGCCGGTGCTGAATCAAACTGCTGCTGGTCCGCCTGAAGCAGCGCTGGAAGCAGCCGTCATTCAGACCCAGTTGTGCGGCTACAGATGATATTATGGACACGGGGGCGTCTGATGGTCCGACGTTTGAGGGATTTCCACAATAACTATAAAGCAGAACTAGTGGTTAGTTCAAATGGTGGATGGCGGAAATGGTACCGCTTTTACGGAGATAAGCCACGGAGATATCCCTGCCCCTTTTCAGCCGCGAGTAAAGCAAATGGCGCAAATTAACCACATAAAGTTGAGTAAACTCACGGGAGTAGAGAAGCGCAAATAATGCATTCAAGCGGCCGACCATGCGGGCGCACCGTCCGTGGTGATGGACATTGATTTACACACTGGCTGGTCTGTATATCAATCAAGTGGCAAATGTCGTAGGGAAGATACTTTTTTTTTCTCTTTTTTAATGGCATGCGATCTACCCGCGCTACCCTGGCGATCGACTGGTCGATCGCGATCGACGTATTGGGCACCCCTGACCTAGGTGATGGTGGCTTCTAAGATTTAACAGCTTTTTTTATCGGCACTTGAAATGAATCCATCACCAATTCTGAAATATTATGATTTTGCTATTATCTACTTATTAATGTGCAGTTAGTCACATTTAGCCTGCTGTCTTCTGTTAGGCTACGGTCTTATGTTTCCTTACATGCCAAGTCCTCCTGTGTATGAAATATGTACGCCATGATGTGATAACATGGTATGTTGAATAGCCTAGGTGGTAGTAGACTTCACACATTATATTTAAAACACATTGTTATTATTATTATGAGTATGCGTAATGATTACTGTGAAGTGTAATGTCACCATCAGCAGTCCTCTTTATTCTTCCCAGCATAAAACAATTTCAGTTTTATTAATTTGTGCTCTTTCTGTCTTTCTTTTAGAGGAAGCATTCCAGTGTCTTGCAAAGAGCAGAAATGGCATCAGATGATGGTGGTGAACGTGCCATGCCCACCATACCTCCTCTCATACAAGCAACACTCACCACCTCAGCAATCACCCAAAGGAAAGTAAACTCCTTGGTTCTTGAGTACATCATTGCAGATGTGCAGCCCTTTTCATTAGTGGAAAATGCCACATTCCGTAAGATGATTGAAGGACTTACTGGGGGTAGGACACCCATGTGCAGAAAAACAATGATGCTGCGCATTGAAAGGGGATCTCAAAATATGAAGGAGGCGCTTACTGAAACACTTCAGGATGTTCAAACCGTGTGCACAACAGCAGATATATGGACGGCTCATCATAGGAGTTTCATGGGAATCACGTGTCACTGGATTGAGCCAGAGACATTAGAACGAAAGTCTGCTGCGTTGGCATGTGAAAGGATAAGGGGCCGCCACACTTATGATGTCATTGCTGCCAAAATTAGGTAGATTCATGCCGAATTCCAGATACAAGGCAGAATCAGTGCCACAGTCACTGACAATGGTAGCAATTTTGTGAAGGCATTCAATGAATATGGAGGGTGTGAAATGGATGATGAGATGGATGATGAGATGAATATCGCAGATGATGTGCAGTTTGCTGATGTCTCTGCAGTTCTTCAGGAGGAGCAAGAGGAAGAGGAGCTAAACTTTTTTTTGCCACCTCACCATCGATGTGCCGCGCATACTTTGAATCTTGTTGCCACGACTGATCTTGACAAAGTTGCCTCACAGGGTGTTTCTCGAAAATTATACAGAAGTGCAATGTCAAAATGTGCTGCAATTTGGAATAAGGCTCATCGCTCATCAGGTGCTACTGATGCAATTGAGGAAATTGCCCAAATGAGATGTTTGGTACCTTCAGTGACTAGGTGGAGCTCAGAGTATCATGCAATCGAGAAGTTAATGAGTCTCACTGAGAGTCAGCTCAATGGAATCTGTGACCAGCTGAAAGTGGGCAAACTGCATCCTCAAGAGATAATGTTTCTAAAGGAGTACACAGCTATTCTGAAACCTCTTGCCTACTCAATCAACCTGCTCCAGGGAGAGAAGAACTGTTACTTTGGATACATAGTTCCCACCATTCTCAGCCTAAAAGCCAAGTTGGCTGAAAAGTTGACCCAAGTGCAGTTCTCAACCCACATCCTTTCAGCTGTTATAAAAGCCATTGACACTCGATTTGGGCAGGTTTTGGCCTCCCATGAGGCAAGGATGGCGGCTTCCACCATCCCAAAGTTTCGACTGTGGTGGCTTGCTGATGAAGAGAGGGGAGCCATGAAAACATCAATGGTCCAAGAGACTCGTCTTCTTCATACAGAGCCTTCTGAGGATGGTGGCACCACTGGAAATGCCGCAATTGGAGGTGATCCAGAAGATGATGAGAACTTCTTCACTTTTGAGACAGCACAGATGACAAGTTCATCAGCAGAGGAAGAGGTGCAGAGGTATCTCCAGGATCCAGACAAGTCATTGGCTTCATTGAGGCTGTATCCAATGATCAGAACCCTCTTCTTAAAATACAATACTACTCTGCCATCAAGTGCTCCCGTCGAGCGTCTTTTTAGTCAGGGAGGACTTATTTTCACTCCGCATCGCAATAAAATGACCGATAAGCACTTTGAGCAGGCTCTCCTGCTGCGATACAATCGCTGGAGTGTTGACATGTAGTGTAGGTGGTCACATATTAGGTTCACAGGCAGTTATTAAAAGAATCATTATTCTTGTAAAGCCAATTGTTGTCTTTTTCCATCTGAGCTTTTCACCCTGTTATATACAGTTGTGACATTTTGGATAGGTTTTTTTGCTAGCCTTTGTTACATTATGGAGAAGTAATGTTTTTTTTTTTCCCAAAATAACATTGTTTCATGTTTGTCACGGCAAATGATATTTGATTGTGTAGTTAAAAAAAAAAAGAGTTTCTGTTTTCTTTTGATGGTCATTCTTCATGAAAGAACGGTGTCAGCTGTAACTATCTTTTTTATGGAAAACAATTGGAATGTTTAATGAATGTTTCATTTCATCCTTTTATGTTTTTTATTTTATTTATTTTTATTTTAAGGTGATAAATTGCAACACCTATGTTAGATATATTAGGTAATAACATATTCTGTACAAAAACAGAATATTTTATGTTAGTCTATTTTCCCACATTTAACAGCTGAGTAAATAAAGAAAATGAAAGGGAAAATTGGTAAAATCTTCACTTTTTTAACCAAACAAAACATCTTTTGCATAAACATACCCTTGTAGTCTTTTTTTCTCTACAGCAAATTATATAATATATTGCACTTTCAGGGAGACTTGGGCCTAACACATTTAGCCAGTTGGAACAGAAGAACACACCAGAAAAGGCCTGTTTAGTAAAAACAAGCCAGGATTTGATGGCCGCATTTCTACACTTATAAAATGCAATTCAATGTGGAAGTAATCCAAGTATTCAGAATACGTTACTCAGATTGAGTAATGTAACGGAATACGTTACAAATTACATTTTTGGGCATGTATTCTGTATTCTGTAACGGAATACATTTTGAAAGTATCCTTCCCAACACTGGTCATGGATGTTGAGGGGGAACCTGGCACCCTCAACCTGCTGCTGGATGACGGCCGTACGGTCCTCATCAAGGAGGAATTGTGGGCAACAGTGGAGGGTAAACTTATTGACCCTCCACTGCCAGTATTGATCAAATTGGCTGGCAATACAGTCACAACAATTGAGATTGTTGAAAAGATGAATTGAGATCATTGAAATTATAAATATTTTACAGTTTTGTTAAAGTTTCATAAAGTTAAAATGTACAGTATGTTTTTGTTATATATTCTGATTAATTGTTATTAAAATGTTTATATTTCTATCAATTGTTCTATTCCATTAAATTTATAAAACATTTTAAAGTAAAACTCAACCTTTGTAATAGTGTGCATTGTTTCACATAAACATACTTTTTGATTTGAAATGCTGCAACTTCTGTAGATGTTTATTATAGATATATGTGTCTGAGTCAAGCCGGTTCTGCAGAGCATGTTGGAGAACCAAACAGAGCCCACAGAAGAGTGCCAGCCATCAGCCTGCCTACAATGTCGTAGCCCTGGAGCCTCCAACATGCTTTGGGGGACCCTGCTCTCCTCTAACACATTATGAAGGCCTCTAAAGCCCTGGGAAATACATTTAAGCAACACATTCATATAATAATACATACATGTAATTATAGTCACATCTATCGTGATCTAGATGGGCAGTGATATTATAAGCCTGTTCATATACACAGTGAGCAAGTTATTGCCAGTTGTAATGGTAATAGCCAACGAACCATCACATTTTATTTTTGGTTGATTCACTGTTTCTTTTTTCCTAATGTAGTTTAATCTAAGGCCCTGTCTCCAAATAGAGGCCACGGGGCGTTTGACAGCGCTTCAACTCTGTGTTTCAACTCAAAAGATGTTTCTATGACAACAATATCTGACAACATATCACCACCATTCTAACCACTGCTGTATGTAGACAAGCATTGCCCTTTGCTTTGTATCATCTATTTGGGATATATTATATTTTTATAGACAATTGTTTCCACCATGAGCACGTCTGCATACTATGTGTTCCCCTCAACCTAACAGCTTTAACGTTAGAGCAAGGAGAGTCACGGCATACAGTAATAAAAACACTCACTGACAACATTCAGTCCCCCGAGCCGATGTGCTCCTAAAATTAGGGTTGTGCGTGTTTGTGTGCCTGTGTCTGTGTGTTTCTGCAGTTGCTCTGTGTGTGTGTGTGTGTGTGTGTGTAGGTCTGTCGATGTAGTTTAAAAAGGTATGGGTAACTTCCCTGATTAGCTATTTTGAAACGCCTGCGGCAGATTGATTATTAGTGAGACTTTACTGTGTATTTAACAAAAACAACCTGTCAAACTACTGTATTTGACGGAAAACCGTGACTCCAATCGCAAAAATGACAGATTCGAGAAGCACAACACTTTTGTGAAAGTTTCTGTGTACTTAAATGTTTGAGCTTTAATAGCAAAATATAGCTAAAGATAGCTTAAAATACAGAAAAGAGAAACTACCTGCTGAAAACTGTTGAAGCCCAAAGACATTTAAAAGTAATTTGCGTATGTGTGTGCGTGTATCTGTATCTGTCAAACTGCACACTAAGCAGAGCACCTGTGTGCCGGTAACATCAAAGGTTTCCATAGTGACACTGCTCCTGCGTGAAACTGCCCTGAAGAGCTAATTAGAAACACCTGTGTCAGTGAGTGACTGAGAGGGAGACTGGACTGTAGATTTAACAAAAACAACCTTTCAAACTAATGTATTTGACAGAAAACCGTCACTCCGTTTAAAAAAATGAAGGCATCGTGAGAAGCACAAGACTTTTGTGAACGTTTACGTGTGCTTACATGTTTGGGGGTTTAGAAATGAGAGCTTAGAGGCAGTTCAAAATGTCCCTCCGTTTGCTCCATGAGAGAAAACTGTGCTCTGATTTAACATTGGGCTGAATGGAGCAGTTGGCTGACTTCATGTCGCTTTCTTGCTTTTTGACAAAAAAGTAAATGTTTTTGGGACTCCACGACATATTTGTACAAGCAAGCACAAGATTTCCTACGTTTATATGTAAAAATTATGCCTGAAGAGTGAGAATTGTGGAGTCAATGGCAATTTCTTTTTTCTCGAGATCCTGAATCTTCTCCACACTCTAGCGATGACATCACGCACTCTGAGCTGCGCCATACACACTCATGTTAAAGGCAGAAAAGGATCTTAAGATTTATTAAATTCAAAAACTCATAGTTTAAAATTCTTAAAAGATAGAAAATATCTAAAAATATGCAGTCGTAGTTGAAAAATATGTCTACATTTTAAAGTTGAAATGGTATCTTTAGCTGATGTTAAAGTTGAAGATTTTCTCCATAGGAATCCCATTTTTAAAAAAAGCATAAAAAGATTAATATTAAGAAGATTTGAAAAGATAGAAATATGTAGAGATATAGCACCCCTCTCCTGAAGGAGCTGAATTTTTTAATATTTGAAGAGTTTCGGTAGCTGAAAAGATGAAGGAGTTTTAGCAGTTTAAAATACGTACGGAAGAAATAGAATAATAATAAGCTGAATAAAGATTCGAAGAACAATAGTTGGGTGCTTCATGCTGAAGCACTCCAATGCTGAAGCACTCCAACTAATAAAGATTCGAAGAACAATAGTTGGGTGCTTCATGCTGAAGCACTCCAACTAATAAAGATTCGAAGAACAATATTTGGGTGCTTCATGCTGAAGCACTCCAACTAATAAGCCCGCAGGAGAGTATGCAGTGGGCTTGCAGCAGGGCTCTATGAGCCCTTGCTTGCAGCGCCACACTAATAAGCCCGCAGGAGAATATGCAGTGGGCTTGCAGCAGGGCTCTATGAGCCCTTGCTGGCAGCGCCACACTAATAATAATAATAATTAGGGATGTATCGGGGCCGATCTGCGTTAAAATACTCGTACTCGTATCGGTTTCAATTGCCGATACCAAGAACCGATACCACTCAACAGTATTTCACTACAACAAACTGGTCGCGCTTTGTGGAGAAAAAGATTTGTTGTCCTACCTGACTTCAACGTCTAGGGCAGGGGTCGGCAACCCGTGATCCAGAGCCGCATACGGCTCTTTCGTCGCTCTCTTGCGGCTCTTGCAGCAAGGTGTGTAGAGTAATGTGCAAATTACTGCCGTCCCGCCGGTTTGAATCAAACTGTTGCTGATCCACCTGAAGTAGCGCTGGCAGCGGCCTCATTCAGACGCTGTTGTGCGGCTACGGATGATATTATTGTAGCCGAGTGTCTGTTGTGTGTCTATATTTGTAATTCTAATAAAATGAAAACACGCTGCAGGGTAACTTGAACCACTTTTTTTTTTTTATCTCCTTCACACACGTATATCCCACAATTCCACTCCTGTTTTCCTTTCCGTTTCTCCCTCCACAATAAAAGCACCGGAAACTAACTAATAACTTGGAACACAGCTTCCTATATAATTGCTCGATCCCTAATATTACCCAAAACCACCAGACACAGGAACAGCTTCTTTCCACTGGCCATCACCCTGATGAACAATTAATCAGACTCCCCCATCTGCACTAATTGGACTACTTTTTCTTTCTAATGTCTTTTTTTAAATATTTATCTTGCTTATTGTAAATGTGTATATATGTACAATGAGAGCTATGTGTAACCGGAGTCAAATTCCATGTGAGTGTAAACACACATGGCCAATAAAGCTGATTCTGATTCTGAACCCGGACACGGGGGCGTTTTATGTTCCGACATTAGAGGGACTTCCACAAGAAGTTTAAAGCTTGGGATAGCCTTCTGTTAATTTTGTACTATAGGCTTGACATAATCTGCAGAGGATAAAATAAAATCTGCCTCCAAATTAATTGCACTTTCATGGAGACCAAATCTAAGAAGTATCGTATCGGTACTCGGTATCGGCAAGTACACAAATAAAAATACTCGTACTGGTTTGTAAAAAGTGGTATCGTTGCATCCCTAATAATAATAATAAGCCCGCAGGAGAATATGCAGTGGGCTTGCAGCAGGGCTCGCTTGCAGCGCCACACTAATAATAATAAGCCCGCAGGAGAATATGCAGTGGGCTTGCAGCAGGGCTCTATGAGCCCTTGCTGGCAGCGCCACACTAATAATAATAATAATAATAAGCCCGCAGGAGAATATGCAGTGGGCTTGCAGCAGGGCTCTATGAGCCCTTGCTGGCAGCACCACACTAATAATAATAATAATAAGCCCGCAGGAGAATATGCAGTGGGCTTGCAGCAGGGCTCTATGAGCCCTTGCTTGCAGCGCCACACTAATAATAATAAGCCCGCAGGAGAATATGCAGTGGGCTTGCAGCAGGGCTCTATGAGCCCTTGCTGGCAGCGCCACACTAATAATAATAATAATAAGCCCGCAGGAGAATATGCAGTGGGCTTGCAGCAGGGCTCTATGAGCCCTTGCTGGCAGCGCCACACTAATAATAATAATACATTTTATTTGGAGGCGCCTTTCAAGTCACCCAAGGTCACCTTACAATAAAAATACAGGATAAAAGATAAAAGCATGAAAGATAGAAACAACATTAAAACAGAACATCAACATAAAAACAGGTGAAGTGCACAGGATCCAGTTACAAAGAGTATGCCAGTTTGAACAGGTGATTTTTGAGTTGAGACTTGAATGATGTGATGGAGTCTGATTGTCTTATGTGTGGGGGGAGGGAGTTCCAGAGCCTGGGTGCTGAGCAGCTGAAGGCTCGGGCACCCATTGTACTGAGGCGTGACGTGGGGATGGTTAGCAGTCCAGAAGAGGATGAGTGGAGGGTGCGGGAGGGAGTGTATTCCTGAAGGAGGTCATGGAGGTAAGTGGGGGCTAGATTGTGGAGAGCTTTATAGGTGAGGAGAAGGTTTTTGTAGTCGATGCGGTGTTGTACAGGGAGCCAGTGAAGTTGGATGAGTACAGGAGTGATGTGGTCCGAAGATTTGGTACCGGTGATGATCCGGATGTAGGCCTGTTACCTGTGGTTGTACCTCTGGCAACAACCAGCCGGTGATGTCAAAACATGTGTTTTGTAAAAGGCCACTGTCACAAGGACAGATGCGGGAGATCATTCCTGCCCACTGCAATAAGACTTTATAATAAATCTCCAAATCAATCACTCAACTATAATGTTACTCTGTTGTTTGTTTGGCTACATCTTTGCACTACATTTGTTTTGTTTGTTAATTTAATATTAATATGTTTGTATATACTTTGCATTTTTCTTATTCTATTTTTTTGTATATATTGTGCATTTCACATTTTTCTATTATTAAAAATACATTTAACCACTTTAAAAAGTGATTTTTATGTTGCGGTTCAAAGTTTGAAAATCTATGAAATATATTAATTTTAATTAAATTAATTAAATACTTAAATTTTTGGATACTTCTTCTACTTGCATTAATTAGTGCAATCTATGTAAAAAATATATAATGTATTTGCAACCCCCCCTGCAGGTTATATTATAGAGATGAAGGTCAGGTCAATTTGACCCAGCAGTGTAAATGGAGGCTATAAGGGGTCAGAATTGTCAAGTTTAGAGTTTTCCTTTCTTTGAAAATGTGAGACACACACACACACACACACACACAGGTGTTTGTTATGAAACTCATCTCTATCCTGCTTCATGTGCCCCCCCCCCGCCTCACGCTCCTCCCCCCACATGAACCACCCTTTCAACTAAAACTAAACAATGCTTCTTATCTTTTCACTTTCCCCCTAAATACACCGGGAACACTAGAGTAAGGGTTTCTTTCATGTTTCTCCTAATAAATACGAGTGTCACCTGACTGACACACTCAATCTCAGACACACGCACACTCTCTTTTTAACTTAACTACCCCACGTTTGCGAGAAATACAGATACAATTTCGACGGGAACCTTTTTTTAATGCAATTTATATCTAGGTTTTACCAATGTACCTAAACAATAGTTTGAACATGTATTTTTCATGAAAACAAGTGAGTTATCCTAATTGAATAATATCTATGGAGGGGTGAATAACTGCATTCCACTAAAAACAGATTGCATTGTTAGTAATGATGTTGGTGATGAGGTACAAACTAAATTTATTAGGATTTTTTGGTTTCTGATACTTTTGGATGATGCAACATGCACGTGGGAACATAATTGCTGTACCTAAGAAACATATATATATATATGTGTCCCATATATATATATATGTGTCCCATATATATGGGACTAAATATTAGCACAAGTTAAATATTATTGTGATAATACATTTGCATGAGAAAATTCTCTCTAAATGGACCTCGCTGATATTTTAATTGAATACCCCTGTTCTGTACGGTTAACCAGTGAAAGCAAAATCATAATATGTTTGGGTAAACTTACACTTCAGATTTAGCAAGGAGTCACCAATGGGATGCTGCAGACAGGAAGGAAGCCAGGAGTGGAAGGAGGGTGAAGAGGTAGAGAGAGAATTCAAGGTTCACTTCTGAAAATGAATTCAAGTACTTTTTATGTGGCTGGACAAGTTATTTCCTTATATTGCATTGTGACTTTAAGTTGTGTACTTATGCTGACTTTGCTGTCAACAAGGCATGATTGCATCCCTTGAATATGTCTGCTTGATTCATGGGACTTTAGGAATAATACTTACAGCACAGTACACACAATTGCCTGGCATAAACTGTGCGTAAATGGCTTTCCTTTTCCAAAACATGAAAAGTGTAGGATGTTTAACAGTGATTCACAGCAAAGTTATGTAATATCCTATCCATTTCAGTTTTAATATTTCTATACTTACCAACTTAAGCGCGGATCTGGATGAATTGTTCTGTCGTCTGAGAATGAAGAAAAATGACAAACTGAGTTTGTGGGTTCACACTTGCAGGCCTACAAAACAACAAAACAACAAAAAACTAGTAAATAGCAAAAGTCTAACAGGTAGTCTGGCTATAAGTTAGAGTTGCAAATATCAAATATACAATAATATATATACAATGAATATATGATCACCTGTATACCCAATATGCTTGAATGCCAGTGATGGATTAAGATAAAGCCTCTACATTTGAGGACATTATGGAAGTAGATATTACTATAAACGTGAATGTGAGAAACATTCAATAGCTAATGCTAACTAACCAGAATGTCAAGTACACAAATAAAGCATTAAGATTAACAAACTATAAATAGATTTAAAACTGCTGATCATGTTAAATAGTTAGCCAAAGACAAGCACAGAGTGTAATAATTTAGCTTGTTGTTACTGAAGTCACCATTTTCAGCTGCTAAGATGGTGTTAGCAGCTATGCTAAAATTAACATCGTCGCTAATATGATGTATTACATTTTCAATAAAGACTTTACTAGGTATCAACGGGGGAATATTTCGCCCTCCCGCTCATGTTTGGATTATGTTTGACTTACAATTCCCTTTTAATGCAATTTCAAACATTAAACCTGTATTTCTGGCGTTCAAAACGTTAGCAGCTAGTTACTTACCAGACAAGACTTCAGGACAATACGGAGTCACGTTGTGACGCAGTGAGATTTGATTGATGCCTTCAGGGACTCCCGAAAACTCTGCCTCCTTCCGAAAACCGCTGCGCATGTGTGCGTTATAGGGCTTCTAGTTACACCTCTATGATTTATGGAAGTTTTACAGTTTAAAAAGTTATACAAAAAATTTAATCAAATCATTACATTTATATATAATTGTGTTCTTTGGAGTTTGGACACCGTACGGTCTTTCTGCAATTGGAGCGGCGGAGGAGTTGATGACGTCACCCGGTCGGCCAGTCTTTTTTCACAGAGATGAAAGGCTCCCAGCGGCGGGAAACGTCATTGCTGTCCTGCTTTAAGAGAGAGGTAGGTTCTGCTGTTCTTGTGAAAATGTGATAATACCATTCATAATTCGTTATATTGCTAATTTGGACTCATTTTATGAAACGCTGGCACTTATGAGGTCCCACTATTATTATATTTTTTTAAAAGGGGATGGAAAAAAGCCTTATTTTTTAAAAACCCTTTTAAAATTAAACTTTGTAAAATGATTTAAGCTAGGGTTAAGTGAAAAGACTGAAAGTAGGTCTATGGAACCTACAAGGATTTGAAAGTGTTGTGAAGAGAGGCAAAAAGTGGTTTTGTCGTTCGTTCAGGTTCACCATCATACAAAAATGTATAGCCTAACATCTACAGTCAATGAATACATGGACCTATTGAATACATACAGGAAATAAAGAAATGTCTATATAGTGAAGGCTTTCTGTAACGTTGTCTTTGTATATTCATTTATTTCAGAATGGCACTACGGCAAATACTGGCAACGAGGCCCCAGGGGCCATACTATAAACCCCCGCCCCTGCACATCTGTGGTGGCGGTAAAGTCCCAGCCCAGGGTGGTGAGCTGGGACTTTACCGCCGGTGCTCAAGCAAGAGCAACAAAAAACAACTCTGTTATGGCCATAAGTGATGGGCATTCTGTTACGAAAGTGACACTGTTCGAACAACTAAAAGATAAAGTTGAGGAGGGACGCTCGTACGTCCTTCGGGGGTACGGGCTAAGGGGCTCGTCTCCCCCGTACCTGGTCAACATAAATAAGGACACGGCCTTCTATCGCTCTTCGAACATTAACATATCAGAGGAGCTGAAAAAAGAGGCCGAAGAGCTCCTCAATCCCCGCTCGCCTCTTACCCCCCTCAGCACCTGCAGGGAGTCGGTGGGTCTCCTGACGGTGGAGGGGGGGGGTTGTCGAAGTAAGTAATCTTCTGTCCGACAGAAATGCGATATGTAAAAGAATGTATAGTATAATCCTGGAGAATAAAAATATTAAATATGTTTTATGAAATGTGAAAATGAAAACACAAATCCACCGTGTTCAGGTCTCTGCTGTGAAGCAGGTTGTGGTGGGGAGGGAGACAGTCCTGCGTAACGTTACCCTGAAACAGGTAGGCTATTTAATAAAGGCCCGTGGGTTACTCTGCATATTATCAGCACTGTAAAATACTATTTTATATTTACAGGGGGAGACCAGGTTTCCACTGTGCCTGTGGAGAGAGGCAGCCCAGAATGAACTCCAAATCGGGACTGCTGTTAAAGTGTCGCATCTAAGGGGATCAACCTCAGACTACGGGTTCCGGCTCCAGTCGACCGTAAACACAGAGGTTGAAGTATGTCAACTTAGCTTTTGCTGCTTTTTTATCTTCTGTTAAATTATTTATTCATTTTTTTTCCTTCGATTTTGGAGAGCAGTGGATGTGTAATTTAGCAGGGCCCTGTCAGGATTATAATAATACTTCATCAATTTAACAATCAATACAATTCCTTTTCAGAGCAAGTGATGTACCAGATATGTTGTCATATCAGTTATGTTGAATCATTGTATTCTTTAGACATTATGCTGTCTTTCGTCAGGTTTTAAGCTCCAGGAGCCAGGAGGTGGTCGGGGCATATGGAGTGATTGATGTGGAGGGCAGCCCAGGCAATCTGGAGCTGCTATTAGACGATAACCGGACCCTCCTTATCAAGGGCGAGATGTGGGAGCCAATTGCGGCTATTATGCAAACACCCCCAATTAAAATTGAAATAACACACACAATCAAAGTGTTTGGGGGAGAGGATTGATTTTTTGTTGTTGTAATAAGTTGTAAATTGTGTGTTCTAATTTAAATGTGTTAAATTGTTCTAATTGTTAAAATGTTTTCTAATCAAGTGTTCTATTTAAAATTTACTATAATAATAATAATAATAATATAAAGTTTGTGTGTTCATTTGCTGTGTTTGTTTGTATTCAAAAGTTTTTATTTCTTTATAAATAAATGTTTGTGTGTAAACTGTTGGCTTCGTTTCAAACGCCTGTTGAATAACCACTAACAACGAATAAGGCTATTGGATTGCTGTAGATGTTCATTATTGATATGGCCTTTTATTTACTTAGAGCATGTATTTACTCTTTGCGCTTTTTAATAATAACTCGGAGGAAGTCATTTACCGCAAAAGAAATGTTTATTTTGTACGTTATATTCAAATATATAGAAGCTACACACTAATGATCTTCCTGAATCCGCGACCATCTAAGCAAGTGAATGAATGTAAGTAAGAATACTCAGAACAATGACACAATGACCAAATGGGGTGGAGGTAATGTTCGTTTCTTATATAGCAATGATGTTCCCGGGTTAATGTGACAGTCAGTCAGTGTCTCAGTCAGTATAAGAAATCCTGTAGTACCATATTTATTAGGAGAGAAATTAAAGAAACCCTTACTTCAGTGTTCCCTGTGTGTGCAAATAATACATATGTATTAGGGGTAATAAAAAAAAAATCGGGAGATCGGCATTAATGCGTTATACTCGGCGCTCCCTCCTTTGAAATTGACAATGGTAACCGTTGACGTTGCTCTCTCTCTGTCAGCAGCCGGTTGGCACAAAGTCCTGCTTAGCTCATACATTTGAAAATAACTAACTTCGCAAAAGAGGTATGCCTATTATATTGTAATTAATTATCATGCATGCTGTGCATCACAGTGACTCCGTGACATCGTCCTGTTTTTAGAAGGAGCCAATGTACAGGTTCCATTCACTTTAACTGTGATGCGTTCAAGATCAAAATAGTAAAAATGGGAATTGACCCAAGGTTACGTAACGTGATCATGATGTGCTGGAATGGGTGTGTTTGTTTGCACTACGCGATTTCCATAGGGACGTTTTTGTCATGAAAACGATGGAAGTAGGAAAGACCTGTGTGTGTCTTTGTTCATGCAATCTGATATATATCAGATATCAGATTGCACGTGGTGACGTGCAATCTGATAAAGTGTCAGAGAGAGAGAGAACGAGAGAGCAAGATGGAGAACATTTCCTGCTGAAAATGCATTGGAGTGCTAAAAGCTGAAGCTTAAAGCTTAAATATTCGAAAAAAATAAGTTAAAATAGCTAAATTAAGCTGAATATATCTGATAGTTGAAAATTGCTGAATAAAGCTCAACATGGCTCAATAAACCTGAAAATGGTTGAAAATTGCTGAATAAAGCTCAACATGGCTCAATAAACCTGAAAATGGTTGAAAATTGCTGAATAAAGCTCAACATGGCTCAATAAACCTGAAAATGGTTGAAAATTGCTGAATAAAGCTCAACAAACCTGAAAATGGTTGGAAATTGCTGAATAAAGCTCAACATGGCTTAACAAACCTGAAAATGGCTGAAAATTGCTGAATAAAGCTCAACATGGCTCAACAAACCTGAAAATGGCTGAAAATTGCTGAATAAAGCTCAACATGGCTCAACAAACCTGAAAATGGCTGAAAATTGCTGAATAAAGCTCAACATGGCTCAATAAACCTGAAAATGGCTGAAAATTGCTGAATAAAGCTCAACATGGCTTAACAAACCTGAAAATGGCTGAAAATTGCTGAATAAAGCTCAACATGGCTCAACAAACCTGAAAATGGCTGAAAATTGCTGAATAAAGCTCAACATGGCTCAACAAACCTGAAAATGGCTGAAAATTGCTGAATAAAGCTCAACATGGCTCAATAAACCTGAAAATGGCTGAAAATTGCTGAATAAAGCTCAACATGGCTCAATAAACCTGAAAATGGCTGAAAATTGCTGAATAAAGCTCAACATGGCTCAATAAACCTGAAAATGGCTGAAAATTGCTGAATAAAGCTTAACATGGCTCAATAAACCTGAAAATGGCTGAAAATTGCTGAATAAAGCTCTATATATATATATATCTATATCTATATATATATAGATATATCTATATCTATCTCTCTCTCTCTCGCCGGCACCCCCGACACACCCCCTGGTACAGGGGGATCAATTGACCCCACTGAACCATTGATCCTGTCGGCTGAAATGATCACCCTCACCCCTGTGGAGTTTGCATTTGAAGAGCCCTGCACAAGTCAGAGCCGTCTTGGAAGAGATGGGGAATCTACCAGCACCACCATGTAAGCGCAAAAAGCAAGCTGAGAAAGGGGATGCCTACAATAATTTATTAAAGGTGGAAACGGAATGGGCTCAGCAACAAATAATTCTCACAAATGAACAAATTAAACTGACTGAAGTTAAGAATTCAGTTGCTGGAAAAACAGTTAAAAGATTAATGAAATGTACTTGATAAGACTTGTTTAACACTTAGTGTAGCTGTCGCAATAATGTTTTACTTTCATAATTTCCTGTTATTTTGAGTTTGTAATGTCACTAAGTAATAGCCTATTGTAAATTCTGTGTTGCACTTCTGACGCCAATTGGTTAGAGCATTGCAGTGAACACGTGCAAGGTCCTGTGCCCCAAGAGCCAGATGACCAGACCACATCTCCAGGTAAATATTCCAATGGTCAATAATGAGATAACTGTTATGAAACACAGAACACTGTATAAAACAATGATGTTCAAATAATGTTAATTTAAAGTAATACAAAACAACTTGGTCTTCAGTTTTCCAAGCAGTAACAGTCTGTAAAGCTATGCTAATTTTTGTTCCCATTCATGCTCCTCGTACTATCAAACCCTTTTTCCCCAAGGTGATGTTTTGACTTGTCAAAGCAGTCACTTCACGAAAACTGGTCATCGATGCTGATTTTATTAAATTGTGTTTTGCAGTTTGTTTCAACAACACCAGAATGTGGCTCCACATCATCTTCATCAGCAGATGAAAATGAGGAACAATATTTCACTCTGGAATTGCCTAAGCAGCCCTGTATTTTTTCATTCCTGAAAATAAGTGGAAATAACTCAGGAAGACCCAAATTAAACGATTCCAAACACTGAACTGGACAGTTGTGATTGCAAAGGGAATACAGTGTCCATCCCCATTGCAGCTTTGCATTTAAGCACCACAATGTACAAACAATTGGGTCTCCATTGTTTAGGCTATTGTCTTTTTGATCACTGCTCTGTTGAAGTTGAGTTCGAAGCTCATGATGAATCATCCCTCAAGGCATTTGTAACCTTTCATGGAGACAGAGTGTGGCACCACTGTGAACAACTAAAGACAGTCTGTGTGCTGGTGAAAGGGATGGCATTGCAGATGCCCTCACTACCAAAATGCCTCGAACACGTCATCTCAAAAAACTGGATAAGCTGGAAGACAGTGTTGTGGCATCGGGCTGTAGAGATCAGGTTCCAACAACTAGTGTCATGAAAATGCTGGCAAAAAATGCACACTATGCTCTCCAATGCCCTTCTTTACGGCAAACGTTGCGGACCCCATCTGGTCTCCGCATGCTGCGATCACCTTCCCCGGATATATCTTGCCGGACAGAAAAATACATCCCACCAACATCTATGCTATCCCCAAAACCAGCATTGCGAGCATGCAACCCCCCGAAATCCCGCTTGTGCGTTAAAACATAATCATCGGCCCAAAGCAGCAGTCTGTACCTTGTGCCCACTGATGTATGTGGCAATGCCCTCAGGTATGGCATTTTAAAACTGTTCTAGCACCACTAAATTGCACAACTCCTCAAAACTATCCACCTTTACTGCAGAACACCAGCGCGCAAAATGAGTGGACATGTCACGGGCAAACTCAAGGTGGGTCTGCTTATCCACTTTCCTCCAGCCCCGAAACCATTGGCAGTACGCCTCAGGGACCAATTCGTAAGCCCTCAACACCGCTGACTAAATAATCCATACTGTCTGCTAGGGCTGCAACAACGAAGCGATAAAATGCGATTATTAAAAGCGTTGGCAACAAATTTCATTATCGATTCGTTGTGTCACGCGATTACGCCACTCAATAAGTCAGGGAGATGTTTGAGTATGAAAAAAAAAGTTGAGTTGAGAGCGGAGCGGAGGTCGAGGAGAGACCAGGAGGAGATTAGTATTTTTCTTTATACGTTATTTATTGTTCTGACAGCTCAGGTCCCATTAAACAATTTTGTGCAAAATGTTTTGTGCACTTTATTTATTAAAAGCCTATATATTTGGCAGTTGTAAAGCATACATGAGTATGTTTGTGTTAGTCCATTATTTTTTTATTTTTAACAGCATAGGGATGTTCAAGGAGCAACCTATTTGTGCAGTTTCTGAAGGTTTTTGCACCACCAGTTCCGTTTTTGAATAAAGGGTTGGAGTGTATGCTTTTTGACTTTTTATTCGATTCATCGAAAAAATAATCGTTAGTTGCAGCCCTACTGTCTGCCGACGACAACGCTCCATAGGCCTCCTGTGCCCCACCGGTCAACGCACACTGCAGCATCAACGTGCGAGCGGGCTCCGGACACTTTCTCGCATCCGCCACGCGTTCAAACAGCGAGAAAAATGTCTCTGGGTCCCCTTTATTAAATTTCGGCAAAAGACACGGTTTACCGAAAATGTCAAAGGACTCCTACGAAGGCTCCCGGCGCGTTGAGGAACCGTCCGCTATTTTCCCGCTCCTGATTAAATCCAGCCTGTATTGCAGCTGAGCCAACGTCGCCTGCTCAGTCTCGCTGCACAACTTTTCCACCACCAACTGTTTCTCAATCTTCTTGCGTCCTCTTGTTATGCTCCAGCTGCAACTGAAGCATCTCCCTCTGCTGCTCAAATGTTAGGCCTGTGGTTGCCACATAAGGTGGAGCCGACGACAAACCCTTCGCGTCAGGCTGGTCCTGACCACCTGTAAGAACCCCCACCTCAATTAAATGTGCCTTCAATATATTCTTTACCAGGTCATCATAACGGTCCGCTATCTTTAATAGCTCTTTTGTGCATTCATCCAAAAGCTCCTCCGACTGGGATTTAACAAAAGCAACTTCACCCATTTTAACCCAAACAAGTACATAAAATATCCTTCTTTTAAGTGCATGGTCAACGCACGTGTCGGCCAGGTGCTTAAGATGTCCTAACGCGAGAGTCAATCCCCTCTCACCAACCTGCCCCCCTCAACCTAACTAAGCTCACCTGTCCCCAGTCTTCATGCAGTGGCAGTGGCGGGTATTTACACACTGAATACCAGTAGTACCGGAAAAGGTGTCCAGCAATTGGCCACCCCCCGCGACTATGGCCGTGCTCCCGAGCAACTGCTCCAACCACGCTCCCCGCAGCATTAACAGAAAAAGAAAAGAAAGAAACGAGGAACCCAAAGGGGTACCGCCGCTATACCTAACGGGATTGTGCTCCCACACAAACTCTCTGGCACCAGTCGTCACTCGCCTGAAACCACCTTCACCGTATGCCTCCCCAGTAGCGCGCAGCTTATCGCAACCTTCACGGCTTACGATCCCACACAACACAAGAACGCAGCTCTGTAGCAAACTTGACGTCATCCCATTCACCACTTTAACGAGCCCGTTCACCAGATAACTCCACAACTTACTTTACTCCAATGGACGAGCCCCCAATTGTCACGACCCGGCGCTTAAGTCGCGACAAAGACGGGAGACACACGGGGGTTTTCAACAGGAACACAACATGTATTAGCCACACACGGCAAATCATAGAGTCAACGGCGATTCAGCCCGTACTGCACTGGCACAGCCTGGTCTTGAAGGCTCCCGGGAGAATGGCCAGGTGCTCCCAGTTGGGCTGATTAGCCCCGCCTACCAAGGACCTGCAAGACATACACAAAAGCCAGGGTGCGCGCACACACGCACGCACACACGCACGCACGCACACACGCACGCACGCACACACACACGCACACACGCACACACACACACACACACACACACACACACACACACACACACACACACAGGTGGAAGCAGAGAAAACAGAATAAATAGAGTTTATGTGACTCCTATGACCAAGCCTTTTGTTTTCAAACAGCACAAGAGAAAGGTAAACTATTTTTCAGCTCACAATTATTATTCAATATGTATAAATAGCATAACATGTAATAATTACAATGTTTGTGTCAAAAACAATATTTGTATTTTTCTCAGAGCACACCAGAAACTATCACACCACAAGCTCCAACAAAAAAAAAAAATCTTAACCTTAATGAAAAGGCCATTAAAGGGCTTTCAACAAGCTTTCAAGCACCTTCACAGGTAATCCATTGTGACATGGTTACACAATGAACAGTAATGTAAAACACCTTTAAATCAGCAGCTTAATGTTGTATTTTGTATAGGGGCGACTGTGGCTCAGTGGTTAGCAAGTCAGTCTTTCAATCAGAAGGTCGGTGGTTCGATCCCCGGCTCCGGCAGTCCGTGTCGTTGTGTCCTTGAGCAAGACACTTAACCCTCATTGCTCACCGTTGCTGTGTCTACGGTCTACTGTATATCATGTAAGTCGCTTTGGATAAAAGCGTCAGCTAAATGAAATGTAATGTAATGTAATGTATGTAATACACTTGCATGAATGCAGTTACCAATACATATTGACTATGTTGTTAGTCCGAATGAAAATAATGAAAAGCTTTACATTAATATTGCAATTTTTATATCTAGAATCCAACAGACAATGAGGATGCACAGTCGATGCTTCATCACAGGTGAACTTATTGTTAACGTTTTAACAATACATGAAATGCAATAAATGTATCTGTATTGTAAATCACTTTTTTAAAGTATTATTAAAGTATATGTCTTTCTCTTTCCTGATTTTCGATTGAATTATTTTTTTTTAATTGCACTTTAAATCTGCAATGGACATAATTCACCATTCAAATACTCATTTTAACGTTCTAAAATATTTTTACCTCAATATGTTCTAATTTTTCAATGTACAAATGTGTGACTTTCATTTTAAAACATGTCTTGATCCTTTTAAGATGTCTTGAATCCTGCTGGACCACGGCCTGATCCACCGGAGCCTGGCCCCTCTCACTCTGCTGGGGATGGGGATGTGAGTTCTAATTTAAGGTCTGAGTGTCACGTCTCAAGGTGGACCCAAAAGCAAACCGCAGGCGAGCTGAGCGGATGGTGAAACAAAAGGCTTTATTTACAGCGCACAAGCAAGGGTAAACAGAAAACTCAGCCGCTGAAGGCGACGCTCGGCGCGGGCTGATGACGTGTACACCGTCGCTGCTCGGCGACTCTCGGGGTGAGCTCGTGAATAGTTCCAGTGGTGTCTCGGTGGTCGATGAAGTTGAGTGGCGTGCGTGGTTGCAAGCATGGCAATCTCTCGACACTGGGCCTCCGGGAGGAGGCCCCCCTTAACTGCCTCCTGATGATGGAATGATTTGCAGCTGTGCGTGGCGGGGCGCGCTCCTCCCGGCTGCCCAGTATCTGCCTGAGTAAAAAGACAAAAGAACAGCATTCTGGCCGTAACCAGGGTTACCATAATGCCACCTGGTGGTGGTGCCTCGAACCACCACAGTACCCCCCCCTCAACGGACACCTCCAGGTGGCTTACCGGGCTTACCCGGGTTCTCCCGATAAAAATCCCGGAGCAGATCTGGGGTTATCTGCCGGCAGGGAAGCCAGGACCGTTCCTCGGGACCATATCCCTCCCAGTCCACCAGGTACTGGAAACCGCGGCCCCGGCGCCGGACGTCCAGGATCTTGGAGACGGCGTGAGCGGGCTGCCCGTCGATGACCAGGGGGGGCGGAGGGGGAACGGCCGGAGGGCTGAGCTCGCTCTCGGCGACCGGTTTCAGAAGGGAAACGTGGAATGTGGGATGGACCTTCAAAGCTGCCGGGAGGGTCAGGCGAACGGCGGAGGGGTTGATGATCCGAGCTATGGGGTACGGACCGACGTACCGGGGGTTAAGCTTGCGAGACTCCGTTGGCAATGGGAGGTCCCGGGATGACAGCCACACCCGCTGTCCCACTTTGTACTTCGGGACCGGAGCCCGATGCCGGTCGGCCAGCCGTTTGTTCTTTGCGGAGGACCGCGTGAGGGCAGCCCTCGCCTCGACCCAGACTGCCCGGATCCTCCGGAGATGCTCCGTCACGGACTGCACCGCTACCTCCACCTCCTGGGCCGGGAACAACGGTGGCTGAAACCCAAAACATGCCATAAAAGGAGACATACCAGTGGCTGAGGAAGACAGGGAGTTGTGAGCATACTCAACCCATGGCAAAAACGTGCTCCAGGACACGGGGTGGTGCGCGGCGACACACCGGAGCGCCGCTCCCAGGTTCTGGTTGGCCCTCTCGGTTTGGCCGTTCGTCTGCGGATGGTAACCGGAGGACAGGCTGGCGGTTGCCCCCAGGGCCCTGCAGAACGCACTCCAGACCCCGGACGAAAACTGAGGACCCCGGTCCGACACCACGTCCATCGGGAGACCGTGGAGGCGGAAAACGTGGAGGATCAGCAGGTCGGCAGTCTCCAAGGCGGAGGGAAGCTTGGGAAGGGGGACATAATGGACCGCCTTGGAAAACCTGTCCACAACGGTCATGATGACGGTATTCCCCTCGGATGGCGGCAACCCGGTGACGAAATCCACCGCGACGTGAGACCAGGGCCTGCTCGGCACCGGCAGCGGTTGCAGCAACCCGGCCGGAAGCAGGTGAGACGCCTTGCCCCGGGCGCAGATCGAGCAGGCCGCCACGAACTCTCGAGTGTCCCGGTCCAACCCCGGCCACCAGAACCGCTGGCGGATGAAGGTCGCGGTCCGTCGGAATCCCGGGTGGCACGACAGGTTGGAGGAGTGACCCCACTGGAGAACCTGGGAGCGAGCCGTCGGCGGAACAAACAGGCGGTTCGGGGCCCCACCCCCCGGAATCGGAACGCCCCGCTGTGCTTCCTGGACCACCGACTCGATCTCCCACGTTGCTGCTCCTACTACACAGGCGGGAGGAATGATGGTGGCGGGGTCCGGGGTCTCTGAGGGGGGGGGGGAAATCCTAGATAGAGCGTCCGGCTTACCGTTTCGGCTCCCGGGGCGATAGGACAGCACGAAGGAGAACCTGCTCAGGAACAGTGCCCACCGGGCCTGACGGGGGTTTAGCCGCCGGGCCGCCTGAAGGTAGGCCAGGTTCTTGTGGTCGGTCCATATCAAGAACGGCTGCTGGCTGCCCTCTAACCAGTGCCTCCACTCCTGGAGGGCCAGGACAACCGCCAGCAGTTCCCGGTTCCCCACGTCATAGTTGCGTTGGGCCGGGCTCAATCGTCTGGACAGAAAAGCACAAGGGTGAAGCTTCTGGGTGGAGGGGTCCCGCTGGGACAGGACAGCCCCCGCACCGGCCTCCGACGCGTCTACCTCCACCACGAACTGGCGTGCCGGATCCGGGTGCTTCAGGATGGGTGCACTGGTAAACAGGGCCTTCATTTTAACAAAAGCGGAGTCGGCTGCGGGCGTCCAGCTGAAGGAGGTACTGGTGGAGGTCAGCTGGGTGAGGGGTGTGGCCACCTTGCTGTAATCTCGAATGAACCGGCGGTAGAAGTTCGCGAACCCGAGAAAACGCTGCAGCTCTTTGCGGGTGCTCGGCACCGGCCAGTCCATCACCGCCTTGATTTTGGCCGGGTCCGGCTCTAGCTGGCCCCGGGCTATGACGAAACCAAGAAAGCTAACTGACGGGACGTGAAACTCGCATTTCTCCGGCTTTACGTACAGTCTATTCTCCAGCAGCCGCTGGAGAACCAGCCGCACGTGCCGCCGATGGTCCGCAAGGGAACGGGAGAAGATGAGGATGTCGTCAAGATAGATAAACACGAACTGGCCCGTCATATCCCGAAACAAGTCATTCATAAGGGTCTGAAAAACGGCGGGGGCATTAGTGAGGCCGAAAGGCATCACCCGGTACTCAAACTGGCCCAGCGGGGTGTTAAACGCCGTCTTCCACTCGTCCCCCTCGCGGATACGAACCAGGTGGTAAGCGTTCCTAAGGTCGAGTTTGGAAAAAACTTGCGCGTGGCAGAGGGGCTCGAACGAGGGGTCGATTAGTGGCAGGGGTGTCTTATTCTTTGTCGTGATCTGATTAAGGCCGCGGTAATCGATGCACGGGCGCAACGACCGGTCCTTCTTCTCCACGAAGAAGAAACCGGCCCCCAGCGGCGCCGAGGATGGGCGAATCAGACCGGCCCCCAGACACTCCTGAATGTATCTCTCCATAGCCTGTCGCTCGGGACGCGAAATACTATACAGTCGACTGGTGGGTAGCAGAGCGCCCGGAAGCAGATCTATTGCGCAGTCATAAGGGCGGTGCGGCGGCAGTGTACGCGCCCGGTCCTTACAGAACACCGGGGAAAGATCGTGATACTCAGACGGCACGGCGGACAGGTCAGGGAGGGACGGCGGCGCGGCGGGTCGAGGGGATGTGAGACTCGCCGCTCCGAGGCAGCGGGCATGACAAGCCACACTCCAGCTGGCGATGGACAACGTAGCCCAGTCCAGCTGGGGTTTGTGGAGTTGCAACCAGGGGAGTCCTAACACAATCGGGGCCGCGGGCGAGGGAAGAACGTATAACCGAATGGTCTCCGAGTGATTTCCAGATACTTTAAGGGTAAGGGAACTAGTGCGGTGGGTTACCTGCGCGATCAGGCGGCCATCCAAAGCGTTCACCGCCCTCGGGCGATCGAGCGGCTCTAACGACAGCCCCATTCTGATCGCGAACCCTGAATCCAAAAAATTCTCGTCCGACCCGGAGTCAACGAGAACCGTGGTCGGGTAAGTCTGGGACGGGGTGACCACGGTAGCAGGAAGTGAAAAACGGGGCGGAGAGCTCGGAGATGCGGCGTTACTCACCAGGAGGCTCTCCCCTACTGGTGAGCCTCCCCTTTTGGGGCCTCCCGGCACGTGGCGGCATAATGCCCGGGCTGGCCGCAATACATGCATAACTGGAGCCGCCTTCGTCGCTGGCGTTCGGCCTGAGTCAGGTGAGCCCGCCCCAGCTGCATGGGCTCATCTGGCTCCTGGCGTTCCGCCAGCGGCTCTACCGGGATCCCGCCGGGACCAGAACCGGGACCCGCGAACGGGACCGGGTGCGGGGCCCGCCGGGCGCGTTCGCGTCGGCGCTCTCGAAGACGGTTGTCTAGTAAAATGGCCAGGGAGATGAGCTCCTCTAGCGTCGTGGTACTGTCTCGTGAAACAAGCTCATCTTTCAGCCCCTCGGACAGGTTACGCGCAAAGATGGTCATTAGCGTCCGCTCGTTCGCGCCGCTCTCCGCGGCAAGAATCCGAAACTCGATGGCGAAATCCGCCACGGATCCGGATCCCTGCCGCAACGAGAGCAGCCGGTTCAGCGCATCCTGCCCGCGCACCGGGTGATCAAACACTTTGCGGAGCTCCGCAGAGAACCCCGCAAAGGAGCCCAAAATGGTGGACTGGCTATCCCAAAGTGCGGTAGCCCACTGGGCCGCCCTACCGCGGAGCAAATTTACGCAAAACGCGATACGGGCTCTATCGGAGACATAACTGCGGGGCTGCAATTCAAATACCAATGAACAGTTCAACAGAAAGCGGCCACACCCCCCGGACTCGCCTGCATATGGTTCTGGAAGGGGGACGCGTGGCTCCATAGCGGCGGCCTCGGCCCGTGGCGTCGAGGGTCCCTCCTCACCGGGGGCGCCAGTAGGGGCGGCGGGGGCGTCAGGTTGCGGAGTCCTCTGAGCGGCTAGTTGGACAACCCCGCTCCGGATCTCCTGAACGGCCTCCAGAAGCGCAGCGACATCTCGGTCGAGTCTCCCGATGCGAGCCCCCTGGTTGCGGAGGGCCCCCTGAATCCCGTCCAGGTCTGCTGGGTCCATGTCGTTGGTCGAGAGATTCTGTCACGTCTCAAGGTGGACCCAAAAGCAAACCGCAGGCGAGCTGAGCGGATGGTGAAACAAAAGGCTTTGTTTACAGCGCACAAGCAAGGGTAAACAGAAAACTCAGCCGCTGAAGGCGACGCTCGGCGCGGGCTGATGACGTGTACACCGTCGCTGCTCGGCGACTCTCGGGGTGAGCTCGTGAATAGTTCCAGTGGTGTCTCGGTGGTCGATGAAGTTGAGTGGCGTGCGTGGTTGCAAGCATGGCAATCTCTCGACACTGGGCCTCCGGGAGGAGGCCCCCCTTAACTGCCTCCTGATGATGGAATGATTTGCAGCTGTGCGTGGCGGGGCGCGCTCCTCCCGGCTGCCCAGTATCTGCCTGAGTAAAAAGACAAAAGAACAGCATTCTGGCCGTAACCAGGGTTACCATAATGCCACCTGGTGGTGGTGCCTCGAACCACCACACTGAGTTTAGTTGGCATCTGACAACCACACTGGAACAGCTGACAATGAAGATGTGCGGACGGTATACAAGCGGTACTTGCGTACCGAAATAGCATACAGACAGCTAAAAATGAAAAAGCTCCACAAGGAGATAGCGTTGCTTGATCGGCAGCTGGATGTAAGTGTGACCATGTAAAGCAACGCTTTGCCTAAATTATTTGTGAGCTTTGGCATGCATTGTAACTGAACCGAAATTCTAATTTCTTGTGCACCTTCATTTACAGGCTCACCAATAAAGGCTTCTTTATGGTTCTTTTAAATTATTCTTCAACATGTTCTTAAATAATTCCATATTCATTTTATTGCCAAGTATACTCTTATACAGGACATTGATAAGGGTAGTAAAAATACAAAATAATCAAAACAAGTATTAGCATACTGTGCAAGTGTTAACAAAATGGCAATAAATTATATGCATCATCTGAACACTTAATCAAAATGATGGTGGGCAATTGTGTCCCTTGCAGCCGGTCCGGTCTGCTCATCCAAGTGGACTGGCTCTACGTCATCCTCAGGATGGTCCATGATAACTGGGACCCTCTCCTTCCTGATTGTCGCCACATTATGGAGCACTGCACATGCCACAGTGATGTCACATGCCCTGTCCGGTGCCACCCGCAGACATGTGAATCTGGCCTTCAGTTGGCCGAAGGTCATTTCAATCCGGGCTCTCGTTCGAGCAAGAGCCCCGTTGAAACGGGCTTCAGGGCCTGGTGCTGGATCTGCATAGGGGGTCATGAGGTAGGGCTTGCAGGCATAACCCGTCTCCAATTAGTAGTCCATCGTTGTGACCTAGTATATGATATGTACAATGTTGGATCACCTCTACATGCAATTTCTGAATAACATGAGATTTGCTATACCTTACTCAAAGCTGTGGCACAGTGTAGACTCTCTGAATATTCTGGAGTCGTGGACGGAGCCCGGCCACTTGGCCTCAACATTTGTAATAAGGCAAGTGGAGTCACAGATCATCTAAGATGAATTGCGGTCAAGTCATGGGTATTGTCAAAGACATATGATTGTTTTTATAGCAATTTAATTTGAGGAAAATTATGTCATAAATACCTGCACATTAATGCTATGAAAGCCTTTTCGATTGACAAAATCTGCCTCGTTTGGACCAGAGGGCGATTTGATGGGGATCTGCGTGCAGTCCACTGCGCCAATGACATTTGGAAACTCTGCATAATGATAAGCGCCGTAATGAATAGTGATAGGAATGCATTTTCATTAAATGATGAAATATTGAATAACTCAATTACCTGCATGTGGGGCAGGGGTGTGGTTAGGCTCAGCTGCAGAGGGGGAGCGAAGGTGCAGCTCAGGGAACAGGTGCGGGAATGAGGCAGAATGAGCCGCAGCTGGAGACAATTTGTGTGTGTGTGTGTGTGTGTGCGTGTGCGCCCTGTAAAACAGCAGTAGCGGGTGGAGAACAGGACTGGCGACGAGGAGGTGGCCGAAAATAAAATACTTTGTCAAACTCACAACCGGCGTGTGTGGCTCTTGTGTTGTTGTGCGGCCCGAGATTCACGGGGAAGTGACCGCGTGGTTACAGTGCCGCCTGAACAGGGACCCCAAGAATGGACCGCCGAGAGCAGCAACCAGAGGCGCCGACCCAGCCGATTGTGGCACTGGGGCAGATGATGGCGGGGATCGCCGTGATGCAGCAGGAGCAGGCGGAGACGAACCGGCTGCTCCTGGAGACTCTCCAGGGCCAGGCAGAGAGGCAGACCTTCGCCCTGGAGCAGATCGCCGCCCGGACAGCGGCAACGACACCGGCCCCCCCTCCGCTTGCGGCTCGACTATGAGGTGGTGCGTTCTGACAGGGGCGGAGCTACACAGATATACCACCTCAACCTCCTGAAAGCATGGAGGGAGGCAGAGTCTGTTTCTCTGGTGTCCGCAGTTTCGGAGAGAGAGGAGCTGGGGCCCGAGGTCCCAAAATCGACTAATCCAGCCTCGCTCCTTTGTGAAGCCCGTCTCTCCGGGACCCAGAAAACAGACATTACATTTAGCTGACTCTTTTATCCAAAGCGACTTACATGATATACAGTATACAGTAGACCATAGACACAGCAACGGTGAGCAATGAGGGTTAAGTGTCTGGCTCAAGGACACAACGACATGGACTGGCTGAGCCGGGGTTTGAACCACCGACCCTCTGATTGAAAGACTGACTTGCTAACCACTGAGCCACAGTCGCCCTATTACATTGCCCAGTTGCAAGATCAGTTTGCCTACAGGCTACCTGAACACAAGAAAAAAGTGGTTCAGAGGGAATTGGCTGCTATGCTGGAGATGGGGGTAATAGAAGAGTCCAACAGCGCCTGGTGTAGCCCCATTGTTCTTGTGGTCAAGAAGGATGGGTGTGGAGAAGCGTGACCAGAGTGGCTTCGAAAGTGGTAGGAGGCAGACTTGAGACGCTTTGTTAAAAAACCATATGTATTTATTTCGATATGGTCTTCTACCTTGCACCCAAACTCTATATACAATCAGTATAAAGAAACAAACGTAACATTACTGACTTCTGGAAACTTAGCTTACTCCTCCCTCCCAGGCGCACAGCTACCCCATAATGGCTCCCCTCTCACAGCTCCAGGCAGGAGGCTAAGTACAGCCTCCAATCAGCCGTAGCACTCCACCACGTGTAGGTGAAACTCTTCCTCTCTTCAAACCTGCTATGGCCCCAAAAGCTCACCCTTCCACCCTTAACTTCAGGTCGAACCCAACTACCTACCTTATCCACATATTTACATTGGCCCCATGCAGAATAAATCCCCTTTACACTCCAAATACATACTTTTCCCTCATCTATTTCCCCCCCCTTACTTGGTCTAACCCCATGCTGTCACAGCTGTAACCCGTCAGTGTAAACGATAGGCTTAATGACATACCACCCTGACTACGCCTATAAACATGGGGACGAGTGGATAGATTCTCATCACTCTGTCACTCTGACTATCGCAAGGTGAATGATGTGTCACGTTTTGATGCGTACCCAATGCCCTGGGTCGCTACTGGCAGATTCCTCAGTCTCCAGAGTCTAAGGAAAAAACGGCCTTCTCCACTCCGTTTGGGTTGTACCAATTTACCACGCTTCCCTTCGGGTTGTTCGGTGCGCCAGCCACAGTCCAGCGCCTCATGGACCAGGTGCTGCAGCCGCACGCTGTATATGCTGCCGCCTACTTGGATGACGTAATCATCCGCAGCACCACCTGGGCGGAGCATGTGCGGCGGGTGGGCGCGGCGCTGGAGTCCCTGAGGCAGGCTGGGCTCACCGCCAACCCGGGGAAGTGTGCAGTTGGACGGAGGGAGGTACGATATCTGGGGTACCACTTGGGCGGAGGGCAGGTGCGCCCTCAGGTGGACAAGACTGCAGCCATTGCAGCCTGCCCACCGCCCAAGACTAAAAAAGAGGTGAGGCAGTTTTTGGGGCTGGCGGGCTATTACAGGCAATTCATCCCAAACTTTGCGGAGCTGACCAGCCCCTTGACTGACCTAACCCGGAAAGGTGCCTAAGATCCGGTCCAGTGGACGGAGCGGTGCCAGTTGGCGTTTGAGGAGGTGAAGCATGGTGGAGCGAGACAGAGCTGTATTTATAGCAGCATTTCTAAAAAATATGTTCAGCCAATCAGATCAAATGATACCAACAGGCATTTCAAAAACACGTTCAGCCAATCAGATCACATGGATACCAACGTATACCATCGGAGCAGGACGACTTCAGTACAGTTTTGAACAAACTACCTGCAAGAGCTTGTAAGTAAGATGGAGTATATTGATTATATATTGCTGTTGTGATGACTTGTATAGTTTTTAATAGCTATGTGCAATATTGTGACAATCATCATTATCTTACATCATCATTAATGCTGTGTGTTTTTGATTTATTATGTGCTGATATTAGAAAAATGGCAAGTCCATCAAAGTTACCCAGTTTCAACCACGCAGACGTGGAATTGGTGAGGCAGGGCCTCAAGCTTGTCACTGTGAGTATTACATGTGGTTGTCATTAATATTCATCTGAATACGATATCAGTTGATTGATATGTTTTGTCTATAGATTAACTCATTTAATTCTTCATATCTCTCGTGAAAGCATAACTTTACTCAGGTGTTTGAACGTTTTTTGTGCTTAAAATCGGTTTACCTAAAGTCTTAGGTTCACAAAAGCAGTTGAATATATGAATAAAATGGCAGAAAGATGTAAATACATGTTTAATACCAAATATGCTTTGAGTAGAAGTGTTGTGTGCAACTACTGTCACCAAAATGAGAGAGGGACTGAGATAAAATGGGACTGAGGAATGACTTAATACTACAGTTTAAGCTTCATAGTGTGTGCAAATGAAATATGAACATTACAATAGTTTTCTATTTTTTATTTAACTTTTAAAAACTCTTTTAAACTTTTTAAAACTGAAGAGTCTGGCACATCAGGCAACATCTGATTCATATTTCTGTGCTGTTTTTTCGTGGAGCTATCAATAGAAACATAAGTAAAAACGTGGATCCAAACTCTCAGACACACACACACTCTCAGACGCACACACATAAACACACACACACAAACACTTGCACGCACACACTCTCTCACTCCTTTGTTCAGACACACTGTTCTTACGGGCTAACGCAAACTTGTCAAGCTAACGAGTAAACAGCAGAAGAGCTGCTGGAGGGACGTTACGTCTTCACTTCAAAACAGAACAAAACCTGCCGACTAGCCTCAACCGGAGCCTCAACCGGAATTATCTCTACTAGCTGCCGCTGCCACGTTTTGAGCTCCTACTGTGCTGTTGAATGGCCTTACCTCCGCTATGTGTTTCAGAACAACGTTATGGTCTCTCCTCTACCTCCGCTGTGCTCCGTGCTCAACTCAATTTGTTTTCGTACTCAAACATCTCCGCGAGTTATTGAGTATCATAATAAGCACGCGACACAACGAATCGATAATGAAAATCGTTGGCAACGAATGTAATAATCAAATTTTATAGATTTGTTGTTGCAGCCCTAAAGTCCTCATTCATGTTCTATGATTGATATGTATTTTTGTAATTGCAGTACACAGCGATGGACCCAACAGTGTCGCGCCAGGACGTGTCCACCCGCCTGCTTAGTGTAAGCAGGCAAACTTTGGACGTTCTGGTGCGACACATCAAGATAGAGCGGGGGCTGGAGCAGACAATTGTCCTGCTCCGGAGGGAGCTGGCTGCAACATCAGCTGGCCAGCTGTCTACGGCAGCAGGAGAACGATGAGCTGTTGGCCGCGGTAAAAGCCGATGGTAAGTGTGAGTGTTCTGCTAAGTGACTATGTAACAATTATATCAAAATGCTTTGCACATTGGATGTGTGAATTGGGAGGCAAAAATGGATGGTTTGTTAGCTTTATGAAACAAGGAACATGGAAGTTGAATATTCATAAAATATGTTTCTATTGATTTTTACAGAACTGAAGGATGCAGCCGTCCAAACAGAGATGGAGGAGGTAGCGGGAGAGGAGGAGGAGGTGGCGGGAGAGGATGAGGAGATGTGAAGAATGGAGGGGGGATTGTAGTTGGAGGAGAATGTTTGTTATGTTAATGTGTGATTATGTTTGTAAATGTGTAAAAAAATTTTATAAAATGTTTGGTTCATGACAGAGCTGCGCTTTTAGAATATATATATATATATCTCGCCGGCACCCCCGACACACCCCCTGGTACAGGGGGATCAATTGACCCCACTGAACCATTGATCCTGTCGGCTGAAATGATCACCCTCACCCCTGTGGAGCTTGCATTTGAAGAGCCCTGCACAAGTCGGAGCCGTCTTGGAAGAGATGGGGAATCCACCAGCACCACCACCATGTAAGCGCAAAAAGCAAGCTGAGAAAGGGGATGCCTACAATAATTTATTAAAGGTGGAAACGGAATGGGCTCAGCAACAAATAATTCTCACAAATGAACAAATTAAACTGACTGAAGTTAAGAATTCAGTTGCTGGAAAAACAGTTAAAAGATTAATGAAATGTACTCGATAAGACTTGTTTAACACTTAGTGTAGCTGTCGCAATAATGTTTTACTTTCATAATTTCCTGTTATTTTGAGTTTGTAATGTCACTAAGTAATAGCCTATTGTAAATTCTGTGTTGCACTTCTGACGCCAATTGGTTAGAGCATTGCAGTGAACACGTGCAAGGTCCTGTGCCCCAAGAGCCAGATGACCAGACCACATCTCCAGGTAAATATTCCAATGGTCAATAATGAGATAACTGTTATGAAACACAGAACACTGTATAAAACAATGATGTTCAAATAATGTTAATTTAAAGTAATACAAAACAACTTGGTCTTCAGTTTTCCAAGCAGTAACAGTCTGTAAAGCTATGTTCATTTTTGTTCCTATTCATGCTCCTCGTACTATCAAACCCTTTTTCCCCAAGGTGATGTTTTGACTTGTCAAAGCAGTCACTTCACGAACACTGATCATCGATGCTGATTTTATTAAATTGTGTTTTGCAGTTTGTTTCAACAACACCAGAATATGGCTCCACATCATCTTCATCAGCAGATGAAAATGAGGAACAATATTTCACTCTGGAATTGCCTAAGCAGCCCTGTATTTTTCCATTCCTGAAAATAAGTGGAAATAACTCAGGAAGACCCAAATTAAATGTTTCCAAATGCTGAACTGGACAGTTGTGATTGCAAAGGGAATACAGTGTCCATTGCAGCTTTGCATTTAAGCACCACAATGTACAAACAATTGGGTCTCCATTGTTTAGGCTATTGTCTTTTTGATCACTGCTCTGTTGAAGTTGAGTTCGAAGCTCATGATGAATCATCCCTCAAGGCATTTGTAACCTTTCATGGAGACAGAGTGTGGCACCACTGTGAACAACTAAAGACAGTCTGTGTGCTGGTGAAAGGGATGGCATTGCAGATGCCCTCACTACCAAAATGCCTCGAACACGTCATCTCAAAACTGGATAAGCTGGAAGACAGTGTTGTGGCATTGGGCTGTAGAGATCAGGTTCCAACAACTAGTGTCATGAAAATGCTGGCAAAAAATGCTGCCAAACGCGGCCTCCTGTCACCCCATTACACAAAATCAACGTGATCCCCTGAATTGGGAGCGCCGATCGCACGCCAACCTCCACTCTTCCCTGAAACAGACCTGACGCCTGGATGAAGAAGCCAACACCGGCACCCCACTTCCCACCAGCGAGACAAAGCCGTTGGACACAAAAGGCAAAAAAGGCATAGATCTCACCGAGCAGTCTTTCCCTGCCTCCCTTGAGCTTCTCCAGCCAACGTAGACCTCCTGGGCACAATCTCTTCCTGCACTGCAGCCCCACTCTGCCCCCGTCTCGCCTTAAGAGCACACTCTGCTCTCCAATGCCCTTCTTTACGGCAAACGTTGCGGACCCCATCTGGTCTCCGCATGCTGCGATCACCTTCCCCGGATATATCTTGCCGGACAGAAAAATACATCCCACCAACATCTATGCTATCCCCAAAACCAGCATTGCGAGCATGTAACCCCCCCGAAATCCCGCTTGTGCGTTAAAACAATCATCGGCCCAAAGCAGCAGTCTGTACCTTGTGCCCACTGATGTATGTGGCAATGCCCTCAGGTATGGCATTTTAAAACTGTTCTAGCACCACTAAATTGCACAACTCCTCAAAACTATCCACCTTTACTGCAGAACACCAGCGCGCAAAATGAGTGGACATGTCACGGGCAAACTCAAGGTGGGTCTGCTTATCCCCTTTCCTCCAGCCCCGAAACCATTGGCGGTACGCCTCAGGGACCAATTCGTAAGCCCTCAACACCGCTGACTAAATAATCCATACGGTCTGCTAGGGCTGCAACAACGAAGTGATAAAATGCGATTATTAAAAGCGTTGGCAACAAATTTCATTATCGATTCGTTGTGTCACGCAATTATTACGCCACTCAATAAGTCACGGAGATGTTTGAGTGTGACCAAAGTTGAGTTGAGAGCGGAGCGGAGGTCGAGGAGAGACCATAACGTTGTTCTGAAACATAGCGGAGGTAAAGCCGTTCAACAGCACAGTAGCAGCTCAAACCGGGCAGCGGCAGCTAGCAGAGGCACTTCCGGTTGAGGCTCCGGTGCCGCGGCTAGTCGGCAGGTTTTGTTCCGTTTTGAAGTGAAGACGTAACGTCCCTCCAGCAGGTCTTCTGCAGTTAACTCATTATCAGCTTGACAAGTTAGCGTTAGCTCGTAAGAACAGAGCAATGTGTCTGAACAAAGGGAGTTAGAGTTTGAGTGTGTGTGTCTGAGTGTAGAGAACAAGTTCTGACGTTCAAACAAATCCTGTTAAGTTTTCTGATTAGTATTTTTCTTTATTTTTTATAAGTTATTTATTGTTCTGACAGCTCAGGTCCCATTAAACAATTTTGTGCAAAATGTTTTGTGCACTTTATTTAATAAAAGCCTATATATTTGGCAGTTGTAAAGCATACATGTGTATGTTTGTGTTAGTCCATTATTTTCTTTTATTATTACTTCTTTAACAGCTCAGGGATGTTCAAGGAGCAACCTATTTGTGCACTTTCTGAAGATTTTTGCACCATCAGTTCTGTTTTTGAATAAAGGGTTGGAAAGTATGCTTTTTTTATTCGATTCATCGAAAAAATAATTGACAGATTAATCGATTAAAATAATCGTTAGTTGCAGCCCTAATGTCTGCCGACGACAACGCTCCATAGGCCTCCTGTGCCCCACCGGTCAACGCGCACTGCAGCATCAACGTGCGAGCGGACTCCGGACACTTGCATCCGCCACGCGTTCATACAGCGATAAAAATGTCTCTGGGTCCCCTTTATTAAATTTCATGTCAAAGGACTCCTCCGAAGGCTCCCGGCGCGTTGAGGAACCGTCCGCTATTTTCCCGCTCCTGATTAAATCCAGCCTGTATTGCAGCTGAGCCAACGTCGCCTGCTCAGTCTCGCTGCACAACTTTTCCACCACCAACTGTTACTCAATCTTCTTGCGTCCTCTTGTCATGCTCTAACTGCAACTGAAGCATCTCCTTCTGCTGCTCAAATGTTAGGCCAGTGGTTGCCACATAAGGTGGAGCTGACGACAAATCCTTCGCATCAGGCTGGTCCTGACCACCTGTAAGAACCCCCACCTCAATTAAATGTGCCTTCAATATATTCTTTGTGTCTTTTAGCCGCTTATCAGAAATCATAACGTCATAATGGTCCACTATCTTTAATAGCTCTTTTGTGCATTCATCCAAAAGCTCCTCCGACTGGGCTTTAACAAAAGCAACTTCACCCATTTTAACCCAAACAAGTACATAAAATATCCTTCTTTTAAGTGCAGGGTCAAAGCAAGTGTCGGCCAGGTGCTTAAGATGTCCTAACGCGAGCGTCAATCCCGTCTCACCAACCTGCCCCCCTCAACCTAACTAAGCTCACCTGTCCCCAGTCTTCATGCAGTGGCAGTGGCGGGTATTTACACACTGAATACCAGTAGTACCGGATAAGGTGTCCAGTTGGCCACCCCCCGCGACTATGGCCGTGCTCCCGAGCAACTGCTCCAACCACGCTCCCCGCAGCACTAACAGAAAAAGAAAAGAAAGAAACGAGGAACCCAAAGGGGTACCGCCGCTATACCTAACGGGATTGTGCTCCCACACAAACTCTGGCAGCGGTCGTCACTCGCCTGAAACCACCTTCACCGTATGCCTCCCCAGTAGCGCGCAGCTTATCGCAACCTTCACGGCTTACGATCCCACACAACACAAGAACGCAGCTCTGTAGCAAACTTGACGTCATCCCATTCACCACTTTAACGAGCCCGTTCACCAGATAACTCCACAACTTACTTTACTCCAATGGACGAGCCCCCAATTGTCACGACCCGGCTCTTAGGTCGCGACAAAGACGGGAGACACACGGGGGTTTTCAACAGGAACACAACATGTATTAGCCACACACGGCAAATTATAGAGTCAACGGAGATTCAGCCCGTACTGCACTGGCACAGCCTGGTCTTGAAGGCTCCCGGGAGAATGGCCAGGTGCTCCCAGTTGGGCTGATTAGCCCCGCCTACCAAGGACCTGCAAGACACATACACAAAAGCCGGGGCGCGCGCGCACACACACACACACACACACATATTCCTTTATGACCCGTGGAGTGAGGACCGGGTAAGTTCACATTGGGAGTTAGGACCACCCTTTCTGCTGTACTCAGAAATCAAAATTGGATCAGTTTACTATTGGAGTGAGGACCGTTCCATAGAGGGCGCTGTTGAAGCCGTTTTTTATAATAGAATAGTTTACCTACCATCTCTCTTTAGCCTGCAGTTGTAGTGGTACAGATGATTTTTTATGGATATAATTATATATGCTATACAAAAGTAAACCATACTTTCAGAATCAGAATCAGAACCATTTATTGCCATGTATGTTTACACATATAAGGAATTTGTCCTGGCGGGAAGGTGCATACATTTAACATTTAACAATACACATTTAACAGTTAACGCAGTGCAATAAATGAGGATGAATGGATGAATGAATATTTACATTGAAACAGTAGCATATCAAAATACCAAAAATAAGATAAAGTGCATGGAATGTGCATGAGTGTAAGTGTTGTGTGAAAGTGTCAAGTGTATTTAAGTATAAGGCTATGTGCAGGGGAGTGTCCGGTGGGAATTGTCTGGGGGTGACAGAGTCATTAGAGTCAGTGGGGGACCCGGGCTCTGTTGATGAGCCCGACTGCAGACGGGAAGCAACTGTTTTTGTGGCGTGAGGTCTTGGTCCTGATGGACCGCAGCCTCCTGCCAGAGGGGAGGGACACCAACAGTTTGTGTCCAGGGTGAGAGGGATCAGCTACAATCTTCCTCGCCCGCTTCAGGGTCCTTGAAGCAAACAAGTCCTGGAGGGACGACAGATTGCGTCCAATCACCCTCTCGGCAGAGCGAATGATGCGCTGCAGCCTGGCCTTGTCCTTGGCAGTGGCTGCAGCGTACCAGATGGTGATGGAGGAACAGAGGATGGACTCGATCATGGCAGTGTAGAAGTGCACCATCATTGTCTTTGGCAGGTTGAATTTCCTCAGCTGCCTCAGGAAGAACATCCTCTGCTGCGCCTTCTTGGAGATGGAGCTGATGTTGAGCTCCCACTTGAGGTCCTGGGTAATGATGGAGCCCAGGAAGCAGAAGGACTCCACAGCTTTGACGGGGCAGTCACACAGGGTGAGAGGGGCTGGGGCTTGGGGGGCTGAGATCTTTCTGAAGTCCACAACCATCTCCACTGTCTTCAGAGCGTTGAGCTCCAGGTTGTTTTGGCTGCACCAGGTCACCAGGTGGTCAGTCTCCCACCTGTAGGCGGACTCGTCCCCACCAGAGATGAGTCCAATGAGGGTGGTGTCATCCGCAAACTTCAGGAGCTTGACGGACTGGTGACTGGAGGTGCAGCTGTTGGTGTACAGGGAGAAGAGCACTGGGGAAAGAACGCAGCCTTGGGGGGAACTGGTGCTGATGGACCGAGAGGCTGAGACGTGTTTCCCCAGCCTCACGTGCTGCTTCCTGTCAGACAGGAAGTCTGTGATCCACTTGCAGGTGGAGTCGGGCACGTGCAGCTGGGAGAGCTTGTCCTGCAGCAGATTGATGATGGTGTTGAAGGCAGAGCTGAAGTCCACAAACAGGATCCTGGCGTAGGTTCCTGGGGTGTCCAGATGCTGGAGGATGGAGTGGAGGGCCATGTTGACTGCATCGTCCACAGACCTGTTGGCTCTGTAGGCGAACTGCAGGGGATCCAGGAGTGGGTCGGTGAGGGTTTTTAGGTGGGACAGGACCAGGCGCTCAAAGGACTTCATGACCACAGAGGTCAGGGCGACGGGCCTTTTGTATAGCAATAATTATATACATTATCGTACACCTTCCAAAAAAGATGCAATGAATACCGTCACCTGTGTACAGAATTGGTTTATTTAAACAATTAATATTATAGAACAATAGTAACAAACTAACAGTGTTCTCTATATGTCTGCCTCGCTCTCTTTCTCCCATTTTCTCTGTCTCCTCTCTCCCTCTGTCCTCTTTTCTCTCTGCCTGTCTCCGCTCTCCCTTTTTCTCCCTCTCTAACCATTCTTATCTCTGTCTCTCTCGCGCGTGCGTGCTCGCTCGATCTTTTTATCTCAATCTCCTCTCTCTCCCTTTTTCTCTCTGTCTTTATCCTTTTCTCCCGCTCTCCCCTTTTCTCTCTCTAACTTTCTTATTTCTCCTTCTCTCTCTAACTTTCCTATTCTCCCTCTATTTCTCTCTCTCTGACTTTCCTATTTCTCTCTCTCTAACTTTCAGAATCAGAATCAGCTTTATTGGCCATGTGTGTTTACACTCACATGGAATTTGACTCCGGTTACACATAGCTCTCAATATACATATATACACATTTACAATAAGCAATAAATAAGATAAAAAAGACATTAAAAAGAAAAAGTAGTCCGATTAGTGCAAGTAGTGCAGATGGAGGAGTCTGATTGATTGTTCATCAGGGTGACGGCCAGTGGAAAGAAGCTGTTCCTGTGTCTGGTGGTCTTGGCGTACAGTGCTCTGTAGCGCCTACCAGAGGGGAGGAGGTGAAACAGCTTGTGACCAGGGTGTGAGGAGTCTGCAGGGATCTTTCCAGCCCGCTTCCTGACTCTGGAGGTGTACAAGTCCAGGATGGAGGGCAGGCTGGAACCAATAGTTCTCTCTGCAGACCTGACTATCCGCTGTAGTCTGCCTCTGTCCTGTTTAGTGGCCGATCCAAACCACACAGTGATGGAGGAACAGTGGACAGACTGGATGATGGCGGAGTAAAACAGGATCAGCAGCTCCTGAGGCAGGTTATACTTCCTGAGCTGGCGCAGGAAGTACAACCTCTGCTGGGCCTTTTTCCGGATGGTGTTGATGTTGGAGGCCCACTTCAGGTCCTGTGAGATTGTGGTTCCCAGAAACCTGAAGGACTCCACCGCAGAAACAGTGCTGTTGTGGATGGTGAGGGGGGATAGTGTTGGGGGGCTCTTCCTGAAGTCCACGGTCCACTGTCATTTCTCTTTCTCTCTGACTTTCCTATTTCTCTCTCTCTGAATTTCAAATTTATCTCTCTAACTTTCCTATTTCTCTCTCACTCTGCACCGAACAATAGGGGGCATAAGTTGAACATAACTTCTCTCTAATAAAGTTTTCTGGACACCTCCCTTCGATTTTGCGTCACAATAGTGTTGTGCACAAAGTTTTTGACATCCTTCCAGGATCTTTCAGACAAACTTGTCTTTTTTGAGGCATTGGACGCAGTCCTCTGTTTTCGGACAGCAGTTTTTTTCTTTGTCTGTCCATGGCCTCTTTGCCTGGACTCTGGGTGCCCCTACAGAAAGCAAAGAAGACGATATAACATCCATAATGTAGATATGTTGACCGGGCTCATGCACAGCCAGCACACAGTCACAGAAAGCACTTCTCTGCCCAATTTTAAAGAAGTATTTTATTTTGTGTCATCTTCTGGCAGCCTTTTAACCAGGCTTTCTCCTTAGCTCCAATCTACAATAGCAACAGCTAAACATTCGCTCCGGTTAGTTCAATAGATATGAAGGTTTAAATGTATCAGAGGTGGAATGTAGAAAAAAAATAGAGTAAAAAGTCTCTTATTTTTTATTTTTTTTACTGTATAAGTCTTTTGTACTTTGGTATAATATTTTAATGTTCATACTTTAGTATGATATTTTAATGTTCATGTCCTATACTACATCTCAGAAGTTAAGTATTGTACTTTTCACTCCACTACATCGCAGAGGTTAATATGACCAAGTAAAATACTACTAAACTGCTCCTGCTTGTTGGTCATAGTGATATGTTGACAAAATGAAGAGTGAATAACAATGCTATGGTGATTAGTCCTGTAATATTCTTGTAACTGATGTGTTCAGATTTGAAAGACACTCAGTAGGGTCCCTTAACAAAATACTTTGTAGAATTGAACAGTAAGAGTGCATAAACAAAGGCTATTTGACTCACCTTCCATAGGCCCACTGCAGAAGTCAGTATTTTTTTGGCTGGAGCAGAGGTCAGGTACTCCATCTGAAAATCAAACATCATGAAATGCAGTGTTAGAAAATAATCATATCAAAAGGATTGAAGCATTCACAAGTGCTGCATTTTCATAATCATCAACAGAGTGGGACTCATCGATTAATTACAGGTGATATATTTGTGAAGGACCAGGGTTTAGCAAAAAAAATAAAGGATTTTTATTTTGCCCCAATAATAGTCACCGTTCTCAGATGTGGAACAAGGTCTTAAAAGTAACAAAATAATAACAAACATCAACATAAGTTAGTTAGCTTCATTAACTAGCCTTTACTACTAACATAATGAGGGCTCCCGTGGAACAGGAACCCCTGAGCCACCATCAACTGCAGGCTATATAGCAGTCGGTGCATCCATTCTTAAGTGGAAGGGGAGAGCAGACCTCTCCCCCTGGTGGAGCCGGGAACACCCCTCTGACCCGAGGTACCCTGGTATGGTCCAATTACCCAGGCCAGTCTATTTAGTCAGGTGCGCAAGCCTCTTGATGGCTCGTCTGCTGCAGGTAACTTTGATTGGGCATTGGGCCTGCTACTGTGATAGCTGGTTCCAGCCGTCACAATATTGTTTTATTTAAACCCAATAACATTGATAACAGCTGACAGCTAGCTACTAATCATTAAAAAGAAGAAACATACCATCATCCACCTCCCTGCCTCGTTTCCTTCCCCTCTGTGGGACACCCACTGAAGACGATGTGGGACTTTCAGCTGTAAAGTTAACAAATGACAAATATAAGGGCTTTTTTTTTCCAAACTGAGAGTGGAGTGATTATTTTCAACTCTGGTAAATTTGGTATGAATGGCGCCTTTTAATTTAAAAGGTACTGGGGATGGTTATTGAATATTTTAAATATTAAGTAAATATAATCCCTAACAAAGTACTTTTTTGTATAGTTCCTAACTCACTCTACATATCAGAGTCCCCATCCTCATCCCTCTGGTCAGGTATGTCCTGGTGGAGGGAGAGGTCAGAACCTCCATCTGAAAAACAAGAGTAGAGTGAAATTGGCACTATTTCTATTCAGCGTTGAAAAGGAAGACATAAAATCATGCATTAAATCCAGAAGTGTTTCTAATATTCTGACCCCTCATGTGAACAATAAGGGAGGATGAACAATCACAAAAACCTTGCCATATTCTGTAGTCAAGCTCAAAAAACAACATTAAGTATAACACATATATAATTTACACATTAACAAATTGAATAGCAAAAGGAAACCGATAGTGTCCTTATTCCTAGAAACCTTCCTTGTCTGGGGTTCCCTCTGTGATGTTGATGGTTCATCTGTCAAGATAAAAAAAGATCAAATACAAGTGCTCAGTGGTCAAAAATAATATGACTCAAGTACAAAAACTAGTAGTTATTAAAATAACTCCATAAACATGCTGTACAAATACTCCTCTTGATCAGCTCATGGGCAATATGAATCAGTTGTTAACTGAACACTTTTTTCACATAGATTTTCTAAAAATATCGTAATTCAGATAGCATAACATGAACACTGGAAAATAGAGGTGGAAGTAAAACTGTAAGTCTATGGTCTGCCTGAAAACGAGATAAATACTGCCCATCTGTAGTGGATTTTACAGATAACAGTTATTGTGAGTATAGTAAGGCTTGGAGATTTGAATTCACTTGTGGCCATACGGCTTATGCACAGACAATGAAACGGAGCAGGAAAAACAAGGTCAGTTACATACATACCACAAACAGAAACTTGGAGGGTGTTGAGGTTTTTTCCTGCCAGGGTCCCAGTGCCTTGCTCCATTGCAAAGAGCAGTTTGCTGATCTTGGCAATTTGGAAGGTTTGATCCGTCTGTCTATAAAAGTCACGGTGAACCCGGATATCATGTCCCATGAACGTTGCAACTTGTTCCAATTCCTGTTCACTCAGATCCAGCAGTTGGCAAAGTGTGGCAACCTGTTTCCTTAATTTAGTTGATCTCAGGAGTTCTGGGTTTTCTGCATTGCTTTCCTGTGCAAATTTACGCAGACAGTCACATCCACGGATGTTTGTTAATGCACCAGGTCTCGCGAAGAGATATGAATTTTCTCCAGGTACACCAGCTTCTTCTCTCCTTTTAATCAACAAATCAATTGATTTCTTCATTCTCTCCGTGAAGAAAACAGGTACCTTCCTGCCTCTTTTTCCTCTGACTTCTATATGTGTTAGTAGCTTGCTTAGCTCTTTCTCTAATGGTGACAGGGTTTCATAAATGTCCTCATTTATAGGATTTGTGCTGGCTTTCTCATAGGTCTCCAAAGTCAAGCGTGACGCTTCACCTGAGATGGTCCCTTAGAAGCATCACATTTCTGGTGAGCGGGATGTCATCTTGTTTGTTCCAACTCTTTTCTTTTATGGTTTGATGAGCACTGACAGAAACATGGTTCTTCCAGTTTCTTTCCAAAAGTTCAAAGAATTTTTTTGCAGACTTCTCTGCCAGGTCATCGTCATTCATGAGGGTCTGTCCAATCAGGACCTCCACAGCTCCTTTAAACAGAACCCAATTTTGACAGCTGTGGAAGGTTTTCCGTACTCATTTTTGCTTGGACTAAACTGGGTAAGCTTCATAGCCACATTTACAACAAGTTGAAATTTTAGTGGCACACAAACATCTTCAAGAAACTTCAGTCTTGTCCATATCTTTGGCAGCCAACATGAATCGGCCAAGCTCCCTCAATCTTTGTGCAATGTACTGGTGCTTTGACTTCACGCGCCCATGTTTTGCGAACAGTGAATCGCCATATCTGCAAATAAAAGAATCACTCCAGATGTGAAACGACACATCATCCTGTCGCATGTTATTAATGATGATGATTGCTTTTGCATGTAGACTCATGTCTCCACAAATCTTTTTTGGAACACATCCCATAGCAATATGGGCAAGGCAAATCAGAGGGCTGTTTCCATGTGACAAGTTCACCTTTTCTTTGGAGCCTGTTGAAAAGCTAAAGGCATATGCAACATCTTTTACCTCCATATGTTTTCTCTGCAAATGCCTTGCCATCTTCAAGTTGGACTGGCCACAGTACAGACAATGCCCGTTTTTTATCCTCCCTTTTTGTGCACGTTTTAATGGTCACATTAGATTTTGTTTCTTCCGTCTTTCGATTTTTGCCTTTTGCTTTCCCGTATGTTTTTGGATTGTTGTGTTTTCTCACACGCTGATTGGCATCTTTTAGAAGAGTGTCCGTACCTTGGTCACTGGAGAGATCTTTCTCATCACTGGATGATGAGGAAGATTTAGGTGGCCTGTATTTTTCTTCAGAATCAATGCTCGATATTTCAGGTGAAACAGTTATCGATTCGTCAGGAAACGACTGTAAGAAAAAAGCATAATCATCATGAGGAAGAAGTCATCACATCTACTATCCAATTCAACTTGAACTCTCAGAGGTCTGAGGGTATCTTCTCAAATTTTACATATTTTCTTAAATTCACCTTTTAGGCCATTGCATGTATGATACATATGCATGTGTTGTATATCAACATGAGACACCAATTCTCCTAAGGCACTGTGTAAAGAAATAATTTGGCCCTAAATCTGAAGTAAATTTTTTTAATTCTTCAAATCTCTTATGAAAACACTTTACTATTGTGGACGAATTGTTTTGCTGCTTGAAATTGGTTCACCAAAGTCTTAGGTTCACAAAAGTAGTGGAATATATCTATACAATTGTAGATAAGTGTAATAAATGTCTAAAAACTAAATTTGAAAGTGTTGTCTGTCGCACTACTTTCAACAAATGTTAGATAGAATGGGAGTAAGGACTTCATACTACAGATCCCATGTAACATCTGGCTCTTGGGACTACAGATGAAAAATAGCCTCTTGGCTAACTCTGGTGCATTTACAGAAATGTTTTTATTAATGTGCACTGTCACTCATCAAATAAACCAACAAAGAAAAATCAACCTTTATGGGATGTGTGCAAATGAAAAATTAACATTAAAACAGTTCAAACAAGACGTAGATGTACTACTTTAGTTTACTGTTTAGTTCTTCACCTGTCACACCAGAGGCACTGACTGCAGACTGCTGATATTGGGATATTAAAAAACACCGTTTTTCTAAATACACTTAATATTCAAATGGATCCCTTTTATTTTCTTATTCCTCCTCATCATGGAACTCAAACCCATGAAGCTCTTAAGCTCCTTCGTCATCCTCATCGCTGCTTTCCCAAATCCCTGAAAGTACACCGCTAACTATAAACCTCTGCTATTTTCTCTCTCCTCTCAAATGTGTAAATTAAAGTTTTTTTCTAAAGCGGAAGCTGTGGGTAGGTCCTTAGTGATTCCTGGGTTATTTTTTTCAAACTAAATGTAGACAGAGACACAAATCTACAAATGATCGCCAGAGTTAGACCTTGACACACATGTGATCTGCCTCTGTATTTTAAAATGGCTTGATGTGAGAGTCACGTACGATCTTGTGAGAATAAAGGCACAGAATCTGAACACTTTCCGTGTCTTATTCTCACGAGATCACAACGTGACTCACGACGAGCTGTTTCCCAATACAGGCGCAGATTACATTACATTACATTACATGTCATTTAGCTGACGCTTTTATCCAAAGCGACTTACAATAAGTGCATTATCACATGCGTGTCGAGCTCTCACCGCCATTTGTAAATTTGTGTGTCCGTCTATATTTTGTTTGAAAAAAATGGACAATCAGAAAATCACTAAAGAGCTTTAAAAAAAAAACTTGTTTTCACATCCGAGATGCAGGAGATTTGTAGAATTTCAAAAATCAGACCTATATTTTTCAGCTTTAGGGCCGAACTTTCTCCTTGGTGTCGAAAGGAGTCAGCTGAGGTGGTCAGCATCTAATTAGGATGCCTCCAGGACGCCTCCCATTAGAGGTTTTCCAGGCATGTCCAACTGGTAGGAGGCCCCGGGGAAGACCCAGGACACGCTGGAGGGATTATATCTCCCAGCTGGCCTGGGAACGCCTCGGGATCCCCCAGAATGAGCTGGTAGATGTTGCGGGTGAGAGAGGAACCTTGGTCAGCCCGCTTGACCTGCTGCCTCCGCGACCCGACCCCGGTTAAGCGGAGGAAAATGGATGGATGGATGGATGGATGTTATTTCAAGTGGATCTTAACTTCGTTAAACCCCTCGCTCACTCCCGATCTGCCTCGTTTGAATGTGTTTACAGTGAATGTCAGTATATAAGTGCACTGAAAGTTCAGTGTCTGCTTATTTGACTACGGAGATCCGAGTTTCGGCTGAGTTGACCGCAGTGCTCATGAAGGGATTCACGATAATGAAACAGCACATAAAGTGGAAGTGAAAGTAGAGCTAGTTAGAGATTAGTGGGACAGACTGAACTACATAGTTACATATATACACCTCAAATGCACCATGTCACCTGTTTGTCCTAAACATATAAACATAAGATAGTTATGATACTAGGAAATGTCTTACATGGACATCAAAACAATCCTCCCTGATGGAAAATTGGCTTCTGAAGCCTGAAGTAGAATTCTGTAGCTCTACAGTTGGTGGCGATAAAGCTCCGCTCAGCCGGCAATTCAGCCCCAGAAGAAGAAGAAGAAGAAGAAGAAGAAGAAGAAGAAGAAGAAGAAGATGATGATGAGAAGGAGAAGGAGAAGTAGAAGAAGCAGTAAACGATAACGTGAGTAGCGCTGGTGTCGTCGTGCTCTTCTCGACAAGTACCGAGTGTCTTTATTCAAATAGAGAGCCGGCCACAGTCACGTGACGCTCCTCAAGTTAATAAAGTGATTAGCATGCTAAGCTAACCCGGAGCTAACGGTCCAGCTGTCTGAGGAGAAGATGGAGAACACAACGAGTATCACGTTGCACTGCCTTTAGGGGACGCAGAGCTAAGTTTAACTACTGAGCCGAGTGTATATACTGAGCTGAGTGTATATACTGAGTATTTCATTTCATTTAGCTGATGCTTTTATCCAAAGCGACTACAATAAGTGCATTCCACCATGAGAACAAACAAGAATCAGAACAACAAGAATCAAGAAGGTACAATTTCATCAATAAAGTTCAACTACAAAGTGCTATCAGTAAGAGCCATTTCATTGCTACTATAGTGCTACTTCCTTTATTCAAGGTATAGTCAGAAAAGATATGTTTTTAGTTTGCGACGGAAGATGTAGAGACTTTCTGCTGTTCTGATGTCAATGGGGAGCTCATTCCACCATCGAGGAGCCAGGACAGAGAACAGTCGAGACTTTGTTGAGTGTTTAGCTCTCAGTGACGGAGCTACAAGCCGATTGGCTGAAGCCGAGCGGAGCGCACGAGTTGGGGTGTAAGGTTTTACCATGTCCTGGATGTAGACTGTATATACACTAAGTGTATATACACTAAGTGTATATACATTCAGTATGTACATTCAGTATATACACTCTCAGCTCATATACACTTAGTATATACACTCAGCTCATTATATACTGAGTGTATGTACTGAGCTGAGTGTATGTACTGAGCCAAGCAAGGTTTATATACTGAGCTAAGTTTATATACTGAGTCAGCTGAGTTTATATACTGAGTAAAGCTGAGTTTATATACTGAGCCAAGCAAGGTTTATATACTGAGCTAAGTTTATATACTGAGCCAAGTTGTCTGATCTTGTTCAAAACGTTACGACAAACTCGTGTACAACTCTGCCGTTTGTTGAGTGGTCTTGGCCTGCAGCTGATGACGTCCCGCTACTAGATCACCGGTAGGGTCCTTCAGTGTCGGCTTTGATTTGTATATTCCAAAAAGTAACTGATGTATCATTAATCATTTCATTGTGATTGTGTGTGAAGGTGATCTGTTCCGGTAAACCAGCATCTTAGCATCGCTCCCTCAATCCTCCCAGTTGGTTTTGGTCAGTCTATCATGAGCAGACTGGGTAGAATGGATCTATACTGGGTTCAGCTGAATGAGTGTGTGCTGTGGTTCTGGGTTTAACAGAAACACTTCTCACGGTCCAAGATGACAACGTCATGGAGTGACCGTCTGCAGAACTATGCCGACATACCAGCCAACATGGACGGGGTGGCCATGAAGAAGTATCGACGTGAAGCTCACCACAGGTGGGGGTGTGTGTGTGTGTGTGTGTGTGTGTGTGTGTGTGTGTGTGTGTGTGTGTGTGTGTGTGTGTGTGTGTGTGTGTGTGTGTGTGTGTGTGTGTGTGTGTGTGTGTGTGTGTGTGTGTGTGTGTGTGTGTGTGTGTGTGTGTGTGTGTGTGTGTGTGTGTGTGTGTGTGTGTGTGTGTGTGTGTGTGTGTGTGTGTGTGTGTGTGTGTGTGTGTGTGTGTGTGTGTGTGTGTGTGTGTGTGTGTGTGTGTGTGTGTGTGTGTGTGTGTGTGTGTGTGTGTGTGTGTGTGCCTTCGCAGAGCATTACAACTGTTTCATATTCATGATAAAACCCCATGGAAACATTGAAGCAGAAAGGAACCCACTTATAGTAGAAGTGTTCCTCTACGAAGTAGAACTGAGGATCGGGCTTTGTTTATGGAGAAATATGTCCTTTTGCTTTGTTGATGGCGATCTGACAGGAACCTGCATTTTTATTATTATGAAAATAAACCCAGGAAATACAGTGTATGGGGGAGCTAGTAGAGCATGTTACAGTGTTCACTTCAGAATTACTTAAGAAGTAATTCCACTTCAGAAGTACTTAAGTATAGTACTCAAGGAGCCTAAATGTACTTGGTTACATTCCAACACAGCGAGAGCACACAATTGTTTAAAAAAAAGCACAAAATTCTATCCATTTCATTTGGTTCTCAAAGTGCACAAGATTAATGCATTTGGACTTTAAAATTCTTCAAGGGCAGCGTACCCTTAGACCCCTAAAGGGACCACGGTCCACCACCATAGTCTCTCAGGATCCTGTGGGAAACACTGAATTTGCTCTGCTGCCACAGTCTAGGTAAACAATGGAAAACAAAAAAATAGACACAAAAAGAGACCCACTCATCAAAACATTCTCCATAGCTTTACTAGTGATGGAAACTCCACAGGGTACCCTTTAAGTTCAAAAGCATCCTTTCATTAAGTTATCAAAACCATCTCCACTCGAATGCTAAGTTCTGCTGCTTTCAACCACATCACATGATCATCATGACTGTAGATGTTGAAGCTTCTATATTTCTGAGCACTTCAAGGACCACTCGTCCGCATTGGCTTCAAGTTGGAGAAATTGTTAATTTTGATCTCAACAGCCAATCAAATCCCCTCTTACAGATGTACTGTCCCCACTGCTCCCACAGCCTGTCTTTAGGTGTCTCCCATGTCCTTTGTCCGAGCATGTTGCCCTTTGGCTGGAGTATTGGACCGAGCCACTTATTCCTTCTCCATTCACAGAGCTGGGGCTGTGTATGAACTCTGGATTTTTGTGTTCAGCACACACTGAATGGACAGCTAGCGAACAGTGAGGAGATATCTTCAGAATTAGACAGTGTATTGGATTCAGTGTTTCCCCTACCGTTATATTAAGGGGGCCCCCTCCGCCCCCTGTAATTTTCTCTTTAGCGCCAGATCACAAAAGATCGCCCCGATGCGCACAGACACGTGCGCACACACAGGTGAGCACTGAGGACACGCCCACCCACCAGCGGACAAGGAGAATCTAACAATATGTCGCGGGAAAAGCAGAGTTTCTGAAACGCTCCCAGGGAGAAGACTGCAACACTCGCTCTCCTGCGAGGAGCGCCGGGTTCAACACAGAAACGAGCCAACGTGCTTGTGTCTCGTATCCAACGATGAGCCTGCTGGCTACGCTCGCGCGAATCGCCGACGCTTGGCATTTTGCCAAAAGCCGATCTCTGTGAGGTCTTTTCTGCTGTTGCCTCCCTCAAAACGAAATAAAGATCTCTACGTTGAGCATGAATTGAGAGTGGCCTGCAACCCCGTTTTTAAAAGATGTGTAGAGGAAAGCAGCTCACTGCAGACACTAGTACTGATGAAACGTGATGGCTCACATATCTGCACTCATTCCGTTTTGTTTTGTAAAAAAATAGCTTAGTTTTCCATAATAAGCCATTCAGTAACAACTAAATATAAGTTATTTTTTGCACAGATAGAACTTTATTAGCATTGTTCTAACAAAGTGATTGCACATTGTATTTGTTTTTGTCTGATGGAGCAATCTGGTTTACTTTAAAGTGATTGCAATTTTCTTTATTCCATTATTTATAAAAGCCAAGTCGAACATTTTGTTATTGCAAAAAAAAAATTCAGCATGGACCATTTTGTTACAACATTTTGTGTAACAAAGCTGTAAACCTAGGAGAAACACAGGGATAAGTGTCGCTGACGCCACCTCTTTTAAAGGTTGAGCTTGACACTTGATTGAAGATGATTTGCCTGAAAGCTCCAGAACAAGCAATTTTTTTAAACTGTTGTCCCCCCTGAGCTCAATCACGTGACAAAGCTCTAAAAGCAACTTCATTTTAAACCGTGCATGGTAGTTATTATTCTCTCATGTTCCATTTTATTTTCCAAAATAAAAGCGCACGCTTCCTGCAGTAGACTAATCCTAAAGTTCAGTTAAAGGAGCCTGGGAAGCTGAATACGACAGCAAACTAATGAGAAACATTGAATGACCATGTCAACCTAGATTACAGACTTTGGATGCAAACAATGGCGTGCTGGTCCCATAAAATCGATACAAAGGAATGCTTTGAAATGTTTTAGTTTTTGATGAGATTTTAATGTAATATCAATAGCAGGTACCAGATGTTACTGCTGATGTTGGTATATAACTGAGTAGCGAGTCGTTCACATGTTGCGTTCTTTGCCCCCCTCCAATCCATTGCTGTTCACGTAGACGCTCAAGAGCGACAACTCCATCATTGTCATTGTAGGTCGCAGATCTTCGGTTGCTTAGTAACAGCAGGCTCGACGGTTAGCACCTTGGATAAATTGGCGCTTTAGACGCAACACGTGAACGGCCCCGTAGGATATTTGTGATTCACTGACAGACAGAGCCACAGCCATGGGAGGAGATCAGTGGTAACACTACCTGTGTTCTCTGTTACAAAGCTTTCCAAGGGATCTGGCTCAAAACCACCCTGCAATGAGGTATGCCACCCCTTTGTTGTTCAAAACAAACTGCGAGCACCGACTAAATGACCTGTTTGTGATGTCCTGTGACTGGATCCTTCATCCTCATGGAAGCCCTCCATACTGACGCCGACTCGGCCGTCTCTGTGGAAACGGCAGCTGCTGGTCATTGTGGTTTCTCGGTGTGAGCTCCTTCTGTTGCATTTCCCTTTTTGCTCCTGCATCTTTCTTTCTTTTTTAATCCTCATCTGTTACTGTCCAGCTGGCATCATCCCTCACACCATCTGAATGGAAACTTGAGGACAGGGTGCAGTCTGAGTAGAGCCACAGATTAAAGTCAGACGTAAGAGAAGCGAGACGTGTGCAGGCCGTGTTGTGTTTAGCTGTGGATGGATCACAGCTGAGCAGTACTGTAGTCTGCAGGTTGCCTCATCGGCCTGAATCTTCTGCTTCTGCTTTGCCACATTTTGTAATCTTACTTCCGTCTTTTAGAGTGGAGGTCCGATTACTTTGCTTAGCCTCTCCAGCTTTGTCATTCTTTACGCGCCCAATTCTTTTTTTTAAGCTATATTAAAAACAGTAAAGTTTTAATGTTATAGTTTAAGCATAATCACTAAAACAATGTCCACGTGTGCTTTTGTCGGCGGAGCCCGATCGGCAGCTGAACTGATCTGCTCGGTATTTTAGTTCCTCACAGCCTTCCACACAAAGATGCTCCAGAGCCATATAAAAGGTCCTGACGTGAGAGCTCACCGAGTCAACTCCTCTCAACCGTTTCAACACAAACTGATCATGGTTAGTTTGCAGCTGTGTATGATCATTTTGTTGATTTTATTATACTACGTACGGCATTTTTGTGACATTGCCTGAGAAGGATTGTGGGCTCGTCTAAAATCGCAGACACATAGCACTGAATGTGGGGCTCCCCATACCATGTACACATCAGGGTGGTTTCCTGTGTCTCAGGCGATGAGTCGATATTTTACATCTGTCCTGGACAACTTGGCCTTTTCAGGAAAAGTGTTTCAAAAGCAACCCGTCACCAGAAGTCCCATCTGAAGGGGAAGCAGAAGGCTGTTGGCAGGGCTGAGAGGTTTTTATTTCTGATGCACTGGTCACTATAAATAACCAGTAGGATCGCATGTCTGTTGGTGTTGTTGTTGTTGTTGTTGTTTTTTTAAGGGACTCATGGTAGTTCACTATGTCTGCCATGCATCAAAACCTGACCTCAAAAAAGTCATTGTTGTAACTCTGAACTGTTCCACCTGACTACTCTTCACTGTGATTTACAAGTTGTCCGAGGCGACGCCGCATTTCATTTGAACTGCCAGCTGCCGTGCCTTGATTGCCCAAACATTGTTCTCCCCTCCAGAGTGTTTGTCAACCGAAGCTTGGCCATGGAGAAGATCAAGTGTTTTGGATTTGACATGGATTACACCCTGGCAGGTAAGTGCATTCTGGGATTGTGTTTATTGCATTAATACAGCTCTGTGTCTGTCTGTCCTGAGCCGTCTACGTCAGACGGACACGTATCATGACAAAGACCAAAAAGCGACGCTTGTGGGAGCAGAGCGGTGCCGGTGAGTGTTTTGGTCTCTTCTGGCTGTGGCCTAATGGCAAAGACCCATCCTTGACGTGCCATGAAAAAATACTTTTGCTGCACGTCTCAGTATGCAAGTGTAAAAATAGCCGGTCCTCAAGGTCACGGCCCTCTGGCAGTCTCACTGCAGCACCCTCTGTAACCCAAGCTGCTCCTCTCCACTGTGTGTACGAGTATATTTCTGGCCTGGAGGCCTTCAAGACTTTTCCACCCACCACGATAGGAGGAGGGCGCTGCGGTACGAGTGAGGGTTCAAGCCATGTGTTTGTGTGGCCTGTGCTTGTGGACGATGCATCTGATCCATGAGAGTCCGCTGCGTTCATGAGCTAAGAAATGAAATGATAAGCAAAGTAATTTCTCCACGACGTATGTGAATGTAACACCCTGTCTGGCTTTAAAGAGTCTGCGGTTACAAGCGTTATTACCCGCCACTTTAATATTTAGTTGTTTTGATTTTGAGCTATACAAAATAAGTTGAATGAATGAAAGTATTGGCTTAACACGACCTCTGACCTGACTGTTCTAAATAATACATGTTTTATATGGAAAACATTGCTGCACGGTGCATATAAACTGATGTTATTGTCTCATAATTGTGTTTTTGTGATGCACCGCCCTCATCAGAAATCTCCCTCTCTGTCTAGTGTATAAATCTCCTGAGTACGAGTCGATGGGCTTCGACTTGACGGTGGAGCGGCTGGTGTCCATCGGTTATCCACCAGAGCTGCTCAACTTTGTCTACGACCCCTCCTTCCCCACCAGGCGGGTCACATGGCCCTGCGGTTTCATTTGAATCGTTGAATAACGGTGCCTCGTGTGCTTTGTGCTCTCGTTCTGACACTCGCCTGTCTCTCCTCTTCTAGAGGTCTGGTGTACGACACCATGTATGGCAACCTGCTCAAAGTGGACTCATACGGGAACGTCCTGGTGTCTGTGCACGGATTCAACTTCGTGAGGGGGTGAGGTCCACCACTCGCTCAGCTGTCAACAGACTGTTAACGACATACACCAGTATATTATAAAAATGAATGCCAAACCAAACTAGAAATATACAGTCATGCTACGCTTGCTAGCGATGCTAACAGGCTGATGTTAAGTAGGTAAACCTGTTGATACCATGTTTATCATCCTAGTTTAGGTGACTAGCCACTTAAAAAACACAATTGTCCACCTTGTGCTTGGTTTAAGCGACGAAGACGATCCCCGAAGTCGTGAGGAGAAATCATTTGGGCGCCATGCAGAATATTTTTTTTTTATAATAATGGTTTATTTGATTTGGGGACAGTGCACATTTAATAAAAACATTTCTGTAAATGCGCCAGAGTTTTTCAAAAGGCTATTTTTCATTTGTAGTCCCGAGAGACATGGACTAGCGGAGCCGGGGATTGAACCACCGATCATCTGATTGAAAGTCAGACCTGCTAACCACTGAGCCACAGTCGCCCAAAAATGTTAGAAAACAAACCAAAAAAACGTTAGTAGCTGGCATCAGCAGGGCCGCCATGGCAGGGAGCAGGACCGGCTCCAGACAGCCACGATCCATGGACGCTTGAGCTTGGTTCGGTTTGTAGTTCTCTAATGGACCATTTGTAGTTCTCTAATGGTCCTTTAGTAGTTCTCTAATGGTCCTTTAGTAGTTCTCTAATGGTCCCTGGACTGAAGTTCCAGCTTGTACAGAAAATGCAGACTGACTGAAAGCACTTTTCCTGAATGGGATAACACAATCCTCCCTTGCTGCACCTCTTGTGAGCCGATAGTTTGTGTGATAACAAACTGTTTGAGCGGAGGAGAGGTCGATCCATGAGTAATCTGGTACATGAGATTTGGTGCCAATAAGCCCAGTAGATGTTGAGATCTTTCACGGAGTAAATGGATATGTTCCATCTACTGGTGGCATTAGAAGACGAGCCAATGGGATTCATCCTCTGGGCACCGCGGATGTCTCCACAAGAGTTCATGGCAATCCTTCCAATAGTTGTGGAGGTACTCCAGTCGGGACCAAAGTGGTAGACCGCCTGATATTCCCAGCCACTAGCATGGTGAAACATGGATAGACGATAGGGAAGGTCTAAAGGTATTGACTTAGTTCTGTACTCTTCGGCCTACATAAGTGTGTTTTTGTGGCTTTGTCTAGACATCTGGTGCATAAGCAGCCAGTACAACGTCTAGGTTACACACAGTATACTCAAGACCATTTAATGCCTTTTTAAACTTCCTAAATAAGTTTTTAACAGGAGGGAAAATCAATGTTCAGAGCATTGATACAGAATAACTGCAAACATACATACAGAGGTGAAGTAATTTTCCCCTTCTGGTGTCTCCCAATGGGACCATATTTAGGAAAGGAATATGTGCAGTAACCAACGGGCCGCAGCAGTGGGCGCTAATGTCCTTTGAACAATGACCTGGTGTAACCCGTGTCTCCTGGTTGGGCCTGGTGTCCTCACCTGTCCCCTCCTGTCTGTTTATATCTGCTCCCTCTGCGTAGACCGGACATCAGAGAGATGTACCCCAACAAGTTCATCCAGCGTGGAGACACGGAGCGCTTCTACATCCTCAACACACTCTTCAACCTGCCGGGTAAGGAAACGCATCATCACAAGCCTGTGGTGGTCTCAGAAGGAAATTATATCATGAACGTATAATGTCATGTAAACATGATAGAGTCGTACATTTAATGTATTTGATGTATATGACGTGAGTCAGCTGAGCATGCTGCCACTTTCACCACCAGGCTTCAGCAAACATTTATGATTTGACCTTTGATAATTAGTCTGATTATCAAAGCAGCATTCATATATATCTCATATTGAAAACATGTTTAATATTCAGTCCCACAACCGTTGTCTATGATTCTCGTCTTGTTTCTTCCTCAGAAACCTACCTCTTTGCTTGCCTGGTAGATTTCTTCAGTAACTGCCCCAGATACACGAGGTACCTCAAACTCACGGCTCCTACAGAACGCTGTCTGTCACAATGAAGTCGTTGAATCTTGTTACATTCTGAGTAAGAACCTGTTTTAACACAATCGTGTTCAGAGTTGGAGTGGATGTTCCCCTTGACAATTCAATGGGACCTCAGATAGAGATCGGATAAAAGAAGCAGCTTTAAATTGGTGGATGAACACATTGCATTTCTTATGAATCCTTCACACTAAAAGTCCCCCTGTTATTGGGTTGCTGAAAAGCTTTTATTTTGGAACATCAAAACCAGGAGTTGTTGGCTCATACTGCAGGTCTCAGCATAATCATTTCTGACTCAGAATTCCATCTCATGATAACACGATTTACTGTTCTCTGTAGCTGTGAGACAGGCTTCAAAGATGGCGACCTTTTCATGTCCTATAAGAGCATGTTCCAGGATGTCAGAGACGGTGTGGACTGGATTCATTTCAAGGTAGAATCATTTACTTTTCCACAAGCTGCTTCCAGTTGGAGGCCGTCGACTGCGGTCCAATCCAATCACAGCCATCCGTCCACTGTTGTTGTTTCTGTTCACAGGGGTCCTTAAAGGAAAAGACGGTTGAAAACCTGGAGAAGTATGTTGTAAAGGATGTAAGTACACTGCATATCTTTATCCAGGTTACAACTACTACTGTAATGCTCTGTAGGGGTGACCAACGTGTTTTAACTCGTTCAGTTTCTTTTTGCGTTGTTGATGTTGCTTCTCTTTTCCCTCCGACCAGCCAAAGCTTCCTCTCCTCCTCAGTCGCATGAACGAAGTAGCCAAAGTGTTTCTGGCCACCAACAGTGATTACAAATACACAGAGGTGAGAGGAAAGCCATGAGTACATTATGCGTCACCGTCATAATGTACTCATTCTTTTCTGCCGCGGCATGAATGCTTGTGTAAGTAAGGATGTGTTGTTCTGGGCCGGCATGTAAAAGAAATAATGAAACCCTTCTGTGTTCTTTCAGAAAATAATGACCTACCTGTTTGACTTTCCTCACGGCCCCAAGGTAACCCCAACGATCCAACAACCCCTGTGTTGTCAGGAATCTCAATAGATATGAATCGAACGTGTGTGTGTGGTTTGTGTGTGTGTGTGTGTTGCAGCCAGGTACTCCCCACCGGCCCTGGAAGTCCTACTTTGACCTGATCCTGGTGGACGCTCGTAAGCCGGTGTTCTTCGGAGAGGGAACGGTGCTGCGGCAGGTGGACACGGTCAGTGTTTACTACAGAAGCCTGCATGGACAACATACCACACCATTGCTAAAATATAATAAGTCATTTAGAAAGGGTTAGGCCAACCACGTTTTTTTAAATTGTGTGACTCAGTCTTGGGCCGTGGTAGTAGTGTAAATAAACAGTAAAGAAGAATCCAATAGAAATATTAAATATACAGAGGGAATATTGCGTCCACATACTGTTCACATCTCACTGAGATCCAAACTCCTCTTGGCTAGCGGGCCACCTCGGATCTCAGATGTGGTCTGGCTGATCGGATCCCAATGCCAACAAGATCCGATCTTCAAGTTCACAGACTTGACAGTTAAAGCGTCCCGGGCATGATCCGATGACGAAAAGACGAGCGTAACCACAGCCCTGGTTTCTTTCAGACCACCAGTCGGCTGAAGATCGGCACGTACACGGGACCCCTCCAGCATGGCATCGTTTACTCCGGAGGTAAATACAGAACCCTCTTAACACAGCTGGGCTTTTGTGGTTTTATAGTGATTTGCTTTAATAATTGACATATTCACACAAACACCCATCTTCAGTGTGTCTCGGTGTGTCAGGAGGACATGTCTGCGTACTGCTCATGAATCTCAGAGGAGCAGATTCTGATTCATACAGATGCATTGCAGTGGATGGTTTTAAGACCACAGCGGTGACACAAGGGGAACATCTTTTGGATGCTGATTTGTTTGCATCAATACATTTGCACCTCTTATCAGATGAGAAATACAAATATAGTGTATATCTTATATGGCCAAAGATGATTTCTTGGACTTGTGAATCTATGAATCAGTACATTGTGCAACGTGGGAACAAAAGACCTTGTGTGCAGACTCATTGGTTCAACTGAAGTGTGGGTCTGAGTAGTAGCACCAGCCTGAAACACCCTGTGTGCGGTGGAATCTCAGCTATATCTACAACTTTGATATAAAACATTCCCAAAACAACATTTTTGTAATCCCAGGTTCCTCCGACATCGTGTGCGACCTGCTGGGCGCTAAAGGAAAGGACATCATCTACATTGGAGACCACATTTTCGGTGACATCCTCAAATCCAAGAAGCGGCAGGGCTGGAGGACCTTCCTGGTGATTCCTGAGCTGGCCCAGGAGTTGCACGTGTGGACCGACAAGAGCTGTGAGACGAGACCCGTCACTCTTACATCCACATGCTGTTCAGATCTGGCTTTATCAGAATCAAGTTATTCAACTGTTAGTAGTGGCATTAACAGCGTAAGCGCTAGTTCATTGTTACTTCATCATCGATGTACAACATAGATTTCATTAGCAGGCTAGTAAATAATACACCAACATCCCCATGCATCACAGTAGATGTATTATACAGAGGTCTGTATTTCACGAGGTGTAATAATGATAATAATTCACTGCTCGGCACTCCAATGATAAAAAGTGTTGTCATGTTCTGGGACTGTCTGGTTATTAAAGACCTAATGCAATGTTTTTCAGCCATATTTGAGGAGCTTCAGTCTCTGGAGTGCCTCCTTGCAGAGCTATACAAGTGAGTTCCTCTTTGTTTGGTCAGCTGCTTCTCTTGCAATGTACTGTATCATTTCAAAGGTTTCTTAATGCTCCTTTCTAGCGACGCAATGACCAAATAACCAGCAGAGTAAAAAACAGATGTGGTTGGGAGACATTGATTGACCTAATCCTCACAAAGATGAGCCTCTCTGTGCTAACCAGGCCGTGTGACGCTACAGATCCAGTTATTTGTTTAAAATATCCTGTGGTCCTTAATCAAGTACGTCCCATTCAGCATATAACAACACACTTCATTCAGCGTCACATGTGTGTTACTCGTGTTCAGCATGGTAACATGGCTATAACCAGCTGTTGTATTGAAATTCAATGAAAGTCACTGCATTTGGTAATTTAAGTGTAAAAGCTTGAGGCAATCCGATTGGACGTTATCTGGCGTACAGGTTCATGGCCGTGTCTGCGTGCTGCACGTGGCCCTTTAAGACCAGATCCTACCGTCTAGTGCCAACTTGCTTTGTTTCATCCAATCAAAGACCAAATGTAACTCTGAAGATGCAACCTTTCCTAGTTACATTACATTTATCTGAGGCTTTTATCCAAAGAGACTTACATGATATACAGTAGACCGTAGACACAGCAACGGTGAGCAATGAGGGTTAAGTGTCTTGCTCAAGGACACAACAACACGGACTGGCTGAGCCGGGGATCGAACCGCCGACCCTCTGATTGAAAGACAGACGTGCTAACCACTGAGCCACAGTAGTTCTCTGCTCGCGGCACAATACACTGTTGAGCAGACGATACTCTGACAGGACTTCTTTATGCTCACTGTCCCCAATGCCTGAACGGAAAGGGTGAAAGGGCTTGTGGGTACTCGGCACCCTCAACATGTTGCAGAATGAGTTAAAACTCAAAGAACTGAATCCACTTACTGCTTTTAAATCTAAAATAAAAGAAATACAGGCAGGTTCCTAAAAATGTCAATGTTTTTTAAAGTAACTGTTACTGACTCTTAGCTTTTAGTTTCTTTTAACTTGTCTTGTTCTGTGTTTTCTGTCTGTAACTGTGTGTTTGTTATGCTGCTGCCTGTCTTGGCCAAGTCTCCCTCGAAAAAGAGTTTTAATCTCAATGGGACTCTCCTGGTTAAATACAGGTTTAAATAAATAAAAAGAATCCTAGCGTTTTAGTTTACCAATAACAAGAGAATGTCATCCGGTTGAAGTTGTGTTCATAAGCGTGTTTGAAGCCAGCACTGAAACATGATGGCCACACTGATCTTGTGTTTGTTTCTCCACGTTTTTTGAGTGCCGTTAGAACGGGTCTGCCCTGTGAACGTTGACCCGCCATCACAGCACACGTGTCTTATCCTCAGGCATCTGGACAGCAGCAGCAACGAGAGGCCCGACATCAGCTCGCTGCAGAGACGGATCAAGGTACGACCTCCTCCGTAGCCACCGGCCCACTAGACGGGTTCTCTGGGGGGGAAGGCCCGAGACCACGAGGAGGCCCGTCTGCGATGAAGCCTCTGTGGCAGCTGTTGGGTGTGTGCGGCGGGTTTGGAGGTCACAGTGATGACGTGCAGGGGTGCGTAGTCTGTCGTATCTATGAGGAGAGTGGGGCGGGAAGGGGAAGCGTACACATTTCAGGTAAGGAAGAGCGTACGGACACAGTGAAAGGAAGATGGTGACCCGTCTTCTCACGCGTCTTTTTGCTGCCTTTCCGCGACCCGACCCGCTTGGAGCGGATCGTGTTTAGCTGTCGTCCATTAGCAGGGCTGGTATTTGTCTTGACAACACTCAGACCAGCTGAGCCGACAGTAAAAGGTGGAGTAAACCGTATTCTCTAATAAGTTGACGTGGTTGTCCTAACGGCTCCCGTTGGATTGTAGACTGTCGTTTTCAGATTCCGCTGTCGCCATCTTGGATCATCAATCCCTCAAAGAGGTTCCACTCCCATAGAAATGCTAGCAAAATCCTCGGGATTGAGGAGAAAATATCCGTCTCCTTGTCCTTTTTTTGCAGAAAGTGACGCATGACATGGACATGTGCTACGGCATGATGGGAAGCCTGTTCCGCAGCGGCTCCCGACAGACGCTGTTCGCCTCCCAGGTGATGCGCTACGCCGACCTGTACGCCGCCTCCTTCATCAACCTGCTGTACTACCCCTTCAGCTATCTGTTCAGGGCTGCACACGTGCTGGTGAGCTGCCCTCTCAGCGTTTTATCTCTGCACCTCCATGTGCTTTTTATTTAATTCGCGGCTTCCCGGTCGAAACTCTCCCTTCACAGATGCCCCACGAGTCCACGGTGGAACACGCCCACGTAAGCGTCATCGACACCGAGTCGCCGCTGGCCACGCGGAACCGCCACGATGTCGACCTCAAGGAGATGGAGTGCAAGCGGCACCAGCTGACTCGGTCCGTCAGCGAGATCCAGCCCGCCCACTTCTTCCCCCAGGCGCCGCAGGAGATCACGCACTGCCACGATGAGGATGACGACGAGGAGGAGGAGGAAGAGTAGGAGGAGGAGGAGGAGGAGGAAGAGGGGGGGTCTGCAGATGAGGCTGGCTGTCACATTCAGTTCATCCTGTTTTTTATGTTTTTTCTTTGTTTCTTAAGCTTCGACTGGTTGTCACATCCCTTTGCTGATTGGTTGATCCCTTTTACAACCAGAAGAATCCTTTAGCTTCATCTATCTTAAAGGGACACGTTGCATGTTATTTTGGGACCATATTGTTTTTCTGCAGTGTCATTCGTTTTTTTAGAATGACAAGAACGTTGGATAACGTAGAGGTGACATGATGAGGCGTTACTGAACAGTTCAATTCAGGAGACACATTTCTTCTTCACAGAGCCTCAACAGAGAGGACGGATGTCTGGATGCTCGGGTCTTTAACGGCCCGACAAGCTTTCCTCCCTTCTCCGGGTTATTTAATGGTGGGAAACACTTGAAGAAACTATGACTGCACTGACGTGATCTGCTGGAAGTCAGATTCAGTCACGAAACGGTTCGACTCCTCAGGAGTATGTTCTGCAGAGAGCTTGCAATGCCTGCTGTGGTGAGGGGAAGTCAACAGGAAGTGGTCATAGATCACGGTACCGGCTGAGAGGAACTCCCCTCTGTGACCGACCTCTCACCCTGAAGTCCTTACTGTAATATAGTCTTGTCTGCATTACATGTTTTGAAAAAGTAATGTTGAAATTGAGTGATTGTTAAAGTATATTCTGAACATGAGCTTTCACTTCTGCCAGAAAATGATAACAATACTTTAAATGTGTTTAAATTAATTATCTCTGTTTTTAAAGCCAGCATTTAGAATCGAGGCAATTTATTTAGTTTTCATCTGAAGTGTTTTGGATTCTTTTTGAGGTGCATAATACTGCGTTATGCAGAGCGCCGGCCGTGAGCTGACCAGTGGGGCGCGCTCACGTGCACTAACATGCACTAAAAGCAGAGACCATGTATAAGAAGTGGACCTCGTCATGTGACGGACCTTTTGAAGCCTAGAGCGTGCCAATTTCACCGTCGCCATCTTGGAATACTGCCGTCGGCATGTCACACACACACACACACACACACACACACGGGGGGGGGGGGGGGGGGGTGGAGAGAGACTTTGTTCTCTGCTCAGGTATCAAATAGTATGTGTTCATATGAATTTCCTGCTCTGAATGTCGTGTACTGCTCCTTGAACGGTTAAAATTTCATGTCAAATTTTGACAAACTGTAAATATGAGATTAGTCCAAATGACTTTACTCATAGTAATTAGCTTATCACGTGTTATCTCCTCTTCAGCTCGCTGCATGTGTCCGTCCTCACATTGACTAGCTAACGTGCTGCTGCTGTACAGTGGGATCACCTGAGGGGCCCCAGCCTGGGCCCCCGAGGGCCCCCACACAGATACTGTCCACATGAGGAGGGTGCAATAATGTGTTTGCTAATTAAAGTGCTGACGCTGCAGTATTATGTGTTCTGTTACTGGCTCTGCTGTAAAGATGGCTGGCCTGTTTAAACGAGAGGCACACTTTGGCCTTGTGTTGGTTCATCGGGTCATTATGGGATGTTGGGCGCTCCAGCAGACCGCGTTACTCTGCTGCTGAACCACAGCTTCGTAACTAAAGCTAGCCTGCGTTGGCCATCAGCGTTCGAGGGCTTCGATAAACCGACAGTGAACCAAATGAATGGTTTTAAACATTTTTACTTTTTATTTTAAACCTCGTCTTGGTTTTGAAGACTGTTGAAAGCAGCTACGCTGCGGGTGAGATGCTTTGAGTTGTGACTTATGTTTGTAATAAATGTCATGACTGCATTGTGTGTGTGTGTTTTTATTTATTTCACTCAAAGATATTCAGAATTCCATTGGCATGTCAGTATGTGAGTAATTACACTATAAAATAAACTACGTTAATACCGTCACGTCATTATTAACGTTATCAAAAGGAAAATTAAAACATAACCTCATCAGAAAGGAAAACCAACAGTAAGCTTTATTATAATGTGATCATATGTTATGTGTGGTTATGGGCTAAAAACATATGTAAGTATGGCCTTAAGCACAAGCGGTCATCATATTTTACACATTAGTCCTACTTTTGGATATATAAAGTCAGACAAACAATGTGATATGTATGCAATATAACAAAACATTTAAAACATTTGTTCAAACAAGTTTGTTCAAAATTTGTTATAATACAGATCAGCCATACCAATTAAAAGAAACATCAAAATGTGTCAATATTACTAATACTACTACTAAGTGAACATACAAATTATTTAGGTTCTTCAGATAAACATATGTTAACATGAATAATTTCTGTCATATCCATCTAATGTGCTTTAACTCTGTTACGTTGTTCATTCTGGTCACATGACATCTATTGCTTCTGTCCATCCGGGAGAGGGATCCTCCTCTGTTGCTCTCCTGAAGGTTTCTTCCCTTTTTTCCCTCTGAAAGGGTTTTCACTATTTTTTGGGGGAGTTTTTCCTGATTCGATGTGAGGTCCCGGGACAGGGATGTCGTATGTGTACAGATTGTAAAGCCCTCAGAGGCAAATCTGTATTTGTGATTCCTGGCTATAGAAAAAAAACTGAACTGAATTGAAGGCCGAGCAGCCTTGGACGTAAAGGAGCAGATCAGAGTCTAGAAGAGGTTTCAGATGAAGCTTCATTTATTTTTACAGTTTAACACCACATCAAGGACCCACCATCACCCCCCTGTGTCCTCTGACATCCAAATGAACTCCTCACATAGCCCAGATATACCCTCTACAGGTAAGTATATACAGTATATCAACAATATATATGATACATATCTACATGATTTCACCAACCCAAATAAATCAATAATTAAAAAATATATAATATATAAATGATCCACACATAATTTATCTGAATAAACAAAGCAAGACATATCTTCACTTCCCCCCTACCTGCTTCCTGTGGGTGGAACTTGTGCACGAGGCTCCCAGCATCCAGTCCAACCATAAACATGGATCTTTTAATCGTTACAAATTGAAGAGAATCAAAAAAAACATACAGTTTAAATAAAAAACAACTTGAAAGATGGGGTTGAGTTAGGAAAAGTAGCTTTAGGAAGATCCCTAAGGTAAGAAAAGGCTAACAATAGAGCATACACTGTTATCACCGCTTTCAAAATAAGTGATAACAGTTTTACCTTCAATATTAATTTCATGTGTTGTTTTGCACAATTTGCTCTTTCCCAAATGTAACACAAAATGGGGGGCGACTGTGGCTCAGCGGTTAGCAAGTCGGTCTTTCAATCAGAAGGTCGGTGGTTCGATCCCCGGCTCCGGCAGTCTGTGTCGCTGTGTCCTTGAGCAAGACACTTAACCCTCATTGCTCACCGTTGCTGTGTCTACGGTCTACTGTATATCATGTAAGTCTCTTTGGATAAAAGCGTCAGCTAAATGAAATGTAATGTAACACAAAATGTAAAACTATAAAATGGATGAATGATACTTTCTTGTTCAGTCTTTATTAATATTAAAAGAGTTAACCCTCTCCTGAAGAAACCCACTCTCAACCCGTCAGAAGTCAACAACTACAGACCTGTCTCTCTCCTTCCCTTTCTTTCTAAAACCCTGGAGCGAGCTATCTTCAATCAAGTCTCCTCCTTCCTCCATCAGAACAACCTTCTGGACCCTCACCAGTCTGGATTCAAGGCAGGCCACTCAACAGAGACTGCCCTCCTTGCTGTCTCAGAGCAGCTTCACACTGCGAGAGAAGCCTCTCTCTCCTCTGTCCTTATCCTTCTGGACCTTTCTGCTGCCTTTGACACAGTGAACCACCAGATCCTCATCTCCTCCCTCCAGGACCTGGGTATCTCAGGCACTGCGCTCTCCCTCCTCTCATCCTACCTCAGTGATCGGACCTACCGGGTAACCTGGAGAGGATCTGTGTCTGAACCTTGTCCTCTCACTACTGGGGTCCCTCAAGGCTCGGTCCTCGGTCCTCTCCTCTTCTCCCTGTACACCAACTCTCTTGGCTCCGTCATTCGCTCGCATGGCTTTTCCTACCATAGCTATGCTGACGACACCCAACTGATCCTCTCGTTTCCACAATCGGAAACACAGGTAGCAGCACGAATCTCTGCCTGTCTGACTGACATTTCACAATGGATGTCCGCACATCACTTGAAGATTAACCCCGACAAGACGGAATTACTTCTCCTTCCAGGAAAAGTCTCTCCCACTCACGACCTGACGATTACTTTCAACAACTCAGTCTTGGCCCCGACCCCGACTGCCAGGAACCTCGGTGTGACCCTGGACAGTCAACTCTCCCTGACTGCCAACATTACCGCAACAACTCGTTCCTGTAGATTCATGCTGCACAACATCAGGAGAATACGTCCACTTCTCACCCAGAAGGCAGCACAGGTTCTGGTCCAGGCTCTGATCATCTCGCGTCTAGACTATTGTAACTCCCTCCTGGCGGGTCTACCTGCTGGTGCCATCCGACCTTTGCAGCTCATCCAGAATGCAGCAGCTCGACTGGTCTTTAACTGAAATTCACCCACACTACTCCGCTCCTCCGCGACCTTCACTGGTTACCGGTGGCCGCCCGCATCCGCTTCAAAACACTGGTACTGGCGTACCGTGCTACAAACAGATCTGGTCCAGTCTACATCCAGGACATGGTAAAACCTTACACCCCAACTCGTGCGCTCCGCTCGGCTTCTGCCAATCGGCTTGTAGCTCCGTCGCTGCGAGCTAAACACTCAACAAAGTCTCGACTGTTCTCTGTCCTGGCTCCTCGATGGTGGAATGAGCTCCCCATTGACATCAGAACATCAGAAAGTCTCTACATCTTCCGTTGCAAACTAAAAACATATCTTTTCCGACTATACCTTGAATAAAGGATGTAGCACTTTAGTAGCACTGAAATGGCTCTTACTGATAGCACTTTGTAGTTGAACTTTATTGACGAAATTGTACCTTCTTGATTCTTGTTTGTAACCGTAGAATGCACTTATTGTAAGTCGCTTTGGATAAAAGCGTCAGCTAAATGAAATGTAATGTAATGTAATATCTGAAAAAAGAATGAAATGTACATTAATTTCATGATAAAAGAGGAATGACACCTCTTCACTCTGTTGACTGCTAAAGTTCATGAAACCAGAATGAATCAGAAGTGCAGCCTCAGCAACAATCTGCTTTATTGTGTTCTACCAGCAGAACCTCTCAGAGAACCTCTCAGAGAACCTGGTCTGAATGAGGGTCCAGTTCCTGCTCTTCCTCTCCTGCCCACCAACCCTCCTCCTCCTCCGTTTTCAAACTGAATCCTTGTGAAGCCGTCCCCCTTTTGTCTGTTTGTTATGAGACTCCTGAATGATTATTATTCATTTTACTAGCAAGATGTTTCTATAGCGTTGAGTGTTAGCGTTTGAAAATGTGCTGCAGACAAATTGTTCTGCAGGTGGTTCATGAGAAAAGAAAAGACTTCATGGATTTTAGAGAAGGTGGTCATTGAATGTGTTTTATATGAAAGTAACAAAAGAAAATTTAAAAAACGATTCAAAGTTTGGTCCACGTAGACTTCTGTCTCACTGACTGACAACCATGATGATGTCATTGTGATGTCATCAGGGTTATCTTCAAGCTGGTGCATTGTATGTATGCACGTAATGAGAAATCAATGTTCACAAGGTTTCAGCTGCATGATGTTAGCACGAGCAGCTGATGGCTCGAGCAGTGGAGCTGGTTGTGTCTGAAATATGATTCCATGTTTTCACTGCTCTATAACAATACTATTCACTGTTGGTTTTTCATCCGGACATTTGATTTGTAATGTGGCATTGAAAATGTCAACAAAGTGAAGAGTATCAATTCAACATTTTTTAAATTTTTTTATCATGACAGCAAATCAATTCATAAAAAGAAAGTACATATAAAACTGTGTGTATAATTCAATACATTTCTTTGTTTTTCTTTGTTTAAAAAAAAGGCATTTAAAATATTCTGTAAATTCCAAATTCAGTCACCGGAGTGAGATTCTGTTCATGTACATATTTACAAATTAAGCTGGAGAGCACGTATTGAACCACCAGCGTATTTTCAGTGTTGGGGAGTAACTATGACACGTAACAGCGTTAGAGAATGACATCATAAAATAAATGGTATTGTTGTCCATTACAGTTACTGGAAACAATATAATTACATTAATCAAAATGTTGATGATTACAAACCTATTATATTATTTTCTCCACGTCCAAAGAGGCTGCCGTCATTTATCAGTATGCAGTAATATGCTGAATATTGTTTTTGATTGTTTCTCTGGTTTTAGTTTGCACCGCCTGTCAATCAAATCAATGTGCATTGCTCCAAGTAACCTGAGGGCTGATGTGTTGCTATCAGGCGGCAACCTCCGGATCTGCTGACGCCTGCATTCTCTCTCCTGGCCACCAGGGGGTGACCTGTCCCGGTGAACCCGCCCCCTCCCCATGCCCCATTCCCATGGATTGCATCCTTTATCCTATGTCCTTTTCCTTTCGCCTCACGTCCTCCATCCTCATCATCCCTCCAGTGTCCTCCTGTTGGGCAGAGGAGGAAACACCTCCTCCTCCTCCTCCCACACCTCCTGAGGAGGAACAGGGGGCGTGGCCAGCCTCTTCTTCATGCTGACCTGTGCGTACATCGAATTCACATCGACAGAATCCCCTGTCGCTGCAGGGCGAACACCGGGCTCCTCCCCCGCCCCTTGATTGGTCATCATGGATGACGCGCCCGCATCGGTGCTGCTCCTGCCCCTCCCGATGGTCTGGTAGATGTTGTGTGGAGCGGAGGAGCTGTTCACATCTGTAAGATGCACACAGAAGTTTGACTCTAATTCTTTTTCCTATATGATGTTAGTTTCTCTTCTCTTTCTTCCCCAGTCTTGCTTTGCACTGGTTTGTTCCCAGTTTCCCTTTTCTTTTTTCACTGCATCCCTTTGTTTCTATTGAAGTACCAATCTCTCTCCATCAGCTTCTTTGTCGCCATGAAGCGAAACCTTTCTGCTCTCTGACAGCCTCTCAGGAGAGAGATGATGTCCACATGCCTCGTCACAAATAGTTCACTGATGAAAGCAATATTTACATATTTAGGGATACACAAGAAACAATTCATTTTGAGATGCTTGAGAAACCGGAACGAGCCGCTCCTTGTGTTGCAAAACCACTCCGGTTGTAACCAATGAGCCGAGAGTAAAACCGGAGCGAAGCATCAGAGGTTGTAAAGCAGAGTTGTGGGTGAGAAACACAGCAAGAAGCGTTTAACCGCAGCTCGTGTGGAAACAGAGGCCTTTAATGCCACTTTGGGCTTTCGCACATGCGCCATCACGCTACGCCAACAAGGCTTCAGGCCACTGACCAAGATGTTTGACGCACTGGGGGCAGAGCGGGGCGCTCGAACCACCTGCATGCTCTTGGGTGTTCGGTGAAGAAGTACAGACCTTGGTTCAGGTGGCTCCTCCACAGAGAGAATGGGGCGGAGCTTTCCTCTTCAGGATTCGACTCTGAACACACACAGAGCAGTGGGAACCGAGCATCATGGGAAATGTAGTAACAAGTCCAAACTAATAAAACCAGATTGTTAAGTTGTCGACATCATAAAAAAAAGAAAACGTACCTCCAGCAGAATGAGTTGCTGTGTCCTTCACTGCTGCGACGACATTGGCCTGACCATCTGAGAATACACACACACACATGCACACACGCACACACACACGCACACAGACACACAGACACACACAGACACACACAGACACAGACACACGCACACAAACACACACACACACACACACTCACACACATGCTTGCACACAGACACGCACACAGACACACACACAGACACACACACACACACATACAAAAAAAGGGGCAAATTGCACTCAGGGGCAGCAACCCAGACTTTTCATTTGTAACATTTCATGTGGCACAAGGCCGACTGACCGTGGTGGTTCTGTGGCGCCTCCAAGTGGCTCCTCCATGGAGTGAAGGACACAGTGTTTACTTTACACACACACACACACACACACACACACACACACACACACACACACACACACACACACACACACGATTAAGAGACGAGACTACATTCTGCTCTTCTCCTGCTGGTCAGAAGTCACTCACCGGTTTCATCTTTCAGGTTCTCGTCGATCATCGGATTCTCTCTCACCTCCATGGCTTCTTCCAGCTTCGCCTGTCAATCAACACAACACTAAAATGTATTTTTTCCGTCCTCTCCGACGTTTCATCGTTTGAAATGAACAGACGGAAACACTCAGGATTGAGTTCACAAAGGTCAAAGGTCTCTCACCATTTTGACGAGCGCTGAGGGGTCTTTGTCCACCTCAGAGTCTCTCAGCTCGAATGAGCGTCTGAAGGCAGAAAGTCAACGTTATTCATGAAAACCTGAACAACAAACACAGACCTGGGACTTCTGGGATGGCGTCGTGTCTCCAGCTGTTCATCAGGTCTGTTTGTTATTTATTATTAATATTCATGTGACCTTTGACATGACTTAGAGCTGCACTGTCTGTCTTCTGATTCGTGCTGTGTATAACAAAGCCTCTGAGCCATTTGGTATTGTTAATATTAATTAGCTATTTGTTATATGTAATGTTAAAAGTAAATGGGAAGGAGAATTTAATTCATGAAAAAAAAACTGATTTCAAAATAAATGTACTTCCTCTTCCATGTTTGATCAGAGTGCCAAACCAATTCCTTAGGATTTTAAATACATTGCCCCAAAGGTTACACACTCCTTCCTTTAATATACACTATTACTCATAAATCCTCCTTGACCTACCTTAGCGTTAAGGCTCGATAACTATTGCTAAATCAGGGAGCATATTCAAGTTGGGATGGTCGTGTTTGTCAGACAGTCAAATAAACTAAGGTGTGTGTGTTCATGGGAATGAAGGAACAAGTGACCCAACGCGGCGGCTCATTGTGCATTTTGAATAAGAGGAAGACGATATAGGATTGTTGGTTTGGGTCTGAACACACACATAAATGTAGAACACACAACCAGCTGACCTGCTGCACTCGCTGCAGAGAGCTGTGAGGAAGATGGAGAGGAGGAGGAGGGCGATGAAGAAACCGACAACTCCTGATGTCGGGACCCATGACCCGCCGACTTCTACGCCGACTGCCACCATGATCCCTGAGACCTTAACCCTGAGAGAGAGAGAGAGAGAGAGAGAGAGAGAGAGAAGTCAAGGTGTGCTGATATACAGGAAGTCATATGAAGGTGAACCTCCGAGTCCTTGGAATGTGAATGTGAGTTTAAAGATTTACAGAGCCAGTGGCCGACTCCCTCCACTGCAAACACACAGCTCAGACTCTCTGGAGCTGACGTTGTTCCCGCTGCTTTGTGCGTAGAATATGAATCTGTTTTAACTTTGTGATATTGGGCTCATTGGACATTGAATTGAAGGGTTCATAGTAATAATGCGATCCTGTCCACCCAAGAAAAACGTCAGAATCAGATGGTTCAGGAACACCAAACGACATGTGTTTACTTCCAAGTGACAGCGGCCCTCAGCGGCTTTGGGAACGTAACTGATGAAGGAGGCAGCCGTTCACTTCCTGTTTCCTCAAGACCGTTAACGTTGGTTTCTTTTCACAATGATCAGCATCACGTTATTACTGTAGTCATTGAAGTCATTGTAAACCCAAACCTGAACCACGGGGTTGTCACATAATGAATCAGATTATATATACACTATATAACATAACACAGACACATCCTGCTTATAGGAGCATCAGATGAGAGAACACACCTCATTTCTTTTGAAGGAATAATGTAAATGTCCAAATGTTCACCTCTAACAGAACAGCGGCGGTCTCGACGGTCACAGCTTCAGGTTCAGGACAGAGGCGTCGGCCCGCAGGCTTCCAGCTTTGTCTTCATGCCGACTCAAACTGAAAAGAGCTTTCAGGCCGGGGAGCAGCTGCAGGGTGACGTGATACCTGAGGGATATTTAAACAGCAAACAGCTTTCATTACTCAAGTCCCTACATTTGCATTTTAGTGTTGTACACAGAAACCTGTTGGCCGCTGCATGTATTTACATTTCTCTGGTCATAGCGGCCCAATGATCAGAGGGGATTCCCCCACTGGGAGCACTTCTGGGACAAAGCGAGGACAACTGAAAGTATGAAGTATTCGCTTTCAACATCTTCAAATAACTCACCTGTTCCCTCATGACCTCTGTTGCTTAATCTAATACTTACATTTACAGAACACGTGTGTGGGGCAGCTAAACTACATCCTATATAAAAACATCCAAAATACAAATGTCCTTTCTGAGTTTTCCTTAGTTGCCACAATACACAGATGACTGTTTTGGTGTGTTGACATAACCGACTAAATATGAGGTCCTATTTACTTGAATCCATTAACATACCAGTCGATGTATGCAAAGGCCTCGAGGAGCAGGAGGAAACACATTCCGTGTGTGCAGTGTGACGTCAGCTCCTGTTAGACTGAAACGTGGTGTAGTTTTGTTTACCTTATCTTCTCAGCTCCAGCTCAGCGAGACTTGCAGCTCTTTAATCATCCCGACGGACTGCTGTCAAACAAGCACGAGATCATCAGAACCAACAAGCCGCTGTTTGAATGTACACAGTGCAGGTACCTCTGGGTGCACAGTGTATACATATATATATGTCCCCAACATATAAACATACTGTATATATACATACACATATACACATACTGTACACGGCAACACTTTATAATGAGTACACACTATTTAGCATTAGTAAAGCATGAGTAAACACTTAATTCATCATTTATAAAACATTGTTCCAACATGAACACTCATTAGTTACTCATTAGTATGCAATTCTTAAACACAGTTATAAATGTTTAATTCTTAATAAGCTTGACTATTATGTGTTTCATGATTAGGTTTTCATACTTTATAAATGATGGATTCCCCATTTGTTAAGTAATATATATTACAAAACAATTATTAGGGACTTATAAACAATGCACTAATGGTTAACATGTGCTTTATACACATGTTTTAATACTGCAATTCATGATTCATTCAGTAGTTACTACTCGTTAGTTAAGTATTAGTTACGTTTGTTCTGTGACCTAATCTAAAGTGAAGACTATCTATGCTTTACAAAGCATTTATAAGCCTCAAAGCTAGCAGAAGTCTCAGTTATCTTCAACAGAAATAGACACAACACAAAGTGATAAAGAACATTAATATGATGGTGATGGGCGGCCATCATTTATCATTTACCATCATCAATTAATCCATCATTTATAAAGTATGGAAACCCAATCATGAAACACATAAAAGTCAAGCTTATTAATCAAGAATAAAACATTTATAACTGTGTTTATGAATTGCATACTAATGAGTTATTAATGAGTGTTCATATTGGAACAATGCTTTATAAATGATGAATTAAGTGTTTAGTAATGCTTTACTAATGCTAAATAGTCTTTACTTATTATACAGTGTTACCATATATACATACATATATACATATATACAGTGTTACCATATATACATATATACATATACAGATACACATACATATACGTAATCCAGCTATTAGTGTCAGTATTTGACCGATATTCAATATGTGTGGTATTGCTGGCTTTCTCCAACAGTTGTATATACATATAATACATATAATGTTTGGCTTATGTTATGATTTAATAATTTACATATACATACAAGTAGTCTTTAGGAAAGACCTGACTATACCTTATTGTTATTATTTTTCTTTGGTACCTCTGATAGCCTTAACATTAACGATTCTGAACCTCTGATCAAAAAAGACTGGAGTCGAACAGAAATACTTTAAAATATATTCCTGTTGCATGTAATGCGTTAGAGTAGAAAAACAGATACAAATACGCCTACCTGTGTCCATGATGCAGAGAGCTGTGACTTCAGGTTAGACACCGTGAGATAGGAGTTGTTCCTGAGGGGCGATCACTTATTAACACACTGATCAAACACGGAGCTGCTGTTTGAACTGTTTAAAGACACACACCCACACACACCCACACAGTCCCACGCACACACACACCCACACTCCCACGCACACATGCACACACACACCCACCCACTTACACACACACACACACACAGTTTGCGTGACAAACTGAAGAATTTGGTACCAAACAGTTAACAGGGCATGAACGGTTTGGTGCCACTTCACAGCTCGTGACGCGTCCTCCTCAGACAATGAGATGCAGGGGTCGTGTTGATCAGTTCTTATGACAGTTCCTTTGACCAGACTGCTGGGACAGATAATCCTATTAAAGTTCCAATCAAACTGAAACTGGTTTGATATCAGCAGCTCCACCCAAAGACAGCAACCGTCCCGTACAGTTGGACCGTAGAGAGATAAGAAGGTCTGGTGCAGCTCAGCCTCAACGCTCGAGGACTTGCACCTTCAGGGTCTGTAGAGCGATTGGGTATTAGGGTCTTTAAATGTGCAATGTGAATCATGATACATCAATCATTAACACATTGTATGATATATATATATATATATATATTTATATATATATATATATATATATATAATTTATATATTTTGTACCTGGGCCTTCTGTGCCGTCTGATTTTGTTTACATAAATAAGTGCATGACGGGATGCTGCGTCATTAACACTTTCTTAACGGACAATGCATGTAGTCCATCAACAAGAACCAGTCACATTTAGTTAGAACAAAACAATCCTTAACGCGGTGAAGGAGTTTGAGTGGCTCAATGATCCTGGGAGCTATGTTGTCCGGGGCATCTGCCCCTGGTAGGGTCTCCCAAGGCAAACTGGTCTCGGGGGAGAGCCCAGACTAAGAGCGGTTAAAATACCCTGATGAACAGCAGCCCAAGGTTTAAAGCTACCTCGCCCGGTAGCTTCAAATCGCTCAAAGGACTTCATGACCACAGAGGTCAGGGCGACGGGCCTGTAGTCATTGAGTCCTGTGATCCTAGTTTTTTTGGGGACGGGTATGATGGTGGAGGCCTTGAAGCAGGCTGGTACATGGCATGTCTCCAGGGAGGTGTTGAGGAACACCGGGGACAGCTGATCAGCACAATGCTTCAGGGTGGAGGGGGAGACAGAGTCCGGGCCGGCTTATATGTATTATATGGGACCCCCGAGCTCTCAAAGAAAATGGGTGAAACATTTTTTACCACCAAAAGTAAAACATTCATGCCACAGAGCATTAGGATGATCGGTATCAACTTTGTATATTTAATATTTTAGCTCATTTACGATTTTGGATTGGTCCGTACAACTGTGGCTTGGACGATTTCCTTCCATGTTTAAGTTGTGCTAGGGAGTACGTGTATTTTTCTTTTTCAAGATATTAAACCTTTTCTGAGTGAATCTAACTTGTGTGGCCAGTTTCACCCACACAATGTGAAACACATTGTTTACTGTGATGAAACCCTTTGGGGGCTCCCATGTGAGTCCCACAGCTCTTGACTTGAGGGTGAAAGGTAAAAGGTGGGTCTAGGGTTAGAGGTTAGGGGTTAGGGGTTTTGGGTTAGGGGTTAGGGGTTAGGTCATCGGGGGATTCTGTGACCTTCCTCTCTCCCATTGAGGCCATCAGGATGCGTTGCTCCGGTGGTCCGTAGCGACGTAGCATCCAAAGAATCAAAGCAGCCACGTGGTCTCGTGGCCGTTAACTTTTTTAGCACTCGGCCTTCATTAGACCGCTGTGATGAGAAGCTGTCAGTTACGTCAGCTCAAGCTTCAGCTCGTAGTGAATGAAGAATCCCTCGATGCAGTGGCTTGACTTAATTTTCATACACAATAAATTATGCTTTATTAAAAACCACACATGAAACACAATATGCTAATATATATATATATATATATATATATATACACACATATATAAATCCATCCATCCATTTTCAGTCGCTTATCGTGGTAGTAGCAGGTCCAGCAGGCTGACCCAGGCTTCTCTCTCACCCGCAACATCTACCAGCTCATTCTGGGGGATCCCGAGGCGTTCCCAGGCCAGCTGGGAGATATAATCCCTCCAGCGTGTCCTGGGTCTTCCCCGGGGCCTCCTACCAGTTGGACATGCCTGTAAAACTCTAAAGGAAGGCGTTCAGGAGGCATCATAATTAGATGCTCGACATATATAAATATATATACCAATTCTCTCATCAGGGCCAGATTATAAAATACACCTGTTGGCATGGGCTCAGTCTTTCTGGCCACTGTTTTTAAGGTGGCTGGTAGTTTTTGGGGTTACAGATATGTAGTTGAATTATAAGTTAACATGCCAACCTTTTTGAACTCCAACCTCTATTTCTGTTATGAGGACTGCTGTGCTGTACCTGAGGGTAGAACTCCTCAGTGTATCTGCCTCCAGAGACAACAGTCACACAGTTCTGCTTAGTTTAAGATCTGCATCCGTCCCATCCATTGAAAACAAGTACGTGTGCTTCGGCTCCTCCTGTACTATTGTTAATAAGCACTGAGCCCCCCCCCCCCCCCCCCCCCCCCCCCCCCCATATGGGGGGCAGAGCTCTTAAAATAAGTCATGTGTTCTGGTGGTCATATGAACCCAGAATAAATAGCAGACCCATTGATGTCAATATTCAACACAGCGTCATAGTCAAAAACAAATAATATGTGAAAAAAGAAACAAGTCCACCATAAATATGAACATAAACCATAAGTATGACTCAAAGTGACACGAAAGTGGCTCAAGAATGCACCCCGAGTTTGAAAATATGTCATTTAAAATCGATAGCAAGAAGCTACACACGAAAACTCTACAGTTTTGAAATCCTTAGAACCTACTGAGAACCAACTCCGCTGTCAAACAAAGCCTCGCCAAGATGGGCAGAAGAAGGCCATTTATGTCCAACAAATATATATAATAAAATTAAAATTGACTTACTTATGGCTGAAATATGAATGAATTATGAATGAATAATCCTCTATAGATAGCTCTCGTTAAAAAGCACACGGCTGAAGTGAAGCGAGCAATATAGTTACGATAATAACTTTACATTTTTCTTTTTTTAAATATTTTTTCTTTTATGTGTACTATCATAAACCAATACACTACTAATACATATATGAACTTATTATATATGTCCACAACGGTTTTCGGTTTATCCATCCATCCATTTTCACCTGCTTATCCGGGGTCGGGTCGTGGTAGTAGCAGGTCCAGCATGCTGACCCAGGCTCCTCTCTCACCAGCAACATCTACCAGCTCATTCTGGGGGATCCCGAGGCGTTCCCAGGCCAGCTGGGAGATATAATCCCTCCAGCGTGTCCTGGGTCTTCCCCGGGGCCTCCTACCAGTTGGACGTGCCTGGAAAACCTCTAAAGGGAGGCGTCCCGGAGGCATCCTGATTAGATGCCCGAACCACCTCAGCTGACTCCTTTCAACACGAAGGAGTAGCGGCTCAACTCCAAGCTCCCTCCTGATGTCCGAGCTCCTTACCCTATCTCAAACTAATTTCGGCCGCTTGTATCAGAGACCTCTTTTTTTCGGTCACGACTCAAAGTTCGTGACCATAGGTGAGGGTTGGGACGTAGACCGACCAGTAAATTGAGAGCGTTGCCTTCCGGCTCAGCTCCTTCTTCACCAAGACAGCCCGGTGCAACGCCTGATTTACTGCTGCAGCCGCACCGATACGCCTGTCGATCTCCCGCTCCATTTTACCCTCACTAGTGAACAAGACCCCGAGATACTTGAACTCCTTCGCTTGTGGTAGGCACTCCGTCCCCACCCGGAGGGAGCAATCCACAATCCACCGGTTTCTAGCATAGCACCATGGCCTCAAATCACACTCGGCTGCAAAACGCCCCAGTGAATGCTGGAGGTCATGGTCTGAGGAGGCAAACAGGACCACATCATCTGCAAACAGCAGAGAGGCTATTCCGAGATCCCCAAACCTGACATTCTCCGCCCCACGGCTGCGCCTAGATATCCTGTCCATGAAAGTCACGAACAGGACCGGTGATAAAGGGCAGCCCAGGCGGAGGCCAACACCCACCGGGAACGTGTCTGACTTTCTGCCGAGGATACGAACACAGCTCCTACTGCAGGCGTACAGAGACCGGATGGCCCGTTGCAACCCCCACAAAAAGCCCAGAGGGACCCGGTCGAAAGCCTTCTCCAAGTCTACAAACCACATGTATACTGGTTGGGCAAACTCCCAGGACACCTCCAGTATCCTTGCGAGGGTAAAGAGCTGGTCCACTGTTCCACGACCAGGACGAAACCCGCACTGTTCTTCTTGAATCTGAGGTTCGGAGCCTCCCTTCCAGCACCCTGGCATAAGCTTTTCCCGGGAGGCTGAGTAGTGTGATACCCCGATAGTTCGAGCACACTCTCCGGTCCCCCTTCTTGAAGATGGGAACCACCACCCCGGTCTGCCAGTCCATGGGCACTGTTCCCGACCCCCATGCGACATTGAAGAGGCGTGTCAGCCAAGACAGCCCAACAAAGTCCAGCGCCTTTAGCATCTCAGGGTGGATTTCATCCACGCCCAGCGCCTTGCCACCAAGGAGCTTTTTGACTACCTTAGTGGCCTCTGCCAGGGATATGGATTCATCCACCCCCAAGTCTTCAGGCGCTGCCCCCTGTTCCCTTGCTCTTTCCACCGCCCGACGATATCCTCTGTCTGGGTCAGCAGCCCCCCTCCCCCGCTGATAACAGCCTGGGGAAGGCCCTGCTTTCCCTTCCTGAGTCGTCGGATGGTTTGCCAGAACCTCCTTGAGGCCCACCGAAAGTCCTTCTCCATGGCCTCCCCGAACTCCTCCCATGCCCGAGTTTTAGCATCCGCGACCACCGCACCTGCAGTCCTTCTGGCCTGCCTGTACCTGTCAGCTGCTTCAGGAGACCCCTGGGTCAACCAAGCCCGAAAGGCCTCCTTCTTCAGCTTGACGGCTTCCCTCACCCCCGGTGTCCACCACCGGGTTCTCGGGTTACCGCCACGACAGGCTTCAGATCAAGCCGTTCCTCCCAATCACTCCCCGCCAGGTTTCTCTGTCATTGCCCACGTGATGTCCCTGCCCCCGATGTCCCTGCGGGTGGTGGGTCCACAGGGTGGCTGCACCATGATGTTTCTTCGGGCTGAGCCCGACCGGGCCCCATGGGCGAAGGCCCAGCCACCAGACGCTCGCCGACGAGCTCGCCTCCCGGGTCTGGTCCTGGGAGGGTTCCCCGGTTTCCCTGGTCCGGGCGAGGTAACTTCAGTCCTGGGGCTGCTTATCATCAGGATTTTTTGAACCGCTCTTAGTCTGGGCTCTCCCCCGAGACCTGTTTGCCTTGGGAGACCCTAACAGGGGCTGATGCCCCGGACAACATAGCTCCCAGGATCATGATCTGACACTAGGCAATACTAGGACTATAAAAATACAAGAAAAATTAAAAAAGTCAGATCCTGACCCAACAAGTTAATATAAGTAATTTGTGTCATGTTTATAACACTATTACACAATAAAAATTAACATAAATAATAATTATGACTCAAAGTTACCCCAAACTGCATCCCTGCATCCCTCGTTTTAAGTTAGGAAGAATGCTATACTCAACGTATTTGGAATCCTGAGAACCGACAGAATCCGCCAATACCATTCCACTCTCACACAAAGCATTGCAAAGATATGCACAAGAAAGTAATTTGTGTCCAAGCAAAAATCATGAAAATTGACTTACTTTTGGCTGAAATATGGATATTCCCTTAGAGTTTGAGTGCAAACTGTAGGTCAGACCCGCTGCAGACAGCTGCAGTGAAGCGAGGTGCATTTAAGGACCGTAGGAAGAGCTGTGGTGCACTTTCTGAATTCCCACACTTCTCGACATGTCCGAACTATAATAATAATTATTAGAAATACTTAACTTCACCCAATCAACTCCAAACTTCGCACAGATACGCATAATATATTAAGCTATTTTATATAACAATTCCTGGCTTTGCTGATATGTTAACATAAAGATAATTAACTTTCAAATTAATTTGTCAAGATAATTTTAATCACACATCTTCATCAGCAGACTTTAATCAACTTTAATTTCTTCTTTTCCAAAATTACTTTTGGTAATATCACAAAAGCAAAGGGCGTCATCTATTTTAATGTGTTTCACAATACTTTGCTCCCAAATGTACCACCATATTTACAGTTTTTTTCGATTGCTAAACGACAGTGGGCACAACTGGAGTCACATGTGCAAAACTCTAACTACAGTCTGCACTACCAACAGTCACCTGAGCTAAACAGTTCACATCACCTGCAAAACTCATTCCAAGCAACACAACTCTTACAGTTTTTCTCAGTCGCTTTGGTGCGTTTCTTAGATCAAAAGTGCAATTCTCAATACTACTTGTACAAATTCCAAATCATCTAGTCACTTGTGCACATCATTAAAAGCAATTTTGTATTCCTTTGAACAAATATCAATTGCTTTTGTACATATTGCAATTGATAATGTACAAGTGTCAGCTTTTTCCCACATTTTCAATTGCTCATGTCATGTTGATCAAAATATAGTAGATGGTTCTCTGTTGAATAGTCGTACCCCTCAAAACATCTAGGCATTAGTTCCTTGCACAAGCCATTACATGCAAAATTGTTAAACTGTTTGTCATAAACTGTCAAGCATAGTTTTACACATTTCTATAAGACCTTTTGTACAAAAAAGTGAATTGATGAATTGTGCAGGTGAAATTGACCCTCACTCATGAAGGAATGTAAAGTGTTAGTTCAACCAATAATCAACCAGTTGTCTAAATTGCTCAAAGGTGCATCTCTCGACTGTTCTCTGTCCTGGCTCCTCGATGGTGGAATGAGCTCCCCATTGACATCAGAACAGCAGAAAGTCTCTACATCTTCTGTCGTAAACTAAAAACACATCTTTTCCGACTATACCTTGAATAAAGGATGTAGCACTATAGTAGCACTGAAATGGCTCTTACTGATAGCACTTTGTAGTTGAACTTTATGACGAAATTGTACCTTCTTGATTCTTGTTGTTCTGATTCTTGTATGTAACCGTAGAATGCACTTATTGTAAGTCGCTTTGGATAAAAGCGTCAGCTAAATGAAATGTAATGTAATGTAATCTCATGAACAATCAATTGGCAAGCATATATAGACAGACCACAACACAGAGTTGCAATTTTCCTGTGTTTCTTTCTAATTTAGTTTTTTTTCCTTTGTGCCCCTTGTCTTTTTCTTACTTTTTTTACTTCTTGTCTTTTTCTTTTCTTTCATAAATTAGCAGTAGTAAAAGCTGTGAAAAACTAAATCCTGTCCAGTCTCTTTCAATCAATAACCCACATACAGTAATATGTAAATAGTACTGAAATTGATATATGCCATAGAAGTGCAGCCTTGTGCATTTTCAATACAGTAACTGTCATCCAAACTGTAGCCTAAGTTTACATCAGGTAATACTGTCAAAGTACACAGTTACATTGACAACATGCCTAAACATTTTGACGACCTTGTTCGTGAACAATGACTCAATGACTTATCATTCTGATGACACTGACATGATCATTGACATGAATATTTACTTTTGAGAGATGTACTAAGGATTTTTAGTGACTGACTAGCTATAGAAACATATCTATTGTATATTGCAATTTGTACAAATTGTTCTGAGAAATGCACTTATTATTTTGCACATTGTAGGGATGATATGAAAAACGCACCAAAGCGACTGAGAAAAACTGTAACACATGGCTCAAAACACGCTCAGTGCAGCCAAACACTATGCACAACCCTCACTGAGATAACACACACTGTCACTCAGAACACACTGAGAGTAAAAACACTAGCATCAAACACCAATACAGAAAATACAAACTTTTCATCTTTACAGTTTGAACAATTTCAGTGACTTCATGCAAAGTAATATTTTCTTCAAAGAAAAGAGTGACATTCTTTCACATGATTTATTAAATTTTTTAGAACATAACAATTATTTAAGGCAGGGGTATTCAACTAAAATTCTGCAAGGTCCAGTTTGAGACAGGTTCCTTATGCAAAGGTCCGGAACATCACAATAATGTCTAATTTGCACTATATGATTTTGTGCTAAACATATTGACAAAGCCAACAGTTGAATTAACATCTGTATGTAGTCAACGACTGACTGTCAAATTAAATAAAGTACAATGAATTAACATCTAAACAATATTTATTATTACAGATTTCAAATTTAACTGGAAGAATTATAAATAGTACATACTATAATAATAGATACATTATCTTCTCTTATTTCAAGTAAAATAAAGGCTGGATTTAAACAGAAAGCTTTTGAAAAATGTGACTATAAATTACATTAATAAATAAAGTCCTTAATTTTAGAAAGAATTTAACTGAATTGTCATGCAGCTTCAAATTCAGTTTATTCGGGCGTCAAGTGATGTCACATCGCTGCTTTTAATATCGCTGATATATAATATAACATGAGACATACTGCTCTTGAACTGGTTGTGGGAATAATAAACATATAAGAGTCCATCCATTGTTAAAGGCTCTCTTTAAGATTAGCTTAGATATATAGATATTATATAGATAAGCGGTCCACATTTCTCTGACTCTCGTACTTTTCCAACTATCCGGTCTCTCAGTCTCCTGTCGCTCCGTGTGTGTGAACATCTCACTTGAGTCGAGGGCGGGGCTTAACGCAATACACACATGTGATTGGTTGAGTAGGCAAGTGACAGGATTTTCAAGGCGTGTGATTGGTCGTGAGTGTTTCCTGGACCGCTGAATGAGAGCTGCAAAGGCAGGAAAAGCTGCGCCGGTGAAATAGAAGCGATCCATCAACAGTTAATAATTCGGTAATAATAATTAGTTTTCGGTCCAGGGTCCAGAGACAACTACGTCTGGGTCCGGACCCGGACCGCGGTCCGCCAGTTAGTGACCACTGATTTAAGGTAAATGAAAATTAGCAGTTTGCTTCAATAGTCTGTAGTAATTTACGGAATTACAGTAATGAGAAAAAAAAGGTAGAAACTAAAAGTACATACTGTAATTCAAACAAATAATTGAGGGACTAATCCTGCCTCTCTCTAGCATCAGGCCACAGGTTTTCTTCAACATCACATCTAATGTTTTCTCTTGCCATGCACCTGGGGAAGAACCTTCTGGAGTGCCTTATCCATCCCTGGCAGTCCTCTGGACTCGTGTCCTCACATCCGGCACGCATGGCTTCCAAAAGAGACATTTGGTCATGTGGGTGGTGACCAAACACTTTCCACCTCCAGGCAGAGAAAAACTCCTCTATTGGGTTGAGGAAGGGTGAATATGCAGGCAGGTTCAAAACCATAAATCTGTGATGTGCTGCAAACCCATCTGTGACAGCTGCAGAGTGGTGAAAAGCAACGTTATCGCAAACTATGACAAAAACTTGGGGGTTTCTTACTGGCTCCCCCTGTTCTGCTGGCACTAGCTGAGCATAGAGCTGTTCTAGGAAAGCTATAAGCCTTTCTGTGTTGTATGGGCCAATGAGTGGTGTGTTGAGAAGCAAACCATCATTGGCCATTGCAGCACACATGGTGATATTTCCCCCCCTTTGGCCTGGAACCTCCACAGTGGCCCTTTGACCTATAACATTCCTTCCTCTGCGACGTGTTTTGGCAAGGTTAAATCCAGCTTCATCGATAAATACAAATGAATGTGGTCTTTCCAGTGCTTCCACCTCCATTACTCTCTGAAAAACAGTAAGTGCACAGTTTTACTGTAGAAATGCTAGTGTTTTTCTTTACTGTAAATATTTTTTATAGCTGTGTACGTAACCTCAGACGTCTTACCTGGACATATTGGTATCTTTGCTCTTTTACCCGTTCACTGTTTCTCTCGAACGGTACAGTGTATAACTGTTTCATTGTAACTTGGTGTTTCTTTAGGACTCGAGCAATAGTTGTTGTGCTGACAGAATTAACATTTTCAAATATATCATTATCAGCCAGCACTCTATCTTGAATCTCCCGCAGTTTTATTGCATTGTTGACAACAACCATGTCAACAATAGCATTTTCCTGCGCATCTGAAAATATTTTTCCTCTTCCCCCTGTTGGGGGCAGCCTTTGGGTCCTGTTGTAAAAATATATTTTACAGTCAAACTTACTGTAATATATATCTGTGTAAATATTCTATAATTGCAATACAAAATAGATTCCTGTAATGTTTTCATTTACTGTAAGGATGTAACTCTCACCTGTTTGTATGATGGAACATTCGCATTACAGATGCCACTGTGGATCTTTGCAGATTGGGTTGCACCCTCAACCCTGCCTCTCTCAATGAGAGACCATGGATCACGACATGGTCTATAAGTGTAGCCCTTATTTCATCTGAAATAACAGCTCTTTGTCTTCTTTGTCTTCCTCCACGCATCCGCCCTCTCCCTGCCACCCTTCTCCCTCCATGAACCCGTCTTCCTTGTTCCATTTCCAAAATGAGTCTTTCTGAGCTCTACCTATATATACTGTAATATATATATATATATATATATATATATGTGTGTGTGTTCACTAACAAGTCTAAAACAAGACACCTGCTTAGCCTTTCAGCTGAAATTGCAATCAGCAGTGTTTGAAAGGCACAAGGCTGAAATCTATTCCGTTTTGAATGTGTGGTTCACAGTTTTGACAGCAGTGTGTTAGCATTTGAACAAAGCGCTGTAAATCCACAGTGTTGTGCAGGTTGTGGTTAAAGTCATGGGATAAGTGTGTAGAGTTTTGAAAACTGTGTTCAAACAATGAAAAACGAACTAGAGTTTGGTCCACATGAACTGCTGCTGTGCAGACTGTAGTTAGAGTTTTGCACATGTGACTCCAGTTGTGTCCACTGTCGTTTAGCAATCGAAAAAAACTGTAATTATGAGGTACTGCATGATGTCATTGGGGTCAATTGTTTGGCTATATTTATACTGTATCCAGTACTTACAAAATACTTTAAATACAGTTTAAGTAATATATCCTTACTGTAAAATACCCATAATGATCCCAATACTTACTAAAATATTTACTGTATAACTCATTTGTTTCCTTTAAATATCCTTATTGTTACTCCCTTGTTCCACAGCATCTTTATTTCAGTACCAGTGTATGTGGCCTCGGCTGGTAATCATAATAATAATGATAATAATACTTTAATTTTATATAGCACTTTTCCAAGTACTCAAAGACACTTTATCATAAGTGGTATTATAACATTTTACCAAAAGAACATGTATCTCTGTTTGTCTGACAAAACAAGATTCATCAACAATATTTTATTCACTATTTTCTGACATTGAAATATATTTAATATGTATTAAGAGTGCTTAAGAAAGCAATGCAGCCAGGGCAATGAGAAGGTTCAGTACACTTTTGATTAACCCCCTGTTTCCATTTGAATAATGTAGTTTAGTCATCTTCTAATATATATACACAATCATTGCATGTAACATTACAATGCTTGTTGTATGATGAAATACACTTACTTGAAGGTGATTTCATGTTTTAATAACTGATCATAGTCAGTATATATTGTGAAATAAAGGTTATAAAATGGGAGTCATCCCTAGTCCCACCACATGGTGGCGGTAGCAGCCTGGGCTGAGGACCAAATGAAAGGTGCGCTGCCCCCCTGAAATCATGTTTTATTATTGTTTATTTCACACTATTTACTTCTCAGGCCAAGAATCCGGTCCAATATGTTTACATTTAAAACATGTATATTATTTCAGACGAGCCAGAACTCCACACAGAAGGACCGGCCCACCTGGGGTCAGACCCGGTGCCCTGTTGTGAGGCGACAGAGCTGATCCCTGTGTGTCCCGATAGGGTCCTGAATGGCAATAGAATAGAGGTAATATATATTTCATTAACTCCTGACCTGCTGAGCAGAAGTTTAATCAGGGATGGAAATGTTACACATCCTCTTTGTTGTGGATGTGTAACACAGTCACTGAGGGGTTTTATTACCATCAAGTGACTTAACAATTCCTGCATCACGCTCGTCAGTTATTGCATCATCAGCTCAGTCAGGTATCAATCTCATTATAATGATAATTAGGTCAGAATTATATATTTTGTATTTATTTGTTTATTTTTCAGGGACCATGCACACTAATCAACAGTAAAACGATAAGTTACTAAGTTTAGTAAGTTTAGTTTTGTTTAGTTTGAGCCCATGCCGGTTGACCACCGGCATAACGCTTCCGGTCAGATCTGCCGCTGCTTCTGATGCCGCTCAAGAGAAGGAGACAGCCACCGCTGTGGGGCTCCTGCCACGCTGGGGATGAAGAAAGCCGTGAGGAGTTTGAGGAGTTGTCCAGCTCATCCTGGCGGTCGGACCAGCTGCTGTGTGAGCAGGTGGCGCCGAGAGAGCTTTTTCAAACCGGGATGAAGGTTTTGGCGGGAAGCTGAAGAGCCACCGAGATAATCTCTTTTCTCCGGAATGCATCGTGAGTTTACAGATCAGAGGATGAGACAAGTATTTTAATTAGTGTGGCGATGCCAGCAAGGGCACATAGAGCCCTGCTGGCAAGCACACTGCATGTACTCCTGTGGGCTTCAAGTAGGTTAAGTACATTTTGTAAGTTTAGTAAGTTAAGCAGATGTAAGTTTAGCATTTAGTAAGTTTTAGTAAGTTTAGCATTTATTAAGTTTAGTAAGTTAAGTGAGTTTAGTAAGTTTAGTAAGTTTAGCATTTAGTAAGTTTAGTAAGTTAAGTGAGTTTAGTAAGTTTAGTAAGTTTAGTAAGTTAAGTACGTTTAGTAAGTTTAGTAAGTTAATTAAGTTTAGTAAGTAAAGTAAGTTTAGTAAGTTTAGTAAGTTAAGAAAGTTTAGTAAGTTTAGTAAGTTAAGCAAGTTTAGTAAGTTAATTAATTTAGTAAGTTTAGTAAGTTAAGTGAGTTTAGTAAGTTAAGTAAGTTCAGTAAGTTAAGTAAGTTTAGTAAGTTAAGCAAGTTAAGTAAGTGTACTAAGTTAATTAAGTTTATTAAGTTAAGTAAGTTAGTAAGTTTAGTAAGTTATGTAATTTTAGTAAGTTTAGTATTTCCCCTTCAAGTCGGCTCTCATTCACCATTCACACTCACTCACTCACAATGATGCGCTGAATGCGCTGAATGCGCTGAATGCGCTGAATGCGCTGAATGCGCTGAATGCGCTGAATGCGCTGGCTTGTGGCCTTCAGTAGCAACCAGCGTTTCACCGCCATGACTTACTGAGGTGAGTCCTGCGGGCAGGAATGTCTTTTAACCATCCAGAGAATCTCTGTTAACATGTTGGACAATAGTTTTTTTACTCATGAGAAAGTCTTGAAACAATAGTTTTTATTAGGGGAAATAGTAATTAGTATATACATGTGCCAAATAAACCTTTTTTTTTGTTTAATTAAATAAACTATCGTAGTAACTTAACTTTATTGTCCCTAAAGTGAAAATCACCCCTACTTGAACATCAGATACATAAAGCACAATAATATAAATCCAACTTACATATGACAATATGTCAACCAATGATAAAAGCCACCACAAAAACTCATGAGATCAAATCCCTTCAGAATGAGCGTCATCTTTAGCTCCCTACTGCCATGGTGTGGTTAGTTGTATGAACTGAATTAATTGATAAAGCATTCTCATCTGCCCTTTCAGGTTACTTTATAGCAGGGGTGCCCAATACGTCGATCGCGATCGACCAGTCGATCACCAGGGTAGCGCGGGTAGATCGCATGCCATTAAAAAAGAAAAAAAAAGTATCTTTCCTACGACATTTGCCACTTGATTGATATACAGACCAGCCAGTGTGTAAATCAATGTCCATCACCACGGACGGTGCGCCCGCATGGTCGGCCGCTTGAATGCATTATTTGCGCTTCTCTACTCCCGTGAGTTTACTCAACTTTATGTGGTTAATTTGCGCCATTTGCTTTACTCGCGGCTGAAAAGGGGCAGGGATATCTCCGTGGCTTATCTCCGTAAAAGCGGTACCATTTCCGCCATCCACCTTTGAACTAACCACTAGTTCTGCTTTATAGTTATTGTGGAAATCCCTCAAACGTCGGACCATCAGACGCCCCCGTGTCCATAATATCATCTGTAGCCGCACAACTGGGTCTGAATGACGGCTGCTTCCAGCGCTGCTTCAGGCGGACCAGCAGCAGTTTGATTCAGCACCGGCAGGACAGCAGTGATGATGCGGCGCTTCTCAACGCTGATTGGCTTTCACTACGCAAATCTTTCGCCCAAGTTATTCGCGTCATTTGCGCTGCCCGGCGGAAATTTGATCTGATGACCCCTGATCTACACGTTCGAACTGTAACAGCTGCGTGACCGTAGTTCTGCTCTCAATTTAATGTCTCTCAGGTTACATAATGCATAACTAACGTTCAAGAGCTGTCGCGACCCAGTTAAAGGCAAGATAAAAACGAATTAAAAGGGCACAGAGAAGCCCAGGATGTCAGAGGTCATTCCTGAGAGGTAGGCGTGATGACGACACGGCCAGGAATCAGAGGAACTGGACAAAATGCCTAAAGGAGAACTCTGTGTCGCGTGAGGTGAAAAAAAGGCATCCACTTCTCTTGGAGGGTCTTGTGTGACCATGAGGACCAATTTACTAAATGAACATCATGGTGTATTGAAGAAGACTTGAAACTAAAGATTGAGACATCAGGAGAGAGAATGCAGCTTTAACACATGAAGCATACACTTCTATACAACCAGAGGAGTCGCCCCCTGGTGGTCAGGAGAGAGAATGCAGCTTTAACACATGAAGCATAGACTTCTATACAACCAGAGGAGTCGCCCCCTGGTGGTCAGGAGAGAGAATGCAGGTTTAACACATGAAGCATAGACTTCTATACAACCAGAGGAGTCGCTCCCTGGTGGTCAGTAGAGAGAATGCAGCTTTAACACATGAAGCATAGACTTCTATACAACCAGAGGAGTCGCCCCCTGGTGGTCAGGAGAGAGAATGCAGCTTTAACACATGAAGCATATACTTCTATACAACCAGAGGAGTCACCCCCTGGTGGTCAGGAGAGAGAATGCAGCTTTAACACATGAAGCATAGACTTCTATACAACCAGAGCAGTCGCCCCCTGGTGGTCAGGAGAGAGAATGCAGCTTTAACACATGAAGCATATACTTCTATACAACCAGAGGAGTCACCCCCTGGTGGTCAGGAGAGAGAATGCAGCTTTAACACATGAAGCATAGACTTCTATACAACCAGAGCAGTCGCCCCCTGGTGGTCAGTAGAGAGAATGCAGCTTTAACAGATGAAGCATAGACTTCTATACAACCAGAGCAGTCGCCCCCTGGTGGTCAGTAGAGAGAATGCAGCTTTAACACATGAAGCATAGACTTCTATACAACCAGAGCAGTCGCCCCCTGGGGGTCAGTAGAGAGAATGCAGCTGAAGAAGCTCTTGAGCCAGTGCCGGTTGACCACCAGCATAACTTTTCCTGTCAGATCAGCCGCCAAGAGAAAAAGACAGCCACCACTGCGGGGCTCCTAACCATGCTGGGGGATGAAGAAAGCCGTGAGGCTGGGGTTCCGTATTCCTCATGATCATAATCATCATCATCATCATCATCCGAGATGTTTGGGAAGTCGCTTGAGGAGTTGTCCAGCTCATCCTGGCGGTCGGACCAGCTCCAGCTGCTGTGTGAACGGGCGAACCTCCGAGATAATCTCTTTTCTCCGGAATGTATCGTGAGTTTACAGATCAGAGGATCAGACAATAATTCTAATATATAATTGAATCTAAAAATTATGAATTGTTGACTCAACCTGATGGGCTTTTTTTATTGAATACATTTTTTTTTACTACATTTCATTTAGCTGACGCTTTTATCCAAAGCGACTTACATGCTGTATTGTTGTATGTGTCACTTGAATGTTTTACTCCTTTACGCTTTCCATGGTGACGTCATCATACATGTGAGCCTTTGTGCTCCACCTAAGAATCCTGCAAAATTATCCATTTGAGAATAATGAATATTCAATAATATAGCGGCTGGTAGCGGTGACTTGTGTATCACTGTTTGATCTCTTCTCTGACTCTTTTTTCTTCTTTATTTTGCCACAACAATTTGTGTCTTAATTCCTGACGTTACTTTTGTAAAGAGTACGAATGAATAACCCGTCGTAGGTGCCGTACTCTGATCCTGCATTATTATTATTATTATTATATTTTGCTGCATTCATGTTGTCATGTTAGGTACAGTAAGCAATACTTTATTCTAGGACGGGAAATATAAAAAAGACGAAACGGTATGTAAGTCTTATTCAACCTGTGGGATTTGTCATTTATGAAAATAAAACTAAGTGTTATTGATCACTTATGATTATAATATTATTGTTAGCCGTTGCTCCACTTTTTTCCCCCCAGAAACACAATGTCAAAGTTCGACAGTTTTTTTGTGGCTGTAGATCAGAGGATCTCACTGATATTACCCCCACCCCCACCCCCCCATCCCCCCGGTCCGGCTGCGTGGCAGAGAACATTAGACAGTCGCTCCATGATCGCAGTCATTACCAGGATTCCCCCGTCCCGCACGCGCGCCCCTCGCCGCCGCTTAATCTAATTAGAGACTCGCGCGGCTCCTGGTTTTTGGTGGTGGTGGTGTGTGTGTGTGTGTGTGTGTGTGCAGGGGGTTCTTCTATTGATATTCATTAAAAATACATGATTTATCACATAAGCTCTTGCTCACAGCGGCCCGCTCACTGCGGCCCGCTGCAGAAATATCACCGCCGAAGATTTACTGGATGCGACTTCATTTCAAGCCGCTGATATCTGCCGCGGAATTATTGGACTGTATTAATAATCCTATCAATCGAGACGAGATTTAATATTGCACCAATTATGGGCTATCAGGGACAGTAAAATTATGTCTGCCCCATACTGGTATTATTAGAGATTTGTATTTAAAAAGCACTGATTATAATAGTAAAACAATTAGACGTGAACAGAATAATAGGAATTCGAAAATCTGCTCAACATATATAAATATTTTTTTTTATAGATTTGTAAATAAATAAATACACATGTTCCAAAACGAGTCATTTTACCTCCAACCTTTGTTATATTAAATCATGATACCATTGCTTGTTGGGCACATCAGTGTTTCTTTCATTTTTAACCCAACAGCAAACACCCAATCCCTAGGTTTTGAATTTGAGAATAGTTATCTATAATCCGAACCATGAAAAAAATATCACAATATGATCCATATGATCTTCTGTTTTATTGTTTATTCATTTTCTTTTTAAAATGTAACTACAATTTGGCTTCAGCGTCTCCGTGTCATCTTCTCTGTATTCAGCAACAAAAACACCTCTTCTCCAGTGCTGGCTATTTGGTTAATGGTTGGTTGTTATGAATATATTCAAAAGTATGATATTTCAATTAATTTCTCAGTTAAATCATGCACTTACACGCGGACACTCCGTGTTGTAGCTCCGGGCCCTCCGCTGCAGATAAAGCCCCCCCGCCACACCCCCACCCCTGCGCTCCCCACCGCCAGTCTTTGGACACTAGGGGGAGCTAGAGTCCATGTTTTGTTCGCTGTTGACGTGGACGTTTAGATTGTGACGGAGGTCTTTTTATTTCACACACACACACACACACACACACACACACACACACACACACACATGCACACACACACACACACACACACACACACACACACACACACACACACACACACACACACACACACACACACACACACACACACACACACACACACACACACACACTGTTCAGAGTAAAACTCAAGTGGATTATAATTAAAATACAGGAAAGTGACCAGCACCCAAACACGTGTTTTGGAGTTTTGGTCTAAATAATGTTCCGCAAACCTCCCCTTTAATCCTGATTTAATTAAAGGAACAAGCAGAACCCTTATAGATTTAGTTTTTGTCAACATCCAACCAGCAGCTTCCAGCAGCATCAGTCCCTGAGCAGCAGTCTCTCCCGTCATGTTTTAGAGAGCATCTCCTCTTCCGACCCGCGCAATCACTATAGGCTCCTCTCCGCGCGCTCCCTGTGGACCATTACCCTCATTCATCTTCTAACAACCCATTTAGTGTAAAATTAACAAGGACTTAACTGCGGCGGCCATATAAACACGTCCGTGTTACAGCAGATGTGGATCGTGTGGTGGAGGAGGAGAGTTGTCTCCTTGAACACCGGACCCGGTTTAGTCTGCGCGGGCGAGTGCTGTGGTCCGGAACCCTCCGGGGGTCGTTTGAAGAGTTGAATGAGATATTTTTACAGTTGTGTCAGTCACGTGATGAAACGCTGTTACGGCTGTGATGCACGCGGACTGCACTGGCCGCTCAGCAAAGTGGTTACACACACACACACACGCACACACGCACACACGCACACACGCACACACACACACACACACACACACACACACACACACACACACACACACACACACACACACACACACACACACACACACACACACACACACAGCTCTCCATGGTCCTGTATCTGCGGCACAACGTGGACTTCATCGCGCTCATCCCGTCACGTGATGAAGCCATCGCGTTCTTTTTCATTTGTATCTTTATTGTAAAGCTTTTGGGGATGGGAGAACGCGAGGATGGGCTGTTGCAGGGAGTTACAATAAACATGGAAGCCGAAGCCTTAAAAAAACGGTATTATTTACGTCACGGAATGTTTTCCGCCAGAGTGGCAAATGTATTTTTTGCGGCTTTATTTTGTGTGTTTTTACATTAACTCATTATCACTATTGGCTTAGTAATAACTTCAGTCAAATAAGATAATAAACAGGCGCACACAAACTAAGTATGAAAACAAGTGGAGCCCGTTGAGGATTTACTAAATATCATAAAACTAACATTACGTTTGGTTCAGGGAGAGTCCGTAGGGGAAAGGCACCTGGAAGAAATACTTGTGCATGCTATTTGATGGTGCCTTTCCATCTGACTTAACGCCGGTCCTTATGTTGGATAGCGCCCCCTCCTCAGTCACATGTCCCCCGGAGCCGTAGTGCGTGCAGAGGAGAGGCGCACGCGCGTGACCACCTGATGCCACGCAGACTCTCTGTTCCAGTCATGCTCATCACACAGCCGTGCACCTGAGCCTCTACCCACCCAGTGTCCAGCTCTATACACACACACACACACACACACACACACACACACACACACACACACACACACACACACACACACACACACACACACACACACACACACACACATATATATATATATATATAGAGAGAGAGAGAGAGCTGATGGAAGTTGCAACTAGCCAATAAAAGTGCAGATCGTGGCCTTCATCCGGGGCAGAGAACAGAATCCCTTTCTCACGTTAGATTTGAACACACCTGAACGCGACCCGTGGCTTCCAGGTGATTCGAGCATCTTAGTCTGTTATTTTGTTTTAATTAAGGAAGACTCGATGAGATAAATCAATGCGCACATACGGACACACGTTCATCCAGAACCTGCTCCTTCTTCCATGCATGCGTAGTGCACTTGCACAGCATCCATGCATGAGCCTGACTGATGGATGACGGAACCGCGGCGACGCGCTGCTGTTGACATATCCCCGAGTCCGAGTAGCTCTATACTGGCTGTGATCAATGTCCAGCCGTGTGTGTGTGTGTGTGTGTGTGTGTGTGTGCGTGCGGGATTGTGGTGTATGTGTCAGAGGAGGATGGAGAGGGAGGAGGAGATGGGAAGAAGAGAGGAAAACACTATTTGTTGCCAACAGATGGAGCGCAGGGAGTCAAGGTTATAGTTCCCTCGGATGTGTGTGTGTGTGTGTGTGTGTGTGTGTGTGTGTGTGTGTGTTTGTGTGTGTGTGGAGGCTCTTTTTAAAACCAGCAGAGCAAGTTTTTTGCGTGAGCGTGAGCAGCGCGGGGCTCCACACAATGTGCTCCTCATCACTATTCTTCCTCCTGATGGCCCCGTAGCTCCGCCGTGTTACCGGATCAGGTTCACGTGGGGGCGGTGGCCGCCTGTCACGTCCAGACAGAGCAACAGGCCACCAGGACACCCGACGCCCGGGAAGAGCCGGATGGAATCCACCCGTTTATCCCCCAATTACACTCGTTAAAAGGACGCGTCACTTCCCAAGAAACACGCGTTTGTGCCCACGCGCCTTGCGGGTTATGAATGTGTATGGGCCTCTTCTAGCGTGCACGAGCCTTATCGGGGCAAGCTGACCGAGCAAATCATGTTTTTCAAACTGTTTCTGTAAAATGAGGGTAAAGCCAAGAGGAAAGAAGGTTAACATCCACCTGGTAAAACATTGTTGTAAACTCTTCAAATCAGCCCATAAGCTCTTCCTCCATATGCAAAGTGCCCAACGTGAGCCAAATACAGGAATGAACATATAAACGTCCATGCGACGTTCACTGTCTTTGTCTTTTTGGTCTTTACAAATAAAATGTTTCTTTGTCATAAAATTAAACGACATGGCTTTAAATAATAGGTAAAAGGTCCATCTACAAATAACATAGCCGTTAAAATCTACAGATGGGGAGAACTAATCCACAGATATATTTGTGTCATCATTTTGAATATATATTCAATATATATTCAATATATTAATTGTTAACAACGAATGACTAACGTATTTAAGTGTACCAATTCACGGCCGATCTGTAACCCGCCTTGGCATTAGAATAGGTGGTGTTTTATTACGATGCAATTGTTATTATCATTAGATAAAAATAATAAATACATACATATATTTAAAAAAAGCTCGTGCACTTTGTCACAAACGCGATAATCACTCTGTGCGGGATAACACGACACACACAAACACACACACACACACGCACACACACACACACACACACACACACACACACACGCACACACACACACACACACACACACACACACACACACACACACGCACACACACACACACACACACACACACACACACACACGCACACACACACACACACACACACACACACACACACACACACACACACACACACACACGCGCACACACACACACACACACACACACACACACACACACGCACACACACACACACACACGGTCTAAAAAAACACGCAGCGAGTTGCAACCTGCAAAATATTTCACTCACTGGTCATGCATTTTTCCCATTGACGTTGAACTTCCTCCTCCTCCGGCTTCTCTCTCTCTCTCTCTCTCTCTCTCTCTCTCTTTCCTTCTGTTCCTTTCTGTCACTCTCCCATCACCTCACTCCCCCCCCCCCCCCCCCCCCCCCCCCCCCCGTATTAAGTGCGCGTCCTCTTCGGTCAGTGAGCGGAGCTCCGGGTCTCTGAAGCACCACTAGTCGCCGGCGCCGCCGCCCCTGCAGCTTCTGTTCCGGGCTTCTGCTCTGGAGCCGCCGCTGCCTCCAACAGTGCCGCTTCTCCCGGGTTGATTCTCTCCGTCTTCTTTTCCTCCTTATACCATCCCTTTCCCTCTCGTCCACCTCGTCTACACACACACCACCAGTAGCTCTCTTCTTCCCAATTTGCGCCAGTTGTCTCCTCACTTCATATTTGTGTTCCAAAAACCCGGATCCGCGTCCGGGCTGCGCTGCGCCTTTTGCCGTTTAAAGCGCCGCGTCTAATATTACCAAATCCCCTTTATTACTAGAGTATTTACAATCTCTCCCCCTCCTCCTCTTCTTCCTTTTCCTCCTCCTCCTTCTCCTCTTACCCCCCCCCCCACTCTCTCTTACACACACACACACACACACACACACACACACACACACACACACACACACACACACACACACACACACACACACACACACACACACACACACACACACACACACACACACACACACTCCTCGACTGTACCACATGCAGCTCGAACCCAAGGCACATCTGAAAGTTATAACACGGGACGCTCATGTGCCGCTCAGTTGGCCCGCGCGCACTCCACCTCACCTATGCAGAGACGGAGACACAAGACAGACAGATACGCCCCCCCCCCCGCCCCCTCACACACACACACACACACACACACACACACACACACACACACACACACACACACACACACACACACACACACACACACACACACACACACACACACACACACACACACACACACACACGCACCTCTACTGGAGCGGCTGAACGTTCATTTAAGTGACCCAGCCTTTAAAATCAGAAATGAAATATTCTAGTTTCTTTGAATAAAATGTAACTAACCAATAAATCATTATTTTTCTTTGGCTTATAAAAAAGAAGGACAAAACAAATTTGAATCTGTGATACTGAGAATATTTCTGCCAAAGTAAAGGTCATATGCAGCCAATAAACGGCACTATTGTTGGGTATATAGTGCAGCTCCATATCGGACCAAATCCCCATAATAAACATGTAAACACTTTAGATTTGAAAAACGGACGTGCGGTATTCCAGGTGTGTAACACTTAATAATATGATTCTTTCTTTCCTGCAGGGATGGGATGTGATTATCATCTGTGCGTAGACCACCGGCGACATGCAAAGCAAGTCACCAGGTTATAGCCTGTGTCTTTCTCTTTGCCTGTTCAACCTGTTCGTCCTGTTCTCCGCTACTGGATAGTTTACTGTCGTTTCACACGTGCATATCTCTCTCTCTCTCTCTCTCTCTCTCTCTCTCTCTATATATATATATATATATATATATATATATATTCATCTATCTCTGTCTATCTACCTGCATAACACAACCTTTATGTTCACGCGCTTTAAGGGAACAGACGTGCGTCCAGGTGAGCGTTTGCCGAGCATGCATCGCTCTGTCTCTAAAAACAGCGACCACCGCGCGCTACACACTTTGTTAACACGCGCGCACACTCCTCCGGTCGGTCTGTGTGCGCAGCGGCATCACATCCGCCCCCCTCCAGTGAGCTCCTGTCCGCGGCTTCCCTTGCCCTGTTTTGCGTCCACCTCTCTCTCCCCCCTCGCTCTCTTTCTCTCCGTCGCTCTGCATATTGCTTTCATTAGACATCTCTGCATCTCTCTCTCTCTCTCTCTCTCTCACACACACACACGCGCGCGCACACTCCTCCCTCAATCCGAGAGCCTCTTGTCCGGCCCCCCTGATCTCTGTGTCCATTGGCTTCCAATGGGTCTATTTCTCATGTCCAGCCCCCCTCCCTCCTTTCCTCCTCCACTCCTCCGTCCCCCTCTCTCTCGCTCGCTCTCTAATGACCGTCCATTGGTGTTGTTATTGCGCGTCCCGTCCGTCCCTCCTCCCACTCCCACTCCCACCCGGGTGCGTCGGCCCTGCCCATGTTTTTGTATGTCGGGTGTCCGTCCATCGCCTGACGTTCAAGTTCGCCGGGAACGTCACGTCCGTGCACTTGAACTTGCACGGCTCAGGGGGGGGGGGGGGGGGCAGAGGGGGGAGGGGAGGAGGGGGGGGGGCTTTTGCCATTTTTTCCATCTCTCTCCCCTTCTCTCTCTCTCCATTTACCTCTCTCTCACTCTCTCTCTTTTTTCTCTGCTCTCCTTTCTCAAAAAAGCCATGACGGCGATCCTGCGATCCATCTTCGCCTCCGCGCCATCTTTGTATTATTTCTAATTTATTTTCTCCCCCCCTCCTTGTGGATGTCAAGGCGTTGGATGAAGATATTTTTTGCCCCACTGGAGTCTCCTCTCTAACCCCGGCTCTCCCCGATGTGATCCGCGCTGAACGCCGCCGCCAGCCACCATGTCTCGCCGCAAGCAAGGCAAACCCCAGCACTTAAGCAAACGGGATTTTTCGCGTAAGTAGATGAGAAAAAAGAAAGACAAATGTCACTTCTGACTTTCATTTCATTCAGCAAAGATGGGGAGGGACGGGGGCAGCCGATCAGGAGCCTGTGGACCTCGGACGGACCGCTCGGTCAACTGGACTTAACAGTGGAGACCGTGCGAGACCTCTGCGCGTAAAACAGCCGCTCGGAGATCCCCAAAAAGCCCGAAAGAGAGAAAAAGTTTTGTGTGTGTTGTCGGTAAACACCCGTTACTGCTCCTCTGTTACTCGGGGTGAATGGGCACTCGCAGGCTGTTCGGTGCACTCGCTTGTGGCTCCGTTGCCCCCGAAGTCGCTCCGGTCAGTGGGAACGCGCCGGGCTCCCGGTAGCAGAGCGCGTCCTCTCCGCGGAGCTTCGTGGATAAATCCCTCACGGAATATATCGCTGTCCGGTAGCTCTGCGGGCACGTTTTCCATCTGCTCTCTTGTTCTATTTTTGGATTATTTTCAGGGAAAGAAAAAAAAAAACAACAACAACTTGGAGGTGGATTTTTGGATCGATAGGGGAAAAAAAAATCTCGTGTCTGCCTCCCCCTCTCAGAAACTCGAATTATATTCACACACTTGTAAAATACTAATGCCTCTTCTATAAATGTTTACCGACGTTTAGTTTATCTTTCTTTCTTTCTTTCTTTCTTTCTTTCTTTCTTTCTTTCTTTCTTTCTTTCTTTCTTTCTTTCTTTCTTTCTTTCTTTCTTTCCTTCTTTCTTTCTTTCTTTCTTTTTCTTCTTTCTTTCTTTCTTTCTTTCTTTAAAAAGCAACAACATCAGAGCCGCTGCAGAGTTAGAGACAAGAAAAACAGCAACAGGACAACAGCATATTTAATCGTATCGGGGTTATTTTTTCTCATGAAGTCACATTTGAACCGACACAAATATCCAATTTAGGATTCTGCACCTCCCGTTCAGTTAAGGTAAGGCATAACATCAGCTCACTGGAGGGTTGCAGCTGCAGCGCGAGGAAAAGGAACGAGATTCCAACAATGTTGAGTTGAGCCTGAACGCGCGTGTTCCTCAGCGGCTTTATTTCTTCTACTTTATTAGACGCGTGTGATATGTGCGGTGAGGAGGCAACGCGGGGCTTATCGCGGGCCATGAGGCGCACTGAGCGCCTCGCAACGTTTAGTGGCCCGCAGACACGAAACAAGGAGATATTTGGGCATCTTTACGCATCGCTGCTTGGTTGTGTTTCGGTATGTTGACTATAGCTGTCGCCTGTGTTGTTTGGTTTGGAGAGAGAGAGTGTGAGTGTGTGTGTGTGTGTGTGTGTGTGTGGCCCCGGCTGGGTGACAGCGCAGTCACCATGTCCATGTGCCGTCGCTAGGAGGCAGACCGCGATCAGAAAATCCAGCGCTGAACTTGAACCTGATCAGTTTCATTGCCGCCCCCCTACCAACACGGGCTACTATTTGGCGATCTCTTTAGAATAAAGGGAGAACATACAAGACATGTGGGAGGGATGCAGGGAGCGGGAGCCCCCCCCCCCCCTCCCCCATCTAAAAAATCCGCAATTCCTCTTCATCACATCAAACCGACCTCCTTACTCTGTATCTCCTTTTGGTGCATCACATTTTTACATACATGCAGGCTGCAATCAGCATTTGCAGCTCACTGTTAGTATGCCTGCACACACACACACACACACACACACACACACACACACACACACACACACACACACACACACACACACACACACACACACACACACACACACTTATGCTTTTTGTTGGGATTTCAACTTTGTCCGTCACTCTTAAGCAAAGGCCAATACCTTATTTTTCTTTTAAATTTTTACAGCCTGAAATTACATTTTCTATATTTGCTCCATTCTATATTTCTACTGGATTATTTGGCACATGTTCACTGCTCGCTTTGTACCGGCACAACCGAGCTGTATTTAAGAGCACAATGCAACAAAACTCAAACAACAATTCCTCCTCCAGATTAAATTACATTTTCATATTTTGCCAACATGGAAAATGAATAGTTCATTTAGAGCAGTGAAACAATCTGGCCACAGTTAAGTTTTCTAGATTTATCAGAGCGGTTGAACTCTTCATGGTGATGGACTTGTTCTGGATCCAGCTCCTCTCGTCCCCGACCACTCGAAGCCCTTTAACAAAGGATTTGTGTTTAGACCACATTTACATCTTCATTTCTTTTCTGTGTGATTGTATTGTTATGCACTTTTCTTTCATATATTAAGAAGGTGCAAAGACATTATCGTCCTCTCTGCTCCTCATGCTGTTTTATTTCAGTTGCATGGCCTTAAAAATAAATACAAAGTACAAGTTTCCTCACTGAAACCGAACAGTGTGCATGGAGACTTGCTCTGTATTCATTTTGTTTTTGCACCATTAAATCCATCAAAATGTTTTTTTCAAACCCTATATACAATCTTGAGTTCAACTTCACAGGTGAGGGGCTTATGTGTCTTCTCATTATAATTTAATTCCACCGCACAGATGTCGCGCAGGATTGCATCGTTGAAATGATATTTCCTTGAGGGGGACGGCGTTCAGAACCTATGTCTCTTTCTCTCTCTCACACACACACACACCTCGTACACACTCTTCGACACATGCAAAGCGCAGGAAAACCTATCCCTATTGTCAAAATCTGTACCAATCACCGGGACACTAAAAATGAAAATCTATTTTTTGATCCTCAGTGGCTTTAAGTTCATTAAAAATGTGAAATTGGTGGCTGAATAAAGAAGGTCAACATGCGTTTACAGGCTGGCTATCTCGGAGTCAGGCTCTGCTCCTTGGACTGGAAGATTTCCTTTAAAAGAAAAGGGGGACAGTGAATTATGTGCTGCCGCTCCGCTTCCCTAATGCGGCGGGCGGCTCTGTTCGCGACTCCTCTCCCACCACATGCCGCCGCTTGGAGCTCGACAAAAGGCGCCTTAAAAAGAGTAGTCAGGAGTTAATCCGGCATTGGAGGGGTGAGGAATCGGGGCTGAACGGCTCATTTTGGGGCGATTTCCCGCCGTTAAAGTGGCCGGTATAAGAACTATAAGCGAGGGCCGAGGAAAGAGGTCCCCCTCTCCCTGACACACTCCCTCTCTTCCCTTCCCTTCCTCCCTTTCCCCCGGCACATATGTAGGACATGTTTGTGACAGTTTTCCATTCTGCCAATTACAGGATCAAAACCTGCTCAAACAAGGTTAGGCAAGTCAACCATCATCCACATGTTTAGTTTTTTTTTCGGGGAATGCTGTGTTTAACCATCATTTTTTGAAAGCTTCCCCTGTCATTGGCTATGAAATTGTTATCTTTGAGGAATCTGATTTGAGCTTTCGGAGCAATGCAGGATATTCTTTCCCACCGTTTATTCCTGTGATGTGTGATCCAGATCAGCTTGCATTGTAATCATTTCCCCTGCATTACATGCATTTTGCATCATTACAAGGCAGATTTTCTCCCCCATTATTGTGTGAGCACGTCGGGCTGTTGCTTTGTCTCCTGAACTCTGATCCTCCGACAGGCACTTCTTCTCTTGTCATTTATTCCCACTCAGCGGTTTCATAGGCTAAATTACAAGAGGCAAAAAGGAAAAATATTAGCATGTTGTTTTTACATTTTTTTTATGTGTCACCTTCTAATTTACTATTGTTGTGCCCCCCCTCCCCCCTCTCCCTCCCCCCAGCAGCCGAACCTCTCTCCGTCTCCGCAGCCGTCATCTCGTCGGAGGAGCTGTCGGAGCGCTGCTCGGAGAACTCGGAGGTGAGCAGCGTCCTCAACGGGCACCACCCGGGCTCCGCCGTGGGCCGGTTGGCCCGGCTGGGCCACGACGCTCACCCCTCCCTGGAGCAGGACCTCCTGACCTGCGGCCAGTGCCAAGCCACCTTCCCCCTGGCAGACATCCTGCTCTTCATCGAGCACAAGCGGAAGCGATGCCACGGGCCGCCCTGCATGGTCGTGGGCCGTGGGCTGGACAAGCCCCCCTCGCCCGCCCCCGGCCTGGCCCTCACCCCGTCGCCGGCGTTCGGTGTCCTGCGCAGCCGGAGGCCCGTGGAAGTTGGCGTCCAGGCCACGCTGGCAGACGACGATGACGAGCGCTTCTCGTTGCCCCGGGGGATTTGCCCCAAACAGGAGCCCCTCCCAGGTAACAGAGCTGCTTCCACACCTCACCTTTGTCTGGATTTGACAACGCTTACACGTGGTACCCAGATTAAGAGAGAAACAGCAACGTTACTGAGGCGGTGGCCGTGTCTGTAGAGGATGTCTTTGTGCCTGTGTGTCAGCTTGTGTCTATGTATTCTGTCGGAATATTAAAAATAGATCATAAGCACTTCTTTCCCCCCCCAAACGTTTTCTGAAATGTTACTCATCAGGGGATCAAGTTCTCCAGTTTAAACCAGTTTTGCATCCAACTCCAATCGTCACATTGCCATTTTGAGTGTGTGTGTGTGTTGCTCTGGATGGGTGTGTTTGTTTTCCGCAGGGTCAGCTTTTGCTTTTACATCGTCGTCAGACCCCGATGAAGTGTGTGTGTGTGTGTCGTGTAGACGAGCCAGCGCAGAGTGTCGCCTACACGATGCCCCGTGATCTCCATCAAACCTTGTCGGGTTAGATGTAGCAGTCTGAGCACAAGGACACACACACACACACACACACACACACACACACACACACACACACACACACACACACACACACACACACACACACACACACACACACACACACACACGGCAATCCTTGTTGAGGCCAGATATCTGATTGGTGGAGGGGGGTGCGGGTGAGGTGACTGTTGTCAGACAAACAACAACAGACGGGGAGGAACCGAGAGAATACGCCTCTGTGCTTTTTGGGTTTTACAGCTGGCAGAGAAGCACACACACTGGTTTGATTTAGTATGACTTTCTCTCTCCGTCTGTGTGTGTGTGTGTGTGTGTGTGTGTGAGACAATGTAGTGGCTCAACCCAAGTCGGGCCAATTGTCCTTCCGCTGATCCGCCAAAATAAATGCAGACAGTCTGTGAATGTGTGTGTGTGCGTTTTCCCAGTTTGACCAGTTTGGCCATGGTGATCAAATCCCCTCTGGCCAGCAGCAAAGAGACTTGTGTGACCTTGAAGCTGTGGTACCACTGGTCAGTGTGTTAGCGGCCTTTAGAGACCACAGTGTGTGTGTGTGTGTGTGTGTGTGTGTGTGTGTGTGTGTGTGTTGCAAATGGAGGATCAGTGGCTGAACTGGATGTCTGTGTGTGACTTTCAGTGTGGGGAGTAACTGTAGCCTCCTTTCTGGGAATGGGCGCACAGAATGTGTGTCCTTGCATAACATGTGCGTCAGTTTGTGTGTGTGTGTGTGTGTGTGTGTCCCTCTCATGTGGCCTTAGCAGATGTGTCCTGCTCTCAGTGTGGTTCCCCCTCCACTGCCACATCTTTCCGACTTAATGCAGCCCAGCTCTCCATGTCTTTATGCTTCTCCCTCTCTGAGTTTACCTCCGTACCAAACTTCATAGGTAAAATGCACCTTTTTTATCTCTCCGTTTTTTTATCTCTCCGTTTCCCCGTCCCCCCTTTCTACAAGAATAAAATGAGAAGGCGAGCAGAGAGAGAAGGAAAAGCAGTTTGGGGTTTTTCTCTTGGAGGGAAACTCTTTTATTTAAAGTGCCTTAACTCCACTAATTATTTGTTGCACTGCCATTTTTTTCCCTTCCTTGAGCATTTTAATTAGCAGTCGTTTTCGGTGGCGGGTTGCCTGTACTAAATTAGCCGTTACAGAGAGAGAGGGTGTGAGTGTGTGTGTGTGTGTGAGCAGCGGAAACAGAATATACACTTTATCACTTTGCTCGTTGATTGCAACTTAGACATTTTAATTGTTGTTGTTTGTGTTTCATTTTGGAATAAAAACTGCAACAATAAGCCGTTGAAGGCCGTGCTCGTAACTGATCTCACGGCGTCTGACACTTATAGGTGGAGAGGAAGGTAATTGTTGTCAAAGATGCGTTTGACCTTTGACCTATGCCTGCTAGAGAGATCTAGTGCGCGTCAGCTGGAAGGAGTTAATGCACAACATCTTTTTTTTGCTCGGGCCTCTGCAGTGACTATACATTTCACCCACAACCCCCAACCCCCCTCACAAACCTCACGTTCGCAGACACCCACCAGCTAAACTGGGTTATTAGAGCGATTTACATCATAATACAGGCGTCTGGTTTCTTTAATAGCATTGTGTGTGGGAACGTCTTAGGAGGAACAGCTGTACTCTCAGACAGGGCAGGAAAATAGGACAGCAGCGTTATATATCTTGTCTGATGTTGACGTCAAACTGAGCAGCAGTTAGAGCAGAATTATTACACGCTTGCTCTTTGGAATTTTAAACTGAAAAACTGAAAAAATAGAGCTTTTAAAATCTCTCATCTTCACAAGGAGTACATCCTTTTATTTACATCTGTCCTCCAGTGGATGCTCTTTCTTTCTTTTTTCGACCTTCTCTCAGCCACTGGACGGCACAACGCCTCACATGCTGACTACATTCATGTTGATCGCCTATTATTGAAACCAGTATTATTTTTTTCCCCTCGACCCCAGCTTTCATCCTAATTGACCCCAAACTGTCACGGTGAAGTAAATATGCGAGAGGCTAAAAAAAAAAAACACAACAATCTGCAGATTTTTGCAAAAGCGTTCTCTAATGACAAAAAACAGGTGAGGGAGGAATGTGTTCTTTATTTTTAAATGCTGGCTCTGTGTTACACAGAGGCTAGTTGTAGGTTTTTAACAGTATCGAAGGCCTCCGCTCAGCCAGGAACTCAATATGAATCACATATTCAGAACAAAGCATTATTTCATACCTTTCTTTTTTTTAACCATATAACACATGCCAGTTTAATACTGGTGATTAATATTTTAAATTCAACACTAGTGTGCTAAGTTTTCAGCGTCCATATAGGGATGCTAATTCATAGAAACATGATCCAAATCACATCTTTTTCAATTTATCTGCATTTCGGGGATTCCCTGCTCCATTGGAAAAATATTTCTATTTATTTATTGACTTTATTGAAAAGTCCAGGGAATATATTCTTCAATGTATGTAACAGGAAATCAGATGTCCTTTATCTCTGGATATGTTTTTTCTTTTTAAGTAATGTGCATGTGTGCTTGTTGTAAAATAAAGCATGTGCACGGTCAGAGCTCCTCTGCTGCTGGAAGCTCGAGAGGGAACACAAAGCGTCGGACGAGGGCCAGAACGCTGCTGGTATTTACATATCAAACACTCCGACAGGGAGAGCCGAGACGTCACCTTGTCTGTGTGTGTGTGTGTGTGTGTGTGAGAGAATGCGTGGGTTTGTACGTGTGAGAGAGAGAATGTGTGTGTGTGTTGGTGAACAAGAGCTCCGTACAGGCAAAAAGTACCGATCAGTGATGCAAAAAGGCAGCATACCCGCCCACCCACACCGCACGCACACACACACAGGCACGCACGCACACACACACACAGGCACGCACGCACACACACAGTTAGTGCTATCTCTCTCACTCTCTCTTGCCCATTTATTCTATTAATCCCTGACTGAGATGAAAATTATGATTATAATCCCTGAGGTACAGAAACAGCATCAATAATGTCTCAAAGGGAGGGGTTTGCATTTTTGTGTGTGTGTGTGTGTGTGTGTGTGTGTGTGCATTTACATGTGTGGATGTCCACGTCTCTCTCTCTCTCTCTCTCTCTGTCTCTTTCTTTTTTATTTATTCCTTTTAATCGAGAACTGAAATTCAGAATGAATTCCTTTGCGGATTATTTCTATAGTGAACACAATTTCTGCTGTCCAGTTTGCCAATTGATTTCTCATAATTGGGAATTTAATCCTCTATCCTCGATGTAAAAATGTGGCCTAATATTTGTGTCAATGAGCTGAAATTGATATGCAGCCGATACAAAGAATTATCAATTTTATGGACCACTGATTTTTGTTTTTTGCAGTATTGTCTGAAACACTGTAGTATCCTAGTATCATTTAACAGAAATAGTATAATATCTGTACACATTGAAATATATATATATTAAAAAAAAGCAAGACTAATTTATCAGACATGATATTTGTGTCTGGCCCGCTGAAGAGTCCTCCTGTTATTCTCTGAATATGTTCATAATGATTGGGAATCAGCTCATCGTCAGCGGCCCACCTCAATACACATTAGTGCATTTTTAACACCCAATCATCGTCTGGCTCGGTGTCAGATCTGTCTCATCATGCCTATTCTCTCCCTCCTCTTTTTTTTCTTTTTTTCATTTTCCCTTTTGGCTCATGTCTCTGCAACATTAGCAGTCAATGCAAATCCGGGACAGCCAATTGATAACAAATCAATTACAGTATGTTTGGTGTGTGTGTGTGTGTGTTGTAGCTGTAGCGCGTTCCCGGCGAGCCTACAAAGAGATTTCACACGCTGGCTGCCATTACTAATCTATTGTTGCACTGCCTTTTTTTCCCTCCTCGACATAAGATTTCATTTAGTGGACTCGAATGCCTCGCACTCGAGTGCGTTTGAACTCCAGCGTTCCTCTGCCGGCGCGGTGAAAACAGGACTGTGTCGGCATTTTGAATGCGCTTACTGCGTGTGAACATGTGCTGCAGAGAAAGCATCAGCAGCGGTATAATTCATAGGACAGCAAGGCCCTGAAAAAACCGGGAGAGAGAGAAGCTAATAATCTGCCACCAAAGGCCAGCAGGCTGTACTGTGTTTGATATTCAGCACTCGCAAAACTCCATATGGTCCGGACTGAACTGTTGATTATTGTCTCGCTCTAAATATGTGGGTGTGTGTTCGCCGAGCGCGTCTGCAATCCAGACGGAACCCAAAAAAAACAACGACTTGGAATTCAATGCTGACACATCTTTGGATGTAGTAATAAAAGAAAAAATAAGAAGCGGCAAAAGAAGGGCTTTGTGTTGCTCTAAATAGAATAAGAAGCACTTCAGCATGAATTTGAAGTTATTTCAACACACACACACACACACACACACACACACACACACACACACACACACACACACACACACACACACACACACACACACACACACACACACACACACACACAGGTCAAAGTTTAGAAATCCTCACTTTGAATCCTGAGTTTTGGTGAAGCTCCAACAATGCTAGATTATACATTTCCCATAATGCAATAGCGCGTCAGTCACTGCTGGCCCTCTACGAGTCGTCAAGTAGAGATAGCGAGTTTATGGCATTTGGGGGAGATTTTGATTTGGCAGCGGTGCTGCGCCGCTGTATGGAACACCCACTGGAGTCATTGAACTGCAACTGATAGAGTCTGTGGAGGTCACGGGGTCGAACCCTGAACTGGCTGAAGTGCCCATGAGCCGCTCTGAATGTGACCTCTGACCTGTGCAGTGGGGAAGGGAGCCTCAGTGTGGTGACACTGCCACATCAAGGGGTTGGGAGATGGATGCTGCACAGGCAACAGTTGAATTTTTTATTTTTTTTATTTATAATTTTTGCCATCCTTATTGAACAGTGAGAGAATAATACCAGCAGTAGCTGCTTAGCTGTCTGGTTGCTCAGGATCAGATGCGTTCCATCGCGGCAGAGACAACAACAATGGGTTCTAAAAAATAAAAACAAAGAGAAAGACGTCTCGCTGCCCCCGCGCTTTGATTGAGAGCTGCAGCGGCGACCAGGAGACGGAGACAGTAGGTAGAAAACCC